>OZ012739.1:39163870-39769117 GCA_963859935.3 Lathyrus sativus
TTTAAAATTGAGCTTGCAAACTTTAGTTATATTAATCTACGGTCTATTCGTTTTATTTTTTCGAACAATTTAATATCGGTCAAATTATTCATTTTTACCGATTTTAATTTTAATTTTAGTTAAATAATTTTTTTGGTTAATTTATTTTAATTCAGAGTTTCATTTTAATTTATTTATCTATTTTTTTATATATTAAATTTTTGTTTTAATCTATTGTTAGTATAATTTAATGTCTAAGTTTTAAAAAAATAGTTTGTTTTTACCACATTTTTGTGGAAGCTAGCTGGCTGGCATGTCAACTAGGCGGTGCACATTTGCACATTTGAAAGGGACAAGATATTCAGAGATACAAAATAACTGGAACCTTGACTTTTTTTCTCTCTCATTTTTTTTAACTCACATAACAACTACATACACAAACCATTGATAAAAACACCTCCATCAAAACCAGTCAGTGCGGAACCTGCCTAAAAAATACGACCCACCTTTTTAAGCTCTTCAAAGGCACCACCACTAACCTTTCATTATCCTCTACTTCACTACAACCAAAAACCACATACACATCACAAAAACCATACCCTCTTGAGTCTCAACTCTAAAACTCAAAAGAATAATGAATAGGATTAAAACTCAAAAACTTACAACATTTTCATTGAAAGATTCGAAGCTATTACATATTATTAAAAACAAACTTTCTAGACATTTGGATCTCTCCTAAGGTATTCTCTAAACTCATCTGACATATCTAGGTTGTTTAAATAATCTTCTCAATATTCTCTTACAAACTCAACATCCTCTTTCCTCATAAGATTCGTGCGTTTTGACCTAGAAGTCTTATTTCTTCTTTGTGTCTTAACGTTGCTGTAAAATTATGTCCCTTTGAAGTTTTCTGCTTGCTTGTAGATCCTTCAATTGATGCATTCTTTGTGTTTGCATGAGTTGTTGCATTTAGCATTGTTGTCTTTCTAAGATCTCTTTTTGGAACCTAAATTTGTTTCTGCTTATACATTTTTGTGTTCAAAAGGTTAACTGATTAAGGAAGTTAGTTTGCTAAGGGTTTTATAGAGTCTATTCATCTGATTACCTTGATTATTTATTATTTTAATATTGATTAGTTAAATCAATCTTTTAACGTTTGACTCTTGGAAAATGATGTTTAGTGTTCAGTCCTATTAAGACTCTCTTAACAACTGTAAATGTTATGTTAACAAGTTAATTATTGGTTCTGCTCACCTTCTAACTTCATTTATGCATTTATCAGAAAATCATAAAGAAAAGTAATATATTGCACATGCAAAATAAGGGACGGTCATAATAGTTTTCCATTAATCAACTTAAAGGATTACAACAAGGGATTGGAAAGTACTAAGATTATAACTAATCTAATTCATCCATTTCTTTGCGACCTATCCGGTTTCCTCAATCAATGTCAGGCTCATCGTCATCCATATCCTCATCCTCTGGCTCTAAGACAACCAGCTATTAAAAATAACATCTTTGGTCTTCTTCTTCTTCTTTTTCTTCTTCATTGATTTCTTCCTTGGTTTTAAATCAGTAGATGGTGGAATTTATTCAGTAGGTCTCTGAGCAGCTGAGGATGAACCCTCGTCAAAAGATTTTGGTGTAGTGGATAAAAAACCAGTCGCACATGATTCAGAATCTGCTAGCTTCTAAAGACCTTAAGTCTCCATATCAGTAGAACTCTTTGAAACTTTTGCTATAATGGGGATGTTGGTGCTCCCATATGTTGTCTCCATATTATGTCGTAGGATGTTGATGAAAATGACCTATACTTCGGTTGCTTTTATAGTGAAGTCTGGATGACCCAAATGACGAAATAAAATCTTTTTTCTAGATTCTTGGAACTGTTATGACCAACAAAATAACAAAGATGCATTGTACAATTTTTTAATGATCTTTGTTACTTGATCGTTTCCTCTTCCTTGGGAACTTGTCACGTTATGATGCATTGTTACGCATTTATGATTGTAATTCATTTTTTCTTCTTTTTATTCTTTTTTATGTGACAAAAGGGGGAGAAAGATATAATAGTATTTAGTAAAGAATCTGAACCCTTCAAATTTAATGTTGTTCGTTTATAATTTAATGTACTTTTAAATTTATGTTATTTTGGTTATTTTTCCCGGGTGATATATTTTAATTTTCTTGAATATAGAACTAAGGGGAATTTACAAACCTCAACCATAGACTATATTAGACTCAGAGGGAGCTTACAAGCCTCAGACTTTGATATTACTAAGAAAATTAAAATATTTTTTTCTTGAATATAGTACTTAAGGGGAGTTTACAGAATGATTTTGTTTAGGTTGCAGTTGCCCCAAGTGAGCATGGGTATGGTTATGAGGGTGTTGGTAAACTAATGGTTTCGAGTTTGGAGAATTAAAAGAATTGAGTCATGGACTTAGGATATTATTATGATATGTGCATAAGGAAAGAAAACTTTGAGACTTTAAAGTTGGAAGATGGTGTAGTCGTTTGAATATGTGATAATTAAAAGATGGTTATGAGGGTGTTAGTTAAGTAGTTTTTTCAGAAAGTTCACATTAAGAGTGACGGGGAACATATTTTAATAGAAAGTTCCCAGATGCCGAAATGAAAGTTTGTATTCTGATTTACGACTATTTATTAGGAAATCTTATTTTCTCGGAACATCTTGGAATTTAATAGAAAAAGGCACTCTTGAGCACAAAAAACACATTAAGAGTGACGGGGAACATATTTTAATGGGCTTCTGGATTGGAGTTTCCTCATCACTAATTTATGTGTATCGTTCATAATCATTTCAATATATTTTGTTAGGATTATGAGTAGCTAAGCTCTTTAGTACTAGAGATGAGTAATTTCCATTGATGAACCTTGTAACCTGAATTAATTCTTGTGATAAGTAAGTATTTTATTCTTGTTTGATTTATTCTTATCTATTCTTAATGCATTTTACTATCTGATAAATTGGGAAATTGAAATACGATTACATGTTAGAAACAAATTTAAACAATTAATGCTTAATAGAAACGTTATTGTTAGTTATCATAAAGGCATAGGGATAACACCTTGAAACTGTAATTTAATTGATAATGAAATTCTTAGTTTTATTTATAATTCACAAATAGACCTAGGGAATTAATTTAAGGCTAAAGGTTTATTCACTAAGGAATTAGAGATAAATAATCTACGAAACTAGTAATCATGCATAATAAGAATTGGTTATAACAAGGTAGACTTAGATGTACAAACTGTAACACCCTCTTCTACCCCACGATTATTAACGCAAAATAATACTGATTTCAGAGTAAAATAATAAACCTCAGTAAAAAATCACCAAAAGGGCGTACATTTCTCAATGTCATCAAAATAGGTCAATACTTCGTAACTATGGGTTTTCCCCAAAATACATCAAACAACATAAAACAGCGGAACTCAAAGTATGAATCAAGGTTTTTCCTCATAAGGAAAAGTTAGCAAAATAACTCAACGGTATAAAGTTTAACCCAAGGAACCCAACCCGATGTTACATATCAGAGCAAGACCCTCTAAGTTAACTATAAAGGCTAACGACTCTAAAACTTTAAAAATAACTCCTCAACAGCATCCACAACTAAACCTGGTCATCTGCACGTTACCCATGTGGAGGTAACATTCAAACAGGCAGGGTGAGTAAAACAATTCATAATAATCAATGTATAACAATTAATGCATAAACGGCATCATAATCATATTCAACACATTCATATCCTGTAATAGGCCTCGAAGGCCACAACATCATAATTTATACAAAAGGCTCATAAATGAAAATGTAACAAAGACTCAATGCATGTGGTACCAATCATCACAACTCGATGGACACTGGGCCATCAATCCTCCATAGATCCCCATCAATAGGATTGATTATACTAGAGAACCGGAGCACATTAAAATACTTCACATCCGTACAGTGGGATTGAAGCCAAAGTAATCGAGGTCCTGAACCGAAGTCCGGATGCACATGAATGCATGAAGCTTTCTTCGCTAGGCGAGTCTGGGAATGCATGGTTCGCTAGGAGAACAGTGCGATGACAACAAAAATCTGCTACGCACCATAACTGATTTTCACCCAAATACTCATACGATTCACTTACCCAATGCCCCCAAAACGTCCATAAATCATCCCTAAGGTCATACAGCGATAAAGGCACAAAACCTACGGTTTATTAGGCCAATCCCAGAACATATTCATCCCTAAATTACAATTTCCCTACAATTGCCCTGAAGGCATCATAATTTCTCGTATCACATATTCCTATCCTTATGGTCAGACATATAATCATCCAAGGTTTCAGCCATAAAGGCCTATGATTTCCTAATCCTCATATCAAATATTCAGTGATACTTACCATTAACCAAACCCTCAGGGTCTCACCATCAATTTCCCTATTTTCCCACAATCAACCCAAAATCCCTTAAATCTTAAATCAACCATAAACACACCGAAAGACATACATGGAAAATCATGAAAAGTTATACTCCCCATACCTTAGCCGATTCAAAGCTTTCACGATTGTCTCCGGAAATCTTCTGCCTCCAACCTTTCTTCAGAGCTCTAGCCACAAACTTTCACAGTTACCAAAATGACTCTCAATTTCCCTTCAGAACTCTATTTTGTCAAACCTAGTCTTGGGCCTCCTAATTTGGGCTTTTTCCATAATATCCTTATTAACTCCTCTTAATGTCCAATTTACCCTTATTTCACTTATATTCATTTTAATCAATAATAATACTAATATTCTCATATAACATACTATTAATTAAATAAATAATCCACAAATGCAAAAATTCCCAATAATTCATAAAACCACCAAAATACGAATATTCTCAATTAAATAAATAAATTAAAATATTTCAATTAAAATTTGGGGTGTTACAACTCTCCCCAACTTAAAAGAATTTTCGCCCTCAAAAATTACCTCAAGGAGACAGAGTCGGACACGACTCCCTCAACCGATCTCCAAGTTTCCAATTCCAACTTTCTCCAGTTGGTTCTCCCAAAACTACCTCTTCCAAGGCAATCTCTTTACCTCAAAGTTACTTCTCGTTCATCAATCCGAACAAGTAATGCCTCACAATTAAATTATCTCTCACTTGTACACCATCCATCCGAATCGATGTACTTCTTCAAATTAGGCACATGAAATACATCATGCAATTTCACAAGTGACAGTGGTAAAACAATCTAACATGGTACTTCTCCCACGCTTCCGCTGTGCTACTCTGATACAGACCTACAAAACATGGTGTGAGCTCCCGAGACTCCAAAGCTCGACCAACACCAGTTACCATCGTAACTCTTAAAACACGTCTTTTCTTGGATCCTTTCGATCTTTTCATTCGTCTTTTGCCCAATCTCAGGTCCGAGTACAACACTCTCGCTTGATTCATACCAACACAAAGGAGTCCTACACCTCCTACCATACAAAGCCTCATACAGTGCCATTCCGATACTAGAATGATAACTGTTATTATAGGTAAACTCAACCAACGGAAAATAACTATCCCACGATCCACTTTGATCCAACACGCAAGCTCTCAGCAAATCCTCTAAAGACTGAATAGTTCTCCCTGTCTGTCCATCCGCCTGCTGATATTAGGCAGAACTCAATCTCAACATGGTACCCAAAGCGTCTGCAAACTCTCCCAAAATTTCGATAAAGATCTCAGATCTCTATCCGACATAACACTCGACGGTATCTCATACAACTTCGCAACTTCCTCAATATACGTCTCAGCTAGCTTCAACATAGAACGATTAATCCTCATTGGTGAGAAATGAGATGATCTAGTCAATCTATCCAAAATCACCCAAATTAAATCATATCCCTCTCACAGTCTTCGACAAACCCGACACAAAATCCATGGAAATACTATCCCATTTCCACTCTGGAATATTCAACAGTCGCATCAGACCCAACGATTTTCAACAAAACCGGTGCACCCCATGGTGACAGACTCGCACGAAAGAATCTCTTCTCGAGCAATCCTTCAAGTTGACTTTTTAACTCTTTCAATCCCAATGCAGACACACGATATGGAGCCATTGCTACCAAACTAGTTCCAGGAACTAAGTCGATCGTAAACTCCACTTAACATTCCGGCGGTAAATCACTTATCTCATCAGGAAAAACCTCCGGACAATAACAATTAGTTGGCAGACTACCAACTTCCCCACTTTCATTAATACTCGAAGTTTCCATCAAAATAAACATCTCAGCACCATCTTGCACCGACTCATCAAAACAATCTGTAAGCACTTAGCTTAACTCAAAGCAACTCACTGCTCATGCCATCTAAGCTTGCAAGACACGTCTATCCTATCCGACATGACTCCGTCCACTATCAGTAAGAGATTAAGGGCGATCAGTTACTCAAGTTGTCAATAGACAGTCGAAAATCATGATAGGGCATAAACCATCTTCACCAAACTATAAGAGCGTTCATCTACGTACTGCGCCACCATTCCACACTTGCAGCATCTTGGAGAAGCACAACTTCTCCCCCACTTGTTTCATCCCCACAACTGCAGGAAAAGGTTAGAACGCAAACATGTACCGACAGTGTTTTCACACACATGTCGCATACAAGGGAACAAAGAACATTAGACAACTTGGCCGGACGGACCGACCTACTCTGATACCACAAATGTAACACCCTCTTCTACCCCACAATTATTAAGGCAAAATAACACGGATTTCAGAGTAAAATAATAAACCTCAATAAAAAGCCACCAAAAGGGCGTACATTTCTCAATGTCATCAAAATAGGTCAATACTCCGTGTCGTACCTCGAAAAATACGATCCTCGCGATGGACGCGAAAAATACGTTCTAAACAGAGTCGCCACCGAACTTTATTCATTCCAAGGATGGAATAGGAAAATATCGATAAAACCTTTAAGGAGATAAGAACATGGTCATCGCAACCAATATTCTAGGTTCGGGAGTCGATTACATGAGGGAAAGGTATTAGCACCCCTCATGTCCGTTGTACTCAACGGGAACCTCTTGATCGATTCGAGAGTAAAGTTAGCTACGCTTGTTAGTTTTCTTCTAAGGTTTCTCCTATAGGGGGAATATGTGGTTTTAAGATAGGGTGTTCGCCAAGGATTGGGGCCCTTGTGCCTACGTATCTTCACTTGTAAGAAGTGGAAAATCAGAGCATTCGTAGTTCGTGGGACTACGGGAAAAATAGGGGATTGTGCTCGCCAAGATCATCGCAATCTTGTGCCTACGTATTCTCATTGATAAATGAGAAATCAGAGCAGCCGTAGTTCGGCTAACTACGGTAAAAGGTTTGTGTTTGGAATGAACGAGAGTTTAGATCACATTCTAACTGCTAAACATTGGCTTGTCTGCTCGCTAGGGGAGGCTGAAGCACGAGTTTATATGCGCGGAAGAAGGGACTAAACAATGTTCTTCGGTGAAAGGTATGGGAACCTAAAGGTGGGAAAGAAGGAAAAGTGCTCGCTAGGATCATCGCAATCCTATGCCTACGTATTCTCATTGATAAATGAGAAATCAGAGCAGCCGTAGTTCGGCCAACTACGGTAAAAGGTTGGTAAACGAACGAGTGTTTAGGTCGCATTCTAACTGCTAAACGTTGGCTTGTTTGCTCGCTAGGGGAGGCTGAAGCACGAGTTTGTTATGCGCGAAAGAAAGGACTAAACAATGTTCTTCGGTAAAAGGTATGGGAACCTAAAGGTGGGAAAGAAGGAAAAGTGCTCGCTAGGATCATCGCAATCCTATGCCTACGTATTCTCATTGATAAATGAGAAATCAGAGCAGCCGTAGTTCGGCCAACTACGATAAAAGGTTGGTAAACGAACGAGTGTTTAGGTCGCATTCTAACTGCTAAACGTTGGCTTGTCTGCTCGCTAGGGGAGGCTGAAGCACGAGTTTGTTATGCGCGGAAGAAAGGACTAAACAATGTTCTTCGATAAAAGGTATGGGAACCTAAAGGTGGGAAAGAAGGAAAAGTGCTCGCTAGGATCATCGCAATCCTATGCCTACGTATTCTCATTGATAAATGAGAAATCAGAGCAGTCGTAGTTCGGCCAACTACGGTAAAAGGTTGGTAAATGAACGAGTGTTTATGTCGCATTTTAACTGCTAAACGTTGGCTTGTCTGCTCGCTAGGGGAGGCTGAAGCACGAGTTTGTTATGCGCGGAAGAAAGGACTAAACAATGTTTTTAACAAAAAGTGTTTTTGTTGGAAATCGCACGAGGGCGAGGAATTTGTGTTTATCGCATTGGATGTTTTGGTTTGGGAAAGAGAATGGATTTGAATAGGTTTAAGGTTTCGATTGCACGGGGGCGAGAAAGAGGAGTTTGGTTAAATATTTTACGGAGAGAATGACAACTACTCGATAAACGAGACGTCGGTCTCGCAATCAATTAATCGGGATATTATTGAAATGCTAGATCCCAACAATATCTTTTTCATTCGACTAACTTCGAAATTTGTGTTTGAGAAAGTTGTGTTGAGAAACGAAAGAGTGATTGACAAGCAACCTAAGAGTGTGCCTTAAGAGCTCGTCATTCAAGAATTCAAGGAATGCGAGATTCCAAGAACTCTATTCTTTCGGAAATAGTTTGGGTTAGAAATCGCACGAGGGCGAGGAATTAATGTTTTGAAAAGATTCAATCGCACGGGGGCGAGAAAAGAGTTGGAATGGTTGAAAATTTAGGAGGAATGACGACTATTCGATAAACGAGGCGTCGGTCTCGTAACCAACTAGTCGGGGTATCGTTGGAATGCTAGATCCCAACGACCTCTTTTTCATCCCATTAATTATGAAATAGTGTTTGTTGGACAGTAAATACTTGTCCAAATAATTAAAGGAGGTATTTTAGAAACGAAAGTTCGAACGACACACCATTCAAGGCGTACGCCTCAATAGTAGTCACTCTCGAATTCGAGGAATGCGCGACTCCAAGAACTCGATTATTTCGTGATTTAATTATGAAAACAATTTGAAAATATTAGCGTACTCGGAGTAGGCGCACTAGGTATTCTTGAAAATAAGATCGGAAGGATCACAACTCAAAGTGTGCACCTCGAGGGCGGTCGCTTAAAAATTCAAGGAAGGCGAGATCCAAGAGTTTAATTGTTTTGAAATTTGTTTGAGAAAAATAGTCTAATTTAATTAAGAAAACTAATTTTAATTTTCATATATAAAAATAAATTAATCAATTGTTTATAAAAAGATTTTGAGAAATGCTAGTCATATTTAATTGTTTTGAAAAAAGTTTAATATCTTAGAAAAAATATTTTAACTTTGTTAATAAAGTAGTTTTGTTTAAGTTTAATATTTAAAATATTATTTGGTAATAATTTTGAAATATATTTTTTAAAAGAAAGAATAATTGGAATTCCTTATAAAAATATATAATTAAATTAAATTAATTTAAAAATATCTTTTGTAAATTTTAATTTGAGTGAAAAAACATTTTGGAAACCGAAAGACGGAACCAACACAACTCAAGGCGTACGCCTCGAGAGCGGTTGTCCAAGGACCCAAGGAGTGCTAGACCCCAAGAGCCCACTACTTTCGTAATTTAATTAAGAAAATAAGTTTAACATTGTGTCTTAATTGAAAAAAGAAAAATTTGAATTGTATCGAAACAAAATAATTGAATTTGAAAATGTTACTTAATCTTGGATTTTGTTTATTTAAATTATAATTAACACAAAAATAGTATATTCATTAAACTAAATAAAATTGCTTAATATATATTAATGTCACAGTAAGTAGCATGTATCTCCTAAAAATCCAAAAAAAGGTGAAAATGGATACGACTTAGAAACTAAACATTAACATATATACATCCACCAAAATGAGACAATCAGTATAATTATATAAATGCTTCATATCCTAAAACCAGAATAAAAAAGCAGGCACGTTTGAAGTGAAGATAATAACAGAGATAAAGTTCATCGTAGTGGAAAATGAAATAATTAACATTGGTGCAAAATCAATTATTTCAATTTCAAACTAACAACCATAATCTTAAACTTTGAAGCCAATTCTCTACATAATGAAATTTAAAAAAACATGTTAAGTAAACCAAAATTCCTGTTACTGCTAAATAGAGTGTCAACAATTTATGCAAAATCAAAACAGTACTCAGACCAATTTGTAACTTCACAGTACACCAACCGAAACGAAATGGAAACTACAAAACAGAAGCAATTCAACTTTGTATGTATACAATCAGCGCACCTCAATTCCGGACAATGTTTACGCATTTCAAATACACAATAACAGTAGCATATAATGCTTTGGGATCAACCAACACACTAAAAACTCTTACAATCGTGAACCAGATGCACCGTGTGATCGAAAAAACAGAAACGATAATCAAGGTAGCATGCAGTGCACACTATTTACATAAACACTTAGCAGTATAATTTTCACAACACTTACGCAAAAGCTGCTCTATTAACAAGAATATCATGTGAACATAAATGATTAGTCAGGTCTGCTTCAAATAAACATGTTATAACAAGCATCTATGTAATTCATTCCAAATCCTAGTTGAAAGCAACAACCAAAATACAACCAATATGGTGTAAGAATTCCATCACATCATTAATACAAGACATACTGCATCCTATAATTAACACCAATATCAGTTCAACCAAAAACTTGAAATTACAACATGGAATAGAGTGGAAACAACCCTTAAATGTGTAGCAGAAATAAGGAACAAGATTCAACTCAGAATACCTAAATACTTTCAGTTCAAAAATGTTACTGAGTCCGAGTTGTTACTGATGAAAGCTTGTTGTTGTTACCGTATCAATGTTGTCGGAGCTTTCCTGCTCTTCAGAAAATTATAGCGACCTCATGGTCTGAAAACAACAATGAATCAAGTATTCCTGCAAAGATGGCCGTGATGTCAATGTTGCAGAGATTATTTGGGATTGAGTGGTTCGGAACTGCGTCGCTGCTACTGTAGATCCTTATGCGTAAATGGCTTGCGGAATATGACTCGAAGGCTAATGTTGTGGGTTTTAGATTCTGTTATAATCGTGCTTTCCGAGAACGCAGTTGGTTGCAAACCTTGAGTCCACAAACTTCCAATCCTGCAAAAATGAAACAGCTACAGACAATAGCACAATATCTTTTGCGAACTCGAAATGGAATACGAGCTGGGTCATCATGAACTGCTGTTGTTGTAGTGTCGTAGTCGGAGCCGTTGAGTTGAAGAGCTGTTGAACTGGTGTGATCTTCATTGTCACTTGCTTTTTATACTCAAATTCTGAAATCACGACATGAACATAGGTTAGAATGTTTTAACAAAAATCAATCACAGGAATATGGCAACAAATGCACATGAATGCATAGAGAACACGAAACGATTTGTACTTCATCAAACAACCATATCAGAGCTTTTTTTTTAGAACCAAAATCACATACCTAACAATAGCAGCAAATGAATCAATTAAAAAAATGAACACAACCTCAATATAAGACAAAACCTCCCATGGAAACAAAACCTGAACGATAATTCAAACAGAAAACAATAATTAAAAAAACAGAACAGTTTGAAGATAACAACTTCGAATTCATTGAACCACTGCACTATTGATGTTGAGAGCTACGGTTCTTGCTTCAGGTTGATGAGCTGCTGTTGTATCATGGGTTAAAGAGTATTACCGAAGCGAGGCACGTGAACTACAAAACAATGGATGCTGCTATAGATACGAGTCGGTGTCTGGAATCCTCTTGCAAGTGGATATAATGGTGGTGGACGGTTTTTTTTACGAAAAAACGGACGAAGAAGATGATGAGTGAGGATGAAGGTGGTGGAAATCAAAATGGCGGCGGATCGTTCTTGTGAAGGAGAAAAGGTGCGGTTGAGATGATGAAAAGTTGAAGAAGGTGATGAAGGGCGGTGAGTGAGGAGATCGGTGAATTGGAATTCTAGGGTTTTGGAGTTGAATTGGGGCGGCCGTTTAGGGTTAGGGTGAGCAGTAGCTTCCCCTCCCAATTAGGGTTCCCCCTTTTCTCTAGGGTTTTTTCGTGAACAGTAGCTGACCCTTCCCTTATAACAAGAAAGCTGAGCCATTCTCAGCATAGGCCCAATGGGCCTTGTTCATTTCACTTCCAATTCTTTCTCTCTTTTTTTAATTTTTCTTTTAATTTCTATTTAATTAATAATCTAACTAATTAATTCTAATCTTAACTAATTAACTAATCTTATTTTAATTTTATCTTAATTAAATAATTCTAATCTAATTAATAATCTATTCTAATTTAAAAAATTAAAATAAAATAAAAAATATAATCTAAATATAATTTAAATTCTAAATTTTGAAATAAAAATATAACCTAATTAATTAAAATTAAAAAAATATATATTACATTATCTTAAAATAAAATATATATATATATATATAAAAAATAAAAATAAAAATAATAACAAATAAAAAGATGCCACGTGTCGCAAATTTATTGGGCTAAAAAGTGAAAATGTTTATCTTTGCTGAAAAATACGTTACGCTGTATAAGCGAGGTAAATTAAAAACAAAGTCGAGCAAATGAGAATTTTGAAAAAGGTAGGACAAATTTGGGGTATGACACTCCGTAACTACGGGTTTTCCCCAAAATACATCAAACAGCATAACACAACGGAACTCAAAGCATGAATTAAGGTTTTTCCTCATAAGGGAAAGTTAGCAAAATAACTCAACGGTATAAAGTTTAACCCAAGGAATCCAACCCGATGTTACATATCAGAGCAAGACCCTCTAAGTTTACCATAAAGACTAACGACTCTAAAACTTTAAAAATAACTCCTGACGGCATCCACATCTAAACTTGGTTATCTGCACGTTACCCATGTGGAGGTAACATTCAAACAGGCAGGGTGGGTAAAACAATTCATAATAATCAATGTATAACAATTAATGCATAAACGGCATCAGAATCATATTCAACACATTTATATTCTGCAATAGGCCTCGAAGGCCACAACATCATAATTTATACAAAAAGGCTCATAAATGCAAATGCAACATAGACTCAATGCATGTGGTACCAATCATCACAGCTCGATGGACACTGGGCCATCAACCCTCCATAGATCCCCATTAATAGGATCGATTCTACTAGAGAACCGGAGCACATCAAAATACTTCACATCCGCACAGTGGGATTGAAGCCAAAGTAATCGAGGTCCTGAACCGAAGTCCGGATGCACATGAATGCATGATGCACACGTCACAAATTATCCTCATAATAACATCATAGGTGCATCATCATTTATCATATTCATCATCATAAAACGTCATAGCTCATCATCATAGTCAACATCATACATCATGTCGTCATAGCACATCACAATAATCATCATCACACATCATGTCATCATGGCACATCATAATAATCATCATCACACATCATGTCATCATATAATTCATCATAATAATCATCGTACATCATGTCATCATATTTCTTCATAATAATCATCTTCGTACATCATAGAAATCATCATATAATCAAGTACAAATCACATAACACTCACAATCATACTCACATTAACCCATCATGTTATCACATATTATCACATATTAATTCATAATATTATCTTATATTAATTCATCAAATTATACCCGCGGTAATCCTCATATTATCACCTATTAATCACACAAACCTCATTGTCATACTGATGTTAACTCATCTTAGAAATCTCAGAATCAAACATCACGGCATCACTGCACACGATCAACATTCGCGAAACTCTGCTACGTTCGCTAGGCGAGTTTGGGGAGAGTTCCTTCGCTAGGCGAGTCTGGGAATGCATGGTTCGCTAGGCGAAGCTTTCTTCGCTAGGAGAACAGTGCGATGACAACAAAAATCTGCTACGCACCAGAACTGATTTTCACCCAAATACTCATACGATTCACTTACCCAATGCCCCCAAAACGTTCCTAAATCATCCCTAAGGTCATACGGCGATAAAGGCACAAAACCTATGGTTTATTAGGCCAATCCCGGAACATATTCAGCCCTAAATTACAATTTCCTTACAATTGCCCTGAAGGCATCATAATTTCTCATATCACATATTCCTATCCCTTATAGTCAGACATATAACCATCCAAGGTTTTGGCCACAAAGGCCTAAGATTTCCTAATTCTCATATCAAATATTCAGTGATACTTACCATTAACCAAACCCTCAGGGTCTCACCATCATTTTCCCTATTTTCCCACAATCAACCCAAAATATCTTAAATCAACCATAAACACACCAAATGGCATACATGGAAAATCATGAAAATTTATACTCCCCATACCTTAGCCGATTCAAAGCTTTCACGATTGTCTCCGAAAATCTTCTGCCTCCAACCTTTCCTCAGAGCTCTGGCCACAAACTTTCACGGTTACCAAAATGACTCCCAATTTTCCTTCAGAACTCTATTTTGTCAAACCTAGTCTTGGGCCTCCCAATTTGGGCTTTTTCCATAATATCCTTACTAACTCCTCTTAATGCCCAATTTACCCTTATTTCACTTATATTCATTTTAATCAATAATAATACTAATATTCTCATATAGAATACTATTAATTAAATAAATAATCCACAAATGCACAAATTCCCAATAATTCACAAAACCACCCGAAAACCACCAAAATATGAATATTCTCAATTAAATAAATAAATTAAAATATTCCAATTAAAATTTGGGGTGTTACACAAACACTACTACATAAATGATTTTTGGCAGCGCAGAAAAGACAACGCTTTTTGCAAAACCGCTGCTAAAGAGTCAAGAAAAAATAGGAAAAAAATAGCATACTTTAGACAATGCTTTTAGAAAAGCGCTGCTAAAGGTGGCAGCTATGTTAACAATAGAAAGCGCTTTGCAAAAAGCGCTGCTAAAAGTAGGTACTACGAAAGCGCTTTTAGAAAGGGCTGCTAAAGGGGTAACCTACGAAAGCGCTTTCTAAAAGCGCTGCTAAAGGTGTCAGTCTAAGAAAGCGCTTTTCCAAAAGCGTTACTATATGGGGTACAAAAGAAAGCGCTTTTATAAAAGCGCTGCTATAGGTTATGCCTTAGGCAGACCTTAGAGAGCGCTTTTATAAAGCGCTGCTAAAGGCCATGAAAAAGCGCTGCCATAGGTTTAAGTAGCATAAATTTAAAAAATCCCAGAATTTTTCATAAAATACAACAATCATGGTTTTTATTTCTTTTCCGCTCGCGCATAGAACCCTAGTCACCGATGACAATTTCCATCCATTGCTTTCGTCCGACCGCCTCCTTCCGTCGTCGTCTGTCCGTTTTGACCGTCATCTTCGTCCTTCGCCTCCGTCCGTCCGTTTTGACCGTCATCTTCGTCCTCCACCTCCACTGTCAGCGTATTTCCACCATTTTTAAGGTATTTTAAGTTATTTAAAAATGTTTTTAGTGGAAACAAATAATGTTGTTGCATGTTAATGATGTTGTTGCATGTTAGTGTTGTTGTTGATGTTAAAATTACAATGTTGATGGAAACATTGTTGTTGTTGTTCTTCTTCTAAGGTAAAGTTGTAACCAGGTTTGTGATCATGAGGATTTTTTTACTGTTAAACCTTTGAGAAAAGTGGTAGGAAACATTAGGATGTCATGAGGGTTTTAACTTTTTGTGTGCCTCAGTTCTGTTTAGGACCTTGAGAGCGGTTTTCTATGGTTCATGTTGAGCTCATTGTTAACCATTGGTGAATAGGTTAGGTTTTAGTAGGATAGTTGAACTTGAAGGGTTAGGCCTCAATTGGTTTTTCTTTGCTGATACAGTGAAATGAGGGGGAGGTTGTTTCCATAAAAAAAACCCTGCTTGAATTCACTAACAGATTGAGAATTCCAGTTTTATACCATGCTTGCCACCCAAAACTGTTTTGAATGAGTTTATCAACTCATGCATATGGCTGTCAAATTTTGTTCCTCATGCTAAAGTCTGTTGGGATTTAGTAAATGTCATTGGAGTAGGTTAGTTTAGTTGAACATTGTCATGTTCTTGAACTCACAATCATGCTAGAGTAAATTGTCCAGCCTTCATAAACTGCTTGCATTATGATTTGAGTTTTTTCAAAGCTAACTGTACTCACTGTCTGCCATTTGATAAGAGTTTACCAAACTGAATCCTTCATCACGGTTTCCTTTGTTTTTTAAAAGGTCATTTGGATCAAACTCATAGCATGTTAGTTCTGCATAGGTATACTAATTCTATCAAGCTTTTGTGAATCCAATGATGTGTTGTAATTCTATCAACATATTAACCTCTTATATCATATAGTGTCCATTTCCAATCATTTCAAGATGTGAATGGAGTTCATGATCTTTGGCAGTTTGTTTAATGAATTTTGCTTGTGCTTTGTTAAGTTGCTTGTTAACTTGGTCTAGATGCTAGATTACAATTCACCATTTATGAAATCACATGATGGTAAAACCCATTCATTTGATAATTTGGTTTTTCTGAATTACAGGTATTATGGCCACCAACGAGGAAAAGTAACATGATGGAAACGAAACAACAAAAGACGTGGAAGGCGAAATTAAAAGAGGAATAACGATTATAAAAAAAATCATCCGTGCGAGAGATAAATGTGTAAAGTATGATGTGCATTGGAATGAAAGAGATCAATTAATTGAGCCTAAAGATGCGATGTTGACAAGTTACATTGGAGCACTTGTTCGTTCGCAAATTCCAATTACTTGCGATAATTGGAGAATTGCTTTGTTACAACCGGCTAAAGACAAAATTTGAAGCGAGATACAGGTATGATATTTGATATTTTTTAATTATGTCGACAATTACATCTTTAAATTAATTATACTAACATGTTATATGTATGTTTATTTGTTTGCAGAGATCTTTTAATATTGATGATTGCAGGAAAAAATATTGTCTTCAATTGGGCGGAAAACGACTGAGAGGATTTAAAGCGTTTTTAACGAAGAAGTTTCTTAAAGATTCTGATGGAAACTTTGTCGAATCGGAGCGTCCAAAGAAGTACGCTGATCTGATTTCAGATGAAGAATGGGAGACATTTGTTGCCAAGCGAAGAACCAAAGAATTTAGCGTAAGTACAACTTATCATGAACAATGTATAATATATATACTTCTTCCACAAGAGTTCTGATATGACTTAAACTTGTTTTTTTAGGTTGTGAGTGACGTAAATCAGAAACGGGCATCAAAACCCACATATCCATACAAAAAAGGGCGTTTGGGATATGCACGCTTACAACAGAAAATAGTAAGTATATATAAATGCTTTAATATGATATAGTTACAAAAAATAGTAAGTATATATAATGGGATATGAATGCTTTATTATTTGTCTTAATGTGTAGTTAGAATAGGAGAAAAGTGATGTAACATCTCTTCCGACCCATGTTTTGTGGAAGGCTGCCCGTGTGGGAAGAGATGGAGTCGTTCAGGAAGAAGTTCAACAGGTATTTGAACAATGTGTAAGTACAACATTAGTTTTGTCAGTAACTCAAAAGTGTATAATATATTTATATATGCTTTTATCTATATTTCAGGAGACTCTATCCCAGACTATAACTGCAACTGAGAACGATGATTGCAGGAGCTTACTGAGTCGAGTGTTAAATATTCCTGAGTATTCTGGGCGTGTGAGGGGTAAGGGATTTGGTGTCACTCCATCAAAACTGTATAAGCAGCCAAAGAATAAAAATCCTAGCAATAAAGAAGTGATGGAGATGTTGGAGGAATTGAAAGCTCAGGTTCGTGAATTACAGAAGGACAAAGAGAGATACATGTCAGAAAGGCGCGGTCCAGAGTGTAAAGATACTAGTGATAAAAATAGTATCAATTGTCTGCAGAAGCTTCCAGAGGTAATTGTATATATTACATTGAAATTAATATAGCACAACTTTCTTAATTGACACATTAATCATATTCATTATCTGTTTAGGGTATTTCACCTTGTCGGCTATATTTATCGTCACCGACTTATCGCATGGTTGACAAAGGAAATGTGCATAACACTTTAGGAGACCTACTTCACCATAAACCTCTCCCTGCTGGATTTTTGAATGTATCGGTTAATATTGCATTAGAGGGGGTGCATTGTTGCCTATACCAGATGATGTTTCGGATGCAACAGTGGTAGGAGACGCAATAGGATCGTATGTTGCATGGCCGTCACATCTCATTTTCATAGATGACGAGGTAGGTTGAACACCATTATGAAGTATTCAAATGTTTTATGACCCATACATGAAAGTTATTCTTACATTTACATTTACTTATTTACATGATGATCTTAGACTCTTACAAAATCCAAATCAAAAGATAAGGGAATTATTGTGCAGGAAACTGATTCAACTGCATAAAAAAAACAGGTACTATTACAGTTACATGATGATCTTATTATACATTAATTACTGAGTTTATATGACTTTTAGGTTCATGATCAACAGTTGCAACAAGTTAGCAAGGGTAAGATGCCTGAATGTAGCAAGGTGCCCAACAAAAAAAAGGTCGAGCCAAAAAAGCATCTGTTCCTCGATTTAGATTGTGCCTTGAATCATATGTAGGAACAACAGATGTGGATGAGGGTGGCATCTGTCAAATACCTATGCAGGGAGGTATTTTCGGTTTTGAATATGCCGAAATAATTGCCAAGGAGGATTTGGACCAATTTTTCCAACATTCTGAATTGGACATCGGTGTTATGCATTCCTACATTAGGTAATACTCCGATCAATTTTAATTAAATAATTGAACAATTTATTTTCTCATTTAAATGAATATTCTAATGTTGATTATGTTTTTATTTAAGGTTATTGTATGACAAGATGTTGGTCTCGCATGATTTGACTTCAAGATTCGCATTCTTATCTGCTAGCTGTATCAACGCACGGTCAATCAATCACACTCCAGATGTAGTCAGAGATTACTTTGTCAAATCATTTATGGCCACAAATACAGAGAAGTTGTACTTTTTGCCATATAATACTGGCCATGGGTTAGATTTCATTCTAAATTCATTTATTATAATTATTCGTTTTTTGTCATTCTATATAACATTTCCGTCTAAACTTTTGTCTTATTTTACAATGGACATTGGTTGTTGGTCGCGATTAATCCGATGAAAGAAATAGTGTATTATCTGGATTCATTGTATGGTGATCAAATAAAATATCCTGATATGAAGTCTATGGTTGATACGTAAGTGATGAGATATACTGTTCTAAATAATTATCTTTATTTATTATGTGAGACTGTTCTAAATATTCGTTTATATTATGTTAGAGCTATACAAATATTTTGATCGCAAAGAGAAGCAAAAGTGCCAAAAAGGAAGGCTAACAACATTAGCTGGATCAGAGTGCAGGTATATTTTCACATTTTTTTACTGTTATAGTGATTCTACTTGATAAAACTATTTAAACTATATATCCTGATAAATGATCGTTTGTTTTTTCCATTTGTAGTGTCCTCGTCAGCGCAATGGGATTGATTGCGGATATTTTGTATTGCGCTTTATGAAGGAAATTATTCACCCGGTTCAAATAGATATTCCAATCATCGTATAGATAAATTCATAAGTTATATGATTTATTTTAATAATTACCCGATATTTCATCTGAGTAATTAGTTTTAAAACTAAATCGTTCATGTTCTATTATATTATGTAGTACTTTGATGAATTCAAGTGTGGTACTTACTCGAAAGCAGGATTGGAAGAAATTAAGGAGGAACGGTGTCAATACATTCTTGAGTTGAGAATTGTATAAGGTATATGTATCGTCAAATATTGATGCAGGATAATAATATTTCTGGAATTCGTATGTATTTGTAAAGTTATCAGTTTTGTAATTATATGTAAAGTAACTGTATTTGTGAAGTTGTTCTGAGGATCGACTTGTGTTGAATTATATATAAGCAGGTTTATGTGAATTACAATGATTATATGTAAAGTAAATATAATTTTTATAAGCAGGTTTATCGAAAAAAATATTTAAAAAGTGATTATTTAAAAAAAAATAATTTAAAAACGTGAAGAATATACAACGCTTTTGAAAAGCGCTGCTAGGGGGGAATATGCAGCGGTTTTCAGAAGCGCTGCTAAAAGGGGGGGGGGGGGAGGGGGGAATAGGAAGCGCTTTTGAAAAGCGCTGCTAAATGGGGTGGAAGTAGGAAGCACTTTTCAGAAGTGCTGCTAAAAGGGGGGAGGGGGAATAGGAAGCGCTTCTGAAAAGTGCTGCTAAAAGTGCTGCTAAAGGGGGCCTATATCAGCGATTTATCCATAAAAAAGCACTTCCTTTACCTTTAGCAGCGCCACTTTAGGCAGCGCTTTTAAGCGCTGCTAAAGGTCTTATTGGGCATAGTGAAATGGGATCCAAGGTTATGCTCATCCTTAGCATATTTCATCATATTAAATTTATTTCAATTTATTTTACTTTCACTTTATATTCTAGAAACAATCCTTAAAAAAAAACCCTTACCCTTTTGTTCAACTGAAACTTGATACAAATGACCATCAACTGGATGATATTTTGCAATTACTCTGCTTTCATATCTAAAGTTGAACTGGAAATTATTAGTGATTCTTTGACTGATGAATATTGAATTTTTGCTATGCAAGAAGAACTCAATCAATTTAAAATAAATGGTGTATGGGATTTAGTCAAACGTCCTAAAAAAGTCATAAGAGCTAAGTGGGTCTTTCATAAATAAAAACTTGATGATAATGGAATAATTACAAGATATAAAGCAAGACTAGTGACAAAACGATATAATTAGGAAAAAAGGATAGACTATGAGGAAACTTATGCTCACATAGCTCGTCTCGAAGCTCTTATAATCATTTTTGCATTCTCTTGGTGCCATGATTTCAATTTATATCAGATGGATATTAAGACTCCTTCCTAAATTATTTTATAGATGAATATTTATATGTTTCTTAACCTCCAGGTTTTTAGGACCATGAAAATCTTGACCATGTTTTCAAACTAAAAAACGCCCTTTATGGTCTCAAACAAGCTCCTACAACTTTGTATGATCACCTTAGTGGTTTATTATTAGGATAAGGATTTTATCATGAAACTGTAGACACTACTTTATTTATAAAATGTAAGGGAAAATATGTTCTATTAGTTTATATATATGTATATGTGTTGTACCTCAAAATTTGCCCAACCTTTTCTTTACTTGGTTTATGTTTTCATTGCATCTTCTAGCAGCTGCATTTGCATATCATTGTCCATTTGCAGGGGATCAAGAGAGGTGTGCATAGCAAGAAAAGGTTACCAAGGGTTCTAAGCCTAAGCAAGAGGCTTTATTCAAGTGGTCAAGTGCTTATCATCATCAGGAGAAGGTCAGAGCTCTTTGAGAAAGGAGAGGAATGTGTGTGGTTTAGCTCCTAGTTTGGAGGCCAAGTGAAGATCATCAAAGGATAATAAGTTTATTGTCATGAATATGAGGTGTTGTGAAGCTCATTGAGTGCTTTGAGAGCCATTGTGGAGCTTATCCAAGTTGTTACATCATATGCAAGAAGTTGCAGTCAGAGGATTGTACACCTAGGGTTTCATCTGCCTAGTGCAAGATCCTTTGTGGATTTGGAGGAGATTAAGACTTAGCTCTAAGTCTTTAGAGTCATGGATAGTTGTGTTGAGGAATCTAAGATGTTATTTCAAGATCAATTCAAAAAGAACCAAGGGTGTGAGAAGTTACTAAATTAGGGTTTCTAAGCTTGTCAGTGTAAAATCCCCTGTTTAGTGCCCAACTTCAAGACCATATATCTCAAGATACAAGTTTCATATTACTTTGATGCAAACATGAGACTTGTAGAGAATGTTCTTAGCTTTCTTTTGAGTACTAGAACACATCCATTGGACTTATAGAACTCAACTTATGATGCTGACAAGTTATGGGTCCTCAGATGAATGTATTTTCAGTCAACAAAGGTCAACCAACTTCCAAGGCATTTTTGACCTAGAATCATGTTTCATCTCACTTTGACTCAAACATGAAAATTATTACTTATGATCTTAGCTTTCTAAAAAGTCATATAAGTCCTTCATCTCATTTGTAGAACTCAAGTTATGAGGCTTGCAAGGCAGGGGTATTTTGGGAAAGTGAGATTATAGGCCCTTTTCATTATAGGTCCATTTCATGCTTTTGTGCACTTCAAATGAGACTTTCTCCAATATGAAACTTGCTTCGAATGAACTCAATTTCATCATTGAACATCAATTTATCATGGATTATGGTTGGATATGAAGATTGGTGAAGGAAAATCAAAGAAAAAGGACTTTAAAGTCATGATTTGAATTGAATTGATTTAAATCCCTTTTCATGTCATATTTGTGCATAATTTGAGTCACAACATCAAACTAAACACAATGCACCAAGAAAATTGGACTCATGATGTGCAAAATATGTGTAATTTCAAGTAACTTCATGGTGAAGTCTCACATTCAATATCAACCATTGGATCAATTCAAGGGATAATTCTCATCCACAAGATCAAAGCACAATCCCAGCAATTGATTTGAATCAGAAACAAGGCAATTGGGGCCAATTTTGGGCATGAACATGAAGCTTGAACTTCAAACTTTGGATTTCTCCAATTGACCATAACAGGCCAAATTGGGCCTCCAAATGATCATGGATCCATAATATAAAAGGTTCTGATGAAGAATGCACCTAGATTCAACCATTTTCGTGCAAGAGAAGCTTGGGAGCCGTTAAAAAAATCAAGAACCAAGTGAAATCGTGATTTTGGAATTCAAGCCAATTCAAGCCAAATTAAGATCAGCAACACCTTCAGTGATCTTCATTGAACGTTTATGCATCTTTTTGCGCAAGCTTGAGCATAATTGAAGCCCCAACGGAGAGGCTCCGTTAGGTAATTTACTTTTCAACATTGCTCTCTCAATACGCATCTATTGCACGTCATTTTTATTGCATACTGAAGTCCTACTTGTGTAGGCAAAATCTGGATAAGTTAGAGATGTGTTTGCGCAAATTTCAGTTGTACGCTTGAAACTTTGATGCTTCAATTCTCCCTGTTATTGCATGAAAAATGAATTTGGATGTTAGAATCATGATCTACGTTGCGTGAGGATCAATTTGGTATACGATTTTGTCCGTTTTGGTTGAGTTGATCACCTGCAACTCCGGTGAGATGAACAGAGAAGACGACCGGAGCACAATGCTCCGGCGTCTGATTCTTCACTCTGTGTGCCCACATGTGCGCCACTAGGATCGGTTGAATGTTTGACCAGCGAAAATTAACGGCTCAGATGCGCGCTGACCTGCTTGCGTGTGTGTTGACCACGCCAGGTCATTTAGTGAAACAGTGAGTTTCACCGTGTGGAGTTCTTGGGCCTGTAATGCTAGTTGCACCTCCTCTTCAGCCCAATCCATTGTTTTTAACTAGAAATCTTTACTATTCGCACCACATTGTTTTTCTTTTATTTTTATTTTTTATTTTTCAATCTGTTTGATTTTAATTCATTTAAAATGCTTCCAAATGAGATAAAATTTTATAAAAATACTTTTAGGAAATTTCAAGATGTTAAATAATTTTAGGAAATTTTTATTTTATTTTTTGGAATATTTTTCAATTAAAAAGGGATAAACATTTGGAAGTGTTTTATTTGATCTTTTTCTTGCTCTTATTTGTTCTTGATTTTGTTTCTTGATCAATATTCTTTTCCAATGATTGAAATTTTTTCCTTATATCCATGATGAGTTAAAGAATTTTATAGGACTATTTTACCCCTGGTTTGATCATTTTTGGTTTGACTTTTGTACCATTTTTGTTAACCCTCGATTCTTCCATTTCAAAGTGGTACACTTTAGGGATTTATTTCTTTTGGTGGTGCTTTGATGGAACATTGCCCTTGTGCTTTTGGCCTCTGGTTTCCAACATATTAATGTACTTCTTGCATTTTATTTGGTTATTTTTGAGCCATTTTCCTATTTTTGAGGTGATTTACAAGTTAGGTTACTTCTAAGGGAAGCTCATACATGTGTTTGACCTAGTTTGATTTGGAGATGACCTTTGTGGGTCCATTGGGCTCTCCACTCTTCTTGATTCATATTTTAAACATGTTGAGGTCGATGTATGCTCATGTATAGGTCATAAATTTTTTCATTGCTTGTTGAAGTTTGCATTCTTTTTAGGCTTTCCATTTGAGCTTCAAATGTTGAATGTGTTGAATGACTTTGGTCTTCTTCCATGCCTTTGCTTGCATTCTCTTTTGATGTATGTGATTTTGGTTTTGTGAATCTTCTCTTCTCATCCCCACCTCTGTTTAATGACTTTTGAATCCCATTTGAGATGGGTTAGTCCCTCCTTAGGAGGTACTTGAAGCATGCCTTGAATGGTGGTTCTTTGAGGACTTCTTTTGGTGTGCTTTACATATTTTGGTGATTGCTTATGGTTGAGTTGCCCATGTGAGTTCCTTGTTGTACTCACATTGCCTCCCATTCTCTCATTTGCTCTTAGTTCCGTTTCCTTTCATTTGGTTTGCCTTTGGGCATTGTGGTTGATGTGTGAATGGTTGTAGGATTTATTCTCCCATTTTCATCCCATTTTTGTGTGCAATTGTGTGCTTCCTTTTGGATTACTTTTTTCTTTGCTTTTGCACTTCTTATTGCATTAATAAAAGGTTGAGATGTGCTTGTGGAGGTGTTTACCCCACAGTTTTTCCTCCCTTTTCTTGTATGTTGCATTGCATATGCATCCTTGCATTTTTCTTATTTTATGTTTCCTTCTTCTTCTTTCTTCTTTGCCATGTTCCCTTAGGATCTCTAATCCTCCTTGTTCAAGGTTGATTATGATAGACCTTAGGTGTTGAACCCATGTATGACAACATTAGGTAGCATTCCCTTTCATCCCAGTCATAGGTGCATTTTGTATGAGAACACTAGGTTGTGTCTTAGTCTCTCTTTAGAGTGTTTTTCTCTTCTCATCTTCAAACACTTTTAAAACACATAATACAGGTTAAGGATTGTTGTACGTTACGAGCCTTACGTACTTGGGAAATGGTAATTTGGGGGCCTCCTCTCAATTATCTAGAGTGTTTAGCGTATGTCCATTGGACGATATGCGACGCATTCGCTCCTAGGTCATAGTCTTTAGTGCAACATGAATTACAAACAATAATCAATGCACTTCTTCTCTAAAAATCACAAAAACAAACATCAAATCATTTTATCATTCGGGATCTTAATTTGGAAAACATTTTTCTTAAGAAGAGTTTTGTTAACTCTTGGTTCTACCGCAAACAGGTAATGCCAAAGTCTCCAATGGTCGAGCTGCATACACCTAATTGCTAGAACTAAGTTTTAACCCTACTCGGGTAAAACACTTGAACCAACCGGTGTTCTTGTTAGCCCAAACTATGTTTGCTCTGATTTCTCATACCAGATGAGAATACGTAGGCACAAGACGGTGATATCTTGGCGAGCAACCTTCCCCATTTTCGCCCGTAAGCCAAACTACGTTGATTCTGACTTTCCCATTGCACAAGGGAATACGTAGGCATAGAGCGGCGATGCTCTATCGAGTCTCTTTTATTTTCTTTTGTCCCTGAGACCTTTAGCTAGATAATAAATACCCTCTTAGATAGACAACAAAGCGTGGATCCCGTCGAGTACGACAGACGTGAGGGGTGCTAATACCTTCCCCTTGCGTAACCGACTCCCGAACCCGAGACATGGTTACGATGACCTGTCTTCTCCCGTTTTTGTTAGGTTTTATTTGATCTTTTCCTTTCCCTCTTTTGGGATAAATAACGAACGGTGGTGACTCTTCTGTCTTTGCCGGCCCCTCTTCGCAGCATTGCGACAGCTGGCGACTCTGCTGGGGACAAGCACATCCCCTATGCGAGTCAATCCTAGCGCTTGTTTGTTTATCTTGTGGGTGTGTACATGTGTATTGTACTTTATTTATCTTTCTACATTTACTTTCAGCATTGTATATATCATTATTGTTGTGCTGTGGAAAGGGAATGTTCCATTGAGAGATAAGCCGAACCCGAGCTTAAGTACAAACATAGTATTAGAAGTGGAAATTAGTGATGAACCTGTATGTTTGGCATGCACTAGTTCCCTTGAAATTCGCGCTCAAACGAGGTTCTCTTTGATGACTTTCTTTCCAGTCCTTTGGACTGTTGAGAGGATTTTTGATCTAAGGATTGTCGACTATGGGGACTGATCATTTGTGATTTAGCTAAGTGAGGCCTCTTCGTGAGATTATGATGCCAAACCAGAAATGGTGAACGTATCATCGTTTCTCGAAAGTCTGTGACGCTTATGAACGCATAGGATGTCGAACCTTGTCAGTGGATAGGTCCATACCCGTGAGAGGGATTGGGTTATGCAGGAAACCTTGACTTCCAGACTACCTAGTTTTCTTTGCCGTATGGATTTGTGTTCTTGATACAGTGGGTCCTTATGATGGTGCTATGTTATTGCTAGAGTGAAGCGCTGGTTATTCTCAATCATCAGCACAACAATCTTGATCCCTTGCTGCATTTGCATTTGCATTTTCATATGGCATTTTCATTGACATGTATTTATGTTGCAGGTGCATATTTCCTCCCCGATTCTAGTGATTTTACCTCTCATCAGACATGGAACATACCTTGAAGAAGACAGAGGCTTACAAGTTTCCTACTCCGGATATTGGGTCATTATTGAGTTTGATTTCTGTGGCCGACATGAAGGTGATGGAAGAGTTCATAGAATCATATGGGAAACTCTTGAGCTATGTCTACAAGCCTTCAGTCTATGAGTTGGGTGGTCTCTAGACTCTTCTTCAGTTTTATGACTCTCAGTTGAGGTGTTTCTTGTTTCCAGATTATGTATTGGCACCTACCTTAGAGGAGTTTTATGTATTGTTAGGAGTTTCCATATTGGATCAGATGCCATTCTATCACTCCGATGATGAGCCTGGTTTGGCTAAGCTTGTTGTTGCTCTGTACCTTGATGTTTCTGAGATTTCAGGAAAATTGGCCAAGAGGAATGGAATGTCTAGTTTTCCTTTGTCCTTTCTGGTTGCTAAGGCTCAGCAGTTCGCCAAAGATGGTTGTTGGGTTGTGTTTAACGCTATATTAGCATTGTGTATACACAATATCATGCTATTTCCTAACATTCTGGATTTTGTGGATTTGGATGCGTTCCATATCTTTGCTTCAGGATATCCTATACTCACGCTTCTTGGCGATGTTTATCATTCTGTTCACTACAAGAACGAGAACCGAAGAGGGAAAAACGTATCTTGTTGCGCATCTTTATTATACAGGTGGTTTGCTAGTCATCTTCCCAAATCAGGTCCATTTGTTGATACTGCAGGTACTTCAGACTGGTCGCTGAGATTAATGAGATTGACTGCTGAGAACATTCCTTGGTTTGACAGAGACATGTTGGGTAGGGAGATTGTTTATAGTTGTTGTAGTTTCCCTAACGTCCCGTTGGTCGGAAGGAAGGGTTGCATCAACTATAACCCATCCTTGTTGGTGAGACAGTTTGTATATGCCTTGAGAGCTCCTCCTAGGGAGGAAGAGATATAGGGATCTTTGTATCTCACTGGATTGCTAGAGGTTGACACTTTGGCTAGAGTTGAACATGCTTGGAGCAATATTCACAGGAAAGGGAAAGCTTCATTGGGAAAGAGTAACAGCCGAGCCTACGACCCTTATGTGATTTGGATACAGAGGAAAGTAGAGAGATCCTTAATGCATTTTCCATCTGTTGAGCCTTTGTACCCTCTTATGGTTGAGGAGTCTACCACCGTGGACATTCAGAAGTACAATCAATTATGGGTTGAGAAGGAAGAGTTGCGGAAGGCTAATGAAGAGTTAGAGAAAGAAATCATTTAGCTTCGGGGTGAGAAGATTGAAGTTGTGCATTCTTTCAGGAGGTAGACTGAGCTTGTGAATCGATTGGGTGCAGATTTGACCAAGAAAACTAGTGCTCGGGAACGTTTAGGTTTAGACCTGAAAGCTGTCAGTGATGTTCTCGCTTCTAAGAAGAAGGACTTGGACAAAGCTTATCTGGAGATCTCTAAGTTCAACGAGCAGTGGAATGCAACCCTTACCAACAACAAGGCACATGAGGATGGATTGAAGCTACAGATCAACAAGTTGAAGACTCAGCTCAGAGTAAGAGATGAGAAGATTTCAGCTGAGGCCTCACTCAAGCGTGCCAGTGATTGCAGATTGAACGAAGCTTTGGAAACCTTGGAGGACTACAAGCTGTGGGCTGATTCGAAGAGGTGCAAGCTAGAGGAAGTCTTCGGCGAAGGAGCCTGGGAAGACTATGCTGAAGATTTACAGACCATTATCAGACAGAGAGAGGCGCTCATTCAGGGATTACTCGTCAGACCAGATCATCCTGAGACACATGAGTTATTAGAGGAGTTTCGTGCTCGTTGCCATACTTGATGTCTTTCATTCCCTTTATAGATTGTTGCTTATGCTTGTATTGACCATCACCAGACTTGTTGGCTGAGGTCCTTCTGTTGATTATTTGTACTCAGTTGTATGCTTGTACATTGCCTGTGGGCCTTTTCTTGTATGTATGAGGAGTTTGGCCTTATGCTTGTTTATGGGTTCTCCATTGTCGTGCTGTTATTCTCGGAACTAGAATCGGGGGGAAACTTCCCTGTTGCATACATACATCTCTTCATTTTGCATAGCATTCTTGCATAGAAGGTACAACGGAACCGTTCCTCTTACCTCTGTTTGCTCCGTTAGATTGTTTCAGGATAGACAACCGGAATATTCACCGCTACGCCACAAAAGGGAATCAGCTTAGAGCAATGGAGAAAATTCAGGTTGAGGTGCAAGAGTTCCGTGAAAGGATGAATCAGTTTATGGACCTTATGCAGGGAGTGGCTAACGGACAGGAACAACTTCGTACTCTGGTGCAGCCATTGATTGCACGGGTCGACAGTAATGGTGTTCTTCATGGAGGACAAACTACTAATCCTCCTCCCAATGAAACTGGGACTCCTCATGCTCACTCTATGCCTACTTTGGTTATCCCTACTGCTGGAGGGAATGGTAATGGTAATGGAAATGCTCCTGGTTTTGGTAATGCTGATGGTTTTAATAACAATGGTTTTGGGAGTGCTGGAAATGGGAATGCTGGAAATGGTAATGTTGTTAATGGGAATGTTCATGGTCCTGATGTCACCTATGCTGCACATGGTAATATGGATAGGTTATGGAATGAAGACTGACAGGATGATGTGTTCTCGCCAAGGGCTATTGTTGCTGAGTTGCCCTCTGAAGCTGATAAAAGGTTCAAGTTGATTGAAGAAAAGATGAAGTCTTTTGAAAATCAAAATTCCATGGGGCTAGACATGGCTAATTTGGGACTGATCCCAGATCTGAAAGTGCCGCTGAAGTTCAAAGTCCCTGACTTTGACAAGTATAAGGGTACTACCTGCCCAAGAGTTCATCTGAGATCCTACTACTGTAAAATGTCTGCCTACTCGGATGATGAGAAATTGCTTATGCATTTCTTTTAGGATAGTTTGTTTGGTCCTTCATTGGAGTGGTATATGAGTCTGGAACCTGTGAATATCCATAATTGGAGGGACCTAGCTGAGGCCTTTGTGAAACATTATCAGTATAACAGGGAACTTACTCCTAACAAGGTCCAGCTTCAGAATCTTTCCCAAAGGAATAACGAGTGCTTCAAGGAATACGCCCAGAGGTGGCGGGACCTAGCAGCCATGGTGCAGTAGCCCATGGTAGAGCGAGAGCTCATTTATATGTTTTTCCCCACTCTGCCTGGTGTTTATTACAAGAAACTTATCAGTAACATGTCGGGAAGCTTCTCGGATTTGATCATCACCGGGGAGAGGGTGGAAAACGGCATCAAGTTGGGAAAGATCAAATCTAGTGAGAGTTCCTCAGCAGGAGGAGGAGGTAAGAAGGTATTCGGTAATAAGAAGCGGGAAGGAGATACCAATTCAGTGTCCAGTTCCCGAGGGAATAGACGATCAGGGCGAAATCGTCAGCAGCAGCAGGTTTCTAGTGTTACAATTCCCATAGTTCCTCAACAACAACAACAACCACAGCAACAACAGAATCAACAGGGTTATAGAAGGTTTCAAGATCGGGGTCATACAACGAATAGACAATTTGATGCACCTCCGATGTCTTATTCCCAACTACTTCAGCATCTGCTACAACTACAGTTAATCCAGAAGAGGACTTTAGCTCCTCTGACAGGACCACCGCCACCCGGCTATGATGCAAATGCTCGTTGTGAGTTCCATTCCGGAGCACCTGGACACAACATCGATAATTGCAAAGCCTTTAAACATAAAGTCCATGATTTGGTGGACAGTAAAGCAATAAACTTTTCTCATGACGCTCCCAACGTCGTGCAGAACCCCATGCCCAACCATGGGACTGCTGGAGTCAGTGCAATCATTGAAGACGAGAATTTAGATCTGGTAACTGATGTCAATGATTTTAAGACGCCGCTGGGCTTTGTGAAGGAAAAGTTGATGAAGGGAGGGATATTCCTGGGATGTAATGAATCGTGTGATGAATGTTTGAGTCATCCCGAGGGATGTGCAGAGCTGAAGAGCTGTATTCAGGGTATGATGAATGACGGAATGTTGCAATTTAACCGGATTGCCGAGAAGAAGTCTGAAGAAGTAATGGTTGAGGAAAGGAACGAGGTTGCAACGATCTCGATTCCATACAAAACTATAACTATTTCCGCATCGAGGCCGCCAACCATTATTATCACCAAAGCCGGTCCTGTGCCGTATGAGAGTACCAATGCAATTCCGTGGAACTACGGGGCGGAGGTATATTGCAATGGGCAAAAACAGGAGTTGAGGAGCTTGCCGGTTGATTCATTGGATAATCTAGTTGGAGCTGGGGGAATCACTCGAAGTGGAAGAGTGTTCTCATCACCTGAAGTGGTTGCTGACAGAGCTGATAAGGGTAAGAAAGTTGTGGTGGAAGAAACTTCTCAGGCTAGACAGAAGAATTCTTTGGAAAAGGAAGCGGAGGAATTCCTGAGATTGATAAGAAAGAGTGACTACAAGATAGTTGATCACTTGCAACAGGTGCCCTCCAAAATCTCTATTCTGTCTCTGCTGTTATGTTCAGAAGCTCAATAGAACGTGTTGTTGAGGATATTGAATACTGCTTACGTGCCGCAAGAGATATCAGTTAACCAACTCGAAGGGGTTGTAGCGCACGTCAATGCAGGTAATGGCCTAGGTTTCGCAGACATGGATTTGACCCCAAAGGCAGGAATCATAATTGTGCGCTGCATATTTCAATTAAATGTCGTGGATCCGTCCTGTCTTATGTGCTGGTAGATACAGGATCATCTTTAAATGTGCTTCCAAAGAAGGCCCTCATGAAGTTGGACATGAAAGGTTTAATCTGTACACCAAGTGACTTGGTAGTACGTGTTTTTGATGGTACCAGAAGGTCTGTATTCGGGGAGGTGACGCTGCCAATTCAAGTTGGTCCCGAAGTGTTTGATGCGGTATTCTACATTATGGACATTCAGCCTGCCTATAGCTATTTGTTGGGCCGTCCATGGATTCACTCAGCAGAAGCTGTAACTTCCACGCTGCACCAGAAGCTCAAATACATGGTAGGTACAACATTGTCACCGTATACGGAGAGGAAGATATAATGATCAGTCATTTATCTTTGTTTAAATACATTGAGGTGGATGGTGAAATCCATGAAACTCTTTGTCAAGCCTTTGAGACGGTACATATCAAAAACAAGTCACCGGTTGTGAGCAAAGCGCCCGAAGTGGCCATATCCTCCTTTAAGGAAGCCCAGGAAGTGGTACAGGTTGGGACAACACTAGGTTGGGGTTAAGTGATGGACATTCCCCATAAGCAGGACAAGTTTGGTTTGGGATACCGCCCATATGCTTCGTCATCCTCGCAGAGCGCGCCGCGCTATAAGGGGCCTGTCCGGTTTACCCCAGGGGGTGTTATCTTTGAGCAGATCAATGCCATTTCAGATGATGGAGAGGGTGACAGCGACTCTGATATGGACGCTTGGATCAAGCTGTGCATTCCAAGACAGAGCCTCAACAACTAATCTATCGAGGAATTCATTCAAGTGACAACAGAAGAGTAATACTTTGTTTTTCTGATTATTATACAACCCTATGTTCTACCCAGAGCATAGAGGTTTTATCTGCAGGGCCTTGCTTGTTTATGCTTGAACATCTTTTATCAATAAATCAAAGGGCGTTTTTCTGCATTCAAATATTATGATCCTTCTTTTTCATGTTTTATGTTTAACAATAAAATGGAAATGTGGCTTTGTGCTTGTTTTGCATATCATTTTAAGCATTTAACCATTATCATTGCACGATTCACATTGCAGATGACACCGTGCCAGAGACATCTATGCTCACTTCGACTTCGATAATCCGATATTTCAAGTCGAAGAAGAGATTGACGAAGATGAAGACTTACCAGAAGAGCTGGCTAGACTCTTGAAACAGGAAGAAAAGGTTATTCTGCCTCATCAGGAGGAAATCGAGGTTATTAACTTGGGTTTTGAGGAAGTTGTGAGGAATGTTCGGATAGGGGCTGCGTTGCAGAATGAAATTAAGTAAGATTGGTTGAGATGCTCCGTGAGTATAATGATATCTTTGCTTGGTCGTACAAAGACATGCCTGGGCTTGACACATACATTGTGGTTCATCGCTTGCCATTGTGTGAAGAGTGTCCGCCGGTCAAGCAGAAGCTCAGATGTACTCGACCAGATATGGCTGTAAAAATCAAAGAAGAAGTCCAGAAGCAGTTGGAGGATTTTTAGCCGTTACAACTTACCCTCCATGGGTCGCCAAAATCGTGCCCGTTCCTAAGAAGGATGGTAAGGTACGGATGTGTGTTGATTACAGAGATCTAAATAAGGCGAGCCCGAAGGACAATTTCCCGGTCCCCCACATTGACGTATTAGTTGATAATACTGCTCAATATTCTGTGTTTTCCTTCATGGACAGTTTTTCCGGTTATAACCAGATCAAAATGGCACCGGAGGATATGGAGAAAACAACATTTATCATGCCATGGGGGATGTTCTGTTATAAGGTAATGCCTTTTGGGTTGAAAAATGCAGGGGGAACATACCAGCGGGCTATGGTCACTTTGTTTCATGATATGATTCATCATGAGATTAAGATCTATATTGATGACATGATAGCAAATTCGCAAATGGAGGAGGAACATCTGGTCAACTTGTTGAAGCTGTTTGAGAGGCTCAGGAAGTTCAAGTTAAGGTTGTATCCTAACAAGTGCACCTTCAGGGTGAGTTCAGGAAAGTTACTGGGTCTCATTGTCAGTGAAAAAGGAATCGAGGTCGATCCTGCAAAAATAAAATCTATTCAAAATATGCCAGCACCGAAAACGGAAAAAAAGGTTCGCGGTTTCTTGGAGAGATTGAACTACATTGCTCGGTTCATATCTCATCTCATAGCCACGTGTGAACCTATGTTCAAATTGCTAAAGAAAGATCAGGTGGTCGTCTGGAATGAAAATTGCCAAAGGGCATTTGACAAAATAAAAGAATATTTGCAGGAATCTCCGATACTGATACCCCCAGTCGCTGGAAGACCTTTGATCATGTACTTAACGGTTCTTGAGAACAGTATGGGTTGTGTTCTCGGTCAACAGGACGAGACTGGAAGAAAAAAGCACGCAATATGTAACACCCCACTTTCCCAAATTAAAATAAAATATGACTAAATCAAATAAGTATCAGAGTTTCCCTTCAATAGTGGGATATCACATCATAAAATTCAACAAAACACTTCATTAGATGGTTTTCAAAATAAACAGCGGAAATCATCATTAGTACATCATTCTCGGCCATCCGCCAATTTACATAAAACATTCATTAAGAGGGTTCACCAAAATAAGATACGTCACAGGAATATAACAAATCCAATCATAATAAAAGTAAACACCCATGTCTCGTGTTACGTATCATAGCATCCTAAGACTCGACCCGCACACCACTATCCAAGCTAGCTATGTACCTGGATTATCTGTACTTCCGAAGAAGCACAGACCACAACAACAACAAAGGGGTGAGAAAACATGATCAAAATTATCGGTAATAAGATACATAAATAAAAGGCAGTAAATATACAAATCATCACCCCACCCACATCAATCACGACCTACTGTCCAATCATCAACACAACATACAATAATGCAATAATGCAACTCGACACCATGCATGCGGTACCGACTCATTGGTTCATTCAATCGAACCCCGGATAGATCACTTACGCTCCTCCTGAGAAATGATTCAACCCCACCATTCTCTACAAGGGAGTACGGATGAATCACCTACGCTCCTCCTGAGAAATGATTCATCCCATCAAAACACCATGATATGCACAACACCAAATGCACAACACACAAACTCAAGCACACTAAGTGCACACAATCCTCCTGATCACATCACCATGCATCATATCTATATATATATATATATATATATATATATATATATATATATATATATATATATATATATATATATATATATATATATATATATATATATATATATATATATATATATATATATATATATATATATATATATATATATATATATATATATATATATATATATATATATATATATATATATATATATATATATATATATATATATATATATATATATATATATATACGCACCAATCAATTATATCAATTACATTAAATATTAGGAAATTCACATTCTAACACCAAGTTTACATTCCTCCCCATTAAACATCGTCCCTATACTCATTGTGACCAAAGGGATCCTAAAAAACATCAACATTGGATGGAACCACAAAAATAAAACAAGTTGATGACATGCTCGCTGGCCCACTCGCCTAGCGAGGCCTCAGCGAACGCTCGCTGCCTCACTCGCCTAGTGAACTCGCTAGCGAAGACAGACAGTGGCTACTGGAAGTGTTCGCTACCCAACTTGCCCAGCGAATTCCTTGCGAATGCTCGCTACTAGCTCGCCTAGCGAAGGTGCTGGCGAACGTCTGCGATTTCGCAAAACCCACACTGTCTAGAAATTCATCAGAAGCTCCTAAATCATCTGATTCTCACCAAACAAGTCCCTGTAGTCTTAGCCTAACATTCTAAGACTAAACTACATGACTTATTCCAGACTTAACCCGATAAAACATCAATTCTACCGATTAAATCATTTTCGACCTAAAATGGTAAACTACACAAAATCACCCAAACCATCCAAACAATCCCTATACATCCATATGCACGAAGTTCATCATGACAGCAACAATCAGAAACACAACAACATACCAATCATGTTCGTCAAATCCCTATGGGGTTAAGGAATCCCCTCTACCAAAAATTCATGCAAAATACCAATCCCAATCAGTTTCTCCCCCCTTACCTCGATTGATTGCTTCGATTGATGAAGAACCCCCAAGAATCCGACAGCCTTAGCCTTCTTCCTCTTCCTCTTGTTCTTCCTCCTCAATCTTTCTCTCCACTTGATCGTGTTCTCTCCTCTTCTTTCCAAAAACTCACTAATACCCCTCTTAAATTACTTACTCTAATAATAATAATAATATTAATAATAATAATAATATTACTCTTAATTATCAAATTATTATCATTATTAATTATATTATATTAATATTAAAGTTTATAGTTTATTAAATAACCTCCACAAAAGACACGCCGAAATAAAATAACACCAGAAAGACTAAATATTTAAATGGGTGTTACAACTCTCCCCCACTTTAATTATTTTCGTCCTCGAAAATTGCCTGATGGAAACAATTCCGGATACGCTTCCCGCATCCTGCTTTCCAATTCCCAGGTCACACTGCCTCCTGCAGCACCTCCCCAAGCCACTGTCACCAAGGATATCTCCTTCCCTCGGAGTTGCTTCATCTTACGATCCTCGATCCTCAACGTCATCGTCTCAACGGTAAGATTCTCCCTGACTTGAACTTCATCTCTCTAAATCACATGAGATGGGTCCGAGACATACTTTTGAAGTTGCGACACACGAAACACGTCATGTAAATTCGATAGTTCAGGCGGCAACGCCACCCTATAAGCTACAACACCAATTCTCTGCAAAATCTGATACGACCCAATAAACTTAGGATCCAGCTTCTTGGACTTCAACGCACGACCCACACCAGTCACTAGGTTAACTCTCAGGAACATGTGATCACCTTCACTGAATTCCAGTTCTTTTCTTCAATTATCATGATAACTTTTCTGCCTACTCTGAGACGCTTTCATTTTCTCACGAATCATCTGAATTGTCTCAGTAGTCTACTGCACAATTTCTGGTCCCAATACAACATTCTCACCCGTCTCATACCAACACAGAGGAGTTCTGCATCTTCGACCATATAAAGCTTCAAACGGTGCCATTTCGATACTAGAATGGTAACTGTTGTTGTACGTGAACTCGATCAATGGTAAATGAGTATCCCACGCACCACCTTTTTCCAACACACAAGCCCTTAGCAAATCCTCCAGTGACTGAATAGTCCTCTCTGACTGACCATTGGTTTGCGGATGGTAAGCTGAACTCAGCTTCAACTTAGTACCCAAAGCTTCCTGTAAACTCCTCCAAAACTCTGAAGTAAACCTCTGATCTCTATGCGACACGATACTCGACGGAACACCATATAACTTCACTATTACCCGAATGCAAATCTCTGCTAGCTTCTCCAACGGGAAACTGATATTGATCGGTACAAAATGTGCAGACTTCGTAAGTCGATCCACAATTACCCAAATAGCATCAAATCCTCTCGCTGTATTCGGCAAACCCGTAACAAAATCCATAGTTATACAATCCCATTTCCAAACCGGAACTTCCAATGGTTGCATCATTCCAGAGGGTCTCTAATGTTCCACTTTCGACTTCTGACATACCAAACAAGCGTAAACAAATTGAGCTATATCCCTTTTCATACCGGACCACCAAAATAATTTCTTTAAATCATGGTACATCTTCGTAGCTCCCAGATGGATACTCAAACTACTACGATGTCCTTCACTCAAAATTGACTTTTTCAGTTCATCATTATCCGACACACAAATCCTGCCTCTGAATCTCAACACACCTGTATTATCCAACTTAAATCACTATCGGAGTCACTTCCTACTCTAGGAATCAAATCCACTAACTTCATATCTAGCTTTTGGTTCTCTCTAATCATATCCAAGAAATCATTGTTCACTTGCAACTTGCCCAACATCACACCACCTGCCGTAATTTCACAAACCATGCTCAAATCTCTAAACTGCTCAATTAGCTCCATTTCTTTTACCATCAAAGCCGACATATGAATTGTTTTTCTGCTCAATGCATCGGCTACTACATTCGCCTTTCCTGGATGATAACTCAAGCTGAAATCGTAATCCTTCAAGAATTCCAACCATCTTCTCTGTCTCATATTTAGCTCCTTCTGATCAAACAGATATTTCAGACTCTTATGGTCACTGAACACCTCAAATCTCGAACCATACAAATACTGCCTCCAGATCTTTAACACGAAAACTATCGCAGTCAATTCAAGGTTATGGGTAGGGTAATTCCTTTCATGCACCCTTAGTTGTCGTGAAGCATACACCACTACCTTACCATTCTGCATAAGAACCCCGCCTAATCCCATCTTAGACACATCACAGTACACCATGAAAGGTTCACTCAGATTTGGCAATATTAACACCGGTGCCGCAGTCAATCTCTTTTTCAGTTCCTCAAAGCTTTCTTCACAAGCAGCATCCCACACAAAAACTTGATCCTTCCTCGTCAACTGGGTCAATGGCAACGCCAAACTAGAAAACCCCTCAATAAACCTTCGGTAATAACCTGCCAAACCCAAAAAGCTTCTGATTTCCGTTGCTGTCTTTGGCGGTTCCCACTGCAGCACTACACTCACTTTCGATGGGTCCACCGCTACACCGTCACCAGATATCACATGCCCCAAGAAACTCACAGTCTTCATCCAGAACTCACACTTCGATAGTTTAGCAAACAACTTATTATCTTTCAGCACTTGCAAATCAATTCTCAAATGTCTTGCATGCTCTTCATCAGACTTAGAATAAATCAATATATCATCAATAAACACAACAATAAACTGATCCAGATAAGAATGGAATATTCGGTTCATATACTCCGTAAACACTCCTGGTGCATTAGACACTCCAAAAGGAATTACAGTATATTCATAATGTCCATAACGGGTTCTAAATGCCATCTTCTGAATATCACCTTCTTTCACTCTGATCTGATGGTAACCCGACCTCAAGTCAATTTTACTGAACACACGAGCTCCCACCAACTGATCCATCATATCATCAATCCTTGGAAGAGGATATTTATTCTTAATGGTCACTTTATTCAACTGACGATAATCGATGCATAAACGCATACTACCATCCTTCTTCTTTAGCAACAACACTGGAGCTCCCCACGACGACACACTCGGTCTGATAAACTTTCTATCCAATAATTCTCCAATCTAAGATTTAAATTAAGCCAATTCCACTTCCGACATCTTGTACAGCGCCATAGATATAGGTCTTGTACCAGGAACAAGATCAATGCTAAATTCAACTTCTCTCGTCGGAGGTAATTCTGTAATATCATCAGGGAACACTTCGGGAAATTCATTCACCACTGCCAACTCTTTCATTGACGCGTTGCTGTCAACAGATAATGATGCAATTAAAGCAAACATTTTAGCTGCATCCTCTAACAAGGTCCTCAATTCCTTATTAGACAAGGAATCCGCCAATGCTTCCTCCTCTGGAATAAGGAACAACAACACCTTCCGAAAATAATCAATGTAGACTCGGTTGAACTCCAACCAGTTCATACCCAGAATAACATCCAAATTACCAAGTGGCAGACAAATCAGATCCACTCCAAAATCCCTACCGAAAATAGTCAATGGACACTTCAAACACACCAAAGAAGTAGTCATTGAACCAATAGAGGGAGTTTCAATAGTCACCCGTTGCTCAAGAGTAGACGACATCAATCCTAATCTCTTCACACAATCAACATAAATGAATGAATGGGTTGCACCTGTGTCAATCATAGCAGTCAAAGGAATATTATTGATAAAACAAGTACCTTTGATAGAACGCTCCTCACTGGCATCTTGAGTCCCTACCACCGCAAACACTTTACCATTGGTCTGAGACACCTGAGACTTCTTCGACTTCTCGCAATGTGTACTGATATGACCTTTCTCACCATAGTTATAACAGGTAGGCATAGCGGCCCAACAATCAGCTCCCACATGGCCTGGCTTACCACACTTGAAACACTTCTTCACCTCATTAGGACAGTCATTAGCACGATGCCCCGCGCCATCACATCGGAAACATTTCACACCAGCAGACACTCTCCCTTCTCTGGGCTTCTTATCAGCAGCAACCTTATGTTTTCCTTTATCAGCAGGAACACTGTAAGGAGTACCACCAAATCTCTGCTTACCCTTACGGTCATTTACATCCTTATAGTGTGCAATCCTGGCCCGGTTGTCATTATCATAAATTCTGCTTCAGCTTACCAGCTCAGGATAATTCCTAATCTTCTGACAAGCGACCCCCATCTTAATGAGGACAATACTATACCAGCCCTTCAAATTTAGCAGCATACTCTGCTACAGTCAGATTACCCTGCTTCAGCTCCAGAAACTCTATCTCCTTAGCACTTCATATATCTTCCGGAAAATACTTTTCCAGAAAACCAGTTTGAACCACATCCCAAGTAATCGCAGTTCCTGCAGTCTCCAATCTTTGGTGATTGTTGTCCCACCAAGCCTCAGCTTCACCTTCCAGCATGTGAGTACCAAACCTCACTTTTTGCTCATCACTACAACCCATTGTCCTGAATATTTTCTCAATTGCCTTCAGCCATTTCTGTGCAGCTTCAGGATCCGAAATTCCCCCTTTAAACTTCGGTGGCTTGTTACTCTGAAACTGTGCCAAATCTCTGAATTTCGCACCCGCAGCTTGGTTCTGATTAGCAACCACCTGTGCCATCGCTTGCATAGCAGCAGCCAAAGCGGGATCATTCCTTCCTTCCATACTGCTCAACCATAACAACACTAGGTTAAAAGGTACACAATCTCTATCCTAAGGACAGACTCAACTACTACACTGGCCGGACGGACTGACCTGCTCTGATACCAATTGTAACACCCCACTTTCCCAAATTAAAATAAAATATGATTAAATCAAATAAATATCAGAGTTTCCCTTCAATAGTGGGATATCACATCATAAAATTCAACAAAACACTTCATTAGATGGCTTTCAAAATAAACAACGGAAATCATCATTAGTACATCATTCTCGGCCATCCGCCATTTTACATAAAACATTCATTAAGAGGGTTCACCAAAATAAGATACGTCACAGGAATATAACAAACCCAATCATAATAAAAGTAAACACCCAAGTCCTGTGTGACGTATCAGAGCATCCAAAGACTTGACCCGCACACCACTATCCAAGCTAGCTATGTACCTGGATTATCTGTACTTCCGAAGAAGCACAGACCACAACAACAACAAAGGGGTGAGGAAACATGATCAAAATTATCGGTAGTAAGATACATGAATAAAAGGCAGTAAATATACAAATCATCACCCCACCCACATCAATCACGACCTACTGTCCAATCATCAACACAACATACAATAATGCAAGAATGCAACTCGATACCATGCATGCAGTACCGACTCATTGGTTCATTCAATCGAACCCCGGATAGATCACTTACGCTCCTCCTGAGACATGATCTACTCCAACATTCTCCACAAGGGAGTACGGGTGAATCACCTACGCTCCTCCTGAGAAATGATTCAACCCTACCATTATCCACAAGGGAGTACAGATGAATCATCTACGCTCCTCCTGAGAAATGATTCATCCCACCAAAACACCATGATATGCACAACACCAAATGCACAACACACAAACTCAAGCACACTAAGTGCACACGATCCTCCTGATCACATCACCATGCATCATATATATATATATATATATATATATATATATATATATATATATATATATATATATATATATATATATATATATATATATATATATATATATATATATATATATATATATATATATATATATATATATATATATATATATATATATATATATATATATATATATATATATATATATATATATATATATATATATATATATATATATATATATATATATATATATATATATATATATATATATATATATATATATATATATATATATATATATATATATATATATATATATATATATATATATATATATATATATATATATATATATATATATATATATATATATATATATATATATATATATATATATATATATATATATATATATATATATATATATATATATATATATATATATATATATATATATATATATATATATATATATATATATATATATATATATATATATATATATATATATATATATATATATATATATATATATATATATATATATATATATATATATATATATATATATATATATATATATATATATATATATATATATACACCAATCAATTATATCAATTATATTAAATATTAGGAAATTCACATTCTAACACCAAGTATACATTCCTCACCAATAAACCTCGTCCCTATACTCATCGTGACCAAAGGGATCCTACAAAACATCAACATTGGATGGAACCACAAAAATAAAACAAGTTGCTGACATGCTCGCTGGCCCACTCGCCTCGCGAGGCCTCAGCGAACGCTCGCTGCCTCACTCGCCTAGCGAACTCGCTAGCGAAGATAGACAGTGGCTACTGGAAGTGTTCGCTACCCAACTCGCCCAGCGAATTCCTAGCGAATGCTCGCTACTAGCTCGCCTAGCGAAGGTGCTGGCGAACGTCTGCGATTTCGCAAAACCCTCACTGTCTAGAAATTCATCAGAAGCTCCTAAATCATCTGATTCTCACCAAACAAGTCCCTGTAGTCTTAGCCTAACATTCTAAGACTAAACTACATGACTTATTCCAGACTTAACCCGATATAACATCAATTCTACCGATTAAATCATTTTCGACCTAAAATGGTAAACTACACAAAATCACCCAAACCATCCAAACAATCCCTATACATCCACATGCACGAAGTTCATCATGACAGCAACAATCAAAAACACAACAACATACCAATCATGTTCATCAATCCCTATGGGGTTAAGGAATCCCCTCTATCAAAAATTCATGCAAAATACCAATCCCAATCAGTTTCTCCCCCCTTACCTCGATTGATTGCTTCGATTGATGAAGAACCCCCAAGAATCTGACAACCTTAGCCTTCTTCCTCTTCCTCTTGTTCTTCCTCCTCAATCTTTCTCTCCATTTGATCGTGTTCTTTGCTCTTCTTTCCAAAAACTCACTAATACCCCTCTTAAATTACTTACTCTAATAATAATAATAATAATAATAATAATAATAATAATAATAATAATAATAATATTACTATTAATTATCAAATTATTATCATTATTAATTATATTATATTAATATTAAAGTCTATAGTTTATTAAATAACCTCCACAAAAGACACACCGGAATAAAATAACACCAGAAAGACTAAATAATTAAAATGGGTGTTACACGATATACTATCTGAGTAAAAAGTTCACAGACTGTAAATCTAGGTACTCGATGTTGGAGAAAACATGTTGCGCACTTGCGTGGGCTGCCAAACGTTTGAGACAGTATATGCTGAACCATACAACATGCTGATTTTGAAGATGGATCCGATTAAATATGTCTTTGAAAAACAAGCCCTTTCCGGGAGAATTGCCAGGTGGCAGATGAAATATGTTTCGCAATATGTTTCCCAGAAGGCTATCAAGGGAAGTGTTCTGTTAGAGTACCTTGCTGAACAGCCAATCGAAGAATATCAACCAATGAAATTTGATTTCCCTGATGAAGGCATCATTGTCGCTACGCGAAAAATGACACAGAGTCGCCACCGGATTTTATTTATCCCACGGAGGGAAAGGGAAATAGCGATAAAACCTTTGGGAAAAGAGCGTGGTCATCGCAACCAAGTCTTAGGGTTCGGGAGTCGGTTATGCGAGGGGAAGGTATTAGCACCCCCTCGCATCCATCGTACTCGATGGGAACCTCCTAGGTTATTTCGCGTGAATGGGTGTTTTATTCTAAAAATTTGCTTGCTTACGGAAAAGAGGGGTTGGTTTATTTATTTTAATGCTCGCCAAGGATTGTGGCCCTTGTGCCTACGTATCCTCACTTAAAAGAAGTGAAGAATCAGAGCTCCGTAGTTCGGAGGCTTGTGAAATTGTTGTTTGTTGGTTGATTTTATACCTTGAAAAAGGGTTTTTTGATTGAATCCCTAAGGCGAAAATAAGTTTGATGAGTTGATGTTATTTTTAAGTTTCTTAAGAGAAATTGTTCTTGATTAGGATTATACACAAAAGACTTTGGATAGAAATGAATGTTTCGAATAACCAAGTCGAGCGCCTTGTATCCAAAACATTCGGAACGAGTGTAGGAGGACTCCATTCTCGTTCCTTTTCCACCACTTTAAAGTTCGTGGTGCATGATTCTAATCGTTTATGTTGTTGTGTTTTGATTTTTTATGAGAAAAGAGAACCACTTGACGTTGAATCAAGATTTATTGTTTGTGAGAGTATTTGAGGTGATACGAACAAGGTCGATGGCGGACGCACAAGGCGGCCAACTTACAAGGGTTGAAAATGGCTCGATAAAATCGAGGGTTTGTTTTTGAAAAATGGTTTTTTGGAATCAAAGGCCAACAAGGACCACAACAACATTCACATACGAAAAACATACAAGCATATCGGGTTAGTCGCATAAAAAAAAAATCGAGGCATGCACTAAAAACCAAGGAGTTCGCCATGCGAACTCCTTGAGAAAAATTTTTTTGGAGGTAAAATATCGAAAAAAGTAGCGAAACAGTGATGTAACACGGGTGGCCGTGTTGTGTGACACGGCCCGTGTCATAGGATACCTGCAATGTGAGTTTTGGAGCGTGACAGAGGTGCAACACGGGTGGCCGTGTTGTGTGACACGGCCCGTGTTGTAAAGCCTGGGTGGAAAAGGATTTTTAGGGCAAACAGGGGTGCAACACGGGTGACCGTGTTGTGTGACACGGCCCGTGTTGTGAGGCCTGGGGTTTTTTGGATCTTGAAATGTCAAACAGAAGTGCAACACGGGTGGCCGTGTTGTATGACACGGTCCGTGTTGGGTGACACGGGTGGTCGTGTTGTATGACACGGCCCGTGTCGTGCTACCAGAGTAAAAAACCTAACTTTTTCTATGTTTTTCTTTCGTTTTTGTGGTTTCTTAAGAACGGTTTCTTGGTCCCTTTGGAACCTTACATGAAACATACAATGCAACAATACAAAAAGAGTAGACAAAATGAATGTAAATAGCAAAAAAGTAAAGAGAGAAAGGTTGGAGGAAATGGATACCCAAGAACTTTCTATCCTTCTTGCAAGTCCTCCTTGGTCTTGGTTGAATGTACCTCACTCCTCTTCACTTTATGTTGTGAAGGTTTTGTTTCTCTATGATCCTCTTGGTTCTATATCACTCTCTTTTTCTGGTTTGCAAAGCTTCCTATTTTTCTGGTTTTTAGGGTTTTGTTTGCTCTCTCTATTTTTTGGTTTTTTTCCAATGTGTGTAGAATGAATCTTGAATGAATGAAGAGTCCTCTTTTTGTTTACAGCCCCCTCCTCTTATCTCAGCTCCTCTAGGGTTTTCACTTCTTCCCACACTTCAGATTTTTCATAGGGCAATGTTTCTTACCACTTTTCCTTATGTCACTCTCTTTCTTTCCATTTCCATGCAAGGTGCTATGCTGCATTTTCTGCACTACTTTCCTATGCTATTTTTCTGCAGCACCTTGTGCCTTGCACCCATTTTATTGGCTTGTGCTTGGACAGCTCCTCTTGGTCAATGCTACCAATTCTTGACAGCATTTTGAAAATTCGGATGTGTAGAAGCATTGTCACATGTTATGCCTTTGGTCTTGTGACATGTAAATTTTGTGACATGAGGAAATTTGTCACTTTTGCATGGGACTATTTTGCTTATGATTAACATGCATAATCTTGGTCTTAAAACAATCAAATGTTGATTTAATCCTTACATATTTCTTGGATGTTTGTAAGCATAAGGTGGACTTGGTGTGGCATGAATTTGATTAGAAGCTTGAATGAAGATTAGAAATGAATTCTAATCATTGCTTAGAGTTGGATACATTGTAACAAATGACATTCTTGTAATGTCATAAAGTTTCTCTTTGTAATATTCTTGCCTTTAATCTTGAATTCATGATGAATTTCCTTAGAACCATTAAGCTTGAAATGGATGAAGTCTTGAATTATGGACTTGTAATCTTGACTCATGCTTTGCAAAATTGAACTCCACTTGATCAAGAATTTAAAACAAAATTAGATGAAGCAATCTTGAATTATGCCTTGCATTTCATGGTCATTAGGAATATATCTTGAATATCCTAATATTTCATCAAGTAACTTCTCTTTGAAGAAATATACAAGAGTAGACTTTCCAATTTAGATCAAACTTTAGATGATGAACCTTTCCTTCCATGTAGTCTAAGATAGACAAGTTATCTCATGGAAAATGACAAATCGACCCAATCCGTACCCACATGCTTGATATGCAATAATAAAATGATGTATGATATGGCGAATGTAGGGTATAAAGGCTAAAGGCGAAAATGAGGGTGTGACAATCATGTTCCTAAAGATGAAGGACTGCGATGAGCCATTACCCGACGAAGGTCCGGAGAAGGGTTCTCAGTGGCAGATGATATTTGACGGTGCTGTCAACTCCTATGGTAGTGGAATTGGGGCAATTATCACGACTCCTCATGGCACTCACATCCCCTTCACTGCCAGGTTGACATTCCCTTGCACCAATAATGATGTCGAGTACGAAGCGTGCATCATGGGGTTGGAAGAAGCCATTGATCTGAGGATCAAGAACTTGGATGTATATGGCGATTCAGCGCTGGTTGTTAATTAAATCGTAGGAGAATGGGAAACCCGACAGCCTAATCTGATTCCTTACAAAGACTATGCAAGGAGGCTGTTACCTTTCTTTGATCGGGTAGAGTTCCATCACGTGCCGAGAGTGGAGAATCAGATGGCAGATGCTTTGGCGATGTTGTCTTTGATGTATAAGGTGAACTATTGGAATGATGCTCCAAAAATAGTCATCTCTCGCCTTGATAGGCTGGAATTCGTGTTCGCCATTGAAGAAGCCTCTGATGGCAAGCCATGGTTTCATGATATCCAGAAATTTCTTAAGAACCAAGAGTATCTGCCAGGGGCGTCGACCCGGGATAAGAAGACTCTGAGGAGGTTGTCTGGTAACTTTTATTTGAACCAAGATGGTGTGCTCTATAGGAGAAACAATGACTTGGTGTCATTAAGATGCATGGACAAAAAAGAAGCAAAACTGCTTATGGAAGAATTCCACGAAGGTGCCTTTGGTACACATGCCAGCGGGCATGCCATGTCTCGAGAGCTGTTACGAGCAGGGTATTATTGGCTGAAGATAGAATCAGATTGTTTCAAATATGCAAAGAAATTCCATAGTTATGCAGACAATATTTATGTGCCACCATGTCCTCTAAACGTCATGGCATCTCCTTGGCCCTTTTTCCATGTGGGGCATTGACATGATTGGAAAGATCGAGCTAACCGCATCCAATAGACATCATTTCATCTTGGTAGCCATTGACTACTTTACCAAGTGGGTTGAAGCTGTTTCGTATGCGAATGTCACAAAGCTAGTCGTAGCCAGATTTATCAAGAAGGATATCATCTGTAGATACAGAGTGCCTGAAAGAATCATTACTGATATTGTTTCAAACTTGAACAATAAGATGATGAAGGAATTATGCCAGAGTTTCAAAATCGAGCATCACAACTCATCGCCCTATCGTCCAAAGATGAACGATGTTGTTGAAGCGGCCAACAAGAACATCAAGAAGATAGTGCAGAAGATGGTTGTAACCTATAAATATTGGCATGAGATGTTGCCCTTTGCTTTGCACGGATATCGTACTACAGTACGCACTTCAACTGGGGAAACTCCTTTCTCGCTGGTGTATGGTATGGAAGTTGTCCTACCATTAGAAGTCGAGGTTCCTTCTTTGAGAGTTCTGGTCGACGTCAAACTCGATGAGGCAGAATAGGTAAAAAAACAGATTGAATCATCTCAGCCTACTAGATGAGAAAAGGCTAGCGTCCATTGCATATGGTTGGTTGTATCAGAGCCGGATGAAGAAAGCTTTCGACAAGAAGGTGCATCCTCGAAGCTTTCAGACGGGCGATCTTGTACTGAAAAAGATTCTCCCACCACAAACAAATCACAGGGGCAAATGGACTCCCAACTATGAAGGTCCATACATCGTGCAAAAGGTCTTCTCCGGAGGAGCCTAGCTGTTATCTACCATGGATGGTGAGGATTTTACATCCCCTGTGAACGCAGACGCAGTTAAAAAATACTTTGCTTAAAGAGATCCGCTGAACAGAAAAAGAATATCTAGGCAAAAATGTGGTATCCCGGCGAACCATGAAAAGAATGGTTTCGGGCAAAAGTTAGGGATATAAACAAAAGATGTACACCTGCAAAGTTGAAAACCTGAAAAGGCGACTTTGGCAAGAATGGGTATCCCGGTGAATTGAAAACCCGAAGGGGAGATTCACGCAAAAATTAGGGATTTGAAAAGCAAATGACTGCGGTCAGCGTGTGATCTTCAGAGCTTAGTGGATTGAGGGAGGACCTGAGGGCCGTTTATCTGAGTCAATCTCTTCTAAAGACAAGGCATCGGTGAAGCATCGGAGTCATGTGGGTCATAGATGGATCAACTTATGGTGTTCGTCTGTGCCACATTGCTGATATTCTGTATATTTCTGTGCATATCTGTATATTTTTGCGCAGCTTCCTCTTTTCAGGGGTTGCATCTGTTGTAAAAACTTGCCTATTTACAGGCCCATCTGTCAATAAAACATATACTATTCAGTAATTGTTTGCTTTGCTTTAGCCTTACTATTTTGTTTGCAAAAAACTCCCGATGTTTTTGATAAACTGTGCATACATAAACTTGCAGGCTTTGCCAATAATCGTTAAAACTTTGAGTTATTTGAATAACGTCACGAATGATGATTGAGATACTTCCTCTGTTAGGATATCTTGCCTGTTTGTTCATGTTTGTAGGGTCACTACCCTCGGGGCAATTCATTTGAGGTGTATCTCCGGTATGATCACCATTTCTCCCAGCTATTGAGGTTTAAATATCTTTATCCCCGGTACAGCTGTTTGCAGATAGACCGAGCGGTTAAAGGTGTATGCTTCTCCCTAGCAGTTGGTTGGTACACATCTAGATCTTCACAGTTAGAGATCGAGGTCCCCAATAGAGTAAGGCTATCCCTAGAGGGTCGAGATTGATGTTCCCAGTAGATTAAGTGTGTATGTTTATCCTCAACAGTTGGTCGGTGCACATTTAATTCCTGTAGGTTGCAGGTATGCATTTACTCCTTAGCGAGACGAGACTGGACTTCTTCCCATCGTGCAAGTGTGAAGCTTTTCCCAACAGAGGGGCAATTTCAGGTGTTGTCTCCCCACAGAGTTTGAGCATATAACTTTGTATCCCCTCCGAGTTCGAGTTGTTAACTCATCCCCAAGCAGAGGTCGATGTTGTTTCCCTCGTTGGGCGATCCCCAGTAGAGGTTGCTTTTCCCCTGGCAGGATCGTAGAGTTGTCTCTATCCTCAGCAAATTGTTCCCCCAGTAAGTCGTCACTTGCAGGTGGGTATGGGTGAGCCATTCAGGGCTATTTTTCTTCGGCAGGGCGTGCTGCGAATCTCGGTGGTGGATTTCGGATTCCCCGCAGAGGTGTTGGTTACCTAGTACGATGAATTTGTTCTCAATGTCTGGTTGTCTATCCGGCAGAGCCGTCCTTTCCCCAGAAGAGTTGTATCCTGGAAGGCCGTTCAGGGCATTTTCCTCAACAGGTTCTGACGTGAATCCCCAGCTGAGTTTGAACTTCTTGTAAGAGCTTTGTTCCCCAGCCGTCTCGAGCTCGTTTCCCAGAATAAGTCCAATTGTGATTGGCATGTGATAGTCGTTTCCCCAGCAGGGTGGACTTTGGTTTTCTCTTCAGCATTTATTTTGCTAGGTTGGTTTCATTGCATTTTGCATTCTTTGCATAGCATCCTCCAAACGCGTAACATTTCCATTTCGCATGGAGCATTACGCCATTTTCAAACATATGCATGTGAAACATAACCCAGGTGGTTACCTCTTTATTTGCAGGTGTATCTCCGAAAGATGATCGATATCTTTGCCCGAATGGTGTCCAGACCATGGCGATTGCATATTTGTTTTGTCCGTTGAGTATCCAGACTCCAGTCAATCTCATTGGTTATCCAGATTCCGACCAATTTCGTTGGTATCCAGACTCCGGTCAGTTACATCGAGTTTTCAGACTCCGGCCAGTTGAAAGGCTATCTTCTGCCCGTATGGTATCCAGACCATGGCAAGTTGTTATTGATATAGTTGCTTGTATGGTGTTCATACCTTGACGACTAGTGATTTTCTTATAGCCCGCGTGGTATTCAGACCCCGACTTATGTTATTCCTCAGCAGTGTTGCCAGACTTCGGTTGTTCATCTTGTTATGAACTCATGAATATATTTGTGGTATATTCTCCTTTTCGTTGAGCGTTCAGGCTCCGGTTATTTCTTGAGCGTTCAGGCTCCAGTTTATTTCAGGTTATTTTCGTTGAGCGTTCAGGCTCCGGTTTATCCCGGTGTATCTCGTCGAGTATTCAGACTCTGACAATTTGACATATGGTATCCAGACCATGACAAGTTTAAATGTGATTTCTCCGGCTCGTATGGTATCCATACCATGGCCAATTATGTGTTTATCTGGTCCTTATGGTATCCAGACCATGACAATTGATGTTATTGTGCTTTGTCTGTCGAGTATCCAGACTCCGGTTAAGTCAGGTGGGTATCCAGACCCTGATGAAGGTATTTGTGATGTATTCCCTCGTCCATTGAGTATTCAGACTCCGGTCAACCTCGTTGAGTATCTAGACTCCAGCAAATGTGGATGTGGTCCTTTTCGTTGAGCGTTCAGGCTCCGGTTATTTCGTTGAGCATCTAGGCTCTAGCTTTTACGTTGAGCATTTAGGCTCTGGTTTATTTAAGCTTATTCCGTTGAGCATCCAGGCTCCAATTTATTCTGTTGAGTATTCGGACTCCGAATCTTACGTAGAGCATTCAGGCTCCGGCTATTTTGTTGAGCATTCAAGCTCCGGTCCATTCACGTAGAGCATTCAGGCTTCGACTATTTCGTTCAGCGTTCAGGCTCCGATTTACGTTGAGTGTTCAGACTCCGGCAAATTCCATTGACTCATTTTGTTCGTTGAATGTCCAGATTCCGGCAATTCGAAATGTCATCCTTCAGCATGTATGGTATCCAGACCATGGCGTAAATCTTTGACGGATGTGTTCATCTTTTTGGATGTTATCCAACAGAGTTACTTGATTAAGTTCTTTCCCCAGTAAGGTCGCAAACAGAGGTACTTGGTTAAATTTCTTTTTGTTCCTCAGCCGAGTTACTTGGTTAAGTTTCTTCACGCACCCAAAGCAGATTTATTTGGTTAAATGTCTCTTTCTCCCTGCCAGAGTTGCTTGGATAAGCTTCTCTCCCCCCAGCGGAGTATTCTCAAGATGCGTTTATCAACTTCGGTTGATCCGGCGTTAGGGTTCTATGCTCGCTTTTATTTAGCGAATTCCTGCACGTTAGCAGATGTCTCTTCCGACTGTGTGTCGAAAGTTTGGTAATCAATTTGCTTGTTAACGTTGCAATTATCAGTTCAGTTACTTCTGGAGATATTTATCCCCAATTAGAGTTGGCAGTTTACTTATGTGGTTGACAAATTTCCGGGTTCTTTGGTATTCAACCGTCTTTTACCGTGTTTGTTTGAAAGTCGTTCGCTTCTCACTCATTCAGGGTCGAAGTCGCTTGAATAGGGGCAGCTGTTGTACCCCACAATTTTCCCAACCTTTTCTTTACTTGGTTTATGTTTTCATTGCATCTTCTAGCAGCTACATTTGCAGGGGATCAAGAGAGGTGTGTATAGTAAGATAAGGTTACCAAGGGTTCTAAGCCTAAGCAAAAGGCTTTATTCAAGTGGTCAAGTGCTTATCATCATCAGGAGAAGGTCAGAGCTCTTTGAGAAAGGGGAGGAATGTGTGTGGTTTAGCTCCTAGTTTGGAGGCCAAGTGAAGATCATCAGAGGATCATGAGTTCATTGTCATGAATATGAGGTGTTTCAAAGCTCATTGAGTGCTTTGAGAGACATTGTAGAGCTTATCCAAGTTGTTACATCATATGCAAGAGGTTGCAGTCAGAGGATTGTACACCTAGGGTTTCATCTGCCTAGTGCAAGATCCTTTGTGGATTTGAAGGATATTAAGACTTAGTTCTAAGTCTTTAGAGTCATGGATAGTTGTGTTGAGGAATCTAAGATGTTATTTCAAGATCAATTCAAAAAGAATCAAGGGTGTGAGAAGTTACTAAATTAGGGTTTCTAAGCTTGTTAGTGTAAAATCCCCTGTTTTAGTGCCCAACTTCAAGACCATATATCTCAAGATACAAGTTTCATCTTACTTTGATGCAAACATGAGACTTGTATAACATGTTATTAGCTTTCTTTTGAGTAGTAGAACACATCCATTGGATTTTTAGAACTCAAGTTATGATGCTGACAAGTTAAGGGTCCTCAGATGAATGTATTTTCAGTCTACAAAAGTCAACCAACTTCCAAGGCATTTTTGACCTAGAATCATGTTTCATCTCACTTTGACCCAAACATGAAAATTATTTCTTATGATCTTAGCTTTCAAAAAAGTCATATAAGTCCTTCATCTCATTTGTAGAACTCAAGTTATGAGGCTTGCAAGGCAGGGGTATTTTGAGAAAGTGAGATTATAGGCCCTTTTCATTATAGGTCCATTTCATGCTTTTGTGCACTTCAAATGAGACTTTCTCCAATATGAAACTTGCTTCAAATGAACTCAATTTCATCATTGAACATCAATTTATCATGTATTATGGTTGGATATGAAGATTGGTGAAGGAAAATCAAAGAAAAAGGACTTTAAAGTCATGATTTGAATTGAATTGATTTTAATCCCTTTTCATGTCATATTTGTGCATATTTTGAGTCACAACATCAAACTAAACACAATGCACCAAGAAAATTGGACTCATGATGTGCAAAATATGTGTAATTTCAAGTAACTTCATGGTGAAGTCTCACATTCAATATCAACCATTGGATCAATTCAAGGGATAATTCTCATCCACAAGATCAAAGCACAATCCCAGCAATTGATTTGAATCAGAAACAAGGCAATTGTGGCCAATTTTGCGCATGAACATGAAGCTTGAACTTCAAACTTTGGATTTCTCCAATTCACTATAACAGGCCAAATTGGGCCTCCAAATGATCATGGATCCATAATATAAAAGGTTCTGATGAAGAATGCACCTGGATTCAGCCATTTTCGTGCAAGAGAAGCTTGGGAGCAGTTTAAAAAATCAAGAACCAAGTGAAATCGTGATTTTGGAATTTAAGCCAAATTAAGATCAGCAACACCTTCGGTGATCTTCATTGAACATTTCTGCATATTTTTGCGCAAGCTTGAGCATAATTGAAGCCCCAATGGAGAGGCTCCGTTAGGTAATTTACTTTTCAACATTGCTCTCTCAATACGAATCTATTGCACGCCATTTTTGTTGCATACTGAAGTTCTACTTGTGTAGGCAAAATCTAGATAAGTTAGAGATGTGTTTGAGCAAATTTCAGTTGTACGCTTGAAACTTTGATGCTTCGATTCTCTCTGTTCTTGCATGAAAAATGAATTTGGATGTTAGAATCATGATCTACGTTGCATGAGGATCAATTTGGTATAATATTTTGTTCGTTTTGGTTGAGTTGATCACCTGCAACTCCGGTGAGATAAACGGAGAAGACAACCGGAGCACAGTGCACTGACGTCTGATTCTTCCCTCCGTGTGCCCACGTTTGCGCCACTAGGATCGGTTGAATGTTTGACCAGCGAAAATTAACGGCTCAGATGCGCGCTGACCTGCCTGCGTGTGTGTTGACCACGCCAGGTCATTAAGTGAAACTGTGAGTTTCACCATGTGGAGATCTTGGGCTTGCATGCTGTTTGCACCTCCTCTTCATCCCAGTCCATTGTTTTTAACTAGAAATCTTTGCTATTTGCACCACATTGTTTTTCTTTTATTTTTATTTTTTATTTTTCAATATGTTTGATTTTAATTCATTTAAAATGCTTCCAAATGAGATAAAATTCTACAAAAATACTTTTAGGAAATTTCAAGATGTTAACTAATTTTAGGAAATTTTTATTTTATCTTTTGGAATATTTTTCAATTAAAAAAGGGATAAACATTTGGAAGTGTTTTATTTGATCTTTTTCTTGCTCTTATTTGTTCTTGATTTTGTTTCTTGATCTATATTCCTTTTCAATGATTGAAATTTTTTCCTCATTTCTATGATGAGTTGAATAATTTTATAGGACTATTTTACCCCTGGTTTGATCATTTTTGGTTTGATTTTTGTACCATTTTTGTTAACCCTCGATTCTTCCATTTCAAAGTGGTACACTTTAGAGATTTATTTCTTTTGGTGGTGCTTTGATGGAACATTGCCCTTGTGCTTTTGGCCTCTAGTTTCCAACATATTAATGTACTTCTTGCATTTTATTTGGTTATTTTTGAGCCATTTTCCTAATTTTGAGGTGATTTACAAGTTAGATTACTTCTAAGGGAAGCTCATACATGTGTTTGACCTAATTTGATTTGGAAATGACCTTTGTGGATCCATTGAGCTCTCCACTCTTCTTGATTCATATTGTCAACATGTTGAGGTTGTTGTATACTCATTTATAGGTCATAAATTTGTTCATTGCTTGTTGAAGTTTGCATTCTTTTTAGGCTTTCCATTTGAGCTTCAAATGTTGAATGTGTTAAATGACTTAGGTCTTCTTCCATGCCTTTGCTTGCATTCTCTTTTGATGTATGTGCTTTTGGTTTTGTGTATCTTCTCTTTTCATCCCCACCTCTGTCCAATTACTTTGGAGTCCCATTTGAGATGGCTTAGTCCCTCCTTAGGAGGTACTTGAAGCATGCCTTGAATGGTGGTTCTTTGAGGACTTCTTTTGGTGTGCTTTACATATTTTGGTGATTGCTTATGGTTGAGTTGCCCATGTGAGTTCCTTGTTGTACTCACATTGCCTCCCATTCTCTCATTTTATCTTAGTTCCATTTCCTTTAATTTGGTTTGCCTTTGGGCATTGTGGTTGATGTGTGAATGGTTGTAGGATTTATTCTCCCATTTTCATCCCATTTTTGTGTGCAATTGTGTGCTTCCTTTTGGATTGCTTTTTTCTTTGCTTTTGCATTTCTTCTTGCATTAATAAAAGGTTGAGATGTGCTTGTGGAGGTGTTTACCCCATACTTTTTCCTTCCTTTGCTTGTATGTTGCATTGCATATGCATCCTTGCATTTTTCTTATTTTATGCTTCCTTCTTCTTCTTTCTTCTTTTCCATGTTCCCTTATGATCTCTAATCTTCCTTGTTCAAGGTTGATTATGATAGACCTTAGGTGTTAAACCCATGTATGACAACATTAGGTAGCATTCCTTTTCATCCCAGTCATAGGTGCATTTTGTTTGAGAACACTAGGTTGAGTCTTAGTCTCCCTTTAGAGTGTCTTTCTCTTCTCATCTTCAAACACTTTTAAAACACATAATACAGGTTAAGGATTGTTGTACGTTACGAGCCTTTAAGTATTTGAGAAATGGTAATTGGGGGGCCTCCTCTCAATTATCTAGAGTGTTTAACGTTCGCTCCTAGGTCATAGTCTTTAGTGCAACATGAATTACAAACAATAATCAATGCACTTCTTCTCTAAAAAACACAAAACAAACATCAAATCATTTTATCCTTCGGGATCTTAATTTGGAAAACATTTTTCTTAAGGAGAGTTTTGTTAACTCTTGGTTCTACCGCAAACAAGTAACGCCTAAGTCTCCAATGGTCGAGCTGCATACACCTATCTGCTAGAACTATGTTTTAACCCTACTCGGGTAAAACACTTAAACCAACCAGTGTTCTTGTTAGCCCAAACTACGTTTGCTCTGATTTCTCATACCAGATGAGAATACATAGGCACAAGACGACGATGTCTTGGTGAGCAACCGTCCCCACTTTCCCCTGTAGTTAGCCGAACTACGTTGACTCTGGCTTTCCCATTGCACAAGGGAATATGTAGGCATAGAGCGGAGATGCTCTATCGAGTCTATTTTCTTTTCTTTTGTCCCTAAGACCTTTAGCTAGATAGTAAACATCCTCTTAGATAGACAACAAAGCATGGATCCCGTCGAGTACGACGGACGTGAGGGGTGCTAATACCTTCCCCTTGCGTAACCGACTCCCGAACCCGAGACATGGTTGCGATGATCTGTCTTCTCCCGTTGTTAGGTTTTCTCTGATCGTTTCCTTTCCCTCTTTTGGGATAAATAACGAACGGTGGCGACTCTTCTGTCTTTGTCGCCTCTTCGCAGCGATGCGACAATATGATATTATTTTTGGATCTACTAACAAATCTATGTATAGAAAGTTTTTTAATACTATGCATAATGAGTTTAAAATTTCATTAATGAGTTAACTTGCATACTTGTTGGACCTTAAAATAAGGAAAACTGACAAGGGCACCTTCATAAGACAAACCAAATATTGCTTAGAAGTTCTTAAGAAGTATGATATTAAGGATGCAAAATCTATATCTACACCAATGACTTCAAGCTTTTTCATTGACAAATATGAATTGTGAAAGGATGTCTACATAACCAAGTATCAAAGTGTGATCGGATCCTTACTCTATTTAACTGTAAGTAGACCATACATTATGTTTAGTGTGTAAGATATCTAAGTGGCACTTCAAACCCTGATCTTTTGTTCTATAAGGGGAGCGAATGTGTTTTGGTAGGTTTCTCTGATTGTGATTTCATGGGGTGTAAACCAAATAGGGAAAGCACTAGTGGCTCATGTCACATTTTTGAAAATTATTTGATCTCATGGAATGGTGTTGCACTTTCTACCGCCAAGGTAGAATACATAGCTGTTGGTAATTAATTTGCACAAGTACTTTGGCTAAAGAAACAATTATTGGACTATAATTTAAAAGTAGATTATGTTCAAATCAAATGTGATAATACTAGTACAATTAGTCTAACCAAAAACCTTGTTTTACATTCATGCACTAAACATATTGAGATTATGCAACATTTTCTTAGAGATTGTGTGGAAAAAAGATGATGTAATTTTTAAAATTGAGGACACCAAACATTATCTTGCTGATATTTTTACAAAACCTATGTCCACGAGGCCTTCCCATAATATTCGAAGAGAATTAGGGATCCTAGATCCATCTTACTTTGACTGAGAAATAATCTGTAATTCTAATTTTGCTGCATTATTTTGTTTTACTAACTATTTGCTATATAGTAAGTTTCAAATTTATATCAATCAGATGTGGTATAATCTTTCAAATTTCCCATTTTCTCTCTTTTATTTTTCTATATGAACTAATTGAAATATGTATATATTTTTATATCTTTATGTGTTTGTGTTTATCTCTTGTAATTTCATTGAATGCATGTTAATTAATTGTCTCTATATTTAACCTCTTTTTAAATGCCATTTTTTTAATTTCTCTGCATAATATATGTGAATTGAATCATTTTATGTTTATTTATCTCTTCTATATCATTTTTGGTTATTATGTTTAAAATTTGGTTATCTATGTTGTTGGATGTTAATCTTTTGGTTATATGTCTTTGATTTCTATATGGTTATAGCACATGTGATGCGTACTTGGTCTCTTTTTCTAAAATTTCTTGAGTAGTGTATATATTACTGGTTTAAATGGATAATATCGTTTTTCCATGTTTTGTGCAAGTATATCGTATCTGTTAAGTTTTTATGCGGCCGTTTGATTTTTTAATCGTTGTATGTATTTTTGTTTTTTGTTCCTCTTCCTTTTTGAACTTGTCAAGGAGGCAAAAGGGTTTGATAAATTTAACTTGCTAACATAACTGAGTTTTAAATGCAGGAGGAACATAGTTCTATGAGTAACTCAAATACTCAAATTTTGGCAAGCATGAAAAAAGGGGAAGACTGAAATTGCTCAAGCATAATATCAATTTCTCTTTTGTTTTGATGCTCTGTCTTTCTTAAATTTATCGTACATTGAGTTTCCTTAATAAACCCCTCACCGACAAGTTTAAAATGTTTTTTCATACATAAAATGTAGGTTTGACTTAATACAACCTTTCTTTTGAGGCTCATCTTCCTCAAGTTCAATTTCATGACTCCTTAGTGAGATGATTAGCTCCTCCAGAGTGATCTTGTTCAGATCCTTGGCAAGCTTCAGAGCAGTGACCATAGGTCTCCATCTGATAGGCAAGCTTCTAATGATCTTCTTCACATAATCAGCAGTAGAGTAGCCTTTATCCAGAACTTTTAGACCAACTGTGAGGATATGGAATCTAGAGAACATAGTTTCTATAGACTCAGATTCTTCCATCTTGAACGCTTCATACTTCTATATTAACGCCAGAGCCTTGGTCTCTTTAACTTGAAGATTTCCTTCATGAGTCATCTTCAAAGACTCAAACATGTCAAATGCAGTTTCTCTATTTGTGATCTTCTCATACTCAGTGTGAGATATTGCATTTAACAAGATTGTTCTAGCCTTATGGTGATTTCTAAACTCCTTCTTTTGGGGCTTCAGTCATAGATTTTTTGTCTACTTTCTTGCCATTCCCATCAGTGGGATGAACATACCCATCTATGACCAAGTCCCACAAATCAGCATCATAACCAAGGAAGAAACTTTCTATCCTGTCCTTCCAATAATCAAATTTCTCCCCATCAAACATATGGGGTTTTGTGCTGATTCTATCCCTTTCTTCATATCTGTTGTTACTGTTAGATGTTGAAGTTTCAGCCATAATAATAACCAAATATATATCAAAGTTTTTCTCACTGGATCTTTTCTGTCACTGTGAAGTGGTAGCACACATAGAACCGGAGCTCTGATGCCAACTGAAGGTGAGAAAATACTTAGAAGGGGGGTTGAATAAGTATGTAGAAAAACTTATAGCAATAAAAACTCAAGGATTTTTTTCCTGGTTTGTTGAACTCAACTACTCCAGTCCACCCTATCAAGAGTGATTTGCCTTTCTCAAACAAGGACTTAATCCACTATTAAATCAACTTATTACAATAGAAAGCACTAAGAACAACTGTTCTAAGTCTTCTTAAGAACTACTGATCCCAACTGGATCTTCTTAAGGATCTTTTACAATCAAATGTAAGAATAAATACAAGTGTTTAAATTGCTTCTAATAAAGCTTTATCACAACTGTGATTTTTCACTTAAGATTTAAGAGCTATGGAATAAATTCAGCTAATGAGAATAAATTGTACGAGAGCTTGTAATGAATTCTTTCAATATTTCGTCAACTGAAGAAGATGGATGGAGTCTTCCTTTTATAGGAAAAGAGGTCCAAGAAGTCTTTACGTTGAAGGTTGTGTACAAAAAAGGTCTGAACCTTTTTGTCTTTACATCACATGACCTTTCCTAGAAGTAGAATGCACAAAAAAATCCTTTTTGTCTGTGTTCTTGTGTCTAGCATAAAAGAGGAAAGAGTCGTTTGGCCATACCAACGGACATAAGTTTGAATTCTTCTTCAACAAGTTTCAGCAAAGTATCAGAGCCTTGACTGATCAGAGCCTTCTGACGTTCATCAGAGTTTGCTGAATCAGAGTCTTTGCAGCGTGTGTGCTTTCAGCGTGTAATGGTTCAGGGCAGAGTCTAGGATCAGATCCATAGTACTGGCAGCGTAGTACTATCAGAGTCTTTTGAAATAACTTTGCTTGAAACTCTTCATACAGAATTCTTCAATGCTTCAGATTCTTCTGTAGCTTCTGCTTCAGATCCTTCTGTAGACAGCGCTCAGAATCTTTTGAAGGTAACGTTCATAATCTTCTAAAGGATGCTTCTAACGCTTCAGAGTCTTGCATATTTTTCATGTTCAGATCTAATTTGCTTCCAGAATAATATTCATTTTTAATATCTGCAGCAAACATTCTAAAACAAATTTTAGAGTATATAATTCTTTAATACAAAATTTCATAATAGTTATCATCAAAACATAGAGATATTATTAAGAACCAATCTGTGTTCTAACAGTTATATCACATGTGATGTGTACTTGGTCTCTTTTTCTAAAATTTCTTGAGTAGTGTATATGTTACTGGTTTAAATGGATAATATCGTTTTTGCATGTTTTGTGCAAGTATATCGTATCTGTTAAGTTTATGCGGTTGTTTGATTTTTTAATCGTTGTGTGTATTTTTGTTTTTTGTTCCTCTTCCTTTTTGAATTTGTCAAGGAGGTGAAAGGGTTTGATAAATTTAACTTTCTAACACAAATGAGTTTTAAATGCAGGAGGAACATAATTCTATGAGTAAGTCAAATACTCAAATTTTGGCAAGCATAAAAAAAGGGGAAGACTGAAATTGCTCAAGCATAATATCAATTTGTCTTTTGTTTTGATGCTCTGTCTTTCTTAAATTTATCGTATATTGATTTTCCTTAATAAGCCCTTCACCGACAAGTTTAAAACGTTTTTTCATACATAAAATGTAAGTTTGACTTAATACAACCTTAAATGAAACAATTCAAGGAGATTCAAACCAAAGTTTTTTGTTTTCATGAATCAATTCAAGGAAAGTTATGATGTGATTCGAATGTAAATTTTTCAAATTTTGTGTGGTCTTTGTTTGTGTCATCCAATTCATACAAATTTTTGAATAGATTAATTACCTGCATTTTTTATTATGTTTTAATTGTGTTTGTGGGATCTGATTCAGATGATTTTTGAATCGACTCATGACCTGCAATTTGTTATTTTGTTTTTTAGTTTAATTTGTGTGATCCGATTCAAACCTTTAAATGAACTTATTAATTGATTAAATTTTCATGGCATGTTTCAATTATGTTATTATGATCAAATTCATAAAATCTTATGAATCTATTCACATGAATTGATTCATGACATGATCATTTAAGGCAAACAAAAAATATTTGAGCATATTCAAATTCATCTATGAATAAGATCATTTAAGGTTTTTTGCATTATTTTTTTCTATTTCTCAAGCACCTATCTTGTGCTTGAAGAATTATCAACCTGTGTAAATGCGTCTGATAATCATTTGTGAAGAAACATTAGAGTGCTAATGTTTGTTGAAGTATGTAATTTTCTAGCATTTAGATCTTTCGGTGGAATTCAAAATTGAAGTTTCTTTCAAGAAAAAGAAAGAGTTCTTCTCCATTAAAGTGGAATTTCTTGCATCTTTCAACCAATTGAAAAATATTCAAGTCTTGCAAACAAGATTGACTAAAATTGTTGTAATGTGAATATTGAAGTCAATAAAAAGGTTGAAGATAGTGATCAACGTAGTTATAAAGTTGGTAGTTGTAGTTATTTGAGTTGCATACAAAGTTTAATAAAGAATGAGGAAAAATATAGATTGATTGGCAAAATTATCTCTACTATTTTCATTGATTTTGTTGTAACTCGTGTTTCACATAGAAGAAGAAGAAGAACATCTTTATATGTCGACACACCCGTGTTTCAGGTCGGCACATAGAAGTTAAAGTTTTCTATGTCGACACATCCATTGTATAGGTCGACTCATCTATTGTGATTTTAAAGCCTATAGGTTCTGTTAGATGTGTCGCATCTACAGGTCAAAACATGACCTGCATAGGTGGACACATGACTTGCATAAGTTGACCTATACATCAAAAATCTTGAAGATTGCATTGTTTTCCATTCCTTTTGCATTCCATTTGCTTCATACTTGCTCACATATATATACTTGTTACATGCATCATTTCTTTTCAATAATTTTGGTAAAATCATAAATGAAACATGGAACATACTAAGAGTCTTCTTCATCTTCAACTTTGATTTTATGCATACTCACAAACAAAGTACACATAATCATTCATTGTTCGGGTGCCATCTAGAATCAAGTTGATAACGTCTAATTTAACTTATGGTATTGTAAATTGGGTTGAGATTTTAGGTGAGTTTCAAATAAGAAAACCCAGGAGGGGGTTTCCTTCAAGATAAAACGGGGATTTGAAGGTTTTGAACAATATTACTCAAGTTAGATTTAATTGAGTGAAGGCTTTGAAGAGTTGCGGTTCTTGAAAAGGAGTAGCGTGAGACAGTGGATCATATTGGTAAATCTTGGGTTACAATAATTCGCAATTTGGATTTGACCGAGTGAAGGATTTGAAGTGTTGCGGTTCTTGCAAAGGAGTAACATGAGACGGTAAATGAAATTGGCATTGTTAGGTGACTTGATCAAGCTCAGATCAAGGAAAGAGAAAGTGTTAGGATCAACAACAAACATAGGGTTTATAGGGTTGCATTTCTATATTTCTCTTGTAAACTATAATTTGCAAAGTAAGGTTAATTTAACTATCTCAATTCGAGTTCGAATTGAGGGCAGACATACCCATAACGAGGCCAATTGGGAAATTGTCTAAACAAATCTTTGCTCTCTCTCTCTCTCTCTCTCTCTCTCTCTCTCTCTCTCTCTCTCTCTCTCCCTCTCTCCCTCTCTCTCTCTCTCTCTCTCTCTCTCCCTCCCTCCCTCCCTCTCTCTCTCTCTCTCTCTCTCTCTCTCTCTCTCTCTCTCTCTCTCTCTATATATATATATATATATATATATATATATATATATATATATATATATATATATATATATATATATATATATATATATATATATATATATATATATATATATATATATATATGTATATATATATATATATATATGTATATATATATATATATATATATATATATATATATATATATATATATATATATATATATATATATATATATATATATATATATATATATATATATATATATATATATATATATATATATATATATATATAACATTTTATTTAGAAATTGTTGAGTTCATCATTTGTGGGATTAATTCTTTTGAAATAAGTTTGAAAAACATTTTGTTGAGTTGATCACAATTTTTTATATTGTGGTTGGAATTTAAGATCAACAAAACTATACAAATTTGCAAACCAAAATCGATTGCACACAAGGTGTTCGATAATTTGCCTCATTGAATTATTTGTGTGAATTATCATTGGATATAGCATTGCTTGTTGCATTGCCTTCAAGAGATTGTGACTGAATCATAATGGTTGAATAGCTCATCATCTTTGATTGATTTTCATATACGCATATCTGAGTTTTTCAATAGTGGTTCAATTTAAATGAATCGATACAAGTTATTTTTGCTAACAATTTTTATTGAGTATATTCACCACTCTCAAGATAAGTCGCATTCGTCTAACAATATTTTGTCCAGTTCACTTTTGCAGAAATTTATCTAAACATAAATTACTCCACATTTAATTCACTTTTAATAAAAATAAATTTTACAAAATAAATTTATTCAATTAATTCTTTTTCACTGCAAAATCAAACATACACATTGAAGAAAATTGAAGAAAAAAAATGATACATCTGAATTGAAGATCACACCAATATCTTCAAAATAAAAAATAAGAAAGAAGATAATCCAAACAATATTGTTCACTCCCTTATTTTATGCATCATATAATCTAAACAAGATTGACTACAAAGCTACACCATTAAGGTTCTTGACATTAGAAAACAAAAAACAAAAATGAAAGTAAAATTATTAAGGTGCATACATGATAATTAAATGACTACTCATAGAATATTCTTTCTTTTGAATCTCTCAAAAGCACACAATCATTTAGAAAATGGTCCGCGGGCAGATTTAACACATCTACACTTGGTGAATTGACATATCGGTTTCAAAGGATACAAGCATGAAACCTTTGGACAATCATCATTTTTAGAGCATCTAATACTAGCTGTAATGAAGAAGAAGAAAAAAGAACAAAATAATATGAAATCATATGTATGAAGTAAAGAAAGAAATTTCAGAAAATAAAGAAATGAAAGATAAAAAGTTAGCTTACGGTCAAAATTTGATGCATCAAGAAATAAGGGCAAAAAGATAACCATAATAATGCATAAAAACATGACAACTCTAGCCATATTTCTCTCTCTTTGCATGTAAAAAATGGATCTGAGATTCTATAGTTTATAAAGCTCATCTTCTTCTTATATCAATTAAATAATATTTAACATTCATGGAGTTGTAAAAAAGACACTTTCTAAATGTCTTTTAGGTATAACAAAGGGTTGTAGTTGTCCCTTTAACATTCTTGGAAATAGATGTTATATAAAAAATAAAAAATAAAAAATAAAAAACCTAACAACTTATAATTCATAATTTCTTTATTAAATTTACATGTTTTATAGCCTTTCAATACTAAGCATGGTTCATTAGTTGTCATTACTTCATACTATGACTCTAGGCTATAGTTATTCAATATTTTGGATTTTAAGTTTAATAATAATAATTCCTCTAGGAGGACATGAAAAGTTCATGATCATTGGTAGTAATGTCTGTTTACATTGATGGAAATACATGTAGTAACAATTCAAATGTATAAATAATATAAGAGAAGTTAGTCCATATGTCAATTCATTGAGTAATTTTCCTAAATTATAAAGAAATATTTTTATTCATATTTAGATGGATACAATATTGATTTTTAGGTGAAATATATTAGTTGAAGGAATGTTTTATGAAAGCACAATAAAATTATAAAAAAACAATGAACTACGAGTTCATTATTATAAGTCGTTTTAGACATTTCATATATATAAAAAGAAATAATTATTGTTGTATGGAAATCAGAAATTATGAATATTTTTATAATTTATTTTTAATTAATGACATAAAAAATTAAATTTACATAATTGAAGAAAAATATTAATAAACATTTAAAGATATAATAAAAAAATAGCATTAGTTATTTATTGTTAATGAAAAATGATTTATATTGTACAATATATTTTTTTTAAAACGACTTTCAAAAAAATATTTTTTTAAAGTGAATACGAAGGTAGGGATATCAAAAGTTTAAATGTTTAGTCTATAATTGGTGTCGAATATAAACATATTATTTTGATTTTGTCATAAAGAATTATAAATTTAACACACCATCTAATTTATTATGTCTAAGTTTTCTACATTCATAATTATTCTTAATCTTTTGAACAAGTCGACTTGCACAAGCTTCATCATTATATCTTCAATATGATTCTCTGATCTATAATGATCCAGAATCTACTTTCAGTTTGCTACCTGCTTTATCAGGTAGCGGAACCTCATTTCGATATGTTTTCTTCTTACATGTTCTATCGAATTCTTTGTCAGGTTAGTAGCTAATATGTTGTCGATCTTCATTGTCATTGCTCCATGATTCTTCCCTATAATTTCCTCGACTAGATTCATCATCCATGTTGTCTGGCATGCACATAATGAAGTTGCTATGTATTCAGCCTCACATGATGATAAAGCTACCGGTGGTTCCTTTCTCAAACTCCATGCGACTGACGCACCACCAAACACGAACACATATCTTGTTGTCAATTTTCTATCTCCAGCATCACCATACCAACTAGAGTCAGTGTATCCAACAAGCTTGCATTATTTTACTTCATCGAATGAAGGAAACAAAATACCATAATGAGTGTTCCTTTGAGATTTCTTAGTATCCTTTTGGTGGCTGCAAGATGAGATACATTTGGCTTCAGCATGAATCTGCTGATCATGCTTATACAATAGGCATTATTTTACTTCATCGAATGAAGGAAACAAAATACCATAATGAGTATTCCTTTGAGATTTCTTAGTATCCTTTTGGTGGCTGCAAGATGAGATACATTTGGCTTCAGCATGAATCTGCTGATCATGCTTACACAATAGGCTAAATTTGGCCTCGTGTGATAGAGGTATCTAAATGATCCAATGAGTCTCCTGTACTATTTTGGTTAATATTATTTTCATTTGAATCTTTTATAAATTTCAACTTGGGCTCATTTAGATTCGAAGTTAGGTTGTAATCTTGCATCTCAAATCTTTTGAGTATTTCACCTACATATCTTCTTTGGTGCATCATCAAGCGTCTACTACTCTTATAGAGTTCGATACCAAGGATGTATGAGATATTTCTCAAGTATGACATTTCAAACTCTTTACCTAAGTCATGTTTGAAGTCTACAATCTCCTTCTTGCAATTGCCTGTTATCAGCAGGTCGTCGAATTACTTGTGTCGAATTACTTCACCTTTTAGATTTCCTTGTTTGAAGTCTTTCATTGTGTCGAGTTACTTCACCTTTTAGATTTCCTTAATGTTTGAAGTCTTTCATTGTGTCGAATTACATCACCTTTTGGATTTAGCTTGACTTTATATACCCATTTCTCATCAATTTCCTTCTTACCTTTTGGAGTGCTAGACTCTAAGAAATCAGTTCTTTTGTAATTTAATTAGGAAAAATATTTAAATAGATTAGGTATTTTGATTAGACGTGTTGGGTATCTTAAACGGATTAGGTGTTTTAGAAAGGAAAGATTGAAATGATCACAGCTCAAGGCGTGCGCCTCAAGCGAGATCATTCGAGAACCCAAGAAGTGTTAGACCTCAAAAGTTTGATATTTTCATTATTAATTGAGAAAAGTATAGCTTTCTTAGTCAACTTTGAGGAGTGAATTAGAGTTTTAATGTATTAAAGGTTTGAAAAGAATTAAGTGTTTTAGAAATGAAAGACGGGATGAACACAATCCAAGGCGTGCGCCCCAAGAGTGATCGTCCAAGGATCCAAGGAGTGTTGGACCCCAAGAACCCACTACTTCCACTGTTTAATTAGGAAAATAATTAGTTATATTAAATTGAGAAAATGATTAATTAAGTTTTAGTTAAAAGGAAATTAAGTATTGGAAAATAAATTGAATTGAGATTTTTGTCAATTAATCGGGATATGAATCAAAATCATCACAAAATTTTAATCAAAATTAAGGTCCAAAAATAATCCAAAATAAAGCTAAGACATGAATAAAATTGAAATTGAAAATCAATCAAAATTAAGGTCTAAATTAGAAAATAATCACCAATTAAAACAAGGTTAAATTCTAAAATTAAAATGTATTTCAAAATTAATAGTCTCTAGCTAAAATCTAATTTCAAAAATACTAATAACTAACCTAATTATTAAATACTAAAATCAAAACAAGATTAATTTCTAATCCAATATCTAATTAAACATTTAGAAAAAATTAATTAGAACAAAAATCTAAAATTAAGGACTAATTAAAACTAATTAAAAATTAAACATAAAATAAGGAGGTGCATTAATGGTCTGGGCGTGTGGGCTTATCAGCCTAAACCAAATGGCCCTAGAGTTACTATCTATGACAAAAAAAAACTAAAAAAAGTAGAGGTGGATCAAGAAAAGCCCAGTCCGTCCCACGACCCAGTTGGATTCAAAGGGAAATTCTCAAAACCCTAGCCGTTTTGTCTGGGTCAATTAAAGGACAAGTCATTGATGACGGCTGCACATGAGGCTATGGAATACGCGCTTTTTTACTATGCAACATTGAACCACTAACAACTCTCTTTAAAAACAATTAATACTCAATTAATTAATATAAAAACAGAAACATATTCCTAAGTGAATAATAAAAGGTTAAATCCAAATTCAAGTTCAAAATGTCCTTTAACTCGCCATCTTCTCTCTCTCTCTCTCTCTCTCTCTCTCTCTCTCTCTCTCTCTCTCTCTCTCTCTCTCTCTCTCTCTCTCTCTCTCTCTCTCTCTCTCTCTCAACCGAGTCTAATCCATATTTCTTCTACCTCATCTATCTCAAAACAAACCAAAGGAAAAACATCACAACCCAGCCCAAAGCCACCACAATCCATCTATCTGTTAAATTCAATTCACCCACAACAAATCAAAATATTAGTAAAGCTTCAAACCCCCAAAAAAACATAATCCATCAACAGGCTCCAAACATGCATAACGATGAACTAAAAAGCCCCAAATGTTTCCAATTCAAATATTAAACAGAGTTTGATGACTAAATCCAGATAGAAAAGAGATCAAGGGACAAGACAAAAAGAAAACAAAAACAACAAAAAAAAATGAAGCAAACAAGCTCAAACAACATTTGAATGATGAATCATGGCAACGAGAAATCTACCGCGTCGGAGTTTCGGTGACTATGGTAAGTCTTCCACCCGTCCTTGTTTTCTCTGCTCCGTTCTCGAAGTCTGACCTCAATTCGTTCTATCTCCTTCTCCTTTGAGATTTTTGGTTGATACTTATGCATTGTTGTTGTGCTTGTTGTGGTGTTTAGCTCGAATTTATTGAGCCTCAGAATGAGACTTAATAAACTCAAGGATAAGTTAAGCTCTAGTAAGGGTTGAGAAAGTATTTCTGTAGAGTAATGGTGGCCTCCTCTTTTCAGGTTCTCAGTGAATATATTTATAGGAAGGATTCAGGGATGGGGATCTCGTGGAATCAATGATAAGAATGAACGAAAATCTGTTAGGGGGTCCTTCCCCAAATCCCTGACTTTGCGCAAGTGAATGGAGTGAAGGAGTCACGAGAGTCGTTTCGCAACCTCGCAAATATTTTCACCTTTTGTCGCATATGAAGTGTATGAATCTATTATTTTTTGATATTTTTGTGTGTTCATTCCACTTCTGTACTCTATCATCTCATCCCTTAGATTATTTGGTTAGATTTAGAATCAATGGTCATAATTTCTCTTGTAATGTAGAGTGAAACTTATGAATTCTGGAATGGTATTGTGAGCTGTACGTGGATTATGTTTTGGTACAACTCTACAGTTTCTGTGTGTGGTACTCTTTTGTTCTGAGGTTTTCTTATTTAATTTTTAGAACTAGTGGTCAGGATTATTCTTGTAATTAATTATGTATAAACTGTAGCCTGCAAGCATTCTAAATTGTGTGGTGTATAAGAGTAACAGTGAATTAAGGGCTTCCATACGTGCCTCTTAGACCATTTGATGTGGTGGGGATAATGACCCAAGATGTATATTGGTTGTTTTTTTATTGAATTGGATTGTAATTCCTATACAGGTTTAATAGTAATATGGCTGCTGTTGTAATCACATAAGGCATTTTATCATGATCCATCGCTAATTATCACGTCTTGACCAGAAAATTAGTCCAAGCGGTTTCAAATTTGGGCCTACTTCTCACATATTGACCATATATTGATCGTGTCTTTAAAAAAAACTCCTCCTGCCATGTCTTAAAAAATGTGACCACTCATGATTTGTGCCTATAACTCATGATGCATTCTCAAAATAATTCCTTGGGTCTTAAATAGGAACTCGAGATGTTTAAATATGGCATCCAATTAATCATGGTTCATCTAATGTTGGCTTCAAAATCTAATGAATATAAGGTTTGGAACAAAAATTAGGAAAAGAATTAGAATATGGCCATGACTTGGTATACAATGCTTGAAATCAAAGTGGAACCACTTGGAATCAATCTTAAAACCAAATATCTTGACCTAAAAACTCATCATGACTTGCAAAGGTTTCACCCAATACTTGAATTGGTCCAATAAGTTGAATTTGGCTAAAAGATTCGATCATCAATGGGAAACCTTACTCCAAGAAGACTTGAATATATACGTTAGTCACCAATTGATTATGCCAAACAATTAAGTCAAACTGGATCTTAACTTGGTTTATCACTTGGATTCAACCAATTAGGTCAGAACTAGTTACCAGTTGTTGCATCACTGCGAAGAAGGGCCGGCAAGGACAGAAGAGTCGCCACCGTTCGTTATTTATCCCAAAGAGAGGGAAAGGAAACGATCAGAGAAAACCTACGAAAAAGGGAGAAGACAGGTCATCGCAACCAAATCTTGGGTTTGTGAGTCGGTTACACAAGGCGAAGGTATGAGCACCCCTCACGTCCATTGTACTCAACGGGATCCTCACTTGTTGTCTATCTAAAAGGGTGTTAAACTATAAGGCTGACCACAGGGACAAATGAAAAGAAAAGAGACTCGATAGAGCATCGCTGCTCTATGCCTACGTATTCTCTCGTGCAATGGGAAAGTCAGAGTCAACGTAGTTCGAAAAACTACGGGTGAAGGTGGGGAAGTTTTCTCGCCAAGACATCGTCGTCTTATGCCTACGTATCCTCGTCTAGTACGAGAAATCAGAGCAAATGTAGTTCAAGCTGACACGACCACAAATTGGTTAAGTGTTTTAACTGAGTAGGGTTAAACCTTCGTTCTAGCAGTTAGGTGTATTGCTGCTCGACCATTGAAGACTTAGGCGTTACCTGTTTGTGGTAGAACCAAGAGTTAACACACTCTTTCTAAAAATGGTTTTCAATTTATCCCGAAGGATAAAAAAGTTTGATGTTTTGTTTTGTGTTTTTTATGAAGAAGTGAATTGAATTATATTTGTAATTCATGTTGCACTAAAGACTATGACTTGAGGGCGATATGCGACCAAGGGCATACGCTAAACACTCTAGACTGTTGAGAGGAAGCCCCCCAACCATCATTCCCCAAGTACTTAAGGCTCGTAGCGTACAACATTTATTATCCTTTATTAGGTGTCTTGAAGAAGTTTTGAGATGAGAAGAGAAGACACAAACTCTAAGGGGAAACTAATCAACCTTAATGTTATCATGCAATATGCTCCTACGATTGAGATTAAAAAGGGAGAAAATATCCTAATGTTATCATGCTTGGATTGAACACTTAATGTCTCTCCTACCCCCACCTTAAACAAATGGGACTAGGAATCCTAAGGGATCATGGCAAAGAAAACCAAGAAAGCACAAGATAAATCAATCACAAATGAGATGCAAGAAAGGGATGAAGATGACTTAAACAAGTCAAGAGAATATGCAAACATGATATGCAAGATTCAAGAGATTCAAAGCAAACAAAAATGAGAACAAAGTGACTTAAACAAGTCAAAGAGAAAGTGAGATGAAATCGGAGAAGTTACAACTCCTACAACCATTCATGCATCAATCACTAATCTCAAAAGGTAAACACCAAAGCTTAAAGAAGAAGCCATGATCAAGATGAAGGTGGGAGAATAGGCTTGGGCAGCAAGCAACATGAGAAGTATCTCAACCAAATGCAATACATTGATCATGCAAAAAGAAAGCACAAACATGTTCTCAAAGTGGTTTCTCATTCAAAGAAAACTCAAAGTACGATCAATCAAACCAAATCACTTTGAATGAGTTCCACAACCCAAGGGAAAGAAGTGAGAAAATGAGAAGAGAGCTCACAAACAAGAGGAGAAACAAAACATAAACAAGTTACAAGCTATGGCAAAGGAAAGAACCAAAGTTCAAACCACATTCAACACCTAAACACAAGTGGAAAGCCTAACTTTAATGTAACTTGCAACACAAACTACACAAATGTATAACTTGTAAAATTAAAACCAACATCCTAAACATGTCAAGAATGTGAATCAAGAAGCATAGGATGTATATGGGATCCATCAAGGTCATCTCCCAAAGGAACTAGGTCAACTAGTTTATATGAACTTCAACTAGGGTGACTTGACTTGCAAGGTTCACCAAAAATAGGAGAATTGTTCAATAAATCTCAAATAAAATGCACAAAGCACTTAACCAAGTTGGAAACCAGAGGCCAAAACATCCAAACCAAATTCTAGTCAAGGCATCACCAAGTGATTTGATCAACTAGGGCGCTACATCTTATGGAATTATTATCGAGTGTCAAACAAAAGCAACACAAAGTCAAACAAAAATTGATCAAACCTTGACCAAAATCATCCTCAAAGGTACCTCAATCCATCCTCAAGATGGAGAGTAAACCACATTCATTGGTGATTGCAAATGGTCCATCAAACAAGAATGATCAAGTGAAAACAATTTCAAAAATAACTCCAATTGCGAAATTCAAAATTAATTGCAAAATAAAAGAAAATTGAAATTAAAAATTATAGAAAATTAATTAAAGTTTTGAAATGTTGGAAAATAATTTTTATGAATTTTTAGCAATTTGGAACTATTTTTAATAATTGAAAACTAAAACAGAAAAGAAAATAAAATGGAAATAGGAATGGGGGTGTGAAAGTAAAACAGCAAACAAAGAGAACACATTTAACTGAAAATGGGATTCAAAAAAGGGGCGTGAATAGCACACATCCAAGGCCTAAACCAAAACCAAGTCAGATTAATGAAACGCGCCGTTTCATTAATCTGTGGTGGATTCAACGCGCCAAATGCATGCAGTCAACAAGTCCAACCAAAGCCACCTCATATCTGACTGAGTTTGAACCAGACGCCGGAGCCCTAGCTCCGGTTTTGTTCTCCAGTGAGATGGCCGGAGACACAGTCATCCAAACTCAACCAAAATGCACAAAAATGGTACCAAATGGAAGCTGAAGCCACAAGTGTTCCAAATATGCCAATCAAACATCAAAAAGGTTCATGGGTTAAGAGAATCGAAGGCTACAAGTTTGAGATGCATAACTGGAAACTCAACCAAACATGAACAACAAGAAATCAAACATGGCCTACTCAATGTAGGGCTTCATATGCAACCAGTATGAACCTAATTCATGGCCTAGAATGAGAGAAATTTGGAATGGAAACTTACTGAACAGAGACACTCCGTTGGTGCTTCAAATGCGTGCAAGCTTGCTTCTCTTGCTCCATATCCACTCCAAATGCTTCAAGGAAGATGAAATGAGCCTCAATTGAACTTGATTTGCAGAGAAAAAGTGAATTCGATTTTGAAATTTCCTTGAGAATTTTGAAGATGCAACTGCTCTCTCTAGCTCCAAATGCACATTTTGAGCTCTTAGGGCGAATTTTTAGTTTATATATGATGGGTTTGAAATGGTTTGGAAGGCCCATGAAGCCTCAATTTTATTAATTAGAAAAATGCCCAAAAATGGTAAGCTTCTCATGCACACGTGGAATGTTATTCTTAACTCATGAAAACCCCTCCAATCTGCAGCATGTGAGTTCAATTTGACAATAGAATTGATTTGAGCCTTTGGTTTGATCCAATTTGCAAGATTGAAGTTGAAACTTCTTTTTGAAGAAACTTGGATTTGCATGTGTTTTTGTCCTCTTGTACCAAAACCAATTTGTGCAAACTTATTATGAGTGTATCTTAGAAAGAATTGAATCAAAATAAGACATAAACATGACTTATAATGAATTGAATTGAAACCATGCTTAAAAATCCATAATTCACTTAAAAATCTCACCACATGTACATAATCATCCATAATTCACATGATCCTTGAACTCTATGATGCAAATGAGGTCTCTAGTATCAAACTCCATGTTGGTTGGAAGTTCATTTGAGGTACACAAGTGCATGAAAATGACCTATGTAGCAAATGACCTATAATGAAACTTTCCCAAAATACCCTTGTCTTGTAAGGTTCATAACTTGAGTTCTACAAATGATATCAAGGACTTATAGGACTTTTTGGAAAGCTAGGACCATGAGGAACAACTTTCATGTTCACCTAAAGTTGAGGGGAAACTTGCTTCTAGGTCAAAGTGCTTTGGAAGTGAGTTGACTTTTAGTTGACCAAAAATAAGTTCATCTGAGACGTCTAACTTGACGACATCATAACGTGAGCTCCACAAACCCAATGGATGAATTCTAGTACTTAAAAGAAATCTTAGAACATGCCCTACAAGTCTCATGTTTGCATGAAAGTGAGACTCAGCTTGTATCATGAGGTAAATTGTCCTTGAAGTTGGGCACTAAAGAAGGGAATTTTACACTGAGATCCTCTGAAACCCTAATTTAGTAACCCTTTGAACTCTTGATTCTTATTAAGTTGAGCTTGAAATGACATTCTAGATGTCTCAACATAACTTCCCATGCCTTAAATTACTTAAAACCAAGTCTCAAGCTTCCTCAAGTCCACAATTGACCTTGAGTTGACCTGATGAAACCCTAGGTGCACAACCTTTGACTGCGACCTCTTGTAGATTAAATAAATGCCTAGATAAGCTCCACAATCACTTCCAAAGCACTCAATGAGCTTCTTAAACACCTCTTATCCATAACAATGAACTTACAAGCCCCTGATAATCTTCTGTTGACCTCCAAGACAAGAGATAAGCAACACACCTCAAGCTTCTCTCTCAAAGGGCTTTGACCCCTTCCTGATGATTGTAAGCACTTGATGACTTGAATAAACACTCTTGCTTGAGTTTTGAAACCCTTAAAAGTGTTCTCTTGAATGGCACACCCCTCTTGATCCCCTACAAAGGACAATTATATGCAAATGCAAATGCTAAAATGAAATGAAACAAAAGCCAAGTAAGAAAAAGGGTTGCTCAAATTTTAGGGTACAACACCAATCAAACAAAACAAGAATTGAGAATAATTTGACTGTGTCATACGAATCTAATATCGATTTGGAATGTGGCCTAACATGAATTGGAGCAAGACTTGAAATCTCCTTAAAATATGGCCTAAGAATCTATTGATCACGGCTAGAAACAAATACTTCTATTCACGACACAAGTTGAACATGACTTGAAAAGAAAACATGTGAATGAATGCCCATAACTTGAAACAAAATGTAACAAGTCAAGCATGGCATGTGGCACCTTGAAAACATTAATCATGACCTCTCATTATAATTAAAATTATGCTTTGAAACAATTCCAATATGCCTTGAAGCATGAAGGGTCCCAATCTTGCATTTTTAACGCAAACTTAGCCACAAATCCTCAAAGTTTGAAATAACTCCTCTGATCATAGATTGCAAATAGGACTGAACCACTTAAAACAAATTAAGCCACTTCTTGCCACAAAGCTACCTTGAAACTATCCATTGGCCCATGAATGAATGGACCATGTCTTGATTATGAGAATGAGAACACCTTTTTTGTTATCTCCTTTTGAAATCAAACACACTTGCAAGGGTACAGAAGACATCTATAACCTAGATTATGGAGAATCATGACCTGAGGCCAAATAATCATCCAAAGAAAGGTCACCGAGCAATATAATTACTCGGTATAAGTAAATTGCGAAAGGCAGGACAAATTTGGGATGTGACAGATGCCCCTATCTAATTGTCTTGAACCCAAGAGAATGAACTACTGCGAGGCATTTATTTTTAAGGTAAAAGTCAATTAGATATAACAGACCCCAAAATTTGTTCGGCAAGAAAGTAAAATGAAATGTCGGAATATGGTTTTTTGATGATACAAAAGCAATATCTCTGATCAAATATGAGATTCTTTGAGTGGTCGAAGTAGTACCTTATCCATTAAGGTTCTTCGATGATACCAAAGCAGTATCTCTGTAAAAATTGAGATTCTTCGGGTGATCGAAGTAGTACCTTATCTAATAAGGTTCTTCTATGATACCAAAGCAGTATCTCAATAAAACTTGAGATTCTTCGGGTGGTCGAAGCAAAACCTTATCCATTAAGGTTCTTCTATGATACCAAAGCAGTATCTCAAAAAAACTTGAGATTCTTCGGGTAGTCGAAGCAACACCTTATCCACTAAGGTTCTTCAATGATACAAAAGCCGTATCTCGACAAAACGTGAGATTCTTTGGGTGGTCTAATCAGTACCTTATCCACTAAGGTTCTTCGATGATACCAAAGCAGTATCTCGATAAAACTTGAGATTCTTCGGGTGGTCAAAGCAACACCTTATCCACTAAGGTTCTTCGATGATACCAAAGCAGTATCTCTGGAGATGAATTTGCTAGGGAAATAGTTTGAGGAAGGTTCCTGTCAGAGGAAATGTACTATCCTAGTTCTGCAGGGGAAAAGCTTTCAAGAAACTTTTTAAGATAACCTCTGCATGGGGAGCATCAAAAGCAACAGCTGCTAGGAGTTGTCATTGTCAACTACATGGTTGAAGAATGGCTTGCTGGGGAATAGAATTCCCTGAACACTTGCAGGGTATCCACTCTTTTTAGAGAAATACTGTCGATTTTGAAGGAGGATTGGCCAAGATGCTTGAGAATCGATCCTAGATCCTGCTATGCTATTCTACTGGGGACAGAAATGCCATGCCCTATGATGCATAGATATGAAACTACGATGTAATTGCTAAGGAATCAAATGCACGATAATGCATCAGATATGATAATGCATGATATGATTATGATACTATCTTGTATGCCATGATAATGCAAATGAGCAGGTACATTGGGGATAGGTTTCCTGTTGGAGGTATCACCAGGGACTGGATTTGAATAGGTGCTAAATGAAATTGGACTTCGGTTGTGGTATATGCCAAATGAGATTGGAATTTCTGGTTTCGTGAGGATGCCAACAAGGGTGGACTTTTAGTGGTTGCCAATGAAAACTGGAATTTTAGGGTAAATTTGAGAGTACCAATGAAAGTGGACTTTTATGTAGTTGCCAATAAAAGATTGGACTTTCAGATTTTATGGGGATGGTGAGAGATTTTGACTACTCGACCTCTCAAACTTGGAGACCTCGTGAGTGACTAGGGAATCTGATTGCCCCTAGTGAGCTTTGGATTCACTGTTAGGACTATATTGAACATATCCTTGAGAGGTTACATTAATTATGATAAAGAGTCGGGGAAGCTGGCAACTAATTTGATGCTTTCACATGATGAAGTTTCTTTGGAGACCATCTATTTTCTCGTAGATCTCCCCACACCAAAATAAATTCTGTTGCTTGTCAAATGTTGTTTTTACTAATTGAAGTTTCAAAACACAATTTATCAATAATAAAATTAATTTGCAAACAATCAGATAAAGTAAAAAGTAAGCACAATTTAGTGAGAAATCTCTCTTTATATTGATTTGACCCTTAAATGGGTAAGTATATACAAGGATGCAATTCCTTAATGAGGTAATTGTGGTGCAAGAAAATATAATGGCAATGCAAATTATTGAGGTTCCATTGAGTTTCAACACTGTTATGGTCCCTATGACTTAAAAGACTTCAACACCTTGCTTCGTAGGAAGATGGCTGGATTGATTCCTCTCTTCAGTGGCATATTAGGATCAAGTGGACATGCAGACTGGATACTTTGCCTTGGAATATGTCCGTAACTTTTTCCTGGATCACCCTTTCAAGTTTTCAATCCACCGGGACGCCCCTTTTTGCATGAGTCGCCCTTTCGAGTTTTCAACTCAGCGGGCCTATTTTTTTTATTTTATCCCTAACTTTTTCCTGGACCACCCTTTCGGGTTTTCAACTCAGCGGGCCTATTTTTTTTATTTTATCCCTAACTTTTTCTTGGACCACCCTTTCGGGTTTTCAGTCCATCGGGATAGCCATTTTTGCCTAAGTCTTCCTTTCAGGTTTTCAACTTAGTGGCTTTATTATTCCTTAGCCGTAGTATCATTTAACGAAGTCTGCATTTACCGAGTATGGTAATTCATCACCGTCCATAGTTGCATGTTTTAAAGCGCCGCCAGAAAATTCCTCTATTATGATATATTGGCCTTCGTAGTTTGGTGTCCACTTTCCCCTAGATTCATTGTACATAGTCATGATCCTTTTGAGCACTAAGTAGCCTTCTTGGAATGTTCGAGGATGGACTTTCTTGTTAAAATCTCTCTTCATACGTCTCTGATAGAGCTAACCGTGACATATAACTGCCAAGCGTTTCTCTTCAATAAGATTGAGTTCATCAAATCTTGTCTTCACCCACTCTGCTTCATCAAGTTGAGCTTCCATTAGAACTCTTATATACGAGATTTCGACCTCTATCAGAAAAACTGCTTCCATACCATAAAACAAACAATAGGAAGTTGCCCCTGTTGAAATTCCCACTGAAGTATGATGGTTGTGCAACGCAAAAGGTAGCATTTCATGTAAATCCTTGTATGTTACCACCATTTTCTGGATGATCTTTTTGATGTTCTTATTGGCTTCCTCGACGGCTCCGTTCATCTTGGGTCTGTATGGTGTTGAATTGTGGTGTTCAATCTTGAAACTGGCACTTAACTCATCTATCATTTTGTTGTTAAGATTCGACCCATTTTTAGTGATGATGCGAATAGGCTTTCCATATCTGCATATAATGTTGGGTTTCAAGAAGCGGGCAACCACTTGCTTGGTAACTTTGGTGTATGATGCAACCTCCATCCATTTGGTAAAGTAGTCTATGGCCACCAATATGAAGCGGTGTCCATTTGATGATTTCGCCTCGATCATGAAGGTGAAAAAATACTTATAAGGGGAGGGGGTTGAATAAGGATTCAGAAAATATTATGGCAATAAAAACACAAAGATTTTTATCCTGGTTCGATGAACTCAACTAATCCAGCCCACCCTATCAAGAGTGATTTGCCTTTCTCCACAAGGACTTAATCCACTATAATCAACTAATTACAATATCAACCACTAAGAACAACTGTCTTAGTCTTCTCAAGAACTACTGGCCACAACTTGGTCTTTTCAAGGAACTTTTACAATCAAGTGTAAACTAAACAAGTGTTTGAAATGCTTTTAAGAAAGCTATTTACACTTAAGTTTAAGAACGTATGAAACTAAAGAATAATAATTTGTATGAGAGCTTTGAGAGAGTTTTCAATAGTTTTATCAATTTTCGTCAACTGTAGAAAGTTGTTGAAGTCTTGCTTTTATAGGCAGAGAAGTCCAAGACGTTGCAAGCTTGAAGACCGTGTACTGCAAAGTAGCTGTAGCCTTTTTGTCTTCACATCACTTGACCTTTCCTAAAAGTAGAGCGTTCAGAGAAATCCTTTTTGCCTGAGTTCTTGTGTCTAGCATGAAAGAGGAAAGAGTCGTTTGGCATAACCAACAGATATAACTTTGAATAATCTTCTTCAATAAGTTTCTATATCACAGCAATCAACATCCGAACCTTGAGTGATCAGAGTCTTGATGTCTTCAGAGTTTGCTGTATCAGAGTGTTGCAGCAAGTGTGCTTCAGCGTGAAATTAATCAGAGCAGAGTTTCGAAATCAGATCCTCAGTACTTGCAGTGAATAGTACTATCAGCGTCTTCTGAAAAACAGTGCTTGAAACTCTTCATACAAGGTCTTGAGTCTATGCTTCATATGCTTCTGTAGCTTCTGCTTCAGAGTCTTCTATAGGCAGTGCTCAGAGTCTTCTGTAGGAAGCACTCAAAGTCTTCTGTAGTTCAATATTCAGATCCATTTTTGCTTTCAGAAGAATATTAAATTTAATATCTGCAGCAAAAATACTTGAACAAATTTAGAGTATATAATTTCTTAATACAAAATTTCATTAGTGTTATCAACAAAACATAGAGATATAACTAAGAACCAATTTGTGTTCTAACAATCTCCCCCTTTTTGATGATGACAAAAACATAGGAAATTTTGTTCAATAAAAAGGTAAATATTACTCCCCCTGAGATTATGAATCTCCCCCTGAATTGAATACTAAGAAGGAATAGAAACTTCCCTTTTTGCATGAGTATTCTTTTCAGAATCAGAGCCTGAATGTTCAAAGTTAGAGCTTGATTTGGATGAACGTTTCAGAATTAGAGCCTGATTGGTTAAACCTTGATCTGGGGATCTCAGAGTTACTTTAATGAATTTTGTCAGATTTATCATTATTGTTCTGAAAGACTAAAAATTCGTGTTAGTTATGATTTGATATGTCTGAATTCCATTCAGGTAAAGTTTATTTGAACAGTCAGAATTTCATTTTCTCCCCCTTTTTGTCATAATCAAAAAGAAACTTTTAAAGACAAGTAAAAGGAAACAGAGAGAAAAGATATAATCATATAGAGAAAACATTCAGATTCATTCATTAAACATAGTCTGAAAGAACAGACAAAACATCAGATGATAAATTCAAAACAAGTGCTCAAACATCAGATAAGGAAAACATAAATCTAAGATTGTTTGGAGAGAAGCATCTTCAGAAGGTGGGTGATCTTAGAAGAAGATTCTTCTTGCTTGGACATCCACTTCTCAATGTTTTCAGTCTTCTGATCTTGCCTTGCCATCCAGGACTTAATCTCAGATTGACCAGCTTCCAGCACAACAATCTTATCTTCTAAGTCTGGGTTCTCTTTCTTAATCTCAGAAGAAGTAGACAGAGCAGATTCTGATGTAGGAGTAGGAGCAGAGTCAATATCCATTGGAGTTGCAGATTCTAGAATCACAGATTCAGAGGGTTTGTCCACAGTCGTCAGAGCTAAAGGATTTTCTTCCAAAATGACTTCAGAAGCAGATCCTTCAACAGTTTCAGAATTAGTAGACACTCCAGAAGTTGAAGATACATCCTCAAGAAGCAAAGTTGGAGATCTTTTCATATTCCATAGCATGGTTCAGGCAGTCTCAGCAAATCTGATCTTCGCATCATTAGAGAAGACACTCTTCAAATTTGAAGCGACATTGTTGAATCTGGTCATGAAGCTATTCCAAATAGCATCATATTCATCTGAATTCATGGTTGAAAGGCATCTCTTCTTCACAGAGTCTAAACTCATCCTTATTTCTTTCATAAAATTAGCAAATAAAATATCAACATTTAGCCTAGATTTAGGTTTAAGAAAGGCTTCCAGAGTGGATGGTTTGGATTGAACTGGTGGGGGTGGTATGGTAAATGTTGGAATAATGAACATAGGACGAGGATATGGTGGTTTTGATTGAGTAGGCATGAGATGAAAGAATGGTTCTATTCTGCGTATGGATGGAATGATAGTTCTGGGATTAAAAGAATATGGAATGAAGGTAGAATTTCTTGGTTTGATCACAAAGTGTTTGAGTTGTAAACCAGAGGGAAGGGGATCAGATGGTAAAGGTTTCAAGGATGCAAATGAAACAAAATCAGATGATCTTGGTTCATAGCCACGAAGAGATGGGGTGAGCTTACATCTGGGTGAACATCAGATTCAGAAGAATCAGATGATTCAGTTGAATGGCATGATGTGGAAGAAACGTCAAAGAGAATTTTGAGGGGTTGGATATCCAGAACTTCTGAATTAGGTACGAAAGGTTCAGAGGGTTGGACAGGTTCTGGTTCAGGAATTTCATATTGAGTAATTTCTGGTTGAGGTTTTGGTTGTTTTGGAGTTGGTTCGTTTGGTGATGTTTAAATTTGAGGTTCAGATTGTTTTGGTTCAGATGTTTTTGGTTGTTTAGATTTTTCAGAAGTTAGTGGTTCAGATGAGTGCAGTGGTGTAGAAACAGATGCAGTTTGTTTAGAAAATGGAGGTGGTAGTACAAATGATTGAGATGGTACAGGAATGGTTTGAGTTTGAGAGGAAGGGGGTTCAGGAATAGAACTAATTTTTGATGATTCTATTGCAATTTCAGAAATAATAGGTAAGGATGTTTTAGTACCTCTTATCTTGATGCGTTTGAGAGGTGCAGAAGGAGCTTCTCCAGAAGCTTTTCTTTTCTTCTTCTTCTGAGGTTCTTCAGAAGTTTTCTACTTCTTCTGAGGTTCTTCAGAAGTTTTCTGCTTCTTCTGAGGTGAGCCTGCAGCTTCTTCTTCTTCTAACTCTTGTTTTCTCTGCCTCTTATGTTCTGCATAGAGATCTGACATTGGTTCACGGTTTAGAAATCCTTCTGGAAGTGGAATTCCTTGTTCCATACATGATCCAACAAATTTGATTAGAACTTCCTTTGGTTCTTCTGCATAAAACGTTGGAAAGTTTTCTACCAGAATTCTTCGTTTGCTTACTTCTTCTATATTGAGTTTGTGGAGCTGAAGTAAGTTCATCAATAACTTTCAGCCTCTTTAAACTTTTAGCATTCAGAACTTTTCCCAGAATGGATGTAAGTTCCTCTTTCAATCCAGCCACATGCAGATGTTCCACCAGACCATTCTCTGTCAGAATGTCTGAAACCAACCTTCCACAAGGGATCCAATTTCTACCCTTTGTATGTTTTGTCTTCATGTCTAATCTAGATGCCTTGACATGATTCCAAAGATGAGAGAAGAGCAGATGCGGAAGATCTACCTTTGTGCTCTGACTGAGGCAATACATGAAGTAAATTTGATCATTGTTCACGTAGTCAGGTGAATTGGTAGACTTTCTGTGGTGAATGCAACCCATGAAGATTTTAGCCCAGATCTTGTAATTGGATTTCAGATCTTTGAACTTGTTAGAGGGTTCTCCAGAAGCAATCACCTCTTCATAAACAGTGTTCATGTTGACATGTCCAGTCAGATGAGAAACTCCATCAGTTTCCTCATATCCAATTAGTTTCCTTATAAGATCTTCTGTAATCACAATCACTTTTCCCATAGCAGATGACACAATGAACTTAGGATAGGCATGAGCATGAATCCAGAACTGTTTCACTAAAACTGGATAAACTGGCCCAAACAGTCTATCAAAGTACTTTGTCCATCCTTGAGCATCAATGATGGAACACAGGTTAAATCCATTTTCAGCCAGAGAAGCAAAATCCACCAAAGATTCACACAACACTTCCAATTTCTCAACAGGTGTGAGATTCGTTCTAACAGGTTCCTTGAAAGGAACAACACCCAAATTTGAAGATGATACAGCTGCCATTGTTGATTGGAATTTAGCTGAGGTTTAAGATGAAGTAACCATTGAAGAAGGTTTAGGGTTACGAACAGTTTTGGGTTTAGGGTTTAGATGAAAGCAGAAGAACAAGCAAAAATGCATATAAGTGTTTGTGAGAGTGAAAAGTGTGAAATGTTGAGATTTGTGGAATTTATAGAGAAAATTTAGGGCACACAAACGGTCACACATTCAGCATGTTCTCATTTAACATTTAATAGCATTTAATGAAAAGAATATAATCATTTCAAAGCATTAATGATTCTGACAATTTGGGGGGAAAACGAGAAACCAAATATTCAAACAGTACCTCAAACGTCTCTTCAGTATTGTGCACGCCATCTTTTCAGATTCAGAGTGACACATGTTTTCTTACATGTGCTTCTGAAACCTCTTTGAGAAATGAAACGCTAGCCAACGTTCAGATCCTCGGAGACTTGTTAGTTCAGATACATACAGAAATAATAATTCAAGAAATTAAATAGATGACAGATGTAATACTTCAGAGTTTAAACATTTTGCATCTGAGAAAGTTGCTTCTGATCAATATTATTCGGGACAGAATTCCATACCAATATTTTTCAGAATAAACTTAAATCTATCTTCAGCAAGGGGTTTTGTGAAAATATCAGCCCATTGATGATCTATATCAACAAAGTCTAAATTTATAATACCCTTTTGAACATAGTCTCTGATGAAGTAATGTTTAATTTCTATATGCTTAGCTTTAGAGTGTAAAATTGGGTTTTTAGATAAGCATATAGCAGAAGTATTATCACAGAATATAGAAATATTACTCTCAAAGATCTGATAGTCTTCTAGCTGACTTTTCATCCAGAGCATCTGAGTGCTACAACCAGCAGCAGCAATATATTATGCTTCTATAGTTGATAGAGCAATTGTAGGTTGTTTCTTGCTGTACCAGGAGATTAAATTTCTTCCCAGAAATTGACAACTTCCAGAAGTACTTTTTCTTTCAACTCTGTCTCCAGCGTAGTCAGCATCACATAATCCAACTAGTTTAAATTCATCAGATTTTCTGTAACACAAACCCACATTAGAAGTACCTTTTAGATACCTTAGAATCCTCTTAACAGCTGTTAAGTGTGATTCTCTAGGATCTGATTGGAATCTTGCACACAAGCATACACTGAATAAAATGTCAGGTCTAGAAGCAATTAAGTAGAGAAGAAATCCAATCATACCTTTGTAGAGTTTCTGATCTACTTTCTTACTTACCTCTTCCTTATAGTTTCAAACAATTGATCCATTTTGGATCTAAGCGCGTCAATGTCGTTCTTCATCGTGTTTTAGGTCTCTTCAATTTTTTCCAGCGTCATCTTGAAGTTGCAGCCGATCTCGTACCAATGTCGAGTAGTCAACTTTTATTGGAGATAAGAAGGGTAAAGTTTATAGTTGCATACAGGATGCAGATGCACAATGCTCATGCTTATGCTTTATGTTTATATTATCTTTTTATTTTTAGGGGAGCATTTATAACAGTGGTTATTAACAAACATTCAAAATAACATGAGAACAAAGAAAGTAAAAGAAGGCTGAACTTTCATCCATTCAATTTGATTCATTACATCATGTCAAGATACAAAAGTACAAGCCAATAAAAAACCAAATACTAAGCTCAACAACAAATTGATAAAGAAAAACAGGGAAATGATCTTCAAGCTGTGGTCTTTCGCGCTTCACGCTCCTTGAGCTCTTCCTTAAATCTTTTCAGCATCTTCTTGCAGAGGTAAAGGAATTCACAGATGGCCGAAGAGGTAGAATCGTCCACGGCTTCTAAGGCATCTCTATGTTTCCAAATCAAATCCTTGGCTAGCCAATTGTAAAATTCTGCTAACCCATTAAGCTTATTGCGGTACATGTCTCAGTTTTCTCTCATAATGTGGATGGATTGCTCATAAGCCTCATAATCACGAGATATCATCTTCCTGGCTGCTGACCATATGGCTTTATCTTTAAGAATAACCCCGTTCTAGTTCTTCTGACTCTCGACAAGTCCTCTAAGATCATCTAATTCCCTACATATTGTCTCCCAATCAGCTGGCCTAACCCGAGATGATTTTAGAGCATTTTACTTATGTTGACACTCCCTATCCTCACTGGCTCTAGACGAACGTAAAGCGGAACTGAGCTCTTTAATCTCAGCTTCTAGCATCTCTCTGAGCTCCTTGTTATTTTTAATTGCAAGATAATACTAATGCTCGTTTTCTCGCCATTTGCCTCGAGCATGGTCCAACTGCTCTTTAAGAGATCCTAAGTGGTTGTCAGCTTGGCTAATACATACTTTGGTCTTCTTTCACTTACGTTCTTCCTCATCAACCTTTTCCTCTTTGCTTCAAGCTGATTGTTCTTTCTCTTAAGCTCATACTTCATATTATTTTTCTCATTGGTTACATCTTAAAGCTTTGATTGTAAATCCTCATTTTCCTTTCCCAGCTGAGCTATTTTTGATTTAAGCTCTTCCACTTCTTCGAATGATATAGGCATAGGTTATGAAGTGGTAGGTCTAGGAGGAGCTTCAATAGAGAAGGGGATCTTGACCATCTTGACCATCTCTAGAACCCATGGCTGATAGGGCACTCTAGATACACCATTCCGTTTTCTCAACTCAAACCCTTTGGTATGAATCTTCTGCCAGGAGCGTACAATCTTACAAAGGAGCAAGGATCCTTAGCACCCCTATCATGAAGAATCATTTCTTCCAGGTCTTTGTCTTCAGGCTTTCCCAACATAGGGTATTCAAACTATCGTGTGGCTAGTATATGATTATAGCTTATACAACCTTTGGACCCAATCAATGGTACGTTGCAGAAGCTCCCACAACTCATAATAATCTCATCGACTTCCAGTCTGGTTGGGTACCATGTGATGTTCCTTTCAGAGAGGGATACTAGAAACTGAGCCCATTCCCCACTGTTTAAATTAGGGATAATGGTATGGAGTTTGAACACATTGTAGAGGATAATAAGGCAAAATGTCAACACCAAACCCTTTCTTTCATGGCGAATATGTAAGTTGTAGAAGATATCAGCCAAGAGTGGGTATACTGGACTTTGTCCTTTCTTCCAAACTGTCCAAAAGACACTAACGGTAGCAGAATCAATGAGTTCTTCAAATATGGGGAAACGTACCAGCCCATATATGAGGAGAGCCAATACGTTCACCAGAGCATCCCACTACTTATTCTTCAACAACCTCATTGCTTCCTTTTCCAGAACAGTGCTTCGAGAACCAAAGAAATCTTCTCTCTTCTTCCAACCATCCTTGGTCATTGAAATAGAAGTCTGGAGAGCTTCAGATAGTTCTTCTACCTCGGGGGTCTAACCAATCATGGTGTAGGGTGCCCTACCCTTCACTGAGAAACTCAAAAATCCTTTAAATTCATCAATGGCAGAAGTCAAGTAGAAATCTTGGAACATAAAACTTCTTATTGGTGGGTCATAGAACTATGTTAAAGTTGTGATGGCGGGGATTTGCACTTCAATTGCAAGGAGATCGAGAACCTGACCAAATCTTCCCACTAAAGTCTTTTTGAATATAAGACGCACCTCTTTCAAACAATTCATCACCACACTGATATATGGCTTGGATGCCTTCAATTGGAGAGTCTTCCTCTTTCTTGAACTCATGGCTATTGTGAATGCAAGTCAACCTGTGTATACAAATGCTTCCCTGAAAATAAAAGTTTTTTGTGTAAGTCATGATGCATATGTAAATGATTATGAATGCAAAGATGTTGGATCCAGGTTATCACAAGTATCTCACAACTCTCATAACATGTAATTTTTAAGGATAGTTCTAGATTCTTTACCCAAAAATCCCACTCACAAGATACTTTCTATGTTGACGGGTAAGGTTCTCAAGGTCATAGACATTATTTGCATCAACATCACGCAACAGACTAGCTGCATTATGACGGTAATTCAAAAAGTTCTCTCCTGAGCGGAGTCCTCATGCTAGGCCCACGAGGAGCGGGTCCTCGGAAACTAACACTACACGACAACCAAGATAGAAACTGGTTCTAAGAGTGGTTCCTAGAGTCAAGGACCCTTCATGAATCAATTTGTGCAACAGGCTAGCTGCGTTACAACATGATCTACGAAAAGGTCTCCTCTAGGGGAAGCTTTCATGCTAGGCACACAAGGAGAGAGTCCTTGAGGACTAGCACTAATTACTTCCAAAATCTAAACTATGTGTTCCCTCTTCTTTTTTCAAGACTCGGGTATAGAGCCTTACTTCTGATATCATCCCAGAATCCAATAGGTAGATATGATAAACATCATATATTAAAAAGAGAAAGCAATAAAACAAATAAATAGGCAATAGGAGAAAAAAATAAAGAAAACAACCAAGCAAATTTATAACTCTTGAATCAAGTTAATTTAGGCTTGACTCTCTCTTGCATAGGGCAATGCGATTCCCCAGCAGAGTCTTCATCTGTCGTACCTCAAAAAATACGATCCTCGCGATGGACGCAGAAAAAACTTTCGAACAGAGTCGCCACTGAACTTTACTCATTCCAAGGAAGGAATAGGAAAATATTGATAAAACCTTTAAAAGAGGTAAGATCATGGTCATCGCAACCAAATTCTAGGTTCGGGAGTCGGTTATGCAAGAGGAAAGATATTAGCACCCTCTACATCCATTGTACTAAATGAGAACCTCTTGATTCGATTCGAGAGAAAAGTTAGCTAGGGTTGTTTATTTTCTTCTAAGGATATTCTTCTAAGGAGAAATGGGTGGTTTTTATTAGGGTGCTCGCCAAGGATTGGGGCCCTTGTGTCTACGTATTCCCTTATGTAATGGGAAAGTCAGAGCGTCGTAGTTCGTGGTACTACGGTTGGTTGGTATTTTTTAATGAACGAGAGTTTAGTTCGCATTCTAACTGCTAAACTTTGGCTTGTCTGCTCTCTAGGGGAGGCTGAAGCACAAGTTTATATGCGCGGAAGAAAGGAAAAAATAATGTTCTTTTGAAAAAATGTTTGAATAGATTAAAGTGTATTAGGGATTTTGATTGCGAAAAAGGGTTTGATTAGAATAGTTTTTAGGGTTATGGTCGCACGGGAGCGAGAAAACGAGGTTTGATTGGTTGAGTATTTTAAGGGAGTTATTCGATAAATGAGACGTCAGCCTCGCAACTAATTAATCGAGGCATTATTGGAATTCTAGATTCCAACGACACCTTTTTCATTCAATTAATTACAAAATTGTGTTTCTTGGACAATGAACGTCCTTGTCCATATAATTAGGGCAAGTATTTCAAAAACGAAAGGTTGAGCAGCCCATAACCCAAGGCGTGCACCTCAAGAGCAGTCACTTAAGAATCCAAGGAGTGCTAGACTTCAAGAACTCAATTCTTTCGTAATATAATTAGGAAAATATTTGAATAGATTAGGTATTTTGATTAGACATGTTGGATATCTTAAACGGATTGAGTGTTTTAGAAAGGAAAGATTGAAATGATCATAACTCAAGGCGTGTGCCCCAAGAGCGATCATTCGAGAACCCAAGAAGTGCTAGACCTCAAGAATTCGATATTTTCATTGTTAATTGAGAAAAGTATAGCTTGCTTAGTCAACTTTGAGGAGTGATCCAATTAGGTTAAATGTGTTAATTAAAGTAGGGTTTTAATGGATTAAAGGTTTGAAAAGAATTAAGTGTTTTAGAAAAGAAAGACAGGATGAACATAACTCAAGGCGTGCGCCCCAAGAGCGATCGTCCAAGGATCAAAGGAATGCTAGACCCCAAGAACCCACTACTTCCATTGTTTATATAGGAAAATAATTAGTTATCTTAAACTGAGAAAATGATTAATTAAGTTTTAATTAAAAGGAAATTAAGTATTGGATAATAAATTGAATTGAGATTTTTGTCAATTAATCAGAATAGGCATCCAAATCATCACAAAATTTCAATCAAAATTAAGGTCCAAAAATAATCCAAAATAAAACTAAGATATGAATAAAATTGAAATTGAAAACCAATCAAAATCAAAACCAAAACCAAAATTAGAAGATTTATCAAAATTAAGGTCTAAATTAGAAAATAATCACCAATTAAAACAAGGTTAAATTCTAAAATTAAAATCTAATTCAAATTTAATAGTCTCTAGCTAAAATCTAATTTCAAAAATAGTAATAACTAACCTAATTATCAAATACTAAAATCAAAACAAGATTAATTTCTAATCCAATATCTAATTAAACATTTAGAAAAAATTAATTAGAACAAAAATCTAAAATTAAGGACTAACTAAAACTAATTAAAATTTAAGCATAAAATAAGGAGGTGCAGCAATGGTCTGGGCGTGTGGGCTTATCAGCCTAAGCCCAATGGCCCTATAGTTACTATCTATAACCAAAAAAACTAAAAAATTAGAGGCGGATCAAGAAAAGCCCAGTTCGTCCCATGGCCCAGTTGAATTCAAAGGGAAATTCTCAAAACCCTAGCCGTTTTGTCTGGGTCAATTAAAGGACAAGTCATTGATGACGGCTGCATATGAGGCTATGGAATACGCGCTTTTTTACCATGCGACACTGAACCACTAACAACTCTCTTTAAAAACAATTAATACTCAATTAATTAATATAAAAACAGAAACATATTCCTAAGTGAATAATAAAAGGTTAAATCCAAATTCAAGTTCAAAATGTCCTTTAACTCGTCGCCTTCTCTCTCTCCTAGACTCAACCAAGTCTAATCCTTTTTTCTTCTACCTCATCTATCTGAAAACAAACCAGAGGAAAAACATCACAACCCAGCCCAAAACCACCACAATCCATATATCTTTTAAATTCTATTCACTCACAATAAATCAAAATATTATTAAAGCTTCAAAAAAAAAACATAATCCATCAACTGGCTCCAAACATGCATAACAATGAACTACAAAGCCCCGAGTGTTCCCAGTTCAAAGATTAAACAGAGTTGGATGACTAAATCTAGATAAAAAAAGAGATCAAGGGACAAGAGATAAATAAAACAAAAACAATAAAATAAACGAAGCAAACAAGCTCAAACAACAGTTGAATGATGAATCATGGCAACGAGAAATCTACTACGTCGAAGTTTTAGTGACTATGGTAAGCATTCCACCTGTCCTTGCTTTCTCTACTCCGATCTCCAAGTCTGATCTCGATTCATTCTATCTCTTTTTCCTTTGCGATTTTCGATTGATATTTATGTGTTGCTGCTATGCATGTTGCGGTGTTTAGCTCGAATTTATTGAGCCTCAGAATGAGACTTAATAAACTCAGGGATAAGTCAAGCTCTAGTAAGGGTTGAGAGAGTATTTCTGCAGCATAATAGTGGCCTCCTCTTTTCAAGTTCTCAGTGAATATATTTATATGAAGGATTGAGAGATGAGGATCTCGTGGAAATAAGGATAAGAATGAACGAAAATCCATTAGAGGGTGCTTCCCAAAATCACTGGTTTTGCATAAGTGAATGGAGTGAAGGAGCCACGAGAGTCGTTTCGTAGCCTCGCAGATATTTTCACCTTTTGTCGCATATGAATTGTATGAATATATTATTTTTTGATATTTATGTGTGTTCATTCCACTTCTGTACTCTATAGTTTCATCCCTTAGATTGTTTGGTTAGCTTTAGAAACAATGGTTATAATTTCTCTTGTAATGTAGACTGAAACCTATAATTTCTAGAATGGTATTGTGAGATGTACATGGATTATGTTTTCGCACATCTCTATAATTTTTGTGTGTGGTACTATTTTGTCCTGAGGTTATTTTATTTTTATTTTTTAGAACTAATGGTCAGGATTGTTCTTGTAATTAATTCTATATAAACCGCAACCTACAAGCATTCTGAATTGTATGGTGTATAGCAGTTACACTAAATTAAGGGCTTCCATACGTGCCTCTTGGACCATTTGATGTGGTGGGGCCAATGACCCAAGATGTATACTGATTTTTTTATTGAATTGGATTGTAATTCCTATACAGTTTTAATAGTAATATGGTTGTTGTTGTAATCACATAAGGCGTTTTACCATGATCCATCGCCAATTATTATGTCTTGACCAGAAAATTAGTCCAAGAAGTTTCAAATTTGGGCCTACTTCTCACATATTGACCACATATTGATTGTGTCTTTAAAAAACTCTCCTCTTGCCATGTCTTAAAAAATGTGACCACTTATGATTTGTGCCTATAACTCATGCTGCATTCTCAAAATAATTCCTTGGGTCTTAAACATGAACTCGAGATGTTTAAATATGGCATCAAACCAACCATGGTTCATTTAATGTTGGCTTCAAAGTCTAATGAATATAAGGTTTAGAACAAAATTTGGGAAAAGAATTGGAATATGGCCATGACTTGGTATACAATGCTTGAAATTAAATTAGAATCACTTGGAATCAATCTTAAAATCGAATATCTTGACTTAAAAACTCATCACGACTTAAAAAGATTTCGCCCAATACTTGAAGTGTTCCAATAAGTTAAACTTGGCTGAATGATTCGATCATGACTGGGAAACCTTACTCCAAGAAGACTTGAATATATATGTTAGTCACCAATTGATTATGCCAAACAATTAAGTCAGACTGGATCTTAACTTGGTTTATCACTTGGATTCGACCAATTAGGTCAGAACTTGTTACCAATCAAACAAAGCAAGGATTGAGAATAATTTGACCATGTCGTATGGCTCTAATATCGATTTGGAATGTGGCCCAACATGAATTGGAGAAAGACTTGAAATCTCCTTGAAATATGGCCTAAGAATCCATTGATCATGGCCATAAACAAAGACTTCTATTCACGACACGAGTTGAACATGACTTGAAAAGAAAACATCTTAATGAATACCCATAAATCGAAACAAATTATGACAACAAGCACGACCTATGACACCTTGAAGACTTTAATCACGGCCTATGGCTTAAAGCATGAAAGGTCCCAATCTTGCATTTTTAACGTAAACTTAGCCACAAATCCACAAAGTTTGAAATAACTCCTCTAATCATAGCTTATAAATAAGACTGACCACTTGAAACAAATTAAGCCACATCATGCCATAAATCTACCTTAAAACTATCCATTGGCCCATGAATGAATGGACCATGTCTTGAGTATGAGAATGAGGACATCTTTTTTGTTATCTCCTTTTGAAATCAAACGCACTTGCAAGGGTACAGAAGACATCCATAACCTAGATTGTGGAGAATCATGACCTTAGGCCAAATAATCATCCAAAGAAAGGTCACCAAGCAACATAATTACTCGGTATAAGAAACTTGCAAAAGGTAGGACAAATTTAGGGTGTGACAGACTCTAATCCGAAGGCTAGGATAAAAGGGGAGGTAAGTGTCCATGGAAAGACACCTACAAGAGTGCGACGAATCTAATCTTAAGGCTAGGATAAAAGTGAAGGTAGGAAGGAGCAAGCTAGGTTAAGCTATCTTAAATATGACATAGAGTCAACAGAGCGAAACCTTTCTTTTAGAATGATTGAGAAGAGATTTTGGATGCAAAAAGAAAGGAAAATCTATGGGAGACTGAAGCCTAATGTCTATCCTACTCCAAGCTTAATCTAAAATTAATTTGGACTAGGAGCCTCGAGGAAGCATGTGAACAAAGCACAAGTAAACATTACACAATTCAATCACAAACTACATCAAGTACTAAACAAAACTCAAGTAAACATATAAAATCATGTCAAAGCATCACGAGTAACAAGCATCATGAAAGCATACATCAAGCAAAATCAAGAACATGCATGAAAGCAGACATCAAACAAAATCAAGAACAAATAACTTGAGATATTAACTGCACTGACACTTTACCAAAACCCTAATTGAAATTCAACTGGCCCTGATGATTATCCACCTTACAACAAATTGCCTTTGCCACAACCTGATAACTTGATACAGAAACAAACCAATTATTTGACCAAGATTAGGTCAAACTTCCATTGAGTTTCCAACCATATTGCACCTTTGATCTGATGACTTTGCCTAATTCCTTATTCGATCTTGCAATACTTGAGCCCCGAAGAACTTGTGATGAAGCTAAATTGCACTGGATTATTGAGGAAGGGAGATCTCTTGAGAATATGAGAACTTGCTTGGTTGAGGATCTATCCAAAACCTTGATTGATTCATCAATTGAACCCTTTGCAGCAAAACCCTAATCCATAAGTGAACAAAAAAAACAATATCTAATAACTCGGTTAGTTATGCATGAATGATTGACCTAGGAGGATATGCAGAAGATCAAAGAATCTATGGGTAAAATTTGGCGTATGATAATTAACCCTATTTAAATATCTTTACCGAATGACATGAGTGATGGAAATCCTCATGAAATCATGGTCAAAGGTATTTAAATACAAAAAACCAAAAAAATTTCCCTAAGATGCAATGACATACTATGCTAAAGACAAAAGAAAAACTACTCAAACAATGCTAGAAACAATGCTGACTTGCAATGAACTCTAGCATGATGAGAATGATGGGATGATAAATGCAAAATGCAGACAGCGGAAGAAAATAATCAGGGATAAAGTCCACACAATGAGTAACCACTCACTAGGGATGACAACGACACCCGAGAACAGAATCAAAATGAGGAAATCTAAAGTGATTAATCAACAGGTTCAAGCTTGACTGGATGACACTTTAGAAGAAAAGGATCCTCACTGGAGGTAGAACCAAAAGGATAGTCTCGACTGGGAATGTCTAGAGTAGATGATCAACAAGTTTAAGCATGATCGACTGACATTCTGGGGGGAAAAGACAAAACAGGATACAATCCACAAAGCCTTAGGATTGGACCAAAGAAACAAATAGAAGAAAACATATTCAAAGCCTTAGGATGAAGCACATACACAATCCTCAAAGCCTTAGGATTGGGAAAAAGAAAAGGACACGACCCTCAAAGCCTTAGGATCAAGCCAACAAAACAAGATAAAAGCTAACATCCTAAAAGCCTTAGGATAAAGCAAAGACAAGACACAATCCTGAAAGCCTTAGGATTGGGCAAAAGAAAAGGACATGACCCTCAAAGCCTTAGGATCAAGCCAAAATAAGATAAATGCTGACATCCTCAAAGCCTTAGGATAGAGAAAAGACAAGACACAATCCTCAAAGCCTTAGGCTAGAGCAAAGACAAGACACAATCCTCAAAGCCTTAGGATTGGGAAAAAGAAAAGTGCATGACCTTTAAAGACTTAGGATTAAACCAAAAAAAATGAGATAAAAGATGACACCCTCAAAGCCTTAGGATGAAGCAGAGACAAGACACAATCCTTAAAGCCTTAGGATTAGAGTAAACAATGCTGGAGTTTTCAAACAAGAATAAACATTCAAGCCTCTGGAAATTCCTTAAAGCGAAGAGATCAAATGGGGTCTTCAGGAAACATCAGGAAAAATGAAGGGTAATTAAACTCTTTTGTATGCCAAAAGGATTGGACTTCACAGGGAAACTCCCTTTGGATAAACTTCTCAAAAGAGACTGTCACTTATCGTTGTAAGGGACTTACGCACCACCAAGAATGGATAAGCTTCTCAAAGGAGACTACCACTTATCGTAGAAAAAGGATAAGCTTCTCAAAAGAGACTGCCACTTATCTGACAAAATGGATAAGCTTCGCAAAGGAGACTGCCACTTATATGACAAAAGGGATAAGCTTCTCAAAGGAGACTGCCACTTATCGCTGAAAAAGGATAAGCTTCTCAAAGGAAACTGTCACTTATCTGACACAAAGGATAAACTTCTCAAAGGAAATTGTCACTTATCTGACAAAAGGGACACGCTTCTCAAAGGAGACTGCCACTTATCTTCAATGGGGATTTGTAAATAAGTTCTTCTTGGGAGGCAAAGTACAAGAAAAATGCACGCTCAAATTGGGTTCAACAACCTAATTGCGGGAGACCACGGTTTAATCTAGGAACAAGCTAGAAAGAAACGGTCAAACAAGACTCAAACCATTGAGGAAAGAACTGAAATGGGGATTTATCTAATCCAACATGGAACAGATAACTAAAGCAACTCATCTTCCACGAGGATCAAACTCGGTGGGGAATCAGAAAGGATATGCATTTTTTTGCTTAAGATTGACAACTCTACTGAAGAGAGGAGACAAGCCAGGTTACTTGGTGATAAACACAACCAAAGTAAACGAACCAAAGACATCAAGGTCACAAACACGATCATATGCCAAGTATATGTACGAATGTATGTATGTCATGCTTATACTTATGTTGACAAAACAAACAGAGAGAAATAAATTGGAGATGAAACAAACATCTCGACAAGGATACTCGACCAACCTCTGCAAGAAGGAGACATCTATCAAAAGATGAATAGAAAGACATATGTAGAAGCATAGTTCTAATTCAAGGTTACAACCTTCTTTGGGGGAAAGAGTGTTCCACTCGGGAATATAACATTATGACTTTGCCAGAGGGATTGCCACCATGAATCTAATTTCCTTGTAGGAAGAGAAATGTCCACTAGGAAAGGGACCATCCATGATTAGAGACTTCATAGGGGATAAAATAAATATCCACCTCATTCAGGAAGCTTGGATCAAAGTCGTGATTGTAGTTGTCCATGTTGAAATTCCATGGGGGAATAGATAAACATATTCAATTCGTTGGGGACAAAGGGGGTCACAGGAAACCATTGGGGAATGGAGTAGTCCAAAGATGCATTGAGGAATAGCAGAGTCCAAAGATTCATTAGGAGACATACATCCATTTCATATGGGGAAGCATGAAGGCAAGGCGACTGCTGAGGAAAATAGGGTAACTTTAGTGGGGATCAAAAGATGACTCCACTATGTCGCAACTACGAAAAACACCCGGCGGAAAAAACAGAAGATTCGTCACCGAACGTTATTTATCCCAAAGAGAGGGAAAGGAAACGATCGAAGAAAAACTGAAGAACGGGAAAAGACAAGGTCATCGCAACAAAATCATGGGTTTGGGAGTCGGTTACGCAAGGGGAAGGTATTAGCACCCCTCACGTCTGTTGTACTCAACGGGATCCACACTTGTTTTCTAATCAAAGGGTGTGTTTATCTATAAGCTAAAGCTAAATGGAAACGAGAACAAAATAAAAAGAAAGAGACTCGATAGGACATCGTCGCCCTATGCCTATGTATTCCTTCGTGCAATGGGAAAGTCATAGCCAACGTAGTTCAGAAAACTACGGGTGATGGGGGGAAGCTTGCTCTCCAAGACATCGTCGTCTTGTGCCTACGTATCTTCATCTGGTATGAGAAATCAGAGCAAATATAGTTCGGGTAAACGAAACAACAGGTAGGTTAAATGTTTTTTATGAGTGAAGCTAAGTTCCAATTCCAGCAGTTAGGGTCGATGCCTGTTTGCGGTAGAACGAAAAAGTAACATACTCTTTTTTGAAAATGAAGTTTGAAACAACGATCCCGAAGGATAAAATGTTTTGACATTTGTTTGTGAGTTTTAGTGAAGTGAATTAGTTTTCTTTGTGATTCACGTTGCACTAAAGACTATGACATAGGAATGAATGCGTTGCATATTGCCCCCAGACGAGACGTATTTTAAACACTCTAGACAAGCGAGCGGAGACTCCTCACTCATCATTTCCCATGTGCTTAAGGCTCGTAGCGTACAACTTTCATCGTATTTATTAGATGAATTATAATTTGTTTTGAGATGAGAAGAGAGACGCATATAAGGTCTAAGGGAAACTCGTCCCTAACGTTGTCATGCAAAGTGGTGCTAAAGTCGGGATGCGAAAAGAGATTTTATCCTAATGTTAGCATGTAAAATCTGGACCTAAGTTTGAGGTTAAAAGGGACTAGCCTATATGTTATCATGCTTGGATTGCTACACTAGTATCTATCCTACTCCAAATTTAATCGGAAGTTAAATTGGAACAAGAATCCTAAAAGAGCATGCAAAGGAAAGCAAAAAATACAATAAAACAAGGCTAAAACAGCAGCTACAACAGCGCCTCCTGCATAAAATAGCAATAAAATCCAGCACACAAGCAAGACAGCATATAATAGCACATGTTTCAACACAAAAATAGGTGTGAAAGGCCAGGCAGCAAGCAAGCAAGGCAAACACAGCATGCAAGTTCAAAGCAAGAACAACTGTAGAAAACAGGGCAGGAAGCATGTTTCAATGCGATTAAACAAATGCAAACAACAATCATGGATTGGCATCATACAAGTATGAACAGGCTTTGACAAACAAACATAAATGATCAACAACATTGCATCAATAATAAGTGACAAGATTAAGTATGCATTTTCAAAAATGGACAATCAAACGATCAAACGAACACGCATCAAATCAGAATCAGAAACAAATGCAATCATGCATCACAATATTCAGCAACATGCATTCAAGAATAATCAAATAATCATGCCACGAGCAAGCAAAATAAATGATCACTCATTAATCAAATATCAACATGTTAAACATTTAAAACAGAAACCAAAAGTTACGCGTCGAAGAATCGGGATCAAACATTCAAGAATGGTGAAACATGTCAAAAACAATCCACATAAATGTATCATATCAATCCATGAATTTTACATGTGGAAAGGATACCAAACAAACAAGAAAATGCAAGAAAATCACATTGTGCCTCAGTGGTAACCGGTTACTCAATATAGGGTAACCGGTTACTCTATTGAAAAAAACTTGAATAACGTAAAATTTACACTGAGTAACTGGCTACCCTATATAAGGTAACCGGTTACACTGAACCAGAATTAGAAAAACAACTTTAAAAATCAGTTTTAAGCAACAAACAACTTCTCCAATCATCCATATGAACATGATATCAATCAAGCACGAAATTAACATCACATATCAATAATCAATCAACATGTAAACATAATCAAACACTGAAATCACAAATCACCATGATCCAAATCAACAAAATGAATCAAAAAGCAGCAAAACTATTGATCTACATTGTGATTATTCAAATAAGCTCAAAACAGAATTAGATCTAGAATTGCTAATCTTCAAAGCTGAGATTTGGTTTGGTGAGTGTTGATTCACTTGAAATTAACAGATCCAAGCAAGAAACCCAGACATTCTTCAAGATCCAAGAGCTTCCTTATGGTAGAAATGAAGATCAAGCAAGATCAAGCAAAAATGATCCAAAAAGCACTTCCAATCTAGCTTCCAAATTCATATCCAAAACCAAACGAAAATTGAATGGTGAATTGAAGATAATGGAGATGAATGATGGAGGTTTATCTCTAGAATTCAATGATTACAATGAAGAATCAAAGAACTCAAGTGAAAGGGCTTTAATGGAGGTCTTGTGAATGAAAAAGTGGAGAGAAAATTGAGAGCAAATTCTCAAGAATGAGTGTGAAATATGAAAATGAAGGGTTCTTTTTTTTGTGAGGTTTGGAGCAAATTCACTTAAATAAGCTCTAGGTTTGGAATCAAAATGTGGTTTGGAGTGAGGATTAGCATTTGGAATGGAAATTAGGAGTGGAATTAGGAATGGAGTGTTTGAAATTTGGAGGGAAATGGTGAAAATTGAAACAATTCTAGATCCTTCCAAATATGATCAAGTGAAATCAATGGTTGAAAATGATTGGAAATTTTCACATGCTGAAAATTCAAAAATTTTGGCAAACTGCACTTGAAGTAATCGGTTACCCTAAATCAGGTAACTGGTTACCCTGTTCAAAAATTGCCACATTTAGCGCCAAATGGAGGGAATCCTTTACAATAGCCCGTTGCCACTTGTTCTAAACCATGTTATGCCTATGAAACCTGCTCTTGAATATAGTAACTGTGAGAACGCCTGAGATAGCCGGTGTATTTTCTCCTGAGCTGAAAATAACCTGCTGAAACAATGAAATCGACCACTCGATTGCTGGGCAAAATAAATGTCGGAGCCTCTGACGCTCACTGTTTAGACTCTTGCAATAAAAGGAATCCTTGAGCCATAGAAATACCTTGATCCCATGTCTCGAGAATAAATGTTATGATATGCGAAAATGCAAAATGCAGAGAAACATAAGCCAGTAAAGGTTAAAACGGAAGGGCAAATTTTGGGGTGCTACAACTGCCCATATTCAATCGACTTGAACCTGAAGGAATGGAAAGCAACGACTTTCAAAATTTCAAGGTAGAAGGTGATTGAATACAAAAAGAACCCGAAAATTTGCAACCTACGAGGAGGCAAAACAACTAATACCAACCAAAAGTTAGGATGCGGCACGCTGAGGATAACAATCTAAAACAAAACATCAACCAAAAGATATTGTTGCACCCTAAAATTTGCTCAACCTATTTCACTTGGTTTATGTTTCAATTGCATTAGCATTTGCATATAGAGTCATGTACATAGTCTAATCATCTGCATAGCATAGCAAGTCCTCCAACAAGGGGCCAAGTATTATTCTCATCTCTATGAGCCTATCAAGAGGTTATTATTCTAATTCAATCTCATTCAAGTCATCAGAAAGAAGTTGAAAGCTAAGAAGTCAGTGGATCAAGCAGTGGATCTATCTCCTAGCCTGAGTGTATTTGAAGATCATCAAAGAAGTTGTGAGCTGTAAATTGAGCATGGAGAGTATGGAGACATCATGGAGGACTTAGAAAGTCATTTGGAGAAGAAGGCAAGTCATTGATATGATCACAAGAGTTGCAGTTGAAGACAGTCAACTAGGGTTTCATCTCGGTCAACTCTGGGTCAACTCTAGGTCAATTAATTGATTGAAAGGCATCAAGGTCTATTTGAGAGGTGTGGGGTTCATCATTTGACATGTAGATAAGGATATGGTGATGTGCCAAGAAGAAATCAAGAGAAATCAAGGAGAAGAGGAGTTTCTAAATTAGGGTTTCTGTGTAAAATCCCCTAGTTTAGGTCAAACTTCCAAGCAAGATAAGTCAAAATGCAAGCTTCAAATGGATCCTTGGTCAACATGAAACTTGTATATGATCTCAAGAACTTTAATTTGAGTGGTGGAAGACATCAAGGAGATTTATAGAACTCAAGTTATGGTCCTTGCAAGTTACAGGTCATCTGAGGTATCTGAAATTTTGTCTGTGAAAGTTACCTGTCTTCCAAGCAACTTTTACCCCTCAAGGAGATTTCAAATGAATTTCTGGTCAACATAAGAGTTGTTCCTCATTGACTTATATTTCTAGAATGGTATGGTATGCCTTCATATGATTTGTGGAACTCTACTTATGGTCTTGGCAAGAAAAGGGTATTTTGGTCATCTGAGGATTACAGGTCATTTCAAGCCTATACCCAAACCTCATACGAGGAAGCTTCAAATGGAAAACTTCACAACATCAAACTTGCTCCAAATGACATTTTGAGTCTAGAAAAGTGACCATGAAAGATTGGAAAGGCTCATAGCTCAAGGTTTCAAAATTAGTGAATTTAATGAATGAAAAATGACCTAAAATTGAGATTTTTCATAACTTGGCTAAATGAGGTGAAATTATAGGTCATTTTGATTGGAAAAAATGTTTTAAGAACATTGGAAAAAGTGGATTTTTGAGTTTGGTTCAAGATTTAGAAGTTATGCATGGTTACTTACAAAAGAAGATACATAATCCAAAATGCAAGGAAAGTGTGCATAGGAAGTTTCTCCAAGGTTCTAGGACTTTCTATTTCCATCTATATATTGAATTGAAGAGCTTCATGCCATGGTTGGTGATTCATTGTGCTCATAATACCAAGTTTTACATCATTCTTCCAATTTGCAAAATCACTTCAAACTCCATCAAATCTCTCTCAATTTCCATTTTTCTTGATTTGATCATCATTAACATCTTTCATAGATCACAATTCCATCAGAATTTGGTTGATTTGAAGAAGAACCCGTGCCATACAACTTCATCATCCAAGGTGCAAGAAAGTTTCAATTGCAAGATCCAAGAGGTTTGAGCCAGAATTTTTGCATACAGAACTCATAATCAAGTTCACTAATCAAGCTCAGAGCATTGAAAGCATTGGATCAAGAGAATTCCACAACTGTTTTCACCATTTACACCAGGTTGGTTTCTCATTCGATTTGCTTGTTTTAGTTAGAATTATAGAGATTTGTTAGGTTAGAACTGTTAAGATAGGTTAGAGGATGGATTTCACAAAGTTTGAGGAAGTTTCATGAGGTTTGCCATAGGTGTACCAAGACTGTTAGGGTTTGTAACTCATAGTTTATTGCACTATAATCTTGAATGAATAGCTCAGGTTGATCAGTATAAGGTGTAGATCATGTTAGGATAGAATTTATCAAGAATTCTCAAGTTTGATCACAGGTAAAAATGGTGGAATCAGTGCTTTATACCTATCGGGTTTGTTTCTTGAGTGAGTTTTAGAAGAAGATAATGGTATGGCTGTGTAGAGGGAAAGAAGTAGAGTATTTTTGCTCTTGGCATCGAGTGATTTCATGGTGAATGGAGGGAGAACAGAATGATGGAAGGTTCGTTCATGGTGAGAGGATTTTCTGAAACCCTAGGGTTTCAAGGTTGAAGATGAACCCTGGGCCACACGATCAGCCATTTGACCTTGACTGGGGATGTGATCTGACGGTCACGGTTTAAAATGAATTTGGAGGGAGATTACTCAGCCAAAACGCGCCGTTTCATTTATTCTTTCTGAATGGGCTTTGAATTCCTTGCTTTTCACACCCTCCCAACCAAGGCCCAAACCATTTTGAACTAAAAATTATTGCTAACTGCACCGTTCCAGCTTTTTTTTATTTTTTGTTGTGATTTCTGAGTCATTGGGCCCAGACGCGCTTGCTATGCGCGCCCTCAGTCTGGGCCCATCTCTCATTTTCAACTGATTTTATATGCTTCCTGCACCCTCATCCAATTAATTCCATTTTATTTTCTTAATTCATTTCAATTCTTTGAAAAAATCATAATAAATAGAAAAATGCATGATTTTAATTGGTTCTTTTTGCATATTGTTCATAATTTTGTCAAGAAAATTATCATATAAAAAAAATTCCAACTTCATTTTATTTTCATATTTTTAGCATATTTTTCTTTTAAATGGGATTAAATAGATGTTTAGTTTAATGCATGAATTTGTTAATTTTAGTTTGATTAAATGCTTCTATATTTTTGATCCATTCTTTTTAGGTTGATTAGTATAGAATGTTAGCTTGTATATAAATTTTAGTTCATATTTTTAGAACTTAATTTTTAGGTGTTTTGTTTAGGTGTGATTAATGTGACCAAACTAGGGTTTAGGAGATAACATAGGTGAATTAAGTCATTTCCCTTAGGAGTTGTAAATTGAATCTTTGGGGTATGGGGCTATAGGGATTATGGGTAACTAATAGATCCCTTAGAAATTACTAGGTTTCCCCTATTCAGCTATTACTATCAGTATACTGCTTATATTTGTTTGACTGTGTGGTGTGCCCTCTCTAGGGTTATTTCATTTGTCTGTGTGGGGTATTGGGTTTGCTTGGGGATTGGGAGAGCTGAAGACTTTGTTGATGAAGTCATTGGAGATCAAGAGATTGAAGACCAACTTCCAGAGTTGATAAGGAGTATCCTTTGCTGGCAGCTGTTGAGGAGTATAAGATTTAGGAGCTAGGCAGAGCTCTAGAGTAGAAAACTTGATTCACAAATATGGAAGGTCTTGTCTGCCTCCATTCCTTCTCTATGATTCAAAGTCTCTTTCAAATATCCACCTCCTAACTTTGGAAGGATCAGTGAATGTATTTGAAAGATAGAACTTTTGAGAGAAGATTGTCTGTATAATGTTAACAGTTAACGAACCACCCTTGGTAGGTAATTGACTGTTTAACATTCATTCCATCTTGTTGACTGATATTCATCTTGGAGATTAAGACTTGAAGAAAAGCCATTGTAGATTGAAGACTGATGACAGAGACCTTGCTTGAAGGCTGTGAAGATAAAGACTGAGGCTTGCTTGAAGCTTGTAGCTGTTTGGAGATGACTTGAAGACAGATGTTGATGAAGACTGCTTTTGCTGCTTTTGCTGTTTATTTCAGCTGTTTAATTTTTGATGTATTGTGTGAATTTCCCTGATTGTATTGTTTGCTGTTTAACCTGTTAGGTTGAAAGTGAATCCTGTTCACTTTTGCCTATTGTTTTCTAGGTTCGAGGTTGAGTGGGACTCCCTTGCGTCGCTTGTATTGCTGCATCCATGCATTTTACCGCTTTATTGTATATATGTTATTGTTTCTGTTTCCGTCTATTCCCTTAGGATCTCTGTTTCTCTCTGTGCAAGAGAGGAGCATGATAGACATTAGGTCCTAACCCATGCATGATAACATTAGGTTAGTTTGATTCCCTTTTCAACCCTAGGTTAGAGTTCTGTCTCTTCTTTCTCAAAACAAACAGAAAAACACAATAAATATCTCAAACACAATAAAAGACACTTCTTTCGTAAAAGAATGTGAACTCATCAAAACTTCATTTTTGTCCGCTTGGACTGTTAATCAGAAAAACCCTTTTTCAGAAGGAATAAAAATAATCAAAACAGACTTGTGTCGTACGTGGCCCGAACTACGTTTGCTCTGATCTTTCATGTTGTATGAAAGTACGTAGGCATAGGATGCGACGTCCTAGCGAGCAACCTTCCCCTCCTTTCCCGTAGGTAGGCGAACTACGTTGACTCTGATTTCTCATTCCATACGGGAATACGTAGGCATAAAGTGCGATACTTTGCCGAGTCCCTTTCTTTCTTTTTAACCCTTAACCCTTAGTTTAGATAGAAAAAACAATCCATACCCGAAAACAAGCGTGGATCCCGTCGAGTACGACGGACGTGAGGGGTGCTAATACCTTCCCCTTGCGTAACCGACTCCCGAATCCAGGATTTGGTTGCGATGACCATTCCTTTCCCTGTTTTGCGGTAGGTTTACCTCGAGCGTTTCCTTTCCCTCCGTTGGGATAAATAACGCACGGTGGCGACTCTTCTGTTCAGCCGGCGCCGATTTTCGCAGTAGCGACAGCTGGCGACTCTGCTGGGGACCCAACGTCCCCTGGCTGCTAAGGACTGTGATAGTTCCTTATGCATTTGGGATCCAACGTCCCTCAAGAGAGTCAATCCTAGCGCTTGTTTTCCCGTCGAGGATTTTGTATGGATTTATATTTCTGACCTTTATTTTCAGCATTATATTATTGATATCATTGCTGTATTGGGGTGTGACGGGTGTTCTATGATTGAGAGATAAGTCGGACCTGGGCTTGAGTGCACCTAGAATTAGAGTAGAAATTAGTGGGCGCGTGCCGGCTTTGCTTGCATTAGTGTCTCACGAAATCTACACTCGGACGAGGTTCTTCTGGTTGACTTCTTTTTCTACCCTTTGGGTCGAAGGGGTTGTTGGTCAACTGAATTATCGACTCCGGGAACCGGTCATTTGGAAGTTGGCTAAGTGAGGCCTCTTCAGGAATTGATGATGCCACTCCTTCTGGGAATCGTATCGTCAACCCTGAAAGTCTGTGACGCCGACGACCGCATAGGATGCCATACCTTTGTCAGTTACTAGGACATCCGCCTGTGAGAGGGTTTGGGGTTATGCAGGTAACTAGACCTTCAGACTACCGGTTCGTTTCTTGATCTGAGATCCTGGGTATTTATGGAGAGTTCTGAGGTCTGTCAGAGACCAGTTGGAGAGTTCTGAGGTCTGTCAGAGACCAGTTGGAGTTATGATATGAGGTCTGTCAGAGACCAGTTGGAGATATGACATGAGGTCTATCAGAGACCAGTCAGAGTTATGATGTGGGGTCTATCAGAGACCAGTATTAGAGCTTTGTTTTGGGTCTATCTGAGACCAGGGTTTGAGGGATTCTGGAGAGTCTATCTGAGACTTTTTGATATGGTTCAGGCTTCTCAGCTATGGCATTTGGTCCCTGTTGCATGTTACTTGCATTGCATTGTTTGCATAACCATTATCATTGCATCCTATTAACGTGTGTCTGTGCTGCAGGTGCATTTGCATATTCCCTGGTTCTAGTGCCCGGACTTCTGCTTGTTTGATCATGGCTGGTTTGAGGAAGACAGTTGCGTATAAGCTACCTACACCTGACATTACTCCTTTACTTGGTCTGATGTCTCTTGCTGATGAGGAGGTTAGGAGAAGTTTCAGAATGAGTCACGGAAGATTGCTGAGATTAGTCTGCAAGCCCACTGCTGTTGAGATGAATGGGTTGTACACCTTGATGCAGTTCTATGACCCCGCATTGAGATGTTTCACGTTTGCTGACTTTATTTTGGGGCCTACCATTGAAGAGTATGTGGAGTTTACTGAGCTACCGGTACAGAACAAGGTTCCCTTTATTCACTCTGCCACTGAGCCTAAGCTGGAGGACTTAGCTAAGGCCTTGCACATGAATGCTGTTGAACTATTAGTGACTTCTTGGCTTGGGGTTCCAGGTTTCTCCCTTGATTTTCTGGTTGGCAAAGCTCAAGAGTATGCCAAGAACGGATGTTGGGTGGTTTTTAATGCTATCTTGGCTTTATGCATCCACGGGATAGTGCTGTTTCCCAACTTACCCAATTTTGTGGACTTGGACGCTTTCCATCTGTTTGCTGCTGGCAACCCGGTGCCCACTTTGATTGGAGACTTCTATCATTCATTGCACTACAAAAATGAAAATAGAAAAGGAAAGACTGTTTACTGTTGTGCGCCGTTGTTGAACATGTGGTGTAAGAGCCATCTTCCCCTAAAGGGACCTTTTGTGGATAGTGCAACTACAGCTAGCTGGTCAGAGCGCCTGATGAGGCTATATTCCGAAGACATTGAGTGGTTTGACCGAGACTTGTTGGGATATGAGCTTATTTTCAGTTGTTCTGGGTACCCTAATGTTCCTTTGATAGGAAGAAAAGGGTGTATCAATTACAACCCTTCTCTGTTCATTCGCCAGTTCGGATACGCGTTGAAGAACCCACCAAAGGAAGAAGAAGTACAGGAATCTCTGTACTTCACCGATGATTTGAAGGGAGAGTTACTAGCCAAGCTTCAGCATGCCTGGACGCGTATTAACAGAAGAGGGAAGCCACTGTTAGGGAAGAATGATTGTCAGGCTTATGCACCATACAGAGTTTGGATCCAGGAGAGAGCAAGACAGTTGCGGATGCCATTTCCAGCGGCACCAGTCCCTGTTCATATTCCGGTGGAGGAGCCAACTACTGTTACTAGGGAGGCCTACGAGCAAGTTGTGAAAGAAAAAGAAGCCTTGATGAAGATCAATGAAGGGCTAGAGCAAGAGCTGGCTCAGATACATAGTGAGAAAAACAAGGCGGTGCATGCTTTCCAACAGCAGATCGAATTAGTAAACAGACTAGGGGCTGAGTTGACTGAGGAGAAAAAGAAGCGTGAACGTCTGGGGCAAGAGTTCAGAAGCTCCCATGACATGTTGGAATCCAAAAAGAAAGCACTCGACGCCGCACACCGAGAAATCTCTTCTTGCAATAAGACTTGGAATGCTACGCTAACCAACAATAAAAAGAGGGAGGATAAATTGAAGCAGCAAATTTCTGACCTCGAAGAGCAGTTGAAAGCTAGCATCAAGAAGTACGAAGAAGAGGTGATGACCAGGTATAGTCTCTAGAATGCATTGAACAAGGCCATCGAAGGCAGGAACGAAGTTGTGTCTCAGAAGCGGAAGCTAGAGGATCGCTTCGGAGAAGGGGCATGGGAAGAAACCGCTGGTGACGTGCGACGTGTTCTCAAGAGAAGAAACCAACTTGTTGAGGGGCTGCTTACTCGACCAGGTCATCCAGAGACCAAGAAGTTACTAAAAGAGTATCGGGCTTATGAGTGTACTTGACTGTTGCATGTATTAATTTGTATGCTTTATTTGCATAGCGCTGACCATCACCAGGATTGTTGGTTGAGGTCACGCCTTCTTATTGTACTCAGTGACGTTGTATTCTTGGCTTATTGGATTTCTCTGCAATATATGAGGCTTTCTATGATTCGGCTCCGATCTTCATATCGCTAGCACTGTCACCGCACTGGCACCTTCACACTAGAATCGGGGAATGCTATTCCCTAATGCACAGGCACACATTGCATTGCATTCATATTCATATTGCATTACAGGTGATTATTGGATGGCATCTTATTTCCTGCTCTGTACCAGGTCTTTTCAGGATTGAAGATCAGCGCCCACACCGATACTCCACTCGCACCAACTGCCGAAGAATCATGGATCAAATGCAGAACGAGATGCAAGACATGCGCGAGAAGCTAGCGCTCTTTATGCAGACCATGGAGACTATTGCAAAAGGTCAGGAGAATTTGCAAGCTATGGTGCAACCTCTGTTGGCAAGGAATGCAGGGCATGGGAATGAGGATCATCAGTCTGTGCGAGTCGACACTGTTCATGGGGATGGTACTCCCACACCAGTGGCTCCACCTGTAGTCAATATACCTGCTGTTAATGTCAACAACGGTACTGCTGTTGGGAATGGTAACGTTGGAATTGGGAACGAGACTGCTGTCCATAACGTTGGGCTTGGTGATGTCAACTTGGGTGATAATATGGGTGGCAATGGCTTCGGTAATGCTGGATTTGGCTTCAATGAACAAGGATTCGATAATGCTGGGAAATACGGTTTCAATACTCAAGGCTTCGGGCAAGACGGATATGGTGTGACCAATCAGGGTTACGGTGGATTCGGAAACGGAAATGGCGTTAGGTTAATGGCTTTTGGACCTGCTGGTGTTGTTCCGGGATACGGTAACAGGGGGCGAGGCCCGGTGGTGAATCAGATCAGAGCTGGCTAAAACAATGGATACGATGGGTATGGAGCTGGGAATGGTAACTGGCAGGAAGATCAACAAGAGGACGCTTTCTCCGGTGGAGGTTTCGAAGGGCCGATGGATGACTCCCAGAGGATCAGAATGCTAGAAGAGCAAATGAGGGGGGTCGTAAATCAAAGTGTTGTGGGCTTAGACATGTCAACAATGGGTCTGGTACCTGGCTTGAGGGTTCCAATCAAATTCAAAGCTCCCACATTTGACAAGTATAAAGGAGACACCTGCCCGAAAGTGCACGTGCGGTCATATTACAGAAGGATGTCTGCGTATTCAACTGATGAGAGGATGCTAATGCATTTCTTTCAAGATAGCTTGTCAGGCCCTTCCCTAGAGTGGTATATGGGATTGGAGCCAACTCATATAAAGACATGGAAGCAGCTGGCAGAGGCATTTGTAGCTCACTATAAGTATAACAGCGACTTGGCTCCCAACCGGATCCAACTGCAAGGGTTGTCCCAGAAGAAGGGTGAGAGCTTTAAAGAGTATGCGCAAAGATGGCGCGACATGGATGCTAGGGTCCGTCCTCCTTTAGAAGACAAGGAAATGAACGACATGTTCATAGGAACATTCACCGGCATGTTTTATGACAAGTTGTTTCACACATCTTTGGCCAGTTTCTCAGACTTAATTCTGATGGGAGAAAAGATTGAAAGTAACATTAAACAGGGAAGATTCCAAGCTGAGGAATCTACTGCATCTGGCAGTAATAGAAAGGCTTTTGGTGGGCGCCGTCAGGGCGATGCAAGCGCAGAGTTTGGGGGCCGAGGCCGAGGCCGGGGCAGAGGTCGAAACCAGTATAATCAGCCGCAGCAGGTGGCAAGCGTTACTATTCCGTTTCAGCAACAACCATTTCAACAACAACAGCAACAGCAACAGCAGCCACAACAGGGGGCACAACCTGCCCAACGCAGATTCCAGGGGGGTAAGCCAAGGAGAGTGTTTGAAAAGCCTCCTTCAACGTATGCGGATTTGTTGCAGACGTTATTAGGGTTGAACTTGGTGGAGAAGAGAACTCTGGCACCAATAACAAGCACTCCTCCGTATGGTTATGATGCAAGCAGGCACTGTGAATTCCACTCTGGGGCTCCGGGCCACGATGTAGAGGGTTGCCATGCGTTTAAGCATGTTGTGCAGGATTTATTGGATAGTAAGGCTATCAATTTTGGAACGGCGGGTCGGAACATAGTGCAAAAGCCCATGCCCAACCATGGAGCAAACGCCATTTTGACCGAGGAGGGATTGAATTTGATTATGAATGTGGATGATTTAAGGACACCGTTGTGTGAAATAAAGAGCCGATTATTGCGGGGGGGTGTCTATCCAGGGTGTGACGAGTATTGTTTAGAGTGCTGGACCCTAGCTAGGGGTTGTGATGATTTAAAGAAGGGTATTCAGGCTTTAATAGATGGTGGCACATTGCAGTTTGACCGAGCAGCAATTGAAGAACTTGCAGGGGCATTAGCAGACAAACCAAGTGATGTGGCCACTGTAACGATTCCTCGGAAGACGATCACCATAACGGCACCGGCCCAGCGACCACCGATCACTATCACTAAGGCTGGACCAATCCCGTACGAGAGCACAAAAGCAGTCCCTTGGTCATATGGGCTGGAAGTGTATTGCGACGGAGTAAAAATTGATGTTAATAAGCAGCCAGCTGAGACTGTAGATAATGTCGTTGGTGCCGGAGGTATGACAAGGAGTGGAAGAATATTCATATCGCCTGAGGTAGAAGCCGAAAGACTGGCGAAGGGAAAGGGAAAGATGGTTGAGAATGTCCCAGTACAGGGGAATGGAAAAGAAACGACATCGAAAGATGTAGAAGAGTTCATGCGCTTGATCCGTAAAAGTGATTACAAAATTGTTGAACATCTGCAGCAGACGCCGTCAAAGATATCTATACTGTCGTTGCTATTATGTTCGGAAGCTCACAGAAATGCACTGTTGAAAATCCTGGATACTTCCTTCGTACCCCAAGATGTTTCCGTAAATCAGCTGGAGGGGGTGTTAGCGCATGTGAATGCGGGCCATAGCCTGGGGTTTACCGACTTTGATTTAACCCCGAAGGGGAGAGAGCATAATATGGCACTGCACATCTCTGTGGAGTGTAGAGGATCAGTCATGTCTCACGTGCTGGTCGATACCGGATCGTCTTTGAATGTGCTACCCAAGAAAGCGATGATGAAGCTAGATGTCAGAGGAATCCTGTGCACTCCCAGTGACTTAGTGGTCAGGGCATTCGATGGCACGCGAAGAACAGTTTTTGGATCTATAACATTGCCTCTACAGGTGGGGCCGGAGGTGTTCGCGAATGAATTTTATATCATGGACATCCAGCCTGCATATAGCTGCCTGCTCGGAAGACCCTGGATTCATGGTGTTGGGGCAGTCACGTCTACCTTGCATCAAAAGTTGAAATATATGGTAGGGGACAGTGTGGTCACAGTCTGCGGAGAAGAAGACATCCTGGTCAGCCATCCGTCGTCATTTAAGTATGTGGAGGTCGACGGAGAGATTCACGAAACACCCTGTCAAGCATTTGAAGGGTTGCGCGTCAAAGACAAAGGTCCCGGGCCGAGCAAAGTGTCAGAGGTAGTTGTCTCGTCATATAAAGAAGCTCAAGCTCTGGTAGAGACGGGTGAGACGAAGGGCTGGGGCAAAGTGCTGGATATTCCGGTGAAGGCGGACCGGTTTGGGCTGGGATATCAACCGTCGTCATCAACACTTGCTGTGGGGGCACCCCGTTTTAGAGGACCAATAACCATCACTGCTAGTGGAGTATGTCTTGAGACCGTCAACGCTGCTTCAGAGTCTGACGAAGGAGACAGCGACTGCGATATGGACGCCTGGATTCAGCCAAGCGTGCCAGGACAGGGATTGTGCAACTGGTCTATTCAGGAGATTGTTCCTGTGACTCTTAAACAGTAATGCTTTGTTTTTTAATTGTTGAACAATCTGATGTCTTTCCCGGGGCATCATGATTTGCTTAGGGCTGTGCTGTTATGAAAATTGCGTGTTTATCATTAAATAAAAGGCGTTTTCATGTGCAAATATTGCGATCTCTGTTTGTCTTGTTTTGTTTTTACAATAAAATGGCAACGTGGTTATTCGCTTTATACGCATTTTGAAGCATTTAACCATTCCTTTTGCAGGATAACATTTTCAAATGACATCCTTGAACCACCTATGACTCGTCCCGACTTTGAGCACCCGGTATTTCAGGCCGAAGAAGAGGTTGTTGAAGACGGTGACGTTCCCAAAGAATTGTCTTGGTTGGTGAAGCAAGAAGAGCGTGTCATTCTGCCTCATGAGGAGGTCATCGAAATTATTAACCTGGGGTCGGAAGGGGTTGAGAAGAACATTCGTATAGGAGCCGCGCTGCAGAGCGACATCAAGCGAAGACTAGTTGAAATGCTCAGAGAGTATAGTGATGTGTTCGCTTGGTCGTATGAAGATATGCCAGGGCTCGATACAGATATGGTTGTGCACCGTCTGCCGTTGAAAGAAGAATGTCCGCCGGTCAAGCAAAAGCTTCGCAGAACTAGACCCGATATGGCAGTGAAGATTAAAGAAGAGGTTCAAAAACAGTGGGATGCTGGTTTCCTGGCTGTGACAAAATATCCCTCATGGGTCGCTAACATTGTACCAGTGCCAAAGAAAGACGGTAAAGTGAGAATGTGCGTAGATTACCGTGACTTAAATAAAGCGAGCCCAAAAGATGATTTCCCACTTCCTCATATCGATGTGCTAGTTGAGAACACTGCTCAATTCTCCGTATTCTCCTTCATGGATGTCTTCTCAGGCTATAACCAGATCAAAATGGCGCCAGAGGACATGGAGAAGACTACTTTCATTACGCCTTGGGGAACATTTTGTTATAAAGTGATGCCCTTCGGATTGAAGAATGCTGGGGCAACGTATCAGCGTGCAATGACGAATCTTTTTCATGATATGATGCATAAGGAGATCGAAGTTTATGTTGACGATATGATTGCCAAATCCCAGACGGAGGAAGAGCATTTGGTGAATCTGCTGAAGTTATTCAAAAGGCTTAGGAAGTTCAGGCTGAGACTGAACCCTAACAAGTGCACCTTCGGGGTGAGATCGGGTAAACTGATGGGGTTTATCGTAAGCGAAAAAGGAATAGAGGTTGATCCTGCAAAAATAAAAGCAATACAAGAGATGCCGACGCCTAAAACAGAGAAAGAGGTGCGCGGGTTTTTAGGGAGGTTGAACTACATCGCTCGGTTCATATCTCACCTAACTTCTACGTGTGAACCATTGTTCAAGCTGTTGAAGAAAGATCAAGCTGTAATGTGGAACGAAAATTGTCAAAGGGCGTTCGATAAAATAAAGCAGTATTTGCAGGAGCCTCCTATTTTGATACCCCCAGTGGCAGGGAGACCCTTGATTATGTATTTGACAGTTCTTGAGGGAAGTATGGGTTGTGTTCTCGGTCAACACGACGAGACAGGAAGAAAAGAGCATGCAATATACTACTTGAGTAAGAAATTTACTGAATGTGAATCTCGATATTCAATGCTTGAAAAGACCTGTTGCGCGCTAGCCTGGGCCGCCAAGCGTTTGAGGCAATACATGCTGAATCATACAACCATGCTCATCTCGAAGATGGATCCTATCAAATATGTATTCTAAAAGCAGGCGTTATCAGGGAGAATTGCCCGTTGGCAGATGGTTTTGACCGAATACGACATCCAGTATGTCTCGCAGAAGGCTATAAAGGGGAGTGTACTGTCTGAGTACTTGGCAGAGCAGCCTATTGAAGATTACCAATCGATGAGGTTTGATTTTCCTGACGAGGATATCATGTACCTAAAGATGAAAGATTGTGAAGAGCCGTTGCCAGACGAAGGACCGGAATTGGGTTCCAAATGGAAGTTGATCTTTGACGGAGCTGTAAATGCTTACGGTAGCGGAATAGGGGCAATCATTACTACTCCACACGGGTCGCACATCCCGTTTACCGCTCGATTGACCTTTTCAGTTACCAATAATGAAGCCGAATACGAAGCTTGTATCATGGGGCTTGAAGAAGCCATTGATTTACGAATCAAAAATCTGGACGTATACGGAGACTCAACTCTGGTGGTGAATCAGATAAAAGGAGAATGGGAGACACGTCAGCCCAATTTGATACCGTACATGAACTATGCGAGGAGATTGTTGCCTTTCTTTGACAAGGTTGAATTGCATCATGTACCGCGAGCAGAGAATCAGATGGCTGACGCCCTGGCCACTTTGTCTTCCATGTACAAAGTCAACTTCTGGAATGAGGCTCCCAGCATTGTTATCTCTCGACTTGACAGACCTGCCTTCGTGTTTGCTATTGACGAGGCATCTGATGATAAACCATGGTATTTTGATATCCTCAATTTCCTGAAGAATAAAGAGTATCCAGCTGGGGCATCCAGTCAAGATCAGAAGACTCTCAGGAGATTGGCGGGTAATTTCTATTTGAATCCGGATGGTGTCTTATACAGAAGAAACCACGACTTGGTGCTGCTGCGTTGCGTAGATGAAAAAGAGGCGAAGTTGCTCATGGAGGAAATACATGAAGGTACCTTTGGTACGCATGCCGGCGGACATGCTATAACGAGGAAGCTGCTGCGGGCAGGTTATTTTTGGCTAACTATGGAAACTGATTGTTTCAAGTTTGCGAGGAAGTGCCACAAGTGCCAAATCTATGCTGATAAGATCCATGTGCCTCCAAGTCCTCTGAATGTGATGTCATCTCCATGGCCATTCTCGATGTGGGGGATCGATATGATTGGAAAGATCAAGCCGACGACTTCTAATGGGCACCGGTTCATTCTAGTAGCAATCGATTATTTCACCAAGTGGGTGGAAGCGGCGTCTTACGCAAATGTGACTAAGCAGGTGGTGGCCAGATTCATCAAAAGAGATATCATTTGCAGATATGGAATCCCCGAGCGGATAATCACGGACAACGGTTCAAACCTGAACAACAAAATGATGAAGGAGCTCTGTCAGAATTTCAAGATCGAACATCACAACTCCTCCCCTTACCGACCTAAGATGAATGGCGCTGTTGAAGCGGCCAACAAGAATATAAAGAAGATCGTTCAGAAGATGGTATTGACCTATAAGGATTGGCATGAGATGCTACCTTTTGCTTTGCACGGTTATCGTACGACGGTACGCACATCAACCGGGGCAACCCCGTTCTCGTTAGTATATGGAATGGAGGTTGTACTACCATTGGAAGTTGAGATCCCCTCTCTGAGAGTATTACGAGACGTTCAACTAGATGAGGCAGAATGGGTGAAAGACAGGTTGAACCAGCTGAGTTTAATGGATGAGAAGAGGCTCGCTTCTCTAGCATACGGTCGTTTGTACCAGAGCCGAATGAAGAAAGCATATGATAAGAAGATACATCCGCGGAGCTTTCAGACGGGCGACCTTGTGCTGAAAAGGATTCTCCCGCCGCAGGCAGATCACAGGGGCAAGTGGACCCCCAACTACGAAGGGCCATACGTTGTCAGAAAAGTCTTTTCAGGAGGAGCTTTATTGTTGTCCACTATGGACGGTGAAGACTTTACGTCGCCTGTGAATTCGGACGCAGTTAAAAAATACTTTGCTTAAAATTGACCCGCTGGACAGAAAAAAGAGAGTCCAGGCAAAAATGGGGCATCCTGGCGAACCAAAAACAGAATGAAAGGTTCGGGAAAAAGTTTGGGATAAAATTAAAAAAATGTACACCCGCGAAGTTGAAAACCTACACTGGGCGGCTTCGGCAAAAAGGGGTATCCCGGTGAACTGAAAACCCGTAAAGGGCGGTTCACGCAAAAGTTAGAGATCTGAAAAGCAAATGACTGCGGTCCGAATTTGATACTGCGTTGAGATTTGGTGCGGGAGAATATACCTGAGGGGTCGATTATCAGATACAATCTCTTCGGAAGTGTGGATACCGGGAAGGCATTAGAGTCGGGCGAGTCATAGGAGGATCAGTTCGTGATGTTCGCCTGCATCCCGTTGCCGACATGTGTACAAATTTAATTTGTCAATATATTTATGCTTATTGTGCATACTTGTATATTTGTTGTGCGTAGCTTCCTCTTTTCAGGAGTTACATCCCGTGTACAAAACTCCGCCTATTTAGGGGCCCAATCAATAAAATATGTTATTCAGTATTTGATGCTGGTTCTTTACTGTTTTGTGCATGATAAACGCCTAGGTTTGATGAAACTAGCATGTGCATAACATCACTGGCCCTTGCCAACAATTGCTAAAACTTTGAATTAACTGAAAATGATGTCACTAACGCTAACCTGATTAGATTTGGTTGCGTAGACTTTGTCTTGTCTTGTTTGTGGTGTTGCAGGGTTCATAGTCGTACGAAGAGGACGATCAAAAGATTGCAGTATGGACTAGGAGCTCGTAACAAAAGACTCGATCCCCACGCAGGTCGTGCATGTTCCTTACTGAAGAAGGATCGAATTTGCCAGCTAGTCATAGCTTATCCAAGAGGCATTCTCCAGCCAAGTCGTTTATCCTTAGCAGAGTTTGGCGATTCCAAGATTGTAGACTGTATTCAGACAGTGCATCTCAAGCAGAGTGGTTTAGCCTCAGGAGATTAATATATCCAATTGGTGAGCTGTATTCAGGCAGTTTACCTTTCCCCGCAGGGTCACTTACTCTCCCCCAGCGGAGCCAGTTTGATTTTCCCCAAGAGAATCGGTCCATCCTCAGCGGAGTTCTCTTTTCAGTGGAACTCGAAGATTAAGACTCTCCCCGGCAGAGTTGGTTGGGCGCCCTGGCATTTATTTTGCCAGAATACCGTGTGATACCGGTTCACTCTCCAGCAGAAGTCCAATCATACCAGGCGCATCTGCTATTCTCCAGCAGAGTTATATTCCCCAGCAGGGTGTTACTTCAATGAGGTGCTTGGTTTAAGTTCCCAATTTCCCAGCTGAGTCGACTTCACTCTTCCAGCATTTATTTTGCTGGAATAATTCTGTAGCACCTGGCTATCCCCAGCGGAGTCGGCATTATCTTCAGCATTTATTTTGCTGAAGCGGTTTTCTGTATCCCGGCAGTTCGAGTCTGCATTTGCATTGGCATATAGTGTTATACTTGCATCCACCAAATAAAACGCGTAGCATTTCCATGTCGAATGGAGCATTGCGTCATTGTCAAACATATGCATTTTGAAACATGAACCAGGTCGGCTAACCGTTTGTTTCAAGTGTTGTTTATCATGCAGGTTGAAGGAGCTCTTGCTCAAATGAATTACCAAACATTCGAGATCTCGACGTGAGACATTCGATGATAATGTCAGTTCCGGCATTATTCCCCACAGAGTTATCATGATGAAGTTCTCTTTGTCTCCGAACAGAGTTATTTGTGCAAGTTTCTCTTGTTTTCCCCGCCAGAGTTAGTAGGCAAAATCTCTCCTTGTTCCCAAGCAGAGCTATTTGTCATCAAAGGGTTTCAGGAATCATAATTTTAGAGGCTGCCGCCGGTTATCAGAACAGGCGTCCGGTAGTTTGGTTTCCAAATATCCCCAGTAGAGTCCGCCTCCAAGTCACTGTCATGTCAGTGCTAAGAAGTTTGTGGTTTAAGTCCTGACGTGGACAGATTTATTTCCCCAGGTTGATGAGAGGTGTTAGTCCTAACGTGGACAGGTTCGATTTCTCAGAATTGATGGAATGTGAAGTCCTGACGTGGACAGATTTATTTCCCCAGGTTGATGAGAGGTGTTAGTCCTAACGTGGACAGGTTCGATTACTCAGAATTGATTGAATGTGAAGTCATAACGTTGACAAGATTGATTACTCTTTGTGTTGGTGTCCTGACGTGGACCATTTGTTTCCAGCAGATATCTTTATTCGTAAGGGTGAAATGTGTGTCCTGACGTGGACAAGTTTATAGTTTAGTGATGATAAGAGGCGCAAGGCCTGACGTGGACAAGGTTATCTCTCCTCGGGTTAGTGAAGCGTGAGTCTTGACGTGGACAAGTTTTATTCCTTCAGCAGGTCGAGATGTGAGTCCTGACGTGGACAAGTTTCACTTCCCCAGCAAGTCGAAGGTGCGCAAGTCCTAACATGGACAGATTTATCTTCCTTCGTGTTGACGCAGCATGAGTCCTGACGTGGACGAGTTTTGTTTCCCCAACGGGTCGAAGGTGCATGAGTCCTGACGTGGACAAAATTTTATTTCCTCAGCAAGTCAAGAGGTGGGTCCTAACGTGGACGATGAGACGTATTCCTTACGTGAAAAGAAGATTGATTCCTTACGTGGAAATATTGGAGTCCTTACGTGGACAAATCAAGACGAGATTGGAGTCCTTACGCGGACAAATCGAGAAGACATATTCCTTACGTGGAAAGATTGTGATTCCTTACGTGGAAAGATTGGAGTCCTTACGTGGACAGATCGAGATGGTATTCCTTACGTGGAAAGAAGTTTGTTCCTTACGTGGAAAGAAGTTTTAGTTCCTTACGTGGAAAGAAGTTTATTCCTTACGTGGATGATGTATTCCTTACGTGGAAAGGTAGGTCCTAACGTGGACGAAGTTTAGTCCTGACGTGGACGGATCCAGATGAAGTCTTAGTCCTTACGTGGACGGTGTTATTCCTAACGTGGAAGAGTTTATTCCTGACGTGGAAGAGTTTAGTCCTGACGGGGACAAATATAGAAGAGATGATTCCTTACGTGGACGGTGTTATTCCTAACGTGGAAGAGTTTATTCCTAACATGGACGATTTATTTTTGATGAAATGCAGACGAATTATCCCCAGCAAAGTTGTCGAGTTTTTTCCGGGTTGACGGCAGGTGGAGTCCTAACATGGACAAGTTTTAGTTAAGATTTCTTCGTGTTGACGGCACAGGCGTCCTAATGTGGACAAAGTTCTATCCTTGCGGTAATAGGATCTTTTTCAGGCTGATGAAAATAATCCCCAGCACGGTCGCTAATGGATCAGTGGGTTGCTGTAAACGGTTAGATTCAGTTGATGAATGTCGTTCCCCAAGCAGTGGTGCAGTTTGTTTCTGCGGTTGGCAAATTTTTGTGTACTTAGTATTCAACCGTCTCGTACCGCGAATGTTTGAAGGTTGTTCGCTCTTCACCCAATAGGGTCCAAGTCGCTTGAATAGGGGCAGCTGTTGCACCCTAAAATTTGCTCAACCTATTTCACTTGGTTTATGTTTCAATTGCATTAGCATTTGCATATAGAGTCATGTACATAGTCTAATCATCTGCATAGCATAGCAAGTCCTCCAACAAGGGACCAAGTATTATTCTCATCTCTATGAGCCTATCAAGAGGTTATTATTCTAATTCAATCTCATTCAAGTCATCAGAAAGAAGTTGAAAGCTAAGAAGTCAGTGGATCAAGCAGTGGATCTATCTCCTAGCCTGAGTGTATTTGAAGATCATCAAAAAAGTTGTGAGATGTAAATTGAGCATGGAGAGTATGGAGACATCATGGAGGACTTAGAAAGTCATTTGGAGAAGAAGGCAAGTCATTGATATGATCACAAGAGTTGCAGTTGAAGACAGTCAACTAGGGTTTCATCTGGGTCAACTCTGGGTCAACTCTAGGTCAATTGATTGATTGAAAGGCATCAAGGTCTATTTGAGAGGTGTGGGGTTCATCATTTGACATGTAGATAAGGATATGGTGATGTGCCAAGAAGAAATCAAGAGAAATCAAGGAGAAGAGGAGTTTCTAAATTAGGGTTTCTGTGTAAAATCCCCTAGTTTAGGTCAAACTTCCAAGCAAGATAAGTCAAAATGAAAGCTTCAAATGGATCCTTGGTCAACATGAAACTTGTAGAGGATCTCGAGACCTTTAATTTGAGTGGTGGAAGACATCAAGGAGATTTATAGAACTCAAGTTATGGTCCTTGCAAGTTACAGGTCATCTGAGGTATCTGAAATTTTGTCTGTGAAAGTTACCTGTCTTCCAAGCAACTTTTACCCCTCAAGGAGATTTCAAATGAATTTCTGGTCAACATAATAGTTGTTCCTCATTGTCTTAGATTTCTAGAATGGTATGGTGTGCCTTCATATGATTTGTGGAACTCTACTTATGGTCTTGGCAAGCAAAGGGTATTTTGGTCATCTGAGGATTACAGGTCATTTCAAGCCTATACCCAAAACTCATATGAGGACGCTTCAAATGGAAAACTTCACAACATCAAACTTGCTCCAAATGACATTTTGAGTCTAGAAAAGTGACCATGAAATATTGGAAAGGCTCATAGCTCAAGGTTTCAAAATTGGTGAATTTAATGAATGAAAAATGACCTAAAATTGAGATTTTTCATAACTTGGCCAAATGAGGTGAAATTATAGGTCATTTTGATTGGAAAAAATGTTTTAAGAACATTGGAAAAAGTGGATTTTTGAGTTTGGTTCAAGATTTAGAAGTTATTCATGGTTACTTACAAAAGAAGATACATAATCCAAAATGCAAGGAAAGTGTGCATGGGAAGTTTCTCCAAGGTTCTAGGACTTTCTATTTCCATCTATATATTGAATTGAAGAGCTTCATGCCATGGTTGGTGATTCATTGTGCTCATAATACCAAGTTTTACATCATTCTTCCAATTTGCAAAATCACTTCAAACTCCATCAAATCTCTCTCAATTTCCATTTTTCTTGATTTGATCATCATCAACATCTTTCATAGATCACAATTCCATCAGAATTTGGTTGATTTGAAGAAGAACCTGTGCCATAAAACTTCATCATCCAAGGTGCAAGAAAGTTTCAATTGCAAGATCCAAGAGGTTTGAGCCAGAATTTTTGCATACAGAACTCATAATCAAGTTCACTGATCAAGCTCAGAGCATTGAAAGCATTGGATCAAGAGAATTCCACAACTGTTTTCACCATTTACACCAGGTTGGTTTCTCATTCGATTTGCTTGTTTTAGTTAGAATTATAGAGATTTGTTAGGTTAGAACTGTTAAGATAGGTTAGAGGATGGATTTCACAAAGTTTGAGGAAGTTTCATGAGGTTTGCCATAGGTGTACCAAGACTGTTAGGGTTTGTAACTCATAGTTTATTGCACTATAATCTTGAATGAATAGCTCAGGTTGATCAGCATAAGGTGTAGATCATGTTAGGATAGAATTTAGCAAGAATTCTCAAGTTTGATCACAGGTAAAAATGGTGGAATCAGTGCTTTATACCTATCGGGTTTGTTTCTTGAGTGAGTTTTAGAAGAAGATAATTGTATGGCTGTGTAGAGGGAAAGAAGTAGAGTATTTTTGCTCTTGGCATCGAGTGATTTCATGGTGAATGGAGGGAGAACAGAATGATGGAAGGTTTGTTCATGGTGAGAGGATTTTCTGAAACCCTAGGGTTTCAAGGTTGAAGATGAACCCTGGGCCACACGATCAGCCATTTGACCTTGACTGGGGATGTGATCTGACGGTCACGGTTTAAAATGAATTTGGAGGGAGATTACTCAGCCAAAACGCGCCGTTTCATTTATTCTTTCTGAATGGGCTTTGAATTCCTTGCTTTTCACACCCTCCCAACCAAGGCCCAAACCATTTTGAACTAAAAATTATTGTTAACTGCACCGTTCCAGCTTTTTTTTATTTTTTGTTGTGATTTCTGAGTCATTGGGCCCAGACGCGCTTGCTATGCGCGCCCCAGTCTGGGCCCATCTCTCATTTTCAACTGATTTTATATGCTTCCTGCACCCTCATCCAATTAATTCCATTTTATTTTCTTAATTCATTTCAATTCTTTGAAAAAATCATAATAAATAGAAAAATGCATGATTTTAATTGGTTCTTTTTGCATATTGTTCATAATTTTGTCAAGAAAATTATCATATAAAAAAAATTCCAACTTCATTTTATTTTCATATTTTTAGCATATTTTTCTTTTAAATGGGATTAAATAGATGTTTAGTTTAATGCATGAATTTGTTAATTTTAGTTTGATTAAATGCTTTTATATTTTTGATCCATTCTTTTTAGGTTGATTAGTATAGAATGTTAGCTTGTATATAAATTTTAGTTCATATTTTTAGAACTTAATTTTTAGGTGTTTTGTTTAGGTGTGATTAATGTGACCAAACTAGGGTTTAGGAGATAACATAGGTGAATTAAGTCATTTCCCTTAGGAGTTGTAAATTGAATCTTTGGGGTATGGGACTATAGGGATTATGGGTATCTAATAAATCCCTTAGAAATTACTAGGTTTCCCCTATTCAGCTATTACTATCAGTATACTGCTTATATTTGTTTGACTGTGTGGTGTGCCCTCTCTAGGGTTATTTCATTTGTCTGTATGGGGTATTGGGTTTGCTTGGGGATTGGGAGAGCTGAAGACTTTGTTGATGAAGCCATTGGAGATCAAGAGATTGAAGACCAACTTCCAGAGTTGATAAGGAGTATCCTTTGCTGGCAGCTGTTGAGGAGTATAAGATTTAGGAGCTAGGCAGAGCTCTAGAGTAGAAAACTTGATTCACAAATATGGAAGGTCTTGTCTGCCCCCATTCCTTCTCTATGATTCAAAGTCTCTTTCAAATATCCACCTCCTTCCTTTGGAAGGATCAGTGAATGTATTTGAAAGATAGAACTTTTGAGAGAAGATTGTCTGTATAATGTTAACAGTTAACGAACCACCCTTGGTAGGTAATTGACTGTTTAACATTCATTCCATCTTGTTGACTGATATTCATCTTGGAGATTAAGACTTGAAGAAAAGCCATTGTAGATTGAAGACTGATGACAGAGACCTTGCTTGAAGGCTGTGAAGATAAAGACTGAGGCTTGCTTGAAGCTTGTAGCTGTTTGGAGATGACTTGAAGACAGATGTTGATGAAGACTGCTTTTGCTGCTTTTGCTGTTTATTTCAGCTGTTTAATTTTTGATGTATTGTGTGAATTTCCCTGACTGTATTGTTTGCTGTTTAACCTGTTAGGTTGAAAGTGAATCTTGTTCACTTTTGCCTATTGTTTTCTAGGTTCGAGGTTGAGTGGGACTCCCTTGCCTCGCTTGTATTTACTGCATCCATGCATTTTACCGCTTTATTGTATATATGCTATTGTTTCTGTTTCCGTCTATTCCCTTAGGATCTCTGTTTCTCTCTGTGCAAGAGAGGAGCATGATAGACATTAGGTCCTAACCCATGCATGATAACATTAGGTTAGTTTGATTCCCTTTTCAACCCTAGGTTAGAGTTCTGTCTCTTCTTTCTCAAAACAAACAGAAAAACACAATAAATATCTCAAACACAATAAAAGACACTTCTTTCGTAAAAGAATGTGAACTCATCAAAACGTCATTTTTGTCCGCTTGGACTGTTAATCAGAAAAACCCTTTTTCAGAAGGAATAAAAATAATCAAAATAGACTTGTGTCGTACGTGGCCCGAACTACGTTTGCTCTGATCTTTCATGCTGTATGAAAGTACGTAGGCATAGGATGCGACGTCCTAGCGAGCAACCTTCCCCTCCTTTCCCGTAGGTAGGCGAACTACGTTGACTCTGATTTCTCGTTCCAGACGGGAATACGTAGGCATAAAGTGCGATACTTTGCCGAGTCCCTTTCTTTCTTTTTAACCCTTAATCCTTAGTTTAGATAGAAATAACAATCCATACCCGAAAACAAGCGTGGATCCCGTCGAGTACGACGGACGTGAGGGGTGCTAATACCTTCCCCTTGCGTAACCGACTCCTGAATCCAGGATTTGGTTGCGATGACCATTCCTTTCCCCGTTTTGCGGTAGGTTTACCTCGAGCGTTTCCTTTCCCTCCGTTGGGATAAATAACGCACGGTGGCGACTCTTCTGTTCAGCCGGCGCCGATTTTCGCAGTAGCGACAGATACCAACCAGGAGTTGGGATAAAAACCGAAGGGTACCAACCAAGAGTTGGGATAAAAACCATCGGATACCAACCAAAAGTTGGGATAAACTAAAGGATACCAACCAAAGGTTGGAATGAAACAAAGGATACCAACCAAAATCTGGGATAAACCACCAGAGGATACCAACCAAAAGTTGGGATAACAAACCAAGGATACCAACCAAAAGTTAGGATGAAAACCAATGGATACCAACCAAAAGTTGGGATGAAACAAGAATGTCGACCAAAGGTAACCTCCTGAGGACCAACTCAAATCAAGAACCTGCAGGACGTACAATCAACAGACTTATGATCTGAGGAAAAGACAAACTCCGTTGGGGAAAATAAAAGAGAAACTTAACCAGTCAACTCTGTGGGGAACAAGCGTCTGCAAGAAGATAATAATCAAAAGATACCATCCAAGATGGGATGACCAACAAATGAGTATCAACCAAGAGTTGGGATAATAGTCAAAAGATACCCACCAAGCCGTACAGGAAGTAAACTCAACGATTTTACGACCCGAAGATGACTCCATTGGGGAATATACTGACCAAAAGTCAGAATGCAACAAAAGGTAATAAACACAAGCTACCAACCAAAAGTTGGGATCACCGCAATACCAAACAAAGTTGAACCCAAGCTATCAACCAAAAGTTGAGATCACCAGATGAGACAAACCTGAACACAAGCTACCAACCAAAAGTTGGAATTACTTCCAATCCGCAAGGGATAACCTCTAAGCCAAAAGCTGAAGAACAAGGTTACTAACTAAACGTTAGAATCACTAGAACGCCGACCAAAGGCGAACTCTGCGGGAAAAAAGTACCAACCACCAATAGTTGAACCAACAAAAGAAGACTACCAATAAAAATTGGAATCATCAACCCAAAACAAAGACTACCAACCAAAAGTTGGAATCATCAACCAAGAAACGAATATTACCAACCAAGAGTTAGAATAACGTCAACAAGACGACTAAGCTAGGGGATTACCAACCAAGAGTTTGGATAACTGACTCCGCAAGGGAAACCAAGGACTACGAACTAAAAGTTGGGATCTCGTAAAAAAAATCTTACCGACCAAAAGTTGGAATCACACCCAAAGGACGAAGATTACCAACCAAAAGTTGGAATAAGAATTCTGTCGGGAAAAAAACATTACCAAAGGATTACCAACCAAAAGTTGGGATTGAAGCAAAGGGTACCAACCAAAAGTTGGAATAACTCCCACAAACCGAAGACTACCAACCAAGATTTAGAATAACATCAACAAAACCTCACCAACCAAAAGTTGGAATCAAACAAATCTGACGAATCACCAATTACCAACCAAAAGTTGGGATAACGACTCCGCCGGGGAATAGAGGAGGACTACAACCCAAAAGATGGGATAAACATGCCACCACCAAAGGGTTACCAACCAAGAGTTGGAATGACATCCAGAAAAAAGTAGACTACCAACCAAAAGTCGAAATAATGTCAACAAAGCTTTGGACTCAGCTGGGGATTACCAACCAAAAGTTGGAATAACGTCCAATAAGGGACAGACTATCAACCAAAAGTTGGAATAACGACTTTGCAGGGGATAAAATCCAACCAAAATTTAGGACCGCTGGTGCACCAAACAAAGCTGACTCCACCAAAGAAGACTACCAACCAAAAGTTGGGATGACCATCTAGAAATACCAACCAAAAGTTGGAATACAAGACTACTAACCAAAAGTTAGTATCGCCGGAAATGCTGAATGAAAGCGAACTGACTACAACGAAGACTACCAACCAAGAGTTGGAATAACCAACTTCGCTGAGGAAAACAAGGATTACCAACCAAAAGTTCAAATAACATCCAACAACCAATGGGTCACCAGTGAAAAGTTGGAATGGAGCAAAGATTACCAACCAAAAGTTGGAATAACGACTCTGCAAGGGGAATCAAAGGCTACCGACCAAGAGTTGAGATAACACACCCCAAGATTAACAACTAAAATTTGGAATACCATCCACGAGACTTCGGACTACGCTGGGGAATACCAACCAAGAGTTGGGATAACACGCCCAGAATAGGCAGGCAATAGAATCAACCGACTCACAACTTGCAAAGAATGCTCCGATAGGAAAAGAGAGGTTTAAACAAACGACTCGGCCAGGGAAGAAAACATTTATACAAGCGACTCACCTGGGGATGATGAAGACGTTTATACACACAATTCATGTGAGAACAGAGAAGTTAAACAAACAACTTTGTTGAGGAAGAGACGCTCAACCAAACGACTCGGCTGGGGAGAATCCCACAAAATGAACCACCCAAAAGATCCACTCCGATGGGGATAACACAAGAATCTCCTGAATAAAACATCCTCTGCCGATTAGACAACCGACACCAAAGGTATCAAACATAGCTTATGCTTCAGATGCATATGTTTGAAAATGGCGTAATGCCCTATACGAAATGGAAATGCTATGAAAAATGCAAATGCAAAGGAACACCACTCGGAGGAGTGCTAAAAAGAACATCAACTAACTCTGCTGAGGAATACGCCCTGGATGGCTCTCCTTGAAAAACTTCACCCTACTGGGTTAACACCAAAACTCCACTCAGTGGGGACTCAAGAATAACGCTGAAAGTTCCGTTCTACTTGGAAAGGAAGTCCACCCTGTTGGGGACATACAAGTAACAATCCACCCTAATGAGGATGTACAAATAACAATCCACCCTACTGGGGATATCAGAGGCTTCTACTGAAGGTTCCATCCTGTCGAAGAGATGAAAGTAACCTCTATTAGTGATTCCCCTCCACAGGGAATGTAATAAACATCTATAGTGAATTCCGCTCTACTGGGGAGTGAATCACGCTCTGCTTAAACACCTGCGCTGAGGACAATGAGAATACCATCTGTTGGGAGCTCGTCCCGACAACTGATCCTAAAAGATGCCAATGATCATTGGACTTAGCTGGAGATATCAATCCGTCGTTGATGTACCCGTTGAGGGAATCAACACTAACCTCTGCTCAGGGATGAAATTTCTGAATACTGATATTGTTGGGAGACACCAGAACATCGACTCCGTTGGGGAAGGACGTCAAAGATGTTGCCTCTGCCAGAGAGTAACACTGAATTGAAATCCACCCTGCTATTAAGGGAATATCATTCATCCTTACTCTACTGAATATGCTGAGAATAAATCCACCATACCGGGGATTAGCCTCTGCGGGGAGACAGAACTCTGCTCTGCTGAAGATACGCTACACCTCCACTGGTGACAACACTTCTGATTTGATAACAAGATTCTGTGAGGAAGGAAAAACCTCTGCTTGTGGGGAAGCAAAAATCTTCATTGAACAAAATGCCTGACTACATTCTATCTAAAATAGTCAACCCTCGAACACTCGCTGGGGAGTACGAGTCAACTTTGGCTCGGAAATACAACTCTAAGCTCCTGAATGATTCATCATGCATTACTGTTAGCACTTCATTGCTGAAGAGAAAAGCTCTACTGAGGAGAGGACCCGATCATCCTGCAACAAACAAGAAACAATAGGATGCCTCATGTGCGAAATGGCTACCTGGGTTACCATTCATGATACTTATCGTTCAAGCAAATACATTGCTTTCATTATGCTCTGTAAGGCCTCATGCTTTCACCTATAATGTTTATCAAAATATCGGACGTTTTTTGCAAACAAAACAGTAAATGTAAAAACAAGAAATGAAAAGCTCTTTGACTGAAGTGAATACTTTATTGATGAAAGGCCTGTAAATAGGAGAATTACAATTCGGATGCAATTCCTGAAAAGAGGTAATTGCGCAAGAAGCAAAAGAATATATACAAATGCCGGCAATGTGGAAATAGACAACCACCATGTGTCGATTCAGCTATGACCTGTATGTCTTCAATGTTCCCCATGTTTCGCCTTCTGAAAAGACTGATTGGACTGATTCCTTTCCTTCGGGATAACCGTGTATCAAATAAGTTCACAGATCAAACGCAGACCACAGCCGTTTGCTTTTAAATCCCTAACTTTTTCCTGAATCGCCCTTTCAGGTTTTCAATCCACCGGGATACCCATTTTTTCCAAAGTCGCCTTCTCAGGTTTTCAACTTTGCGGGTTCATTCCTTTTCCTTTTATCCCTAATTTTTGCCCACTTTCTTTTTATGGTTATTCGGGATGCCCCATTTTTTCCTGAACTTTTCTTTTTTTGTCCAGCGGGTCTCTTTTAAGCAAAGTATTTTTTAACCACGTCTACGTTCACAGGGCACGAAAAACCTTCACCATCCATGGTTGATAGTAATAAGGCCCCGCCAGAGAAAACCTTTCTTACCACATATGAACCTTCATAATTGGGAGTCCATTTGCCCCTGTGATCTGTCTGAGGAGGAAGGATCCTTTTCAACACCAAATCATCTTTCTGGAAGCATCGAGGATGCACTTTCTGATCAAAGGCTTTCTTCATCCTAATCTGGTACAATCGGCCATGAGTAATGGCTACCAATCTCTTCTTGTCAATCACGCTCAGCTGATTCAACCTGGTTTGCACCTATTCAGTTTCATTAAGCTTCACATCAGACAATACCCTCAAAGAAAGAATCTCAACTTCTAATGGTAGGACTGCTTCCATACCATACACCAGTGAGAAAGGAGTTGCCCTAGTTGACGTACGCACTGAAGTACAATAACCGTGTAGATCAAAGAGCAACATCTCATGTCAATCTTTATAGGTCACAACCATCTTCTGCACAATCTTCTTAATATTCTTGTCAGCTGCCTCAACAACGCCATTCATCTTCGGACGACATGGAGAAGAGTTGTGATGCTCAATCTTGAAACTCTGGCACAGTTCCTTCATCATCTTGATATTCAAATTTGAACCATTATCAGTAATGATTCTCTCTCGGAATTCCGTAACGACAAATGATGTCCTTCTTTATGAATCGGGCAACCACCTGATTCGTGACATTGGCAAAGGAAGTTGCTTCTACCCATTTCGTGAAGTAATCAATGGCCACCAGAATGAAGCGATACCCATTGGAAGCAGTCAGCTCAATCTTCCCAATCATATCAATGCCCCACATAGCAAAGGGCCAAGGAGATGTTAACACATTCAAAGGATTCAGTGGCACACACACCTTATCAGCATAAATCTGGCATTTATGGCATTTTCTGGCGTATTTGAAGTAATCGGATTCCATAGTCATCCAATAATACCTAGCTCTCAACAGTTTTCTAGCCATGGCATGTCCACCGACATGAGTACTGAAAGAACCCTCGTGGACTTCCTCCATCAACAGGCCTACTTCATATTCGTCAACACAGCGCAGCAAGACCATGTCAAAGTTTCTCCTGTATAGCACCTCATCCTTGTTTAGATATAAATTACTGGCTAACCTCCTATGAGTCTTCTTATCTTTGCTGGATGCCTCAGATGGGTACTCTTGAGTCTTGAGAAAATGCTTGATATCAAAATACCAAGGCTTTCCATCTGATACCTTCTCAATAGAAAACACAAAAACGGGTCTATCAAGACGTATGATGGTGATAGCTGGAGCTTCATTCCAGAAATTCACTTTGTACATTAATGATAATGTGGCCAAGGCATCTGCCATCTGATTTCCAGCTCTTGGCACATGATGGAACTCAACTCTATCAAAGAATGGCAACAGTCTCCTTGCATAATTCTTGTAAGGCACCAGGTTGGCCTGATGAGTTTTCCACTCTCTTTTGATTTGATTGACGACTAGAGCTGAATCATCGTACACATCTAGATTCTTGATCCTCAGATCAATGGTCTCTTCTAAACCCATAATGCATGCTTCGTACTCGGCTTCATTATTGGTGCAAGCGAATTTTAATTGGGCAGTGAATGGTATGTGAGAACCGTGAGCAGTTGTAATGATCGCACTGATTCCATTACCATATGAATTAATGGCTCCATCAAAAACCAGTTTCCACTGAGATCCAATCTCAGGACCCTTGTCAGGTAAAGGCTCGTCACAGTCTTTCATCTTCAAAAATATGACGTCTTCATCTGGAAAATCAAACTTCATTGACTGATAATCCTCAATCGGCTGTTCAGCGAGATATTCTGACATAACGTTTCCCTTAATGGCTTTCTGGGAAACATACTGAATATGATATTCTGTTAAAACCATTTTCCATCGGGAAATCCTTCCGGAGAGTGCTTGTTTTTCAAAGACATACTTGATCGGATCCATCTTCGAAATCAACACGGTTGTGTGGTTTAACATGTACTGTCTCAAACACTTAGCAGCCCAAGCGAGTGCACAACATGTTTTTTCCAACATTGAGTATCTCGACTCACAATCAGTGAACTTTTTACTCGGGAAATAGACGACGTGCTCTTTTCTACCTGACTTGTCTTGTTGACTGAGCACACATCCCATTGAATTCTCAAGAACCGTGAGATACATGATCAGAGGTCTCCCCGCAACTGGAGGCATGAGTATTAGAGGTTCCTGTAGATACTCTTTTATTCTCTCAAACGCCTTTTAGCAATTTTCATTCCACCTGACCGTTTGATCTTTTCTTAACAATTTGAATATTGGTTCACATGTGGCTGTAAGATGAGATATGAACCTTGCAATGTAGTTCAATCTCCCCAGGAAACCACGAACCTCTTTTTCCATTCTCGGCTCAGGCATTTCTTATATAGCTTTTATTTTGGTAGGATCTACCTCAATACCCTTTTCACTGACAATGAACCCCAATAACTTTCTAGATCTCACCCCGAAGGTGCACTTGTTAGGATTCAGCCTCATCTTGAACTTCCTTAACCTTTCAAACAATTTCAGAAGATTGACCAGATGTTCTTCCTCCGTCTGTGACTTCACAATCATGTCATCAACATATACCTCGATCTCATGATGAATCATATCATGAAATAGAGTCACCATTGCCCGCTGATAAGTTGCCCCAGCATTCTTCAATCCAAAGGGCATCACCTTATAGCAAAAAGTCCCCCATGGTGTATGAAAGTAGTTTTCTCCATGTCCTCTAGGGCCATCTTGATCTGGTTATACCCAGAGAAGCCATCCGTGAAGAAAAACATGGAATATTGAGCGGTGTTATCAACCAACACATCAATGTGGGGGAGCGGGAAATCGTCTTTCGGGCTCGCTTTATTCAGATCTTTGTATTCAACACACATCTCGACCTTTCATCTTTCTTAGGTACAAGAACGATATTAGCGACCCACAGAGGGTAATTCGTGACAACAAGAAAACCAGCATTCAACTACTTTTGAACTTCTTCTTTGATCTTGACTGCCATGTCAGGCCTCGTTCGTCCCAACTTCTGCTTGACTGGCGGACATTTTTCTCAGAGAGGCAATCGGTGTACCACAATATCTGTATCTAGCCCAGGCATGTCTTGATAAGACCAAGCAAAGATATCCTTATACTCACGGAGCATTTCAACCAATCTTCTCTTGATGCCATCTTCCAACGCATCCCTAACTCTAACTTCTTTCTTTTCGTCTTCGGTACCCAAATTGATAACTTTAATATTCTCCTAATGAGGCACAATGACTCTTTCCTCCTGCTTGAGATGTCTGGCTAACTCTTCAGGTAGTTCACAGTCTTCATCAGTCTCTTCTTCAGCTTGATAAATGGGATTATCAAAGTCATACGAAGCCATAGCTGAATCTAAATCGATGGTATCTGATACAAAATACCTGCATGATGATGTTTATGTTTATCTAATAGAAAAGACAATGAACATTACTCTGCAGTAGTAACATGAATGACTTCTTCAGTAGTCCAGTTTCATAACTTCTGGCTAGGAGTACATGGACGAAGCCAAGCATCCATATCGCAATCATTGTCACCTTCGTCATATTCAATGGCATTAATCCTATCAAATATCACACCACCGTTGGTGAATTAAACAAGTCCCCTGTATCTCGGAACGTCTTGAGAAGAACTGAAGGGTTGGTATACCAGACCGAACTTGTCCTGCTTGACGGGAACATTAAGAACTTAGCCCCACTTCTCTGATGAACCAGATTCTACGATAGCATGGGCTTCCTTGAATGATGACATAGAAACCTCTGGGCTTTTGGCTTCTACAGGAGACTTCTCCTGAATCTGAACTGTTTCAAACGCCTAACAGAGTGCTTCGTGGATCTCCCCATCCACTTGCACATACTTGAAGGATGACAAATAGCTAACCATGATATCCTCTTCACCGCATACTATAACAACTTTCCCTTCCATCATATATTTCAGCTTCTGATGCAACGTTGAAGTGACTTCCCCCATAGCGTGTATCCAAGGTCGGCCAAGCAAATAGTTGTATGTTGGCTGGATATCCATAATGTAAAAATTTGCATCAAAGATCTTTGGTCCAACCTGAATGGGCATGGTGATCTCCCCAAACACAGATCTCTTAGACCCATCGAAAGCCCTCACAACTAAATCACTTGACGTGCATATCAAACCTTGAGTATCTAATTTTATCAATGCATTCTTCGGCATCACATTGAGGGATGATCCTGTATCAACCAGGACACACGACAGCAGAGACCCTCTACATTCCATTGATATATGTAAAGCATGGTTATGGTTTCTCCAGACAGGAGATAAATCCAAATCAATAAAACCCAAACCATTACCTGCGTTTACATGAGCTACTACCCCCTCCAACTGATTAACAGAAATCTCCTGGGGTACATATGTTGAATTCAAGATTTTCAATAAGGCGTTGCGGTGTGCCTCCGAACACAACAATAATGACATAATGGAAATTTTCGAAGGAGTTTGATATAAGTAATCCACAATCTTGTAGTCACTTTTTCGAATGAGTCTCATAAATTCCTCTGCGTCTTTCAAAAAAACATCAGTATCAACCTGTTGTTGGACATTTTCCTCAATCACTGCCTTACCCTTCCCTTTGTCATTCCTATCAGTATTAACTTTCGGTGGGGAAAAGATCATGCCGCTTCTAGTGATACCACCAACACCGACTATATTCTCAACATAAGAACTTCCGCACGCAGACCCTGTCAAATCTTGTCTCTGCCAGTTACAGAACACCTCTACCCCACAGTTTCATGGGATGGCTTTAGTGCTCTTGTACGACACAGATCCAGGTATAGTAATTATAACTGACGCTTGCCTAGCAGGCGCTGAAATATTGATTGTCCGGTATGGAATAGAGATTGCAACAACTTCACTTCTGTCGTTACTCACCTTATCCTCAATGTCTTTTCTTATGATCTTATCAAATTACAGACAATCGTTATCAATCATTCTCTAAATACCCTTCTTCAAAAGATCACAACCCTCAGCTTGCGCTTCACATTCTGAGAAATCAGTAGAACATCCCGGAAACACTCCCTTCTTCAACAAACTAGCCTTCATGAAACTTAAAGGAGTCTTCAAATACTCAATATCAGTTATCAAATTTGACTTTTCTCCTTCAATAACAACATTGGTTCTTTCCACTCCATGATTTGGCATCGGGTTTTGATCCACATTCCCCTCGTTGATGAAGTTGATAGCCTTTGAGTCAAGCAAGTCCTAAAATTTGTGCTTGAAGGCTTTGTAGTTGTCAATATTATGGCCCAGGGTGCCTGAATGAAAATCGCATCTGGTATTCGCATCGTAACCAGGAGGTGGTGTACCAGTGAGAGGAGTCAAAGCCCTCTTTTGAATCAATTGAAACTGCAACAGATGTTCTAACAATTGATAATACGGCATCGGAGGAGTCTGAAACTTCCTATCAGCCATTATGAGTCTAGCAGCATAAGGTCGTGGTGCATTAACTTGTTGTTGAGGTGCAACCAGGATAGCTACAGTAGCAACTTGTTGATGATAACAAGATTGCGCTCTAGCTTTACCCTTATGAGAAATAGCAGTTACATCCCCTTCCCTCCTCTTGAGGTTTGCTGAATATGGTTTCTTTGCTCCTCCCAAAGAGGATCCATCACCATTTAGAATCTTCCAAACTTAATCCCACTTTCGACTCTTTCACCAGCCATTACCAGATCATAAAATCCTGCAGACATGCAGCCTATCAACTTCTCAAAATACATACCGGGCAATGAAGCCATGAACATATCGATCAGTTCTCTTTCCACCATAGGAGGTTGCACCCTCGCAGCTAAATCCCGCCATCTCTGGGCGTACTCCTTGAAGCTCTCAGTATTCTTCTGCGATAGATCACTATTATACTGATAGTGACAAGCGAAAGCCTTGACCAATTCTTTCCAGCTGCGGATATGAGTTCTCTTAAGCCCCATATACCATTCCAAAGACGCTTCTGCTAGATTGTCTTGGAAAAAATGAATTAACAGTTTTTCATCATCAGAGTATGCAAACATTTTTATGAAATACGCTCGAATGTGTACTCTAGGACAGGTTGTCCCTTTGTACTTGTTGAAATCTGGTATCTTAAACTTGGGGGGAATCCTGATCCCAGGAACTAGACTAAGATCTGACATATCAAGACCCAGAGAGTTCTGATTCTCGAAAGACTTCATCTTCTCCTCGATCAGTTTAAACCTTTTGTCAGCTTCAGTTGGCAAACCACCGTCCATGTCTTTCATGGAAACGACATCATCCTGATGATCTTACCAATGAGGGCCAGTAGCCCCGTGCACAACGCATCCACTTCCACCGACAACATTACCATTTTCATTCACAACACCTCTGCTTGAAGGTATGATAATAGTAGGAATACTCTATGGAACAGTCCCACCAATCGGTGGAGCAATAACACTAGATCCCCCATGCAAAACACCCTCTTTGTCGACCCGTGCTATTAATGGTTGGACCATAGTTCTCAATTGTTCCTTTCCACTAGCAACATTTTGCATCAGCTCTATGAACTGAGCCATGCAAGCTCTGGCTTCCTGCAATTTTAGCTTGAAACCTGATCCATTACTTTTTGCTGATTCCCTCGAGTTGGATATCTATGGAAACTAAACTCCTCAATCCTTTTACTGAAGAAAACCAAGCAGAGATAAGAACAAAAGGCCACTGAGAACACATGCGATACAAATGAGAATGCGGGATGAAAAATGCAAACATGTCTATATATTTACAGGGAGATCTCCCCCTTGATTCTAGTTTCAAAAAACAAGAACAGTAGAGATGGGCAGGAATACCACCAAAATCTTCTCATATTAAATAAAGCTGAGACAATACACAACAACAAATGAGAAATATCCGAATATAAAAAGGTACTGATCTCATCCAACAAATCTGGTGATGATTAAGATATAAAAGCAAAAAACTATTGTGACATATCCGAAGATAAACCTCCCCAGTAGTCATGCTCTTTGCCTCAGGCCTGAGCCTCCTTAAACATCGTCTTCTTATCTGGATAGTCTGGTCTGACAACCAACTCTCTGATGAGGATGTCCCTTATATGTATCACATCTCGGAGACAATGACAATAATCTTCCCAAGCATCTTTGCCAAAGGCATCTTCCAACCTGGGTTTCTTCACACCTGCGCGGATCTTGAGCTCTTCAAGTGCTGATAAAGTCTCATGGTATTTCTGCTCAATCGTGTATCAGCGGGACAATTCCACCATTACTTCTTTCTCCTTGACCTTGAGTTACGCCTTCAGCTTACCAATTTGAGTACGAAGCTGATCCTCCCAGTCCTTGTTGGTGGTCAAAGTAGCATTCCATCGTTCATTGAATTTGGATATCTTCAGATACGCTCTGTCTAAATCCTCCTTCTTGTGCTTCAAAATGCTGTAGGTGCTTTTTAGATCCTGATCGATCCTCTCTCATACCCTGATCTGCTTAGCTAGCTCTTTCTCGAGCTTGGTCAATGACTTTGACTTCACCTTGGCCAAATAAACAGCTTCACTTTTATCATGCTTCAGATGATTGATCTCCTGTTTCAACTCTTCATTCTCTTTGTGCCGCTCTTCCTTCTCTGCCAAAAGCTTATTATATCTCAGGATGTCAATCGTCGTAGGCTGGTCAATGACCAAGGGATACAATGGTTCTTCAACAGGAAACGGAAAAAGTACCCTTTCAACTCTCTTCTGAATCCACTCCAAGTAGGGGTCATAGGCTCTACAATCACCTTTGCTCAAAGAAAGCTTTCCCTTCTTGTGGATTTTACCCCACGCATCAATGAATCTGGCCAAAATATAAGGATCAGCTACACTGGTGAAGTACAAAGATTCCTGCACTTCTTCTTCCTTCGGAGGTCCCCTCAAAGCATAACCAAATTGTCTGACAGCAAGAGAAGGATTATAGTTGATACCCCCTTTTCTCCCCATCAAGGGTACATTAGGGAAACTCCCACAGCTAAAGATGAGTTCACGATCAAGCAAATCTCGGTTGAACCAGGCGATATCCTTTTCTGTTAAACACATAAGCCTCTTTGACCATTCAGACGAATTCCTTGAATCCATAAAAGCTCTAGAGTGAGGAAGATGATCAACAAACCACTTGCGAGAAAGAGGTGCACAACAAGAAACCATCCTTCCTCTTCTTTTCTCATTCTTGTAGTGTACTGAATGATATAAATCTTCTAGGAGAGTAGGTATAGGATTCTTGGAAGCAAAGATATGAAAGGCATCAAGATCAACAAAGTTCGGTACATTAGGAAACAACACAATGTCGTAGACGTACAAAGCCAAGATAACACTGAAAACCACCCAACAACCCTCTTCAGTATACTTTCGGGCTTTATCCACCAAGAAAAATAAAGTAAAGCCGAAAACTCCATTCCTGATGACAACATGATCGACCAACTCAGAGGTGCTCAAATAAAGAGCGGCAGCTAACTTCTCGAAATCGGGCTCTTCTTCTGAATAAAAGAATGGCATTTTATCTTGGACCGGGACACCTACGATGAAAGCGAACTCCTCCAAAGTCAGAACCAACACATAGTTCGGGAAAGTGAAACATCACAGCGGCAGATCATAAAACTGCAACAGGTTATAAATAGCTCCATGATCATAACTCTTGATCTTATGAACAAGATTCAGAATTCCTCCATAATCTTTCCTGAAGGTTTCAAGGACGCCAGGCTCAACCATGAAAATCAGACCAAATAAAGGTCCTAACTCAGGTGCCGGAAACTTGTATACAACAATCCTCTTTCTCTCTACTTCCATCTCTATAGAAGATCAGTGCCAGAATCAAAAGAGAGACGAGAACCTGTAAAACACACAGACATGTAATGTTAAATGCAGGATGATTATGCAGATGCAAACATGGGATCAAGGTATCTAATGCTCAAACTTGATGTTATGCTGTTGACTAAATCAGAACTTCGCTCTGATAAGAAATCCCAGAAAACCAGAACATTGAGATGATAGAAAATGGAGTATTTAGGATCAAAAGTCTGCTCTGACAAGAAAACCAGAAAAAACGGGTTGGTTGAAGGTCAAAGTTTCCTGCAAAACCCATCCCCTCTCACATGTGAGTTCTAGTCTTGAACGGTACGACATCCTATGCAAGTCATCAGTATCACAGACTCTCAGGTCGAGAGACGATGATACGCTCACCATTTCTGGTTTGGCATCATGGTCAATTGATGAGGTCTCAACTGACTTCCCAATGAACGGTCTCCAGAGTCGTTAGCTTTTCTAAGTCAATACTCCCTCAACTGCACCAGACACGTAGGATAGAGTATCTCCAAAGAAAAACCTCATATGGACGTGAATTCTGCACGAGCTATTGCGTGGCCACATGCCACACAAGCTCTCGCTACTCTCCACACTAATCCTATGTGTATACTCAAGCCTGGGTATTGGGCTTATCTCTTATGGAACAACCCACCCAACAGCAACAACAGCATAATATAACAATAAAATGTGAATGCAATAATACACAACAGGTAATGTACATAAAGCAAATAATTTCACACAAAAAAAACCCAAAGACACAACACAAGCGCTAGGATTGACTCGCATAGGGAACTCTCTAGTCCCCAGCAGAGTCGCCAGCTGTCGCAACTACAAAAAACACCCGGCAGAAAAAACAGAAGAGTCACCACCGAACATTATTTATCCTAAAGAGAGGGAAAGGAAACGATTGAAGAAAACTTGAAGAACGGAAAAAGACAAGGTCATTGCAACCAAATCTTGGGTTCGGGAGTCGGTTACGCAAGGGGAAGGTATTAACACCCCTCACGTCCGTTGTACTCAACGGGATCCACACTTGTTGTATAATCAAAGGGTGTGTTTATCTATAAGCTAAAGCTAAATGGAAACAAGAACAAAAGAAAAATAAAGAGACTCGATAGGACATCGCCGCCTTATGCCTACGTATTCCCTCGTGCAATAGGAAAGTCAGAGCCAACGTAGTTCAGAAAACTACGGGTGATGGGGGGAAGGTTGCTCGACAAGACATCACCTTCTTGTGCCTACGTATCCTCATCTAGTATGAGAAATCAAAGCAAACATAGTTCGGGTAAATGAAACCACAAGTAGGTTAAGTGTTTTTTATGAGTGAAGCTAAGTTTCAATTCCAGCAGTTAGGGTCGATGTCTGTTTGCGGTAGAACGGAAAAGTAACATACTATTTTCTGAAAATGAAGTTTGAAGCAATGATCCTGAAGGATAAAAAGTTTTGACTTTTGTTTGTGAGTTTTAGTGAAGTGAATTAGTTTTCTTTGTGATTCACGTTGCACTAAAGACTATGACATAGGAACGAATGCGTCGCATATCGCCCCTAGACGGGACGTACACTAAACACTCTAGACAAGCGAGAGGAGACCCCTCACTCATCATTTCCCATGTGCTTAAGGCTTGTAGCGCACAGTGTTCATCGTATTTATTAGATGAATTAGAATGTGTTTTGAGATGAGAAGAGAGATGCACGGAAGGTCTAAGGGAAACTCGGCCCTAATGTTGTCATGCAAAGTGGTCCTAAAGTCGGGATGCAAAAGGAGATTTTATCCTAATGTTAGCATGTAAAAGATGGACCTAAGGTTGAGGTTAAAAGGGACTAGCCTATATATTATCATGCTTGGATTGCTATCCTAGTGTCTATCCTACTCCAAATTTAATCGAAAGTTAAATTGGAATAAGAACCCTAAGGGAGCATGCAAAGGAAAGCAAAAAAAAACAAGAAAACAAGGCTAAAACAGTAGCTACAACAATGCCTCCTGCATAAAACAACAATAAGATCCAGCACACAAGCAAGACAACATATAACAGCACATGTTTCAGCACAAAAACAGGTGTGAAAGGCCAGGCAGCAAGCAAGCAAGGCAAACACAACATGCAAGTTCAAAGCAAGAACGGTTGTAGAAAACAGGGCAGCAAGCATGTTTGAATGCGATTAAACAAATGCAAACAACAATCATGGATTGGCATCATACAAGTATGAACATGCTTTGACAAACAAACATAAATGATCAACAACATTGCATCAACAAGAAGTGACAAGATTAAGTATGCATTTTCAAAAATGGACAATCAAACGATCAAACGAACACGCATCGAATTGGAATCGGAAACAAATGCAATCATGCATCATAATATTCAGCAACATGCTTTTAATGATAATCTATTAGTCATGCCACGAGCAAGCAAAACAAAAGATCACTCATCAATCAAACAACATCAACATGTTAAACATTCAAAACGGAAACCAAAAGTTGTGCGTCAAAAAATCGGGATCAAACATTCAAGAATGGTGAAACATGTCAAAAACAATCCACATAAATGCATCATATCAATCCATGAAGTTTGCATGTGGAAAGGAAACCAAACAAACAAGAAAATGCAAGAAAATCACATTGTGCCTCAGTGGTAACCAGTTACTCAATATAGGGTAATCGGTTACTCTATTGAAAAAAAGCTGAATAACGTGAAATTTATACTGAGTAACCGGTTACCCTATATAAGGTAACCGGTTACCATTGAACCAGAATCAGAAAAACAACTTTAATTAAGCAACAAACAACTTCTCCAATCATCCATATGAACATGATATCAATCAAGCATGAAATTAACATCAGATATCAATGATCAATCAACATGTAAACATAATCAAACACTGAAATCACAAATCACCATGATCCAAATCAACAAAATGAATCAAAAAGCAGCAAAACCCATAGATCTACATTGTGATTATTCAAATAAGCTCAAAACATAATTAGATCCAGAATTGCCAATCTTCAAAGCTGATATTTGCTTTGGTGAGTGTTGATTCACTTGAAATTAACAAATCCAAGCAAGAAACCTAAAAATTCTTCAAGATCCAAGAGCTTCCTTGTGGTAGAAATGAAGATCAAGCAAGATCAAGCAAAAATGATCCAAAAAGAACTTTCAATCTAGCTTCCAAATTCATATCCAAAACCAAACAAAAATTGAATGGTGAATTGACGATAATGGAGATGAATGATGGAGGTTTGGCTCTAGAATTCAATGATTCCAATGAAGAATCAAAGAACTCAAGGGAAGGAGCTTTAACGGAGGTTTTGGGAATGAAAAAGTGGAGAGAAAATTGAGTGCAAATTCTCAAGAATGAGTGTGAAATCTGAAAATGAAGGGTTCTGTTTTTTGTGAGGTTTGGAGCAAATTCACTTAAATAAGCTCTAGGTTTGGAATCTAAATATGGTTTGGAGTGGGGATTAGCATTTGGAATGGAAATTAGGAGTGGAATTAGGAATGGATTGTTTGAAATTTGGAGGGAAATGGTGAAAATTGAAACAATTCTAGATCCTTCCAAATATGATCAAGTGAAATCAATGGTTGAAAATGATTGGAAAATTGCACATGCTGAAAATTCAAACATTTTGGCAAACTGCACTTGAAGTAACCGGTTACCCTAAATCAGGTAACCGGTTACTCTGTTCAAAAAGTGCCACATTTGGTGCCAAATGGAGGGAATCCTGTACAATTGCCCGTTGCCACTTGTTATGAACCTTGTTATGCCTCTGAAATCTGCTCTTGAATATGGTAACTCTGAGAACGCCTCAGATAGCCAATGTATTATCTCCTTAGCTGAAAATAACCTGCTGAAACAATGAAATCGACCACTCGATTGCTGGGCAAAATAAATGTCGGAGCCTCTAACGCTCGTTGTTTAGACTCTTGCAATCAAAGGGAACCCTGAGCCACAGAAATACCTTGATCCCATGTCTTGAGAACCAATGCTATGATATGCAGAAATGAAAAATGCAGAGAAACATAAGCCAGTAAAGGTTAAAACGGAAGGGAAAATTTTGGGGTGCTACACACTAGGAGGCAAATCCTCAATAACAATGAACTTGTATCCCATGGTGGACACTGGGGAGATTCTCTACAGTCTTGAAAATCACATACGATCAAAGGATCAATCCAAGAGCATTGTCAGCTTAGACTTTGTTGGGACTTTTGCTGAAATGGTCCAGAAGTGCGTCTGCAACATTAAGATTTCTTAGGGAAGAAAAAGATATTTTTCACAAAGGACTAGTGACGACCAGATTGCCAATACCAATAAAAGTTGTATTTTCACACAAGAATGCCAGTGACAACTGGACTTCAACAGGTGCCTGGAATTTCACTATAGATTCATGACTTCAGTGGGTGGCCACAACTTTACTGTAGATTAGAGATGCTTCATCGGGAATCTCAAAAGGAGATGCAAGCTGGTTGATTTGTAAACATATCCTACCAAATAAAGAGAAAGATCGTCTGGATCTTCACCAAACTTCTAAGAGAAGTTCCATCTGATAAAATTAAATTTAGTAGTGGACTCGCTGGGGAGAATCATCACCAATTGTGATAAAATCCTTATAAAGGGACATCTGAAATAAAGAGAAACCACTTGTAAGGACTTTGACAAAACTTATTTGACAAACTTCCAAGGGAATGCCATTTGTAATTGCAGAAGGTTGAAGAGCCACCAAGAATGGATAAGCTTCTTGAAAGAGACTGCCACTTATCATTGTAAAGATGGAGGAACCACCAAGAACATATAAGCTTCTTGAAAGATACTGCCACTTATCGTTAGGGTATGAACTCCAAGAAGATGTTACATCACTGCTGGAGAAGAGTGGAGTTGTAAGAAATTCACCAAAGGATGAAATAAACATCCATTTCACTGAGGAAGCATGAAGCTAAAGCGATTCATTAGAAATTCTTAGGCCACTAACTGAGATTCTTGCATCAAACCTGTCACCACTGTTGGAAGTGGATACTCATCGGGGAATTGCCATAACTACTTAAAGTAGATACTCACGGGGAATCACCCAAACATGTCAGTTACTTAGGGTAAATACCCATTGGGGATATGTGTGAGGAAGACCACAAGAAAAAGTTGCTTGATGGGCAACCACAACTCTTGAAATCAAAACAAGCTTCAATTCTCAAATGCCCCACATCACATGGTTTATGAGAAGAAGTCATCTTAAGAGGATTTTACAGAAAGCCTGGCATATCAATGCTCTAGTGTCTTCAAACTCTTGGAGAGATTTATCTAATCTCGATGAAATTGCCCCAAATCGAATGTATTTTGCACATTGGAGTCTTTGAACTCATCTCTTAATGATAGTCAGACTATGAAAGCGACAACTGGGATGCAACATGAACAAGGAAGTCAGTGACGACTAGAATTTGCATACAAATAACAATTGGATTTTGACAAATAACGCCAGTAACAAATGGGAAACAACTTGCCCCTGCTTAGCAAAGTTTCCAAGTAAACGTGCCCCACATAGTTTATGAGAAGAAAGCATCTCAATAGGATTTTACATAGAATGGGCCATAACAATGCCATAGTGTCATCAAACTCTTGGTGAGATTTATCAAATCTCGACGTAACTGCCACAAGTCAACTGTATTCTTGCATAATAGAGTCTTCAAACCAAGCATGCCAATGACAATTGGTCTTAATGAAAGGACTGATGATGACCAAATCATCAATACCATTAACAATTGGGCTTCAAAGTAAGAGTTCTAGTAACAATTGGGAAACAAATTTACCCTTTCTTAGCAAAAATCTTCAGGTAACATGCCCCTGGATATGGTCATCTTTTGAAATGGTTGGCCATCTACTCAAAGGAGTCAAAAGATTAAACTCGTGATTGATGTTCACATGCAAGCTTCTATGTCTTCAAGCAATGTTAGGAAGCAGAAAATGTTAATTCTGAAATTGCTAATGCAACACAAATATTTGTCTTGACGTTTTTATTGAAAAGATATCGCAATAACTTGTGACTGAATCACCAGTTAGGATATGTCATTAATTTTCTTTTGTGAAGCCAACACAAATTTGATCATAGCTCAATAGGAGTCAGGAAAGTTATCTCATTGAGTATGCTTTTAAAATAAACCCTGCTTCAATTAGGTCTTTTGAGGGTTGTAACATGGCATGGTTCACGGTTTATGAAACAAAGGATATAAGGCTCAAAGTTTATTTATACCCAATCCTTCTTCGTGATGTGCTCCAATCCTACGTTCACTTTAAGCTGGATGTGAGGACTCATCTCGCAAGAGGAATTTTGATGTGGTTGAGGAACCACTGATGCTTTGGACATGGCAATCACTCACCTTTTTCGCTTTTGGTGTTTGGTCACACGAATTTGCTATTTGTTGAGGATTTTTCTTTGTAACTCTTTGTTTTCTCCTTTTGCTTTTTTATTTATTCCTTAACTTTTTCATGGACTGAGTCTTTTGTATTTGATCTTGAAGTCCAGCGAGATGCCCCAATTTTGCCTAAATCTCCTTCATAGGTTTTGATTTAGCGGGCTTCTTCTTCTTTTTTTTTATAATTTTTTTTATTTACAAATAAATCGTGCGACCCTAAGTCATTTTGACTTGTTGAAAGGATTGTGACTGCCCCATTCCTCAACTAGTAGCAAACGAAAATAAATACTAGTGACAATTGGGTCTGACTCCTAAACTCTTACTTTGTGAGGGTAAAGTGAAGCTGATCCTCAGATATTCACTCCTTTTTATAAATGTTTGGATGCTCGATTAGCTTAACATGAAAACTACCCCGCCCCTTGGTTAAAATGGGTTTTTTTTTATTTGGAAAAGAAAAACTCCTACTTCAAGGCTCTAAGGGGTTGAAGAGGAATTACCTTCCTTATATCTCTAGTGTTTGAGAGTTTGAAACAATGTCTTCCATCATCAGCAGGTTTTATTCAAAAGCATACAATGAGAGGTCTTGCATTTTCATTTTCATCATCCTTCCTCCAATTCTATGCCTAAGCAAGAGATTAGGTGGTATTGACATTATATAGTAGAAAAGTATTTTATATTAGTGAAAACGAATGGACTTCTTCAAGACAAACATAGTCATAACATTAATCATTCAACATAAACAAATTCTTACATGCCAAAACAAAATGCATTAACAAACACAGAAAGTTACACATGAAAAGCCAAATAAGTTAAACATCTGACATAACATAGCCTAAAGAAAAGTCTTCATACTCCATAACATCAATCCAACACGTGCACGGAAGAGCTTGCTCCACACTCGAGCAAAATAGTGATTTGAACCTTGGGTTTGCACATCTTGAAGGACATGATGCCCTTTTGAACAATCTCTTTCACCTTCTCCTTGAGGACATAACAATCCTCAATTTTGTGGTCGGGTGACCCTTGATGGAAATAACACAAGGCATCAGTCTTAAAATAGCTTCTATGAAGCATCGAGATGGCTGGCGGCGTTTTGTCTTGATTAAACTATTATGCACGAGGACATGGGACATTTGACATTATACACTGGGATGTCCATAGACGCACCGCTCTACTCAGATGGTTGTTTAGTGGAGGAAGAAGAACCATCCTAACATTGAGAGATGACCAATTCTTTGACCAAAGTAGTCAAACGCTTCTTAGTAACTTTCGAGTTTGCAACTTCAACCTGAAGCTCTTGGTTTTATTGCTCTTGGTTATTTATCAATGTCTTCATTGTGTAGAGAACATCCCCATGTGGGCTCTCAAGGTGGAAATATCCTCTCAAAGTACTTGGTTTTCTTGTTCCAAGTGATCCATCCTCTCTTGTAGTTGAGTATTGAGGTGACAAAATTGGCCAATAGAGGAGACAAAGTGTCACACCCCAAATTTTACCCTTAGATTCATTTTGCATTTCATTTTGTTTCGTATTTCGTTTTAACTAACCACTAACCGATTTGCTCAGTCTGTTCGTTTTGCAGGAAAATAATACCGCGTGCATTTTAATTCATGTCAGTGCAGACGTATCACCAGTTCATAGTCGTTTGACGATCACAGAGCCAATTCATTATCAAAGGATCCCCAAGCAATTAGGGTTTCCTATCTCTCGATTTACACGACTTTGGTTTGAGAAATTGGTTGGAATACTCCAGTACAGTTCATCCAGATTTGAAAATCGGGTTGTCAGCCGTCAAATGAAAGGGTAGAATTTTAATCGAATTATGAACCATTTTGAGGTGAGATCGCTAAAATATGAATAGATTTGGATTTGAATCGGCGCGAGAATTGTTTCAAGGAAGTTATCTAAACAAGTTCGAGCGCGCACCCATTTATCTTTCCATACTGGTTACGAGTTAAATTTTAGAGGCACATTGGAACTTACAGTCTGCATCGGATTTATGGTGGATATCAGTTTAGTTTTGGATAGTCGCAAGTCTCAGATGATTAAAATTCGGATTACAAAGTTCGTTCGTAATGAGATATGGGTCAGATTTAATTTCAGAATCAAGTTCATATCTTATTAGAATTCTAGTTCGAATACATTGTTCAAATATGCATTTCATTACAAAAATCCGAAGTTTACATTTTGAGGAATTACAGATTAAAAGCCTAATCCTAAGTTTTGTCCTAATTTTCTATGACTAAATTCTCAGCTGCTGAGCCTTCAAGTCTTCATTTCTGAATCTCCCAAACCTGCAAAACAAGACAATGTTAGATAAAAAAAATTGTTGTCAGTTGGAAATTTATTTTCGAAAAGGATTTGAGTTTTTAATTTATTTCGGGCCCTCAGAAACAATGTCATCATCGGGTCCAGGAGGGGTAGCAGAATCTGCTACCAAACCCCCCGTTTTCACTTTCCGACCTCAGGCCAAAAATTCGGCAAATTTCTGTTCAGTTCTGAGAAAGAGAAAAAGAGATTTTAAAAAGTGTTTTTTGTCCCAAACAAGCCTTAAGAACATTTTCGAAAATCATCAACAAAATCCAAATCAGATCCGAAAAAATCCAAAGTATAATCATCAGTAAAATCAAAATGAATCCAATTAGATCCATCATCATCAATGTTCCCAACAAATTCGAGAAAAAACAATGCCATCAAAGAAAATCAAATCACAACAGATCTGGAAGTGAGAAAAGAGATAATAATATCACCAAAATCAAATCCATCAAAACGAGATTGAGAAAATAATCAAGTCAGATCAAAAGCGTTTTGAATTAAATCCATCTTAAAAATCAAATCTGAATCCAATCACCGTAACAACAAATCCGTAATAGGATTAGAAAAAGATTTAAAAGTTCAATATAAAAATGGACGAGTTCGTCATCAAAAGGGGGACGTAAAAAATCACCAGAAAAACCCTAACGAAAATCATCATCCAAGAATCGGCAGCCAAGAACCCCAAAATGAAAAGGGACGAGTTCAAAGCCATAAAGAACAACCAAACCGGACAAAATCAAACCCTCACAGCCGCAAATCGTGACGGACCAAACGGAAATCCTCACGGATCATCCGAAACACCCACAAGCCTCAGAACTACGTTCATCATCAACCCCTGATAATCACATAAAAACCGTAGCTTTATCATCATCGTGGATCAAACATCACAAAATTCAAACAAACCAAAAAAAAACATAAGAATGATATGATAACAATTTCGTTTGTTTGTTTCAGATCAAAGAGAGGTCATGGCCATGAGAATGAAAGAGAGGAAGAGTCACTCATGTGGGAGAGGAGAGAAGAATTTTTTTGCAGCAAGGCTCTCCAATGGAGACCGCCGCGCCAAGTAGTAGAAGAAGGGTTTCAAACCCTAACTTTGCAACACTCCCCTCTTTAAATATGACCCAGGTCGGGTCTGGGAAGTGGTGACCCAGCCCAACCTATTTCCTGTATTTTTTTTAATTCTCTTTATTTTTTTTTTTACCTTTTTTATTATTACAATTAAAACTACCCTTTTTTTATGTAAATCTAATTAAATTAACTTTTTTAATCAAAAGCTAACTAACTATTTTTTAAAAAAACTTTTTTAAAAAAATAAACATTCTAACTCTTTTTTAACAAATTTGACTTTTTAATTAAAATTAATTTTTTTAAATGATTTTTGTAAATAACTTTCTTTTTAATTAACATTAACTCTTTCTTTTAAAAATTAAAATTCTAAAACAAATTCTAACTTTTTTTAAAAAAAATAATTCTAACTCATCTTTTTTCTAAATCAAAACCCTAATTCCATTCTAACTCTTTTCTAATTACCTAAATTCTCATCGTCTCAAAACGTTCATCACCTCACTTCCAAATTTTCATCAATTCTGATTGTCATCCTTTACTCCTAACATCATTATCGATTATCCATGGACCTGTCTGCTAACCTTTCCTTTATATTTTTACTTGTACATTATCTAACATCATCGTTGTTGTTATCACTTGTATCATATCACTATTTTCATTGCTTATTAAATTTCACTATTTATTATTTTTACCGCTTATCCCCTCCGAAGGAAAGATTTAACTGTTTGACCGCCATGTCAATATTCTTTTACCCTCATTCCATTCAAGCCATAGAATCCGAGTCGCCGTACTCGTACTTAGGAGTCCCGCCGTGGACATACCCTTACCTTTTCCCAAACCTTAAGACTTTGAGTCACCGTACTCACGCTTAGGCGTCCCGCTGTGGAAAATTCTAACCTTTACCTTAGCCGTAGGATAAGGATTCGCCGCACACCATGTAAGTTACCCGTCGTGGAATACTTATCTTACCCTTTTCAATTCAACTCTACAACATAGAATCGGAGTCTCGGCACTCCAAGTAAGCGCTTCCGTACGAACGTTTATTTTCCCTTGGAATCTTGACCATAGTCAAGAAGTTCCTCACCTCCCTCTGTGAGGGGAACTACGATTACTCTGATTCCATCCCCTACCTCGGATACATAGGCACAAGATGCGAGTCTTGGAGAGTAAACTTAGGACTAACCCTTAGGTCTTTTTTCTTTACCTTTAACCCTTAGCATACCTTAAGCAGATAACATTAGCAATAGCAATTTTAAAACAAAAGGTTCCTGTAGAGTACTGCAGAAGTTTAGGATGCTAATACCTTCCCTAAGCTTAACCAACCCCCGAACCCTAGATCTTTCCCCACATTGTGTTTATGATGCAAAACATGTTTTTTCCTTTCTTTAACCTTTACTTCGGATAAATCAAAGATCGGTTGTGAATAAAAGATGTGATTCAAATTAATTAATAATTTGATATCCTATTCTCACCGCAACACAAAGGGGTGATCTAGAGAGATGCGAATGAGATGCAAATGTGATTCCCTGCATGCAATGCAATGAAAATGCAAGCCTAATGGTTTTAAGGAACTAAAAGTTGAGTTGCAAACATTTTGGAAAAAACCGAAAAGTTTCATTTCATAAATCATGATTTTTATTTATCTTTTTTTGCAAAGGAATGAACAACTGGATTCCTTGAAACCAAAGGGTTATTCATGAACGCAGGAATGTATGGATGAATGTATGCACAAACGCACATATACATATATTCACATATATGCAGACAAACAAACAAAGGTCTAGGTTTGAAAATCACGAGCAAGGAGTCATGGTCTATCCATTCAACTGGTGTGTACTATGGGTTTTGCACCTACAAAACAAGGTCCTAAGAGGTTCCCAAAGTCATCGACCCATCTTTCGGATATTATCGATACACCAATTACTTGAAAATCAATAATATTCTCAAGAGATTCTCGTCCGAGTATAGTATCGCGTATCAACTACTTCGTGTTTACACCCTCATAGTCATCGCACAACATCCTAAATAGACCAAGTGAGGTAAGTGGGTTCTAAAGGTCCTCAGTGTCACAGAATCCTAGGTCGAAAGTAGTAACGCATTCACGATTACTCGTTCAACATATACTACCCTCAAGAGGGCCTTCACTGAGCGGAGGATCTCAAGTCAACTTTTTCGGGACTACTCCCTCAAAGTCTCCTTGACTATACCCACCATCCTATCATAATTGCACTCAAGTACGGGTCAGAACTTATCTCACCACTCAAGGTAACAACCCTGCATATAAAAACCCATGCGCAATAGATATATACAAATATTTATAAATATATAAGTATACAAGCAAGCAAACATATAACACAAATGCAAACAAGGTAGGCTTAACCCTTTTAGGGGATATTCCCTAGTGAAGTCGTGATTTTTGTTGCGGTGAGAATCAGATATCAAGCTATTGATTAACTTGAATCACAAATCTTGAAATTCACCACCGAGCTTTGATTTATCCAAAGGAAAGGGTAAAGATCGAAGAAAATCCTAAGTGCGCTATGTAACAACAAAGCTAAGAGAATCTAAGGTTCAGGGGTTGGTTATACCTAGGAAGCGTGTTAACATCCTAAGTATCTGTAGTACTCTATAAGAACCTCTTGTTAGAATTTGTGTTATGTTATTATTTGTTTGCTAAGGAAGAAGTGTTAAGGTAAAGACCTATAGGTTTATTTCTAAGTATGCTCTCCAATACAGCGCATCTCGTGCCTATGTATCCTAACTAGGATGAAATCAGAGTGTTCGTAGTTCACCTCACTAAGGTTGATGAACTCTTGACGGTGGTCAAAGTTCCATAAGGAAGGCAAATGTCTATGGCAAGACACCTACATAGAGTTAAGAAACTCAAACCTAAGGATAGGTTAAAGGGAGGTAAGTGTCCATGGTAAGACACCTAAAAAGAGTGTGGCGACTATAATCTTAAGGTTAGGATATAAGGGAAGGTAGGAAGGAGCACACTAGGCTAAGCTATCCTAAACATGACATAGAGTCAACAGAGGGAAACCTTTACTTTGGAATGATTGAGAAGATATTTTGGATGCAAAAAGTATCAACACCTGCACAAATAAAATTTCCCAATACAGATAAAGAAACATAACAGGCCCAAGTCTCCAAATCTCAACTCCACGAGCATAAAAGTGAGGGTCATATATCTAAGTCCAAAGTCTAGAGCTGGAAATAGTAATCACAATCCACCAATTGACAGTCTTTTAGGGTTTCAATATATTTATTTTTTTTGTATTTTTGTGCTTTTGAATAAGATGAAAAAGATAAATATGAATAATGATATATGAACATGATATATGAACAGTGATATATGGACAGAAAGATAGAAAAAAGAATAATGAACAGAAATTAAAGTGAGTGGTTAATCGTTAACTGATCAGATGAATCGAATCCACTGTAGCACTATTTATAAGGAAGATCATGCTATGGGAGACCGCTCAATACGATTTTTGTGCTAAAACATGATTGAGAAATGATATGTAGATCATTCTCTAAACGAATCTTAATCACAAACTTCCGTCGATTAATCGAAGATAACCTATCACGATGGCAAAGTATAGAAAATGATCTCAATGATCATTCACTACAAATTTAAAATAATGAAGGTTAACAACTTCGATAACCAACATTTATGATTCTAAAGACTTCATCGACCAATAATGAAAATAAAATAAAAAAGAGAAGAAAATCGAAGTAGAATGAAATCTAAAATAAAATGTAAAATGGAAATAAAAATAATCATAAAATCATAAACCAAAGACATCAATGCCATATTATTAAAAACATTATAGAAAATAAATCAAAGAAAATTATCAACAAAATTATTAACAAAGTAACTAATAAGATTATTTAACAATGTATTAACTAAGATTATTAACAAAAATATTAACTAAGATTATACCAGAATTTTTAACAAAGAAAAATTAACTAAAAGTATCAATGAAATAATTAGCAAAAATATAAGGAAGGGTGTGAAAAGGGGTTTGTAATGATTGTCGAATCATTTGGGTTTGGCCCATCATCCACACAAAAAAGCAAAAAAAAAAAAAAACTCTCAACTAGGTTATAAAAGAGAGGCTTAAGCCAAAACAATGTCACGAGCCATAGAAAGCCCAAGATCTACAACATGGTTAAGAAAACAAAAGCAGGCAAACTAAAGCTATGTTCTATCAGATCCAAACAAATGAGAAACAAGGCACGTTCATGGAAGGGTCTAAAAAACAAAGATGGCTCAGAGTTTTCCTCCTCCTCATCGCGTCCGAAACAACATCAAAATGCAAGAATCAAAGTGTAAAACGAAAATGAATCAAAGAGGAACACGACGCATCTCAACCTTCTCACGATCCGTCTAGTTTTCACTCGCTCCGTCTTCGCTCGCTCTCTATGATTTTGGTTTTGCTTCTTTTTCATATTTCATCTCATTCTATCGCGATTCAGAATGGTTCATGGTGGGTGTTGATTGAAGGGTGTTTTGGGTGGAGAAGATTAATGAAGGTTTGAGGTTTCGTAGAAGATGAAGCTGGAAAGGGTTGAAGAAGAATGTTGAGTGGTTTTGTGAAGAATATGTGTTTGTAAGTTTGATGGTGGTTTAGTGAGGTTGAGGTTTTGGCAGCATAGCGATGCTTTTCTCCAACCCCCTTTGAACGAGTGAACTCATTGTGTATTAATAGAGAAAGAAAATGAGGTGAGTGAATTGTAATTTCTGTTGTGATGTCGTTTCAATTTCGTAGTTGTTTTGATGATATTTTGTGAGTCTCGAAAGAAATTGGTGTTGTACAAATTGTTTTTGCAGGTTTCTGTGTTAAGGGAGTAGGCTTTGTCGTGTGTTGGTATGGCTTGTTGTTTTGGTTTTGCTGAAGCAGGTTTTGCTGCGTGGTGCTTTGTACGGTTTGCGTGGTGTAGCAGGCTATAGTAGGCTTATTGTTTGGTTGTACGAAGGCGTAACGGGTGTGATTTTGTGCACATGGCTTGGTCGCTGCAGGTTTTAAATAGTGGTTATGGTAGCAACATTTGTTGTACATTGTGGGGTCATAGTATAGCAACTTGAGGTGGGGCCAACGAATGTACGTTTTGAGCTGGTGTGGGTAAAGTTGGGATGGAATTATTTTGGAGTGTAGCAGTGCATTATTTTATCAAGAGCTTGTGGGATTGTGGATTTTGGACCTTACTACCACCATTTGAAAATTAATATACTAAAATATCCTATTTTAAAATTTTTTTTTACCAGAGTACCCCCTTTCTACTCCGAGTTCAAGGACGAGCTTGTGATGCAATGTGGCTCAGTAGAAACTCGTCCATTGGAAGGACGAGCTTGTGACATGTGGAATTTTTTTTTTAATTCTGAGTTTTATTTATTTATTATTAGAAATTTATTTTTTAATACATTAAATATTTATGTATTATAATTAATAATAAAATAATAATGTTAATTTTAATAAATAATAAAAAAATTTTTTTTTTAATTCTGAGTTTTATGTATATTTATTTTTTAATACATTATTTATTTATTTATTTATGTATTATAATTAATAATAAAATAATAATGTTAATTTTAATAAATAATAAAATTTTAATAAATAATAAAATTTTAATAAATAATAAAATTTTAATGTTAATTTGAATAAATAATAAAAGTTTAAGTATAAATAATAAGATAAATAATGTTAATGATTTTTTAAAAAATAAATTATTAAATACTCATTAATAAAAAATTAAATGAGTATAAATAATTTGTTATAAATAAATTATTGTTTGGTATAAATAAATTAAATGAGTATAAATAATTTGTTATAAATAAGTTATTTGTTATAAATTAAATGAGTATAAATAATTAAATAATTTTATTGTATACGAATTAAAAAAATAATGAATGATGTTCGGTAGTATGGGTGTGTAGTTTTTACAGAGTCTCGGTTATTGAATGACCGAGCTTAAACGTTTTTTTTTTTATAAATAAGTGTATTGCTCATCACCAAGTATCATTCGTGACAACTTATCTTCCTTGTTTTCGAACTCCATCCCAATCTCGATTTCGTCACCTAAATGGTTTTGAGTAGCATTTTCAAACACAGAGGTTGTATCATCGTGTTCGTCACATATATTTTGCATGTGAGCAGGCGGGTTATACAAACTTATGGGTTGTGCACGGATCGGTGTTACGACCGTGTCTTCGTCATCACTGTCACCAAAAATATCTTGCATCCTGACCTCCTGAATATCGTCGTCGCTTGCTTCTCCAACCTCCTCATTTGGTATGAAAGGGAAGTTGTTTTGTGTTGGTTCGTCGTCTGATGTTTGACTGTACCCGTAGCAGTGTGACTGTGTCTCTTGTGTTGGAAATGTTTCGGGGTTGTCTATTAGTCGGACATACAACTCAATTGTATGTAAGTTACCAAACATCGTGTGGCACCGAAACATTGCAATCACATCTTCGTCGTTTCTGATCGGCGTCATTAAGTAAAAAATTGTACGCTCGTCTTCATTAAGTGTTGGATGGCGATAAAATATTTCTGAAACGCTTCGTGTCAAATTTTTTTCCATTCTATCTTTTAAATGGAAAAAATCAGAATTCACATGAATTTTAAACGCGTATGTATCCGTGTTGCTGAACGAGAAACCGTCGGGGCTATTTGTTGTAAAAACACCGTTGTAGTGGCATGTAAGAATTAGGTTTCTCAGGGACATTTTCGAATGTGGAAAATTTCTTGGTGGTGAAGATTGATAGTAGAGTGGTTATGAATATTGATAGTAGTATGTGTTGCACATTTTCGTATACACATATATATGAGAGAAATAATGAAATTATTAAACTACAAGCTCGTCCATTAAAATGACGTCCTCAATTCTTCATTACCACAAGCTCGTCCCTCCATAGGGCGTGCTGGTTACGTGTTGCCTATATGCTCGTCCCTTCCATGGGCGAGCTTGTGTTGGAGTGTGCATTCTCGTCCAATGCATGGGCGAGCTCGTGTTGGAGTGTCTGCATGCAAAGAACAAATGTGTAAGGCCTATGCATGAGGGCTTCTGCATGCATGAAGACTAGTTTTGCATGCAATGGTCATTCAAGACAATAAAGTTGACATAATTAATTATATTTGCATGCATGAAGAATCATTTTTCTATAAATTCGATTTTTTACTTCAATTTTTCTACTCAAACTTTCTACACTCACTACACTAGCATTTGTAACACAAGTATTGTATTTCTCTACTCCTCCATTTTTACCATGTCGATTTTGTAGATGGGCGAAGAACACCGTGGTACACAGCAAAATATCCAAGCAAGCGTAAGTTTGTTAATAATATCATTTCATTAAATATTATTTCTCTAGTAGTTTAATAATATAAATTTTGATTACATTATGTTTGTTCAATGTTGTTGCAGACAAATGCCCCAAGGTTTAGAGTGCATTCGCATGCTCCTATTGATGCAAGTGCGAGAATAATGCTGTATCTTGAGATAGCCGGTTTTGCAAATATATCAAAAATAAAAAGTCTAAAAATCGACTCAGGCTTGGTTGTGGCGCTGTTGGAGAAGTGGAGACCAGAAACACACATGTTTCACCTCCCAACGGGCGAATGCACAATAACTCTTGAAGATGTATGTATGTTACTTGGTCTGCGAGTTGATGGAACAGCCATCAACGGTCCCACTGAGGTAACAAACTACGTTTACATGGAAAACTTGGGGGTGGAACCTACCGAAGATGAAAAAATAAAATGTTCCGTTAAAATAACCTGGCTAGAGGGTTTATACGGAACTTTAAAAAATAAATCTGCCTCTACCCAAGAAGACGTTCTCTTAGAAGCTAAAATATATATTTTACTAGTAATCGCTACAATTTTGTTTCCTGACAAAAGTCAGAATCTATTACATTCTTCTTGGATCCCTTTCGTAGGGGATCTTATAAAATGTGGCACCTATAGTTGGGGTTCTGCATGTCTGGCTAAATTGTATAGAGAAATGTGCAAGGCGGCAGTGAAAGATGTTAGGAGCTTGAGCGGATGTGCACTCCTACTAACATCATGGGCATTCACACGTATCCCATTGTTCGCTCATGTCACTACAGTGGAACCCTCGTATCCATATGCACAAAGGTATTACTTTATTAAAATACTCATTTATGTGTACATAACGTAAATATTTTTTATTCAACTATCTCTAACAATATTTTTTATTCAACTATCTCTAACAATATTTTTTCTGGTAAAAAAGATGGGTGCAACGAGGGATGAACTACCGTGCAAATCCTCGTTTCCATCTTCAAGGTTATCGAAACGCATTGGACCATATGCAAGAACACGATGTAAGTTTCAAACCATGTGGAAATAGTCTTCAATTCAACTCATTATCAGTATATTAATTTCCTTTTTTTTCCAGTTCATATGGAGACCGTACATTCGATATCCGCTGTCGAGGCTTGAAGATAGTCAAATCTGGAGTGCAACAACATTCCTTATTTGTTTCTATGCCGTTGAGATGCATCAAACGGATAGAGTAACACTCCAGTTTGGACTAGATCAACAAATCCCTCCCCCCCAAGGTGTCTAAGAGAACACCACGCCATGACTATGAGAAAGGCACAAAGAGTTAATTGGCGACAATTAAACAACAAGGAGCTCAAAGAATGGAGAAACATGAGACATGTGATTTTACAAGGGGACGTCGTGTTAGGTGAACGCAACCCAAGTCAAGAGTATTTAACTTGGTTTCGTGCCATTCCTTATGTGCACATTGCTCCAGACCAATTTTTAACAGACCCACGCTTGCAAGGATCATCATCAACACAACGAACTACGGCATCAATGCATCAGGATGTGCCACCAACCTACACATCCCAACATTCATACCAAAACCAAACACCCAACAATCCACTCCATCAACAAAACTATACCTACCAATACAACCAACAATATCAGCCTCAACCATACCTACGACCACCCATACAGTTCACCCAAGTCCAACCGCCCCTCATTTCCAATATCAACCCTCCAACACAACCTACTCTCAACCCGCCTCGACCATCAACACTACCTATACTCAACCCACCCCGAACTTTACGCCTGATGACGTCTACTACCCAACCTTTCAACACCCCCGATCTGAAACCTACCCGCCACCACCGCAACCACCACACTCATTCCAATAATTTTTGTTGACAGACGAGCAACTGATGCAGATGCCGGATTTTAACATTGATGATATTCTCGATGAGCAACCGGGACCCTCTTCACGGCAGACAAACCCCCCTACAACACATCACAATGAAGACATGTCTTCTGACTCTTCTGAATCAACTAGAAATGAGCGTTTGGGTAGGGGATATAGACAGCGAAGGATCCCTAGGTGTGGAACTGGGGGACATATTAGATGAAATGTATTTTTATTTTAATCAATGTTAAAATTATTTATTAATGAGTATTTCATGATTTTATTTTTTATTAATGAGTATTTAATAATTTATTTTTTTATTAAATTTTTTTAATAATAATTTATTTTTTATTAATTAAAATTTTATTTTTTATTGATGAGTATTTTTTAATACATAAAATTTTATTATTTGTTAAAATTAACATTATTATTTTATTATTAATTATAATACATAAATAAATAAATAATTAATGTATTAAAAATTAAACTAATAATAATAAATACATAAAACTCAGAATTAAAAAAAATTAAAATTTTATTATTTATTAAAATTAACATTATTATTTTATTATTAATTATAATACATAAATATTTAATGTATTAAAAAATAAATTTCTAATAATAAATAAATAAAACTCAGAATTAAAAAAAAAAATTCCACGTGCACAAGCTCGTCCTTCCAATGGACGAGCTCCTACTGAGCCACATTTTATCACAAGCTCGTCCTTTCGTTGGGCGACCGTCTACTGGGCCAAACTGATTCGTTATTTCAATGGGCGAGCTCGTAGTAGAAAGGGGGTATTCTGGTAAAAAAAGTTCAAAATGGGGTATTATGGTATATTACTTTTCAAAGGGTGGTAGTACAGTAAAAAATCATGGGATTGTTTGGTTTTGCTGCAAATCTGTCATGTCTTTACGATTTGTAGGATTTGAGGTTTTCAAACAGTTGGGACCTTTTGGTAGCAGGTGTCTTGCGTGTGCAGTATGCTTGGAAAGCTTGAGGTTTTTTGAATTTGTGACAATGTATTGGCTAGTTGCAATTATGAATGAAATGGACTCATAACATCACTTTTTATTTTTGTAATTTGGTAGTAATAATGGGTTTCATGCAACTTTGAAATTGTACCAAAAAACAATTGACATGGGTTTGAATGAAGTTTGAAAATGGATTATGAATTGAAAAGGAATTTGAAAAGAGATAGTAACTTGAATCTTGAATAATGGGAACCTTGAATTTGAGAATGAATTTGAGAACCTTGAATTTGAAAAGAGATAGTAACTTGACATCTAATGGGAACCTTGAATTTGAGAATGAATTTGAAAGGTGGTTATGAATTGAAACTTGGAAAGAAATGGAAAGAAAATTTGAATTTGAATGAAATTGAAATTGAATGAAGTTGAACTTGCATCTTGAATTTGAAAAAAAAATTGAATAGAATTTTAAATTAGATAAAAACTTGAAGATGAAATCTTAACATTGAATCGAAACTTGAATTGAATTGAAATGTGTCATACCCCAAATTTTGACCCCTTAGATCCTCATTATCATTTTAGGATCATACTCATGTGATTATCTAACCTTAACCCAATTCAAGTTTTTCTTTGTTAAGATGCAGATGAATTAGGGTTTTGCGCAGTCGAAATCGAAGCTTTGAGGTTTGATCAATCAATGTTTTGGATGGATTAAATCATGGAACAAGTTCAAAAATACAACATGAGATCAAAAGTGAATTCAATTTGAGGTTGTCACCTAAGATTCAAGAACAGTGCAGTTTGGGACCTCGATTAGGGTTTTTGACTGGTAAAAAGTCAATTGTGGTTTGACTTTAATGTTGGAAGATGTTTAAATGGTGGGATTGTGATTCATGAAGTTAATATAGCCTAATAAAGTTCATTCAAGAAGTTTCAAAGTCTCAGGAGGTCCAGAGTGACAACAGACGACTCGGTAGTCACCGATCGATCGTACGATTGACCGAAAAGTCAACTCTCCAAATTTAAGGAATTGGAATTCAAAGTGTGAATAAAAAATTTTCCTTATGTCATATTGCACTTGCCTATCAATTTTCATGACCATTGGATCAAGGATGAAGGAGTAATCGAAAAATCGGGAAATTAGGGGTTTGAAAGGGGCTAAGCCATAACTCCTTAACCACACATCCAATTGAGTTGGTTCAAAGCTCATTGGAAAGCTCTTGGAAAATCCTACAAAAGTCCCTAAGTGGTCCATGATCAGAAAATGCATTTTTTTGGAGTTAGAATCAAATTCATTTCAAGAAGGGAAAAAGACTTAGAGAAATTTCATTTTCAAGCTCATTTTTTAGCAACTTTGAGAGACTTTCTGGCCAAGTTCCTTTGGGAATTTGAAACTCATGAAAAAATGAATGTTTTAGAGCTATTTGAGGGCTTTCTAAAAAGTACAAGCACATCTCAAAAGGATTTGTGAGCTGAGAGTTATGGTTATGGCAAGTTGGTGTTTTCACACTTGAGTCCCACATTAACAAACTTTCAAAAATCATTCCTTTGATCAATTGGGCCAATCTCAGCTTTTGAAACATGTTTTATCTGATATGTAGAGACTTTGTAACATGGAAATACAATGAAAATGCAGAAGGTGTGGAATTAGCCAAGCTTGCAAGTGGGCTTGCAAGTGGCTTTACAACTTGCACTTAAAAGTAAAATTGACAAGCATGAGGTGGAAAGACAAATCTGAACCAGCCATCAACCTATGCATTCTAGTCTGCATTTAGCCACTTCAAACTCATCATGAAGCTTGACTTTGGAGCTTACCCATCAGCCAAGGAAACCTCTTTGTGGAGGTTTGATCAAAAAGGTAAATCTTTCCTTCATATGAGGGAAACCTCCAAATCTGCCCACTCCATTCATTTCCTTATAAATAGAGGACATCTACACCTCACTCAATACACAAGATCTATTCTAAAAAACCATAGAAATCTCAATCCTTTGCTCTTTCACCCCTTGCTTCAAAATCACAAAATCACAAAATCCACCAAACCTCCAAAAATGCCATTTTGCACTTTTTATACCAGAACCATTTCCAAACATCTCAACACTTCAAAAACCATATAGACAACCTTAAAATGAACCTCTGAAGTTGTTCCCACCATTGGTTTTCTCAAAAAATCAAAGGATCAAAAGGTCAACTTCCACACCACTCAAGTTTGACCTTTATGCATTTTTCATGACAAATCCTTACACAAAGCCATTCCTACCATTCCAACACTTCAAACACCTCATATTCACCATATTGTAGCTGTTAATAACTTCAAAAACTAGCTGGAACTTCATTCACTCAAACTAGCCACAAGAGTGCATTTTGACTCCAAAGGGAAGAAAACTACAAGGTTGCTCAAAAGAGGAAGGAGTTCTTGCTCTTGGCTGCCAACATAGTGAGATCTACAAGAGGTATGTCTTGATGAGTCTTTCCATTAATGTATATGTTCATGTTTGGTTCTGCTATACAATGTCATATATGCTTGTAGTTTGATATATACATTGTTGGTTTTAAATACAATCATGTGATTGTGCTGTGTTTTCAAAGTTTACTTCAGGCCTAGGCTTAGTGCTCTGATTTTGCTATGAACTCAATGCATATTTGGAATTGTCTAGAATTTGCTGCTAAGTTTATGTTACCCTCTTCAAAATTTGTGCATAGGGTTGTGTTTAGAGTTTGTGTTCAGGTTTGTTAGAATACTTAGGGCTGTTGATTCCTTGAACTGTTTTGGGCATTTCACTCAGGTTTAGTTTCATTAATGGCAAGGTCTTTCTTGGATGGTTGTGTTGGCTGCTACATTTCAGTATGCAGTGAGGTGTGTTTGAGCTTGGTTTTAACATAAAAGTTGTTGAGTGTAACTTTAGGACTATGTTATTTTGATAACAGACTGAATCTATGCTGGGACAGATTGATGTACCTTGAGTTAGGTCATCACCCCATATCCAAAACTACCCTTTAGTCCTGTGTAAGACAACTCAGTCTTATTTGCTTTGCTTTGTTCATTGTTCATGTGGGCATACTATGATTGTCATTTAGAACTGAATAAAACCAAGAGGCAATTTGCTGTTAAGAAGCCATCAGATCCATGATATGTGTGTGCTGTTACTGTGGTGAGAGTAGGTTGTTGAAGCTCTTAGGGTATTTTAATTTTGGCCTCATCATACTGCAGGGCCTTGTTTCAGTGAGCAAGTGTGAGGGGTTTCTTTTTTATTGCAGTTTGGATTTTAAGTATTGTACTGTCATTAGGTATAAGCTGTTCTGGAGTGTGCTGAATTTTGGAGTCAAGATCAAAAGAAAAAGCCTTTTTCTTCACTGCATTAATCTTAAGTATTTACCTCTGATATAATTCACTCCACAGTATGTTTGGAGGTATCCATCACTGTTGCGGTGGAAATAGGATCACAAACTATTAATGAGTTTGAATCGCAATTCAATTCACAACCGCTCTTTGATTTATCCGAAGGAAAAGGTCAAAAGAGGGAAAACCTATTTTGCATCGTAAACACAATGCGGGGAAAGATCTAGGGTTCGGGGGTTGGTTAAATTTAGGGAAGGTATTAGCATCCTAAACTTCTGTAGTACTCTACAGGAACCTTTTGTTCAAATGTTTACTATTTTTGCTTTATTTATTTGCTTAAGATATATGTACAAAAGATTACAAGTGAGAAAATAAACCTAAGGGGTTAATTCTAAGTTTACTCGGCAAGACATCGCATCTTGTGCCTACGTATCCTTACGGGAGTGGAATCAGAGTAATCGTAGTTCCCCTCAAAAGGGAGGTTAAAGACTTCTTGACTGTGATCAAGGTCTCAAGGGGAATAAACATGTCTTAAGGACACGCTTACGCGGAGTGTAGAAACTCCAAATCTCTATGTTGAAATGTTAAGTTGTAATTAGGGTTAAATTAGATTAGGGATTCCGCGGCGGGAAACCCTAAAATGAGCGCGACGGCTCTTTGACCTAATGCTAGGGATAAAATTGTAAATTAGCCTACGGCGAGGCATTTGTGAAAATTAGGGTTTGTAAGGGTGTAATTTTGAATGTGTGAGGGTTTATGGACTATTGACACGGCGGTCAAACGGCTAGACCTAATTCCTTCGGAGGAGTGAAATTAATTATAAAGATGCGATGAAATTAAATATACATACAACGGCAGAAAATAAAGTGCGGAAAGATAAATGCGACAATTGTCTCGCAAAATTACATCCCATAAGCAGTTACAATTATAATAGCTAAATATAAAACCGAAAATAAGTTTCAAATTGAACATAATAGCTGCAAGAAACAAAACAAACAAAAATGTCAGTATGTGGGGTTAGACGAAAACGAAATCAAAATTGAACGAGAAACAAACCGTATGAATTTTGGAGGACTTTTATGGTCTTTTTAACCAAGGATTTAAATTTGTGAAAAGAGAGATTAATTTTAATTAAAAGAGTTTTGAGTTTTAAAAAAAATTTATTAATAAAAAAGTGAAAGTTTGGTTAATTATTCTAAAAAAGGAGTTTTAGTGATAATATTTTGAAAAAAAGATTTAATCATTAAAAAACACAATTGGTTTAATTTAAAAAATCTTAATGTTAGTTAAAAAACACGTTTTACTTTAAAGTTATAAAAAAGTTTTATTATTTGAAAAAAAACATTTGATTATTTTATTTAAAAAGAGTTTTAATTAATTTGAAAAAGGTTTTTGGTTATAAAAAAGAAAGGGGCTTCTTGATTTTTTTTTAAAAAGATAAACAAAATAAAATAACAAATGGAAAAACAATAAATAAAAAAAAAAAGGTTGGGCCGGTCATCACTCTTCTTCTCTCTGCTCTTTGAGTTTGCGTGTGTTCCTCTCCTTCTTGTTTGCCTCTCACGGATGTTATCTTCTTCTTCTTTTGCATGGCCGCCGATTTGTCTTCTTCATCTCTTTTTCCTGAAAAACATGAAAAGCAACACAAAAATTGTAATTATATTTTTTTGATCCTTACGGAATGATGATGGCCGATGATGCTTTGTCCTGAGGCTAGAGGATTTTTGACGGGGTTTGCTTGGATTTTTACGAAAAAGTTTTTTTTCCTTCTTGTTATGATTTTCGTCCCCTTTATACTTGTTTTTTTAAATCTTTTTTAATCTCAGATTTAATTTGAATAGATTTTTATGATGATTTCAGATTTGATTCAATGATGGTGATGCTGATTTTCTTATGATGATGATATGATCTGATTGATTTGATCTGGAATTCATTGGGATTGGATTTGATTAAAAAATTGTTGGGATTTAAATTTAAAAGTTAGCAAAGAAAATAAGAGTTTCAAGTTAAATAAAAATTAGAGTTTTAAGTTTAAAAAAACTGAGTTAGAATTTTAAAATAAAAAAAATATTTGAATGTTGGTTTTAAAAAATGTTAGAATTATTTTAAAAACTGTTAGAATTTAATTTTAAAAGGAATTTAGATCTTAATTTTAAAAAAAAGGATAGATTTAATTTATAAAAAAAAGGTTAGATTTAATTTTTAAAATAGTTAGAAAAAAAAAGATTTAATTTTAAAAAGAAGTTAGAGAAAAAAAGATTTAATTTTAAAAAGAAGTTAGAGAAAAAAAGATTTAATTTTTAAAAAGAGTTAGAAAAAAAGATTTAACTTTAAAAAAGTTAGAAAAAAGATTTAACTTTAAAAGGTAGAAAAAAAAAAGGATTTAACTTTTAAAATAGTTAGAAAAAAGATTTGATTTTTTTTAAAAAAAAAAATAGAAAAAAAGATTTAACTTTAAAAAAGTTAGAAAAAAAAGATTTAGCTTTTAAAAAAGTTAGAAAAAAAGTTTTAATTTTAAAAAGTTAGAAAAAGATTTAACTTTAAAGAGGAGTTAGAAAAAAGATTTAAAAAAAGTTAGAAAAAAGATTTAAAAAAAGTTAGAAAAAAGATTTAAAAAAAGTTAGAAAAAAGATTTAAAAAAAAGTTAGGAAAAAGATTTAAAAAAAAGTTAGGAAAAAGATTTAATTTTAAAAAGAAGTTAGATTTTTATTTTAAAAGAGGTATTAGAATTTGATTAAAAAATGTGTTAGAAATTAATTTAAAAAAGGTTATAAAAAAATTTACTCTTAAAGAAAAGAAAAAAAATTAAATTTTAATCTAAATCCTAAAAGTTAGTAAGAAGAGCTTAAAATGATTTAAATAAATAAACTAAATAGAAAAAAAAAGTTAATAAAAAACATTAGTAAAGTTATAAAAAAATTTAATTAAATTATTATTAGTTAAAAAAACAAGATTTAAAAAAAGAAGGTTAATTTATTAAGTTAATCAGAATTTAAAATAAAAATAAAAAGAAAGGGTAAAATTTGGGGTATTACAGTTGCCCCTATTTAAATAGCTACACCGGATGATTTGAGTGGCGGAGACTCGAGGAATCATGGTGGAGGGATTTAAATATAGATAACCGAAAATTTTGCCCTTATATGTGGCGATATGCAATGCTATAGACAAAACGAGAACAGACTAATGCAGACAATGATATGATGCGTATGCTGGAATGATGAATTGCGAAAATGCTGACGAATACGACGACACAGGGACATACGCTACGAGAAGAACACACTGGGGAAAACGACGCGCTGGGACACAGTACAACACCGGGGAATTCTAAAATGATGGTCAACTGGTGCGAACACGACCAATTGTCATTTTTAGAACAGGAACGGGATTCTCAAATGGAGATGGCACCTATGAGACGGCCTCCACTGGGGAATCTAAAAGTAAAACTGAATCATGTACAACTGCAAGATCGATTACAGAATGCTGGAGCATTGAGCAAAGAATAACATCCAAGCTTCTGTAAACTATCTCTCGTGACAGGATCAAACGGACTTTTCGGGAATCCGTAGCAAATATACAGGGTGAAAAGAACCGGCTGTATGCCAAAATAAATGGACTTTGAGAATAAGATCCTTAAATGGAGATGGCACCTATGAGATGACCTCCACTTGGGAATGTCTAATAATAACTGGATCTACACGGTTGCAAGATCGATCACAGAATGCTGGAGTATTGAGCAAAGAATAACATCCAAGCTTCTATAAACTATCCTTCGTGATGGGATCGAACGGACTTTTCGGAAATCCGTATCAAATATACAGGGTAAGGACCGGCTGTATGCCAAAATAAATGGACTTTAATGGGAAGTGCCCTGATAAGCTTCTCGCGGGAGAACTGTCACTTGGAAGGGACTTATGTGCCAAAATGGATAAGCACTCAAATAAAGAGGCTGCTGCTTATCTGATAAATAAATCTTCTCGCATTTAAGGTCGGCGCCTGGAATACGATTCTGATTCTCTCTTACTGAAGGATAAATAAACTTCTTCATGTTTCAAGATCGTGCTCTCCTGAACATGAAAAGGGTAAACTGAACTTCCTCATACTTCAGAATCGTGCTCTCCTGAATATGATTCGGCTCTTTCGGGTAAATGAAATTCTTCATACTTCAGAATCGTGCTCTCCTGAATATGAAAAGGGTGAACTGAACTTCCTCATACTTCAGAATCGTGCTCTCCTGAATATGATTCGGCTGACTGAACTTTCTCATACTTCAGAATCGTGCTCTCCTGAATATGAAACTGGATGACTGAATTTCTTCATACCTCAGAATCGTGCTCTCCTGAATATGAAACTGGATAATCGAACTTCCTCATAACTCAGAATTGTGCTCTCCTGAATATGATTCGGCTCCTGAAATTTCTTCATTTTTCAGAATCGTGCTCTCCTGAAAAACGGCCAACTGAACTTTCTCATAACTCAGAATCGTGCTCTCCTGAATATGATTCCGCTCCTTCTTTTACTAAAGGATAAATGAACTTCTTCATAACTCAGAATCGTGCTCTCCTGAATATGAAACTGCTCAAACCTCCCCGTAACTCAAGATCGTGCTCTCCTGAATACGATTTGGTTCAAACCTCAAGACGGCAGGTAAATGGAAGCCCAACTGCTCCATGGAGATGGCCATTTGCTGCGAGTCATAACGAGGATAGGATCGACTTCTTAGGTGAGAAATGTCGTATGCTGATGCTGTAAAATGTAAAGTGTAAAGGGTTGTACTGATATATTTTCCGGCGCGAACTGGCGTGTATCTGTAAAGGATTGTAGTTGAAGATATTGCAAAATAAATGCACGTCCGGGTACAGTGATAAACTTCTCGGGCGAGAACAGTCGAACATCTGTCATGGTATGGTGAAAATCTTTAGATGGTGCAAAATAAATGCACGTCCGGTTGGGCTTGACTACCGACAAGACTGAGATTCAATCTAGGATCGAGCTAGAAAGAAGACTGGTAATCAAAACTCCATCGAGGGAATGATCTCGGAGGGTAAATATCTTATCCTGGTGAGGAAAGATAGCTGAAGTAACCGTCATCCACGAGGATCGAGCTCCGTGGGGAAACTGGAAACGCATATGTATTTTATGCTTAGGGCTGACAATCTATTTGGAGAGAATGGACAGACCCAGTTACTCGGTGGTAACAACCAAATGATGGTGAAACACAATGAACCTGTGAATGCTAATGCATATGTTAATGCATATGTTAATATGAATGTATGTTGATGTCTATGTATGTTAGATGTTATGAAATGAGTATGTAATGAGTATGTAATGAATATGTAATGAATATGTAATGAAATAGGCATGTGATGCTTATGCCCCTGCGTAGGCTGACGAGACAGACTAGAGACGGGACGAGAGACGAAATAAACATCTCAACGGAGATACCCTGCGTTCTCTGCAACCAATACGCCAATCATGGGTAAGAAAGATTAATGGTAGAATCAAATCTGGTTTTAAAGTTCTGAATTCTCTGGGGAGAAGATAACCTGCTTGGGTGTACAGTATCACATCTTCACATGGGGAGAAGAAAACCTGCTTGGGTGTACAGTATCACATCTTCACATGGGGAGAAGAAAACCTGAGGGACACTTTTGAGTTACCCAAGAAAAAGTTGTCAGCTTATAGTCTCTCTGGGGACTATCACTGGGCAATGGTTTGAAAGTGTTTCTGCAATAATGATATTTCCGGGGAATGAAGAGATCCTGTCGGAATTTCCACTAGTCAAAGTAATTTATTACATTTCAAATTTGTTTTGTTTTTTTGAAAAAAAAACAGTTTTGAAAAATCTACAATGCACCTTTCATTTTCAAATTTTAAGAATAAACGCATTTTGCATAACAATAGAAAATAAAGAGCAATGCACCAAGGAATGTAAGTAACGAGATGGTATCTTTTATTTAAAGGGTGGCTGCTTGCTGAAGGCATAGCTCCACAGATGATTACATTTTGAAATTGGCAACATGGGAAAAAGGTTACATTGAATCCAATAACACCTACTGACACTACTAACTAAGACTAATCCAGAATCCTGCTTTGGGCCAGGATGAAAGAACTGAAACATGGCTCTCATGCGGAAAGTGTGTTCGAGATAATCAGTGTCCTCTGATGCAATGAAATGCCTTTGTCCCTAACTTTTGCCTGGACCGCCCTTTCGGGTTTTCAATCCACCGAGACGCTCTTTTTTGCCTAAGCCGCCCTTTCGGGTTTTCAACTTAGCGAGCTTTTGTTATTATTTCTTTTTTCTTTTCAACCCTTACTTTTGCCTAAGTCGCCTTTTGAAGGTTTTCGACTTAGCGGGTTTTTAGGCATAATATTTTCGGACTGCATCAGAATTCACGGGATGTGCTAGTTCTTCACCGTCCATTGTCGTAAGTATTAGAGACCCTCCGGAGAAGACAGTCTTTACAACGAATGGTCCTTCATAATTGGGCATCCACTTTCCACGCATATCTTTGTGTACTGGCAAGATCTTTTTGAGTACGAGCTCTCCTTGACGGAACTCACGGATACGAATCTTCCTATCAAATGCTCTTTTCATCCGTTTCTGATATAATTGCCCATGGCACATGGCTGTCAAACGCTTCTCGTCAATGAGATTCAACTGATCCAATCTGTCCTGAACCCACTCAGCTTCCTCAAGTTCAGCTTCCATTAACACTCTTAGCGAAGGTATCTCTACTTCGACGGGGAGCACGGCGTCCATTCCATACACCAATGAGAAAGGTGTTGCCCCTGTCGAAGTTCTTACTGAGGTTCTGTATCCATGCAAAGCAAACGGTAACATCTCATGCCAATCTTTGTAAGTCACAACCATCTTTTGCAGGATCTTCTTGATATTCTTATTCGCAGCTTCAACGGCCCCATTCATTTTAGGACGGTACGGAGAAGAATTGTGGTGAGTGATCTTGAAGTTGTCACACAGCTCTTTCATAGTCTTATTATTCAGATTGGTGCCATTGTCAGTTATTATCCGGCTTGGGACTCCATAACGGCAGATGATTTCTTTCCTGATGAAGCGGGTAACCACTTGCTTGGTCACGTTGGTGTAGGAGGCAGCCTCTACCCATTTGGTGAAATAATCTATAGCAACGAGGATAAAACGATGTCCATTAGAAGCTTTCGGCTCAATCGCCCCAATCATGTCAATGCCCCACATAGAGAACGGCCATGGTGAAGACAAAACATTCAACGGTGACGGAGGCACGTGCATTTTATCAGCATAGATTTGGCACTTATGGCATTTCCTAGCGTATCGGATGCAGTCGGCCTCCATGGTTAACCAGTAATACCCAGCCCTTAACATCTTCTTGGACATAGCGTAACCATTGGCATGGGTTCCGAAGGTCCCCTCATGAATTTCCTGTAGTAACATGTCCGCTTCCCGTTTATCAACACATCTGAGCAGGACCATGTCGTGATTTCTCTTGTACAACACACCATTACTGATAAAGAATTTGGACGCCAATCTTCTCAACGTCTTTTTGTCCAGACCAGTAGCACCATCGGGATACTCCTGCTTGGCGAGGTAGTTCTTGATATCATGAAACCAAGGCTTTTCATCCACCTCAACTTCTTCGACCATCTGACAATAAGCGGGCTCAACCTTGCGCTCAATATGGATAAGAGGTGCTTCATTAACAAACTTAACTTTCCACATGGATGCTAACATGGCTAATGCGTCAGCTACGTGATTCTCGGATCTAGGAACATGCTCGAACTCTATCTCGTCGAAATACTTGATCAGCTCAATAATATAGTCTTTATAAGGGATTAACTTCTCATTCTTCGTTTCCCATTTGCCCTGTACTTGGTAAATAACCAAGGCTGAGTCACCACTTACTTTAAGAAGTTTGATTCGGAGGTGAATTGCTGCTTCGAGGCCGAGGATACACGCTTCATACTCTGCGACGTTATTAGTACACTCAAAGTCCAACCTTGCTGTAAATGGAGTGAATCCACCCTTTGGGTTCATCAAAACGGCGCCTATACCATGCCCATTGAAATTCGAGGAACCATCAAACATCATCTTCCACCAAAGACCTGGTTCTGGACCTTCGCTCGGATCTGGCTCTTCACAATCTCTTTTAATCAACAGGATATCCTCATCGGGAAAATCGAACTTAAGAGGTTCATAATCTTCAACTGGCTGATCTGCAAGGTAATCAGATAAGATACTACCCTTAATCACCTTCTGGGATACATACTGGATGTCATATTCGGATAACAACATGTGCCAACGGGCTAGCCTCCCGGTTTGAGCAGGTTTTTCAAAAATATACTTGATCGGATCCATTTTAGAAATCAATAACGTGGTATGACAGACCATATACTGCCGAAGGCGCTTAGCGGCCCATGCCAATGCACAACAAGTTTTCTCTAATGGTGAGTATCTGTTTTCGCAATCGGTAAACTTCTTGCTCAGGTAATAAATCGCATGTTCCTTTTTCCCAGTCTCATCATGTTGCCCAAGCACACAACCCATAGACTTCTCGAGGACAGTAAGGTACATAAACAACGGTCTTCCAGGTACGGGCGGGATCAGAATAGGGGGATCTTGCAAATAACCCTTAATCTTCTCGAACGCTTTCTGACAATCAGGGTTCCACTCAACTGTCTGCCCCTTGCAAAGCAACTTGAATATCGGCTCACAAGTAGCGGTCATATTAAAGATAAACCTGGAAATGTAATTCAGACGTCCCAGAAAACCCCTAACTTGCGTCTCGGTTCGCGGAGCCGGCATATCTTGAATGGCTCGGACTTTGTCAGGATCCACCTCAATCCCTCGCTGGCTAACAATGAAACCAAGCAATTTTCCGGATCTGACACCGAAGGTACATTTTGCAGGATTCAATTTCAACTGGTATTTCCTGAGTCGTTCAAACAGCTTCACCAAATGGTCTAAATGCTCCTCTTCACTCTGAGATTTGGCTATCATATCGTCCACATACACCTCAATTTCTTTGTGCATCATATCATGAAAAAGAGTGGTCATAGCACGTTGGTAAGTTGCCCCTGCATTCTTTAAACCGAAAGGCATGACTTTGTAGCAGAAGGTTCCCCAAGGAGTAATGAAAGTAGTCTTCTCTCGATCATCGGGATCCATCTTGATCTGATTATAGCCAGAGAAACCATCCATAAATGAAAACAACGCAAAACTGGCTGTATTGTCTACAAGTGTATCAATATGTGGCAGTGGGAAGTCGTCCTTTGGACTTGCTTTGTTCAGATCCCTGTAGTCTACACACATCCTAACCTTACCGTCCTTCTTGGGCACTGGCACAATGTTGGCAACCCAATCTGGATACTTCGCGACTGCCAAGAAACCTGCATCCAACTGCTTTTTAACCTCATCTCGAATCTTCAAAGCCATGTCGGGTCTCGTTCTTCGAAGCTTTTGTTTGATAGGTGGACAATCTGGCTTAAGCGGCAACTTGTGAACAACAATATCCGTGTCTAGGCCCGGCATATCTTGATACGACCACGCGAACACATCAATATACTCTTTTAACAACTCAATCAACCTCGGCCTAATCTCCGTCCCAAGCATTGCACCAATCTTGACCTCTTTCTTGCTCTCATCTGTACCGAGATTAATTAAGTCCACCTGCTCTTTATGCGGTTGAAGCTCTGTGTACTCGTACTCAATCAATCTTGTCAGTTCCGCAGGTACTTCAAAATCTTCTTCACCCTCGTCTTCAGCTTGATTGATGGGTGCATCCCAGTCAGGAGTGTCAGTAAGGTCATTGGATCCAACAAGGTTTACGATATCTCTGCATGATGGAAGGCTTACTTAATTAAAATGCTCGCAGATATGTAAGAATGAAATGCTGTTTTTTTTTTTTTTTTATTATTATTTTTTTTTTGAAAAAAGGTTGCCAATTTCATTTTTAAAGGTGAAAACGAAAAACGCAAATGAACCAAAGTGGAATTGAACAAAATGCTTTTATTAATATCTTTTTAGAAATGAAAGGTGGCCCGACAAAACAACCCTATAGCCTTGGGCAGAGCTACAGATTTTTATTTGAAAATGTAAATGAAACTTTTTTTTTTAAAAAACAATTACTTTGACAAGGGAAAGATAACAGGGATCTCTACGGCCTCCCAGTTGTTCAAAACTGCATCACCCTTAAACACCAGGTTGCTCAGCTCTTCATTTTCTTCACAGTCGCTGATGGCATTGACTTGGAAACCTCCGCTGACAAATACTTCTTGGATAACCTTCGGACGCCCTTCGACAGTTGTGGCAGCTCCAAACTGAGTTGGTTTGTAACCCAACCCAGAGCGATCAGTCTTGGTCTTGACGTCAATTACCTCTCCCCAACCTTCGGGAATGCCCCTGTCAATTGTTGCTTTGGTACTCTTCAGAGATGCAAAAGATGGATTACCCTGACCCACTGTCTCTTCGACCTCCAGCAGAACAGCATTGGCGATCTCAAGTGCTTGAAAGGAAATGTCTAAAGCATTCTCGTCTGCCTCGATGTAACGGAAAGAAGACAGGTTACTGACCCTCAGATCCTCCTCACCGTGTATAATAACCAACTTTCCCTCGATCACGAATTTCATCCTTTGATGTAACGTTGAGGTCACTGCCCCAGCGGCATGAATCCACGGCCTTCCGAGTAAACAACTGTAGTTGGGATTAATGTCCATGACTTGAAACGTGATATTAAAAATTTGCGGACCAATCAGGATAGGAATCTCAACCTCCCCCATTACCGACCGGCGAGAGCCATCGAAAGCCTTGACAACCAAAGGAGTAGGTTTCAACACAGTCTCTTTACAAGCCAACTTATCGAGAACTCTCTTGGGTAGCACATTCAGAGAAGAGCCGGTGTCTACTAGCACTCTTGCTAAATTGTCTTCCTGACATTTTACCGATATATGTAAAGCACGATTATGGTTCGGACCCTCCTTCGGTAACTCTTCATTGCTGAAACTGAGGGTGTTACAGGCGGTTAAATTGGCAATCACACTATTAAATCGACTGGTGCTAATATCTTGATCCACATGTGCTTGAGTTAAAACCTTCTGCAAGGCCATCCTATGAGCGGGTGAATTCATTAACAGAGATAGAATTGAGATCTTGGAAGGAGTCTGATGAAGTTGATCAATAACTTTATAGTCACTTTTCTTGATGATCCTCAAAAATTCGGCATCTTCATCATTCGTGACGGCTCCCTTACCTTTGTCTTTGGCAGGCACATGGATATTAGTGGTCTCCTTAGGTGGATCCTTATTAGGATGGGGAGTGTACACACGGCCACTGCGAGTCATCCTGCTTGCCTCTGCGATATTGGTCACAGTGTCCTTAACCTCTTCCTTTGGAATAATCTTCCCAGACTCCTTGTCGATCATCGTCACGTCATATTTCCAAGGCACAGCTTTAGGATCACTGAAAGGAAACGGACTCGGTCTTCGAATAACTATAGGCTTAGGCTGATTCACCTCAGGGATATACGACCTCGGTATATCGAACACGAGGTTGGCGGAGCCTGCCCCTGATAAATTAAACACTGGTACCTTACCCTTTGATTCTGGCTGATGGAAGACAGGCTCAATCACAGCGACTACATCCTTCTTAGCTTGGCTTGTCACTTGTAAAACACCCTCATTAATTAGCCTCTGAACATCATTCTGAACCAACACACAACCCTTGCTACTGGCTTCACAACTTGCGCATGCAACGTGGGGAGTATCTACCAAACCGGCTTCAAACAGTTTCGAATGGAACATCTTAAGAGGAGTCTTAATCTGTTCGACATCAAGGGCATAACCTTCCTCTGAACCAGCACTAATGGCATTGACACTCTCATGGTTAGGAAAAGGGTTCTTCTTAACATTTGGTTGAGGATCTTCAAACGTCAAAATCTTCTTTTCCAATAAATCTCTGACAATATTCTTGAGAGCATAACAATTTTCCAGATCGTGACCAGGTGCACCCTCATGAAATAAACAATGAGCGGCGGCGTTGTAATTGGCGGGTAGAGGATTAGGAGGCGGACCCAAAGCCCGAGTAGTGATGAGACCCTGTTTGACCAAAGAGGGATACAACTCGGTAAAAGTCATCGGGATCGGCGGACAAGGTTTATACGTTCTTCTGTTTGGCATATTCTGGCGAGGAGCCGGACTCTTTGGCTGTTGAGGAGCAGGAGTATTGGGTGCCTGTAGGTAGTTGACAGGAGGCGGATAAACAGGAGGTTGTTGCATAGGTGGATACATGGGAACCTGTTGATTGAAAGAAGGTGTAATAGCTGCCACATAGGGTTGTTGAGCATATTGGACTGGGTACCCTTGAGGTTGAGCATAACCTTGCGGATGCCGGTAAAAGCGTTCCCTTGGTCTACCAGAGGATATAGCATTAGTCTCACTCTCCTTCTTTTTCTGGGAGCTATACGGAGGTTTCTTCGGCTGATCCTTAGAAGCGCCATGATTATTTGTCATTTTACCACTCTTCATACCCAATTCAATCTTGACACCCACAGCAACGATGTCGGAGAAATTTGAAGTCACACTACCCACCATTCTCTCGTAAAATTCTGGACGGACTGTGTCGACAAACCAATCAGCTAACTCTTTCTCGGTCAAAGGAGGTTCTACCTGCGAAGCAGTCTCTCTCCACCTTTGAGCATACTCTTTGAATGACTCAGAATTCTTTTGTGACATACTCAGCAACTGTCTTCGGTCAGGAGCCAGATCCATATTGTACTTGTAGTGTTTGATGAAAGCGTCAGATAAATCTTGAAAGCTCTTAACGCGGGATTGGTCCAAAGTTAAATACCACTTGGAGGAAGCACCCTTCAAACTATCTTGGAAGCAATGAATCATCAGTTTATCATTCTCAACATGGGCAGCCATCTTGCGATAATACATGATCAGATGACTCTTAGGACAGGTGGCACCTTCATAGCGATCGAAGTTCGGAGTTTTGAACTTCGGGGGAATAACTAAACCTGAGACCAAACAAACATCCCTTGCAGCAGTCCCAAAAATTTGATCACCCTCTACCTTTTTCAATCTCTGGACGATAGTGTTTACTTCCTCACGAAGCTTATCATTTTTCTCATAACCCTCAACATTCTCATCAAGATTATCAAAAACTGTCTCATTGAAGTACGGTTGCGCACGAGTGTGTACAACAGGTGGTGCAAAGATAGGAGCCCCCCTAGAAACTTCAGAAAACAAGGGCACGGCTTGCTGAACAGGTTGATTAATCGGAACAGTGGCTTGAGGAGGCACAAAACCGGGAGCGAGACCATAAGGTGGGTCCCTTGCTACGGTCACACTTGGTGGAGGGTCCACAGTAACGCCGGTAATCTCAGAAACAACAGTGGGCTGGGTATCCATCTTAGCATTCATGACATGTAACAATTCCATCATACGCCCCATACCCCCTCGAAGGTCTTCAAGTTCATTGCTAAGGCGATCAATCTCTTTTGCCTGATCCTCCATTCTTTTCCGAGTTTGAGCTCTGGTGTTGTATTGGTGCCGAGAACTCAGGGTGACGAAACTGGAAGGTGAGAGAACCGAGTGTGAGAAATCGGGAGACACATGCAATGCAAAAGTATGATGCTAAAATGTGAATGTAAATGAAGATTTCATGGAATTCAAAACATTTACTAATGTCGTGGGGTACCAAGGAAATCTTTTTCTTGTTTTTTCATTTTATATATATTTTTTTTTATTTATGGTATCCTGCGATATCCATAAATGATGTTTGAACTCCATGAAATACAATGCGATGAGATGCTTTATGGATGCAATGCATGAAAACACACAAAGTCCTAGGTTAAAGGCTTGCATGAGGTTCAAAGGCAAGTACCCTCCCCTGAAGTTAGATGGTTCATCCTGTCCTACAAAAGTAACCAGGTTCTAAGGGATCTCAATATCATTGATCCTTCACAAGGGTGGTTGTTCAGAAGGCAACTTACTTACCAACCAAAACCCTCCAAGTTTAAGATCTCAATGAGCGTAGTATCGAGTGTCAACCAACTTCAGTCTGCACCAAAGCCGGTTACCTCACTACTTTCTAACGGCCAAGATGAGTTAACTAGGGTTCTAAAAGTCGGTTAGTGCATTGACAACATATGGCAGCCTCAATATTATCCTCAACTTGACTTAAGGAATATAAGCACCAACCAAGAAGTCGCACTAACTATGGCCACCAGATCAACCGCATCGATATACGTCGTACAGTTTCCTTGGTCTATTGCCATTTACCTAAGGTACACTAGATCCGGGTTAGGACCTATCTCACAGCACAAGGAACAGTCCCACAATCAAAGCGCAAATATATACATGAAAATGAATAATAACACAGATAGTAATAAATATGAACAAGTTAGGGATAACCCTCAAAAGTTTAGGAGGCTGTCCCCAGTGAAGTCGCCATTTTCTGTTGCGGTGGAAATAGGATCACAAACTATTAATGAGTTTGAATCGCAATTCAATTCACAACCGCTCTTTGATTTATCCGAAGGAAAAGGTCAAAAGAGGGAAAACCTATTTTGCATCGTAAACACAATGCGGGGAAAGATCTAGGGTTCGAGGGTTGGTTAAATTTAGGGAAGGTATTAGCATCCTAAACTTCTGTAGTACTCTACAGGAACCTTTTGTTCAAATGTTTACTATTTTTGCTTTATTTATTTGCTTAAGATATATGTACAAAAGATTACAAGTGAGAAAATAAACCTAAGGGGTTAATTCTAAGTTTACTCGGCAAGACATCGCATCTTGTGCCTACGTATCCTTACGGGAGTGGAATCAGAGTAATCGTAGTTCCCCTCAAAAGGGAGGTTAAAGACTTCTTGACTGTGATCAAGGTCTCAAGGGGAATAAACATGTCTTAAGGACACGCTTACGCGGAGTGTAGAAACTCCAAATCTCTACGTTGAAATGTTAAGTTGTAATTAGGGTTAAATTAGATTAGGGATTCCGCGGCGGGAAACCCTAAAATGAGCGCGACGACTCTTTGACCTAATGCTAGGGATAAAATTGTAAATTAGCCTACGGCGAGGCATTTGTGAAAATTAGGGTTTGTAAGGGTGTAATTTTGAATGTGTGAGGGTTTATGGACTATTGACACGGCGGTCAAACGGCTAGACCTAATTCCTTCGGAGGAGTGAAATTAATTATAAAGATGCGATGAAATTAAATATACATACAACGGCAGAAAATAAAGTGCGGAAAGATAAATGCGACAATTGTCTCGCAAAATTACATCCCATAAGCAGTTACAATTATAATAGCTAAATATAAAACCGAAAATAAGTTTCAAATTGAACATAATAGCTGCAAGAAACAAAACAAACAAAAATGTCAGTATGTGGGGTTAGACGAAAACGAAATCAAAATTGAACGAGAAACAAACCGTATGAATTTTGGAGGACTTTTATGGTCTTTTTAACCAAGGATTTAAATTTGTGAAAAGAGAGATTAATTTTAATTAAAAGAGTTTTGAGTTTTAAAAAAAATTTATTAATAAAAAAGTGAAAGTTTGGTTAATTATTCTAAAAAAGGAGTTTTAGTGATAATATTTTGAAAAAAAGATTTAATCATTAAAAAAAACAATTGGTTTAATTTAAAAAATCTTAATGTTAGTTAAAAAACACGTTTTACTTTAAAGTTATAAAAAAGTTTTATTATTTGAAAAAAAACATTTGATTATTTTATTTAAAAAGAGTTTTAATTAATTTGAAAAAGGTTTTTGGTTATAAAAAAGAAAGGGGCTTCTTGATTTTTTTTTAAAAAGATAAACAAAATAAAATAACAAATGGAAAAACAATAAATAAAAAAAAAAAGGTTGGGCCGGTCATCACTCTTCTTCTCTCTGCTCTCTGAGTTTGCGTGTGTTCCTCTCCTTCTTGTTTGCCTCTCACGGATGTTATCTTCTTCTTCTTTTGCATGGCCGCCGATTTGTCTTCTTCATCTCTTTTTCCTGAAAAACATGAAAAGCAACACAAAAATTGTAATTATATTTTTTTGATCCTTACGGAATGATGATGGCCGATGATGCTTTGTCCTGAGGCTAGAGGATTTTTGACGGGGTTTGCTTGGATTTTTACGAAAAAGTTTTTTTTCCTTCTTGTTATGATTTTCGTCCCCTTTATACTTGTTTTTTTAAATCTTTTTTAATCTCAGATTTAATTTGAATAGATTTTTATGATGATTTCAGATTTGATTCAATGATGGTGATGCTGATTTTCTTATGATGATGATATGATCTGATTGATTTGATCTGGAATTCATTGGGATTGGATTTGATTAAAAAATTGTTGGGATTTAAATTTAAAAGTTAGCAAAGAAAATAAGAGTTTCAAGTTAAATAAAAATTAGAGTTTTAAGTTTAAAAAAACTGAGTTAGAATTTTAAAATAAAAAAAATATTTGAATGTTGGTTTTAAAAAATGTTAGAATTATTTTAAAAACTGTTAGAATTTAATTTTAAAAGGAATTTAGATCTTAATTTTAAAAAAAAAGGATAGATTTAATTTATAAAAAAAAGGTTAGATTTAATTTTTAAAATAGTTAGAAAAAAAAGATTTAATTTTAAAAAGAAGTTAGAGAAAAAAAGATTTAATTTTAAAAAGAAGTTAGAGAAAAAAAGATTTAATTTTTAAAAAGAGTTAGAAAAAAAGATTTAACTTTAAAAAAGTTAGAAAAAAGATTTAACTTTAAAAGGTAGAAAAAAAAAAGGATTTAACTTTTAAAATAGTTAGAAAAAAGATTTGATTTTTTTAAAAAAAAAAAAATAGAAAAAAAGATTTAACTTTAAAAAAGTTAGAAAAAAAAGATTTAGCTTTTAAAAAAGTTAGAAAAAAAGTTTTAATTTTAAAAAGTTAGAAAAAGATTTAACTTTAAAGAGGAGTTAGAAAAAAGATTTAAAAAAAGTTAGAAAAAAGATTTAAAAAAAGTTAGAAAAAAGATTTAAAAAAAGTTAGAAAAAAGATTTAAAAAAAAGTTAGGAAAAAGATTTAAAAAAAAGTTAGGAAAAAGATTTAATTTTAAAAAGAAGTTAGATTTTTATTTTAAAAGAGGTATTAGAATTTGATTAAAAAATGTGTTAGAAATTAATTTAAAAAAGGTTATAAAAAAATTTACTCTTAAAGAAAAGAAAAAAAATTAAATTTTAATCTAAATCCTAAAAGTTAGTAAGAAGAGCTTAAAATGATTTAAATAAATAAACTAAATAGAAAAAAAAAAGTTAATAAAAAACATTAGTAAAGTTATAAAAAAATTTAATTAAATTATTATTAGTTAAAAAAACAAGATTTAAAAAAAGAAGGTTAATTTATTAAGTTAATCAGAATTTAAAATAAAAATAAAAAGAAAGGGTAAAATTTGGGGTATTACAATCACCATTTGCATTTTATACCAAATTCTCATTTTGTTGGTTTATGGACAAAATACCTACTGAGATACTTTCCTTGGCATGTTTAATGTTTGTTCAAATCAATTCCTGTTACTAAACATGTTTGTCTTGGTTTGGGTGATTTCAAAATGCATCTTCAAAACATCACTAGCAACTCATATGTCAATTTTCAAAGTAAATCTGTTATGCATCAAATTCATGTTAAAAAACCTTGCATTAATCATTTATGAGCTGATTGCATGATTCTTTGACTTTAATTCCCAATGCCTCAACTTGTGTTCTTCAAAGTGCATCTTTCAAAACAACTTGCAACTTGACATGTCACTTTAATAAACTGATTGCATTGAGCTTCCTTTTGAACTTAGAATCATTCATTGCCATATAGGTGAGCTGTGTGTATACTTTGTTTGGATTAAAAATGGCTGGATTAAGTTGTTCATAGCAAAATGCATTTCAAAACACACAAACACACCTGCTATCGAATTTTTCAGTAGGAGAAGAATCTCAGAAAAATAATGGCACCATCATGATCCTCATGTTTTTCTGGTCCAGTTACATATAAATTTTGTTGCGTTTGGTTAAGAAACGAGAAAGTTACGACGCAAAACATAAAATCATTGTTTGTGTCTTTGTTTTGCCCAACCCAGGTTTTAAACATCCCTTATTAATTAAAGGGGTGGCTTTTACAAACGGATGTATAGCCACCCCCAGTGGTAGAAACCTTTCCCTTATGCCAAACACGCCTTGTACCCTGCACACATGAGTTCGACCCTTGAGGAGGGCAACTCTTTTATTAATTTTTGTAATTTTTCACCAAACTTTGAAAATTCATAACTCTCCCAATTTTAATCGTTTTTCACCCGTTCTTTTTTCATTGTGTTCATCTTGATGTGTAATTTCATATCATATTTTTTATTTCCGTGTTTGACAAATTTTTCATCTCTTTTGACTGTATGCAAGTTACGTACTTTTTGTATTCGTCCTGACAGATGCAGATAAATTTTCTCTTGATGTACTTATGATTTTTTGTGATATTTGTTTGCATTCTCATCCTTAAGTATTTGTTAACATGTTAAAGTTTCATTATTGGTTGTTACTGTGTCCATGTTACTTTATTTGTTAAACTTATTTAAACTGGATCTGTCGTCACAGTTCCTGTTAATTCATCTGTTTTGATTGTCATCAATGCACCTTCATCTTTATCATTCCACATGTTCATTTAATGCTTGTCACCATAATCTATGATGTTTCCTCCTAAATTATGAGGTTAAACTAATTTGCTTGTACATAACTGTTAAACTCCCTTTTACATTTACACCTTAGGTTTCGAGTCTCCGTACTCACTTTTAACCGTCCCGCCGTGGACACCCTTTATCCTAGCCTTAGGATTTGAGTCGCCGTACTCACTTTTCTCGTCCCGCCGCGGACAATTTTCTTTCATTTACACCTTAGGGCTTGAGTCGCCGTACTCACTTTTAGCATCCCGCCGTGGACGTCCCTTATTACAACAATTTTAACGTAGACTTGGAGTCGCCGCACTCCGTGTAAGTATTTCCCTATGAATGCTTACGTCCCCATGGAACCTTGACCACAGTCAAGAGTTCTTCACCCTTAGCTAGGGGAACTACGATTGCTCTGATTCCATTCCCGTCCGGATACGTAGGCACGAGATGCGATGTCTTCGCGAGCAAACTTGTACATACCTTTATACTTTAGATTTTTACCTTAGCATTTTTTCCCCTTAGTAAGCAAACTTTAGCAAACACAAATATTAATGAGAAGTTCCTGTAGAGTACTACAGATGCTTAGGATGCTAACACCTTCCCTAGGTATAACCAACCCCCGAACCTTTAGATCTCTCTTTCCTCAGCTTTAGGCCTTGCCTTTTGCTTTGCATTCTTATAGGTTTTTCTTTCTTTAAACCTTTCCTTTTTGGATAAATTAAAGTTCGGTTGTAAATGAATTAAGATTCAAGTTAATTAATAGCTTGATATCCGAATTTCACCGCAACAAAATGGAAATGAAACTTGAATTGAATCAAAGTATAATTGAATATTGAGTTGGATAGAATTAAAAGAAAATCCTGGAACTTGAATGTGAATTAGAGTTTACAACAGAAATGAAACTGATTCTCGATCTGAAAACTAGGATGGTATTGAATTTGAAATGAGAACTTGGATACGGAATTGGATAGAAAATCAAATTGGCCATGAGAGGACTTGTATCTTGAACCAAATGTAATTAAATTGAAACTGAAATTTGAATGGAAATTGGAATAGGTTTAAATATGAATCTTGACTAGAACTTGAAACGGAATTGAAAATATGAAACTTGAACATTTGAACTTTGACATTTGAATAAAAATGAAATTGAGATGGAAATGGATTAAAGTTGAAACTTGAGACTGAACTTGGTTCTATTTTCTTGTATTTGGACTGATGAAATAGTTCAACTTGGTTGAATTGTCCAAAATTCTTTGAAATAATTCTAAGCAAAACCACTTGAAACATCTCTAAAATCAATCGGGAAATGAATTGACATTTTGATTCAAATTTTGAGAAATGCCTATAAATGTATCACTTGAAACCATCTTAAATGAGTGACACTCATGACTTGCACCAACAACTCGTCCTTGAAATCAATTTTCATCATCATGAATTCGTCATCATATCATAACTGCATTGAAACCTTGAATCAACTTTACGAGAAATAACACCATATTCTAACTCTATCTTGAAACAGTCTTGACAAGAACATGAACTATATGATCAGGAATTGCGAATCGCTTGAAATGTTGGCTAAAAGTCTTGCCTTTTGATGGCTCTTGCAGCTTAACTTCATCAGATAAACTTTAACCTCGTAGAAAACCCTGATTTGGATCCTCGAACATAAGTACTTGAATTCAATCCACACTTGTTCTCAAAATAGCCAATCACAGATGACTTGAGATATTAACTGCACTGTCACTTTACCAAAACCCTAATTGAAATTCAACTGGCCTTGATGATTATCCACCTTATAACAAACTGCCTTTGCCACAGCCTGATAACTTGATACTGAAACAAACCACTTATTTGACCAAGATTAGGTCAAACTTCCATTGAATTTCAAACCACACCGCACACCTTTGACCTGATGACTTTGCTTGACTCTTGATTCGATCTTGTAAGACCTGAGCCTCAAAGAACTTGTGATGAAGTCAAATTACATTGGATTATTGAGGAAGGGAGACCTCTATAGAGTATTAGAACTTGCTTGGTTGAGGATCTATCCAAAACCTTGATTGATCCATCCATTGAACTCTTTGCAGCAAAACCCTATTCCACAAGTCAACAAAATAAACAATATCTAATAACTTGATTAATTATGCATGAATGATTAACCTAGGATGATATACAGAAGATCAAAGAGTCTAAGGGTAAATTTTGGGGTATGTCAATGAGTATAGGTACTTAGGTATCCATAGGATACGAGTGTAGGTACAGGTACAAACATTGGTGTCCACGTGGGTATGAGCTCTGAGGCAGAGTCTTTTTTCAAATTATGGGTATGGGAATAAGTACTATATACTCTGCCCAAACACTACCCATTGCCATTCCTAATTGAGCTCTTTGACTCATCTTGTAGTTATGCATGAAGTGAGTGAAAATGGTGGAAACCATTGAAAGAGAGAAGAAGAAGAAAGTATATTGAATGAACACTATTTCTCTCATTCATAGAGTTAGTTACATTGAGTTTATATAGCTGCATAAAACCTAACAAACTCATAACTAACTATTAATGACTTATGATTACAAGTTACCATTGCATTCATCACAAATCTAGATGAATTGTACTATAAGTAAACAAGTTAATTTCCATGCAAGGAATAAGTTCAACACCCTCCTCAAGCTAAATATGGTAGATGTCGAGCATGTTGAGCTTGGAAATGAAACTGTGGAAAATCTTGGGTGGTAATGACTTTGTGAAGAAATCTTCCAACTGAGCTTTGGTATGAATCGGTAGCAACTTGAACACGCCCTTCTAAATTCTTTCACGAACAAAATGAAAATCTATCTCAAGGTGTTTTGTTCTTTAATGAAATATGGGATTGGTTATGATGTGTAGTGCACTTTGGTTGTCACAATACAAAAATGGAATTTTTGTAGTTTCAACGTTAAGATCTTCAAGTAAACGAATCATCCATTGTAATTCACGTGATGCAAATGACAATGCTCAATATTCCGCCTCAGATGAACTTCTGGAAAATGTATGTTGTTTCTTAGCACGCCATGAAACTAATGAAGTTCCAAGGAAGAAATAATAGCCAATAGTGGATCTTTGAGTATCTAAACATCCTGCTCAATCAGCATCAGGAAACCCAAGGAGTTAAAGTTGTGCATCTCTTCTGAACAATAATCCTTGACCTGATAAGCCTTTGAGGTATTCGATTACTCGACAAGCTATTTCATAATTAGTGGTTGTTGGAGCATGGAGAAATTGGCTTAACTGTTGTGTTACAAAGGCTATATCAGGCCTTGTAGTAGTGAGATATAATATCTTTCCAACCAGTATTTAGTAACTAGCAACATATTCAAATATAGGTGAAACATCTTGGTGTAACTTTGTGGAGGTATCAATGGGAGTCTTGGCCAATTTAGCTCCAGGGAAACCTATGTCATAGAAAATACTTCAAATGTCCAAGATCTTTGATCTTAAATTGTTCATCTAGAATTCTCTTGGTGTTATCAAACTCATTTAGAGAGGAACCTATAATAATAACATCATCAACATATACCAAAAGGGTTATGAAAGATGATTATTTGGTAAGTGTGAATACACAATGATCAATAGGTTATCCTTGATCTAAGAGAAATCCAATTAGCTTTTCATATTACTTTCTACTGGCCTGTTTCAAACCATAAAGGGATTTGATGAGCTTGCATACTTAATTTGGTCCAACACTTTGTACACCTTGAGGAACTTGCATGTACACATGTTCTTGTAAGTCACCATGCAAGAATGCAATATTGACATCTAACTGATGCAAGTGTCATGATTTAACAATTGGTACTGCAATAAGTAACCTCATAGTGGTAATCTTGGCTTGGAGGAAAGCATAGGACCAAAACTGTTTGAGCAATTTTGACTGAAATAAAAGGGCTCTCCCAACGTTAAGGATATGTTGAGGCTTTCTTTCCACATGACCATTTTGTTAAGGTGTCTCAACACAACTAGTTTGGTGTTCTATCCATTTGGAAACATAAAAGTTTGGCATTAAAGATTCAGGGTCATTGTCACTCCTTACAATTTAACATGGATGTGATATTGGTTTTCAACCATAATAAGGAGCTTTTAGACAAGATCAGATAGTTCATATTTAGATTTGCACAAAATGACCCAAGTAAATCTATTATAATCATATAGTGCAGCAAAAAAATACCGATGGCCATGAATAGAAGAAATAGAAAGTGGCCCCTAAATGTTAAAATAAAATATTTCATAACATTTTGAAGCTTTTTTTTTGTACTAATGGGAAATTTTAATCTTATGCGTCTAGCATAATGACAAACATCACAAACAACCTTATGATATACATTTATAAAGGGAAAACTATGATGCAAATTTGAAAGTCTAGAATGGGATAAGTGTCCCAATCTAAAATGTCATAGAGCTTTTTTGGGAATGATGGTTTGAGATGTAGTTATGATAGTTGATGTTTCTTGTATGGTAAGTGTCATACCCTAATTTTGACCCTAATATCTTGTTTTGCATCGTCTGCATAGCATATCACGCTGTTTATTTTGGTGCTTTATTTTTCAGGCACTTCGATGTCCGACTTTTTATTTGTTTTAAACCGTTTCATTTCTCTTTAATTTTTGAAATAGTCTTTTAATTTAATTATCTTTTATTTTTAAAATAGTATTTTAATTTAAATATATTTTATTTTAAAAAATAGTGTTTTAATTTAATTATATTTCATTTATAATAATCTTTTAATTTAATTATCTTCTATTTTTAAAATAGTCTTTTAATTTAAATATATATTTTTAAAAAATATTCTTTTAATTTAATTATATTTCATTTATAATAATATTTTCATTTGATTATATTTCATTTTTAATAATCTTTTAATTTAAATATCTTTTATTTTAAAAAATAATCTTTTAATTTAATTATATTTCATTTTTAATAATCTTTTAATTTAATTATGTTTTATTTTTAAAATATCTTTTAATTTAAATATATTTTATTTTAAAAAATAGTCTTATAATTTAATTATATTTCATTTATAATAATCTTTTAATTTAATTATCATTTATTTTTAATATAATCTTTTAATTTAAATACATTTTATTTTAAAAAAATAGTCTTTTAATTTAATTATATTTCAATTTTAATAATCTTTTATTTTTAAAGTAGTCTTTTAATTTAAATATCTTTTATTTTAAAAATAGCCTTTTAATTTAATTGTATTTTAATTATTTTAGGTAAATTAGTTTTATATTGAATTAGGTATTTTAGTTTAAAGTTTATTTTATTTAAATTTTTTTTAACTATTGCATTTCCTTTTAAAAAAAAACATACAAACATTTTGTTTTAACCCTTTTAATATATGTGTTCCCTAAGTTTTAGAAGGTTTTTAATTCACTTGAAATTCTAATATTATATATTGATGACATTGCAAAACAAGGGAACAAGGATATGGTTTCTTCCCAAAACATATCCCAAACATGTTGAACTGAAAATGGAGGAAATCAAAAGCAATGTCACAGCATGTTGGATTGAAAGAGGAAAGAAAATCAGAGCATGTTTTCCTCATTCATCAAAGCATTCACTTTCCTAAGGCCTATATATAAGCATCGCAGCAGCCATCGTAAGAAAAAAAAACACCAACTCTACTGACTGCCTCTTCATGTCTTCATCCATCATTTTCTTTTTCAAACTACTAAACACCCTCATCAAACCTTTAAACAAATCAGTCCACCAAATGAAACCTTTTTTTCACCACCAACACTGGTGACGTTCACAATAATATCCACCACAAAACGACTCATCCCAATCTCTACTTCCCTCTTCTCATGCTATTAACTCAAAATACATCGCGATATAACACCACCAAGCAACACGACAACAACTTCCACTATTTTTAATGTTGTTGTAATAGTGCAGATATTTCCATGCTACTGTTGTTTGTGATGATTAATTTACATTTTGTTCGTTGCCTTGTTTTTGCATACAATGTCGGTTCCGTAAGCATTTTGGTAGTTTGGTGATGATGGACTGATATTGTTTTGTATACCGTATTGCTGCCTATATTGTGGTTTCAGTTACTTATAATATTTGAAAATTATTCTCTTGTTCTACAATGTTTATGATAATAGTGTTAAAAGTAGTTGTAATTTAGAGGGTATTATGATCTGGTTTATTACACTATTTTGAATTGTGGTTGTCCTGTTGGCAATAAAAAGTTATATAGAAATCTATTTGAAAAAGAAATTTCATACCATTAGTGTTAATGAAGTATTGTATGCTGATATAGTTTAATTTGTATATAATTTGGTTTGTTTAAATACTGTTAGCTTTTTTAAGATATACATATTTTGGTTAGTTTTTTTTTACTGTTAGTGTGAATCTTAAAAGATATGCGTGAGTTTATATACATGTATACATAGATCCTATGTTTGGTAAAAAGATATATCTATACTTTTTTTTTGGTTTCAAAGTTTACATATATATTATTAATAGTATTTTTTGACATCTATTTTATTTTTATCTTAATATCAATTATGTAGCAATAAAAATTTATTATGAATAATATGTGTGTTTTAATCTTGTTTTTTAAAATATACATATCTTCAATTTTGGTTTTAAAAAAAAAGTTTTTTAAAAAATATATCTTTTAATTTTGTTTTAGATTTCTATTAAATTATTTAGCTTAATTTTAAATATAAGAAAAAACTCAAAATATTTTCTTTATAAATTATGTGAATTAATCCTTTTAATTTTAATTTGTGTATTTGAGTTTTAATCTTTAATCATTTTAATTTTCATTAATCTACTTGACTTTTAACTATTGTGACTTGCAACTTAGTTTCCTTTGGCTTACGATTTCGATTCTTGCATCGACTATCTTTTTCTCATTATCTTATGTTCGTCTCTATTCATCTAACTCATGCATTCGTTTTGTCATATTATTTCTCGTTTTGTTTGACATCATCCTATGTTTTTTTACTTCCATATGGCTATCTTGTTAATTCATAATGACTTTTGAACTATGTCTCGATTACTTGTTGATTACCTGTTTAAATCCAAGGGAAGGGTTTGTGGTTGACTTCATTGTCATGTGCATCGCATTTCTCTTTTGCATTTTTAACCCTTTATATGACCTTTGCTTCCCCTTTAGGTTAACTACCTTAGGTTGTATATACTCTGATTATTGACTTTAGACTGATTACTCTAGGTTATGCCTCTTTCTTAAGATAAGATTCCCTTAAGATTTCAACTTAGACAACTTACAATTAAAACATGTTCTCTAACAAGAGAATTAGACATGATTCATCTATGTAGTCGAGATATGATTCTCCTACCCCATAACATAGTGTCATACCCCAAATTTTACCCTTTCATTTTCTATTTTCTATTTTTTTTAAAAAATCTGATTAACTTAATAAATTAACCTTTTTTTAAAAATCTTTTTTATTCTTCTTTTTTTTTTTTTAAAACTAATAATAATTTAATTAAACTTTTTTTATAGCTTTACTAATGTTTTTTTATTTAGTTTATTTATTTAAATCATTTTAATTTCTTTTTTTTACTAACTTTTAGGATTTAAATTAAAATTTAACTTTTTCTTTTCTTTTCTTCAAGAGTAAATTTAAAAAAAAAAAATTAAAATATAACCTTTTCTTAATTAATTTCTAACACTTTTTTTAAAATAAAAAATAAACCTAAATCTTATTTTATTTTATTTTTATTAAATTAACACCTTTCTTTTTCAAATTAAAATTCTATTTTTTATTTATTTATTTTTAAAATAAAATTCTAATGCCCTTTTATTTTTTTAAAGTAAGATCTAAATTCTTTTTATTCTTAAAAACTCTAACTTCTTTTTATTATTAAAAATTCTAACTTCTTTTTATTTTTAAAAAAACTCTAACTTATTTATTTATTTATTTTTAACTTCAAACTTGAAACTCTAATTTTTTTTTTTAACTTGAAACTCTAACTTTCTTTGCTAATGTTTTTAAATTTAATTTCCAGCACTCTTTTAATCAAAAATCTCAATACTTTTTTAATCAAATCCAATCACAATAAATCACAGGTGGAGCTAAATCAAATCAATATGATCATATCATCATCATAAGAAAATTAAATTCAAATATCAGCATCACCATCATTGAATCTGATCTGACCTGATTAGAAGGGGATCACGGGCTGACCACACGCTGTTGGGCTGCTACCTGTTCACCGGTGACGAGGAGGAAAAGGGGGGTGTACCTGCGAAACACTCCGATGCCAAAGTAAGGAGTTGGGCAGAGTGAAAGCAAAGTACAAAAATTGGGTAAGAAGTGTGTTACCTGTCTCTCTTGTGGAAGAGGGTATTTATAGAGAGACCCCAGCGCTGGGCCAATGGTCATTTGAGGTGGGCTGGATGACCAGGCCCAACCCTAATGACTGCTAAGGCTTATGTGGCGTAGTGAAGACCAGGATGTGGTCTTCTCCCTAGTCCAACTGCTCCTTGATCTCCAGAAAGTGGGTTTGACCTGCTCTTTCGGGGGTGGGCAGTTGGTTGATGACGTGTCCCCGTGGAGGGGAGCACGTGGAGAACGTGCGCCGGGCACGTTGTTCTCCCCGCGGAGGGGAGCTCGGGAGGTTCCCCAGAAGCAGGTTGTTCTCCCCACGGAGGGGAACGCGAGGAGGTGGAGGAACCAAGGGTCTCGCTCGACGGACCGGGGTGTGCCCTGTTCGGCCGATAAGAGAGGACGTTGAGAAGCTGTCGGACGCGTCGCCTATCCCGGGGGGGGGGGGGGGGCGTGTGCCCTGCCCGTCCTATGGGACGCGTGTGCCCGGTCGGGCTGGTTTACTTACTGAGCCGTGCGTGGTATTGGGCTGGACCGAGGTTGGGCCCAGACTAGAACAGGAGCCCCCCAAGTCGAAGCTCTGGGAAAGAGCGAGGACTTAAGGTCGCTGTGTCGGGGAGAGAGAGGTAGCGAAACGGGAGGTTCGTCGGGTTCGTGCACGGTGGAATGGGCGCTTGCGGGGGTCTCCCGTCGCCGGCGAAACGGGGTGAAAGCAGGTGAAGGGACGCGACTGTCAGGTTGCTGCCACGTGTCGCGCGTTAAGCGGGCGTAGGGGCGGCTACCCTAGGCCATTAATGAGCCTAGCGTCGCTTCGAATCCCGCACCGGGTTATAAATATGGGGGTCCCCGCTCATTTTTCTACTTTTCATTTTGCTGCCTTACTTGTGAAGCTCTGAGACTCTTGTCCGTCCGCCATTTCCGTCGATCGCCGCCGCACCGTTTGGTCCTTCCTCCCGTTCGCCGCCATTACAAGTGAGTTTTTATTTCCCTTCTCCTTTTATTTCCGCCGTTTGATTAGAATGTGTGGTCAGGGCATGATGAATGCCCCGAGGAGAGACGCAAGATCCGCCGTATCCGGCGGTTTTCTGATGAATACCCCGAGGACGGAGGGCTTTCTCCGATGAATGCCCCGGGGACGCGCACTTTTTCTGATGAATGCCCCGGGGACGCGCGCTTTTTTCGATGAACATCCCGAGGAGGGGTGGTGGGTTGGCCCTGAGACGCCCCGTGGAGGACCAGCGGGGAGCGCCCGTTTGCTCGCCGTTCTCCGGCCCTTGTTGCCCTTTCACTTTACCTGCGGTGGAAGGGTGGATTTGATCTTGGCTATCGAATTCACCGTTGTCCTCTACTTTTCAGGTGTAGATGTCGGCCTTGGTACCGGGGAAGATGGTCGAAGATAACGAACCCGAGGTCCCGGATTTTGATGAGCGTGTCGTCCCGGTCGAGGAATGGGCGGCCGAAGAGCCGCTGTCCACCCCGTCCTGCTTCGTGGCCGATGCGTCCGACGTCTATGCCACCGTTGAGGACACGCCTGAAGGGGAGCCGCAACACTGGTAGGTGTACCGCCCGAAGGAGCACCATCGTATCTGCTCGCGATATGGGCGGCGGATGTTCCCCATGCACGAGTTCTACTTCAAAGAGGCTCGGCTCAGGTTGTCGTTCTCCGCTTTCCATCTGGGGCTCTTCGATTGGTTGCGCTTAGCCCCGTCCCAACTGTACCCCAACGCTCTGGCCTTTATCCGTGCCTTCGAGGTGGTGTGCTTCTATCTCGAGGTGGAGCTCACGGTGCCGTTGTTTTTTCGTATCTTCCACTTACAGCGCCAGTCGGTGAACGGCCGTCAGGGATGTGTCTCATTTAAGCAGCCGACCAAGCTCTTCAAGACGTACAGTGATTCCGTTAAAGATTTCAAAGGCCGGTTCTTCCTCGTGAAACCGATCACTCAGCAAGGCTCGGATACTCTTTTTGCCGAGGGCGAGCGAATGGTAGACGGCCAGCAGTTCCTCGCGTGGCTTCCCAAGATACATCTGTTATGGACTGCGGAACACTTCAACCGTGGCACAGACAGGTATATCGTGCGAGCGGGGACCCTTGACGAGAAGGATATGTCCGCTTATATGAAAATAGTTGCCTTTGTGCGGGCTCTTCTCCCGTCGAAACTGGTGACGCCAGATGGTCGGTACATCTTCAACGCGCAGGGGAACGTGCGAACCAAGAAGCGGCTGATTAACACTAAGACCCTGCTCGGTTGCGCCACTGGGGCGGCCGCTCTGGACTATCTAGGTAGGGATGTTTCTTTTTCCCCTTGATCGGGTGTTCTGGCCGTTGCTAACTCTTTCTTTGTTTTTGCAGCGAACATGTCTTCTGTCGAGGAGCGAGTGAAGAAGTTGCGCGCTTCAAGGAATGCCGTGGTCCCGAAGACGCGAGTGAGTCAATTGGTCGGGAAGGAGGCTGTGACGCTGGGAGGCCAGAGTTCGTCTTCATCGCCTCAAGGGAGTCAGTCTCCTACGTCTTAGGGAGCAGCGAAGAGGCCGAGATCCGAGGAGCCCAGCGGTCTGATTGATCTGAAGACCGGCTCAGTCGAGGAGGGTTACATCATCCCGCCTTGCCATCAGCATCCGGGCTATTTTCATGGTGCCCGATCTCCTACCGTCTCTGCTGGGGACGTGAAGGCTGTTCGCGAAGCCGACCAAGAGTCTCGTCGACGTACCCTGGCGGAGGATTTGGCCGCGATGATGCGGACGTTCACGACGGCCCTTGTGCTGAACGAGGAGGGCTGCTCCGCCGCCGAGCTGTCCAAATTGCAGGGGGACCTTACTTTTATGCAGTCGCGTCCGACCAAGCTTACTGAGGAACTGGAGAAGAGTCAGAAAGATGTTGCTGACCAACGCAAACGAGCGGAGGGCGCTGAGGGGAAAGTGATCTCGTTGGAGGAGAAGCTGGGGGCGGCAACGGCCGAGGTGCAGGCGCTGAAGGTTCGTATGGAAGTCCTGGACAGCGCGCTTCGTCCGGCCGAGGACGAGACCGAGGAGGACCAGTGGTTGATCACCCGTACTGATCTGGTTGCCCGGATTCGGGTGCTGAAAGGTGATTGTTTGGAGGCTGTCGAGGTCGGGTTCAAGAGCGCTGTCGCGCAGGTCCAAGTTGTCAACCCCGACGTCGCGTTGGTCATGGATGGGATCGGGCCGTATCACGAGATCGTCGGCGGGAAGGTGGTCGACCCCGAGCTTGTCGTTCCGAAGGAGGTCCTCGTGGTTGCTGATCAGGAGGGTGAAGTAGCATAGGTTCCCGGGCCTGCGTGCTCATTGTTTTTATGGCCTGCGTGCCAATATTCTGTAACTTGTTTTTCTTTGGGTCTGCGTTCCCCGTTTGTGTAATATTAACTACTGGGTTGGTGCCCCGTTTGTGTAACATAGGCAGGACTTGCTTTTCTCTGGTCGCTAGTGGACGCGTGGGAGTGCGGTGGTACCATGTCGCCCCCCAGTGGCCGGGACGATGGGTCGTCGCGGGCAATATTCTAACTGTAGTACCGCTTAAGTTTCGCGGCGTTCCATGGTCGAGCTAATTGTTCACCGTGCAGGTTTTCGAGGTAATAGGCCCCGTGCTCCGTTTTGTCCCGGACTCGGTAGGGGCCTTCCCAATTCGCAGCCAGTTTGCCCTCGTGGGAGTCTTTCTGGTTTCTGCGCAGAACTAAGTCGCCCGTTTGAAAGTCGCGTTTTAGGACTTTGCTGTTGTGGCGAAGTGTGACTTGTTGCTTCAGCCGGGCTTCTCGGAGGGATGCCCCTGAATGGATTTCCTCGACGAGGTCGAGCTCTTCTCGTAGGGCACCGTCGTTGTCGTCGGTGCCCAGGGGAGCTTCCGTTCGTCGGGATGGTTTGCGTATTTCGACGGGTATCACGGCCTCGGTTCCATACGTGAGGCGAAATGGGGTTTCCCCCGTGGTTGAGTGGGGAGTGGTGCGGTATGCCCAGAGGACGCTGTGGAGCTCTTCGACCCATGCTCGCTTGGCGTCGCCGAGTCGTCGTTTGAGTCCCCTGAGTATGACCCTGTTCGCGGATTCTGCCTGGCCGTTTGTCTAAGGGTGCTCGACCGAGGCGAAGTGGTGTTTGGTTCCGAGCTTGGTGACAAAGTCGCGGAAGTTTTTGTCTGTGAATTATGTGCCTTTGTCGGTGACAATGGCGAGTGGGACCCCGAATCTGGCGAGGATGTTGCGTTTGTAGAATCGGAGTATGTTGTGGGCCGTGATTTTGGCCAGAGCTTCGGCCTCGATCCATTTGGTGAAGTAGTCGACGCCCACGATGAGGTACTTGTTTTGGTAGGATCCTAAGGGGAAGGGCCCGAGGATGTCCAGCCCCCACCAGGCGAATGGCCATGGAGATGAGAGGGATGTGAGGTCGGCTGGGGGGGAGAGGTGCATGTCCCCGTGTCGTTGGCATTTGTCGCATCGTTTGACGTGTTCCTCCGTGTCCGATTGCATCGAGGGCCAGTAATAGCCTGCTCGTAGGGCCTTTTGTGCTAGGGATCTTCCACCGAGGTGTTGCACGTTGATGCCTTCGTGGATTTCCTCTAGAACGGCTGCGCTTTGGGACTTATCTATGCATTTTAGGAGAACGTACGAGCAGGCGCGTCGTCTGGTTGCGCTAGCTTCTCCAGGGTTGGCCAGAAGGTGCCCGGTGTTGAGGTAGGCGTGGAGTGGGGTCATCCAGCAGTTAGTATCCCCAACGACGTTGATGTCGAGGAGGGTTGTGGTCGCGCTGGTACTCGGTTGCGACAAGACTTCTTGGATGACCGGCTTGTGGCCGCCTCGCTTTTTGGTGCTTGCCAGTTTGGAGAGGATGTCGGCGCGGGTGTTCTGCTCGCGAGGGACGTGCTGAATCTCTGCTGTGTCGAAACCGCACAGTTTTTCGGTGATGAGCGCGAGGTATTCGGCAAGGTTGTCGTTCTTCGCTTGATATTCTCCTCGGACTTGCAAAGCGACTAGCTGGGAATCTGTGTAGATTCAGATGTCCTTGGCTCCCAGGTCGGATGCCAAGCGAAGGCCGACCAGAAAAAATGATGGCATGTCGGCCCTCGTAGGTGATGTCGAACTCAGAGAGTTCTAGTGACCATTTCAGCATGCGTCTGGCCATGTCGGGGCGGCCGAGGAGCTGGCGGATGGGCTGATCGGTGCGGAGCACGATGGCGTGTGCGAGAAAATAATGACGGAGTCGGCGCGCTGCTGTGATGAGGGCTAGGGCAACCTTCTCGATCAGCTGGTATCGGATTTCGGGGCCGTGGAGGGCTTTACTAGTAAAGTAGATGGGCTTTTGGCCCTCCCCGGCTTCGCTGACGAGGACGACGCTGACGGCTTCGTTAGCCACGGCCAGATATAAGTATAGGGTTTCGCCCGTCATGGGACGCGTCAGCACTGGAGGTTCGGACAACACGCGTTTGAGGTGGTAGAGGGCTTGCTCGCATTCGTCCGTCCACTCGAACTTGGTCTCCTTCCTGAGCAGTTTGAAGAATGGGAGGGCGTGCTGGGCGGACTTGGCAATGAATCGGGAAAGGGAGGCGAGCACGCCGTTGAGGGATTGGATGGACTTCTTCATGGTGGGCGTGGTGATATTTGAGAAGGCGTGGCATTTGTCCGGATTGGCTTCGATCCCCCGTTCGGTCAAGTAGTAGCCGAGGAATTTACCGGCGCAGACGCCGAAGGTGCATTTCTCCGGGTTGAAGCGCATGCGGCACGACCTTGCAGTCTCGAAGACCTTCCGGAGGTGTGCCGTGTGGTCGTCCTCCATGCATGATTTGACGATCATGTCGTCCATGTATACTTCGAGCATGTCGCCGATCTCGTCGTGGAAGACACTGTTCATCATCCGCTGGTACGTGGCCCCGACGTTTTTGAGGCCGAAGGGCATCACGTTGTAATAGTAATTTCCCGACGCCGTCATGAAGGACGTGCTTTGTTTATCGTGTTCGGCCATCGGGATCTGATTGTATCCCGAGTATGCGTCCATAAAGGACAAGAGCTTGAAGCCCGCGGAGTTGTCGACGAGCTTGTCGATGTTGGGGAGGGGGTAGGCGTCCTTAGGACATGCCCGATTGAGATCAGTATAGTCAACACACATGCGCCATTTTCCATTATTCTTTTTAACGAGTACAATATTGGACAGCCAGGTTGAATACCGGGCTTCCGAAATAAAGTTTGCCTCTAGGAGGTCTTTTACAGCTTTTTCGGCTACCGCCGATTTTTTGGGGGACTGGCGACGTCGGTGCTGCACAACGGCTTTTGCGGTCGGGCTGATGGATAACTGGTGGCAGGCGACCTCGGGGTCGAGTCCGGGCATTTCCGCGGCGCTCCAGGCGAAGAGGTCGGCGTTCTCGCGGAGGCAGGCTTGGAGCTGTCGTTTCGCGAGGTCTGAGAGTCCGGCGCCGATCCTCACGGTTCTGCTCGTGTCTTCCCCGAGAGGAATGAGTTCGAACTCTCCGTCCGGGATGGGGCGCGCTGGGTGTGAGGGCTGCCCGTTGACTTCGCTGGTCTTTGCTTCGGGGTCGATCTCGTCGGCGAAGCGACTGTCCAGTTCCACTGATCCGACTAGTTTCGTCGGTTTGCCTTTTGGTGCTGTGTTTGAAGTTGTCCTCTTGGTCGCTGGAGCGATGGAGTCTAGGACTTTCAGCGCGGCCTCAAAACACCTTCGGGCGGCCTCGATGTCTCCGTTGAGGGTCACAACGGCCCCCCGTCTTGTGTAGTATTTCATCTTTAGGTGGACGGTGGAGGGTACCGCGGTGAGTTCTGCTATCGTTGTCCTGCCAGGATGCAGTTATAGAGGGATGGGCACTCGATGACTAAGAAACGGATGCTGATTTCCCTAGTTGTTTCCTCTTCTCCGAAGGTGACTTTCAGTTCCACGTACCCCCAAGGTCTCGTCGTCGTCCCGTTGAACCCTTGTAGGTCGGAGCCTACGTAAGGGAAAAGGTTGGATTCGTCGAGCTGGAGAGTTGTGAACAGGTGCGCGTACATGATGTCAACCGAGCTCCCGCCGTCGACGAGGAGGCGTCTGACGTCGAAGTTCGCCATCCTTGCACGAATGAGCATGGGAATGTTGGAGTTGGGGGATCCCCCGGGGAGTTCCTTGAGGTAAAATGTGATCGGATTGGATTGGCCTTGGAATTTCTCGAGCGTGCTCATTTTTCCGGAGTTGTTCGCGATGAGTTCGTCGAATTTTCTCTTCACGGATCCTATGGACAGGCTCCTCATGGCTCCATCAGAGATGACCATGGCTCTGGCGAAGTATTCCCATCGGCTGGTTGGCCGGGTTGGCTCGTCGATTAGGTCGGGTCCTTCGGGGAGACCGAATTCTCTGTCCGCGAACCAGTCCTCGGGGCGGCTGACACACAGCGCGACCTGGAGCCTGCTGTTGTCCTCTGGAGAGGGAAGTTCCTCGACTTTCTTGGCTTCTGGGGCCTCTTGCCTCGGTGGTTCGCCTCCCCGGGTGTATCTCTTCAGGTGACCGTCTTTGATCAGAATTTCGATCGCGTCCTTGAGATGGATGCAGTCTTCTATCACGTGCCCGTGGCTCCTGTAGAATCGGCAGTATTTCGATTTGTCCACGTTGGATTTGGGGGGTGTCGGCCGCGGGAAACAGACACCTCCCTGTACGAATTCGGTTTTGGCGCATTCGGCCAGTATGCGTTCGCGGGAAGCGACTAAGGCTGTGTACTCTGTGAATCGGCCGGCAGGGCCGCGCGGTTCGCGTTGTTCGCGGGGTTCGCGGGGGCGGTCTTCGCGACGGCGGTCCCCTCCCCGTCGATGGCTCGAGGCTCCGTCGTCTCGGTGCCCGCGGGGGGCCTCCCTGTCTCGGGTGTCTCGAGCGGAGTTGGCCGCTTGTGTTTCTTCGAATCGGATATAGTGCGCAGCTCTGTCGAGGAAATCTTGGAGTGATGTTGGCCGGTGTATGCCTACGGCCTCGTAGAACTTGGAGTCGTGGCGTAAACCCTGTTCCATTAAGTAGCGCTTCATCTCGTCTGACGTCGTCACCTGCACTGCTTCCTGGGTGAATCTTTCGATGTACTTTCGGAGAGGTTCGTCGGGGCCCTGGATGATCGCCCCGAGGACGGCTTCCGTCTTCGGGTGGCGTCGGGATGATGTAAAGTGTTTGGAGAATAGGTCCTTCAAGACTCTCCACGACGTGACTGATTCGGGTTCCAAACTTTAATACCAAGTCATGGCGCCTTTCCTCAGGGTCGTCGGGAAGAGCCTGCACTTGATAGCTCCCCGGACGTTTCGGTAATCGAGCATGGCCTCGATGTCCTCTAGGTGATCGTCCGGGTCGGACGTGCCGTCGTACGTCGACAGCGTCGAGGGCTTCTCCATCCCTTGGGGTATGGGGGCAGCCATGATTTCTCGGGAGAGCGGGGTGCGGTAATCGTCCTCGTCGCTGGGTGCCGGGGACCAATGGGGAGACGAGCCGTTCAAAATAGGGCCCTGGTTTCGGGTTCTCGACCTCCCGCCTGGGTTTTCGCCTCGGGGATCCCCGGTCGGGATCGCCGCGGTGCTCTGGTTCCTCTCGCGAACTTGTCTTGCTAGGGACCTGGTGCGTTCTCGCGCTACCTGTGCGCGGTGCCTCTCCAGCCGCGGCCGGCGATTTCTGGGTCGAGGTGAGGGACTCCTCGAACCTCCGTTCTGGTATTCCCGCGGGGGGTAACTCGGAGGGCCGACGCGTTCCAATGCTCCAATTCTCGCATTTTGTTGGAACAGCAGCTGATTCGTCTGGTTGATGGCCGTAAAGAGCGCGACCACTATTGGGTCCGCTCCCTCCGGGATGGGAACGAGTTGGAATGCTGGCGGGCCTGGGGCCGGTGGTCGGCCTGAAGGAGCCACTCTGCGGATGACGGTGAGGCAGTTTGGCCGTCCCTCTCGTCGGTTTCCGCCGGACGCGTCGTTTCCGTCTGCTTGTTTCTGTTGGTGGCGACGTTGAGCACGAGGTCGTGCGGAGTGCCGTCGCGGTGTGGGCTAGCCATGATCGTGGAGTGCTGGTGAAACTTTGGTTTTCTGCTCGGAGTAATGGGGAAGTTTCTGTTCCCACAGACGGCGCCACTGATCTGACCTGATCAGAAGGGGATCACGGGCTGGCCACACGCTGTTGGACTGCTACCTGTTCACCGGTGACGAGGAGGAGAAGGGGGGTGTACCTGCGAAACACTCCGATGCCAAAGTAAGGAGTTGAGAAGAGTGAGAGCAAAGTACAGAAATTGGGTAAGAAGTGTGTTACCTGACCCTCTTGTGGAAGAGGGTATTTATAAAGAGACCCCAGCGCTGGGCCAACGGTCATTTGAGGTGGGCTGGATGACCAGGCCCAACCTAAATGACTGCTAGGGCTTACGTGGCGTAGTGAAGACCAGGACGTGTTCTTCGCCCTAGTCCAACTGCTCCTTGATCTCCGGAAAGTGGGTTTGACCTGCTCTTTCGGGGGTGGGCAGTTGGTTGATGACGTGTCCCCGCGGAGGGGAGCACGTGGAGAACGTGCGCCAGGCACGTTGTTCTCCCCGCGGAGGGGAGCTCGGGAGGTTCCCCGGAAGCAGGTTGTTCTCCCCGCGGAGGGGAACGCGAGGAGGTGGAGGAACCAAGGGTCTCGCTCGACGGACCGGGGTGTACCCTGTTCGACCGATAAGAGAGGACGTTGATAAGCTATCGGACGCGTCGCCTATCCGGGGGGGGGGGGTGTGCCCTGCCCGTCCTATGGGACGCGTGTGCCCGGTCGGGCTGGTTTACTTACTGGGCCGTGCGTGGTATTGGGCTGGACCGAGGTTGGGCCCAGACCAGAATAGAATCAAATCTGAAATCACCACAAAATCCACTCAAATCAAATCCGAGATTGAAAAAGATTGAGATATTCAAATCAAATCCGAGATTGATAAAGATTTAAAAATCAAGTATAAAAAGGACCCTCAAGAACAACAAAACGGATATCTGCAAGCATCAAAGACTCTTACAGTCTTCATCAAAATTCACCATCCGCAGCCAAAACCCCATAGCCTCGGAAAACCACAAAAGCCATCAACCGTAAAACCATCAAAAGAAAAATCCGTCCACCATCACGTTATCACAAAACCGTCGCAAACCCAGGCTCGACCCAGTTCCTTGTTTTTTAATATTTTCAGTTTTTGTTTTATATTTTTGGTTTTTATAATTAAAATTAACATTTTTTAAATCAACAGTAACTTTTTTTTAATTAACTTTTCTTTGTAAAATCTAACACTTTTTTAAAAATAAATAGTTAACTTTTTCTTTTTTAAGATAAAATCTAACTTTCTTTTTTAATTAACATTAACTTTTTATTAATATTAAGACTCTAATTAATTTCTAACCTAAAATAAAATCTAACTTTTTTAAAATCAAAATCAACCTTTTTTTAATAAATAAAATCTAACTTTTTTTAAAATTAAAACTAAAACCCTTTTCTAAAATTAAAAACTAACTCAGTTTTTAACTTAAATTTTCTAAGTTTTTTTATTAAAGTTCTAACTTTTTTTACTTTTTTAATCAAAATTCCTAACCTTTTGTTATCTTTAAAAATCCTAACACCCCTTTTTATTTAATTATAATTTAAACTTTTTTCTCAAATTTCTCAAAACAATTATCACCTAACTTCTAATTATTTTCTAATTTTAATCCTCCATTCCTAGTATCATTCTCGATTGTCCATGAACCTGTTACTAGCTTTTCTTTATATTCTTACTTGTACATAATCTGACATTCTGGTTGTTATTTCACATTCCATTATCACTTGTATATTATATTAATTTTTATTGTTTAGTAATTTTCACAGTTTATTATTATACCGTTTATCCCCTCCAAAGGAAAGGTTTAACTGTTTGACCGCCGCGTCAATATTCCTTTTCCCTCGCCCATCCTAGCCTTAGGATCCGAGTAGCCGTACTCATGCTTAGGTGTCCCGCCATGGACACACCCTTACCTTTTCCAAACCTTGAGACTTTGATTCGCCGTACTCATGCTTAGGCGTCCCGCCGTGGATAATTTTACCCTTTACCCTAACGTTGGGATAAGGAGTCGCTGCATTCCATGTAAGTTCCCGCCGTGGAATATTTTAACATTTTCAATTCAACTTTTCAACGTAGAAATTGAAGTCTCTGCACTCTACATAAACGCTTCCTTATGAACGTTTGCATTCCCATGACACCTTGACCATAACCAAGAAGTTTCCATTCCTCCCTTTCGAGGGGAACTACGATTACTCTGATTCCATCCCATACCTCGGATACGTAGGCACAAGATGCAAGTCTTGGCGAGTAAACTTAGGACTAACCCTTAGGTCTTTTTCTTTAACTTTTAACCCCTAGCATTACCCTTTAAGCAGATAACTTTAGCAATAGCACATTTAAAACAAGAGGTTCCTATAGATTACTATAGAAGTTTAGGGTGCTAATACCTTCCCTAAGCTTAACCAACCCCCGAACCCTAGATCTCTCCCCGCATTGTGTTTATGATGCAAAATAGGTTTTTCCTTTCTTTAACCTTTCCTTCGGATAAATCAAAGAGCGATTGTGAATCAAATATTTGTGATTCAAATTAATCAATAATTTGATATCCTATTCTCACTGCAACAAAAAATGGCGACTTCACTGGGGACAGTCCTATCTTTTAAGGGTTATCCCTATCTTGTTTATTGCTTGTTATTTGCTTTATCATTTATTTTTATATGTATGTTGTACCTTGCTTGGGGTATATTTTGTTGTGAGATAAGTCCTACACCCGGACTTGAGCGAACTTATTATAGGAAGGTGATATATTCGACGAGGCTTATAGGAAGTGAGTCCCGACCAAGCTGACTTGAGAATCACCACTCAATTGAGACCCTTCTGAAATTTAGTTCGGTTGAACGAGTATAGTCGTGAAAACCCTTATTATTTTCGGCTAGGAGTCTGTGATACTAGGGACCGTAGTTACCTAAGCACCACTTTGACCTTATTTAGGACGTAGTGCGATGACTATGAGGGAGTAGTCCTGAAGTAGTTGCTACGCGATACTACACTCAAAAGAGGTTCTCTTGAGAATATTATTAACCACCGAGTCAGTCGGGAAATTGATAATATTCGAAAGATGGATTGATGAATTTGGGAACATCTTTAGAACCTTGTTCTACAGGTACAATTAACCCTATAGTACATACCTTTTCGGGATGGGTAGACCTTGGCTCTGCTCATACTTCTTTAACCTAGGACCTTTGCTTGCTTTGTGTGTTTGTGCATTGCATCCAGCATCATATCATTCCTGGTTTCAAGTAATTCAATTGTCTTTGCAAATTCAAAAACCTTACATTTCAAAATCTAAAACTTTTCAGCTTTCCTAGAAAATATTCGCAATTGACCGTTGAAATCCTTGAAACCATTACATCGCATTGCATTGCATTTGCATCTTTGCATGGTTCGTTGCATATCATATGTCTGTCCGGTAGGTCATGTCCAGTTGTCTTTACCTTCCAGTGTACCTTTGAGTCGTCAAGCTGATTCCTCGACACCGATATTAGACTAGGGCTAACTATAGACGCCAGATGTTAGAACAAGAGACATATAATGCGGAAATCCGAATGGAGATCGATGAGTTGAAATGAGGCATGACCAAGCTCACCGAAATGCTTCAAGTACTGATTGCTAGAGGAGAGCCATCTTAGAGGACCTTCATTTAGGATGTCTCAAGTGTTGATCCTCCTCCTATTCAGATGCCACCATCTACTTGGCCAAAGTTTGGTTTACCTCCTAACTACTCTCTACCTCTTGCATCTACTGCTATGATTGGTCAAACTGTCAGACTAGTTTTTCAAGCTCCCATCTTTGCTGAGCCAAGACCTGTAGTCCACACTGTTTCCCAGACTGTCCAAGCTCCTTTCTTTGACTACAATGCTGCCAGTGCATCAAAAGTGAAGCTTTAGTCCGACTTCAGCAGACTATCTTCTTAAACGCCAGTGTTTCAAACATGACGACTCCTCTTTGTATTGATTTAGTCACTAAGCCATGTTTCTTGTTGTTTGCACTATCCTTATTTTGTTTAAGCTGTTTGCTTTTAATTAGTGTTTGTACTTTCACACCAATGAAGTGAGCATCACAACTTTGATTTCAATTCATTTTGTCTGTTATTTGCACTTTTATACTTTATCTTTCAATTATTTACTCCTTGTCCAAATTTTTGATTATGCAAATATTTGAGGGAGGATGATGAAAACGTTATACCCATAACTGCTGTCAGTATGCTTTCAATCAAACTTTGTTGACGATGTAAGGCATTGTTTCAATCCCCAAACACTGGAGAAATAAGGAAGCTATTCCCTTGTCACCCCCTTCAAGCCCAGAAGTTGGAGTTTCTTTCTTTACAAAAAACCCGCAATCTTAACCTGGGGCATTGGTAGTTCTCAGTTAACTTGGTTGTGTGCTCCTGCAGTACACATTTCATGTGAAGGTTTCATTCACAAGTTTTCCTTCGCACACCACAAGCGAGTGTTGGAGATGTCTTTTAAGTCGATGATGGTTCACTGTAATCACTAGAGCTAGGTTCATTTTCTTCCAAAAAAAAATCAAAAGAAAAAGCCCACTAAGTCAAAACCTATGAAGGAGGCTTAGGCAAAACTGGGGCATCCCGCTGACTGTACTCTTCACGAGAAGCGGTTCAGGCAAAAGTTAGGGATAATAAAAAGAGGTGATCTTTAAATCTTTACCTTGAAAATCTTCAATGTCAAAACAACCAAATGTTGTAAGGATGTAATGACAGCCTTTTCAATAGGTCTATTAAACTTATGAACCATCATCATTGTTATCAGTGCAATTTCCAACCTACGAGAACCTGAGCGAATAATATGAGTTAACTGAGCGTAGGGTTGAATATCATCACGAAGATTGGGTGGGAACAAATAAACTTTGAGCCTTTATCTTTTGTTTCATAAACCGTGAGCCAGACCACGTTACAACCTTCAAAAGACCTAACTGAAACAAGGTTATTTTGAATGCATACTATAATAAGGTTGCATAAGCTGACTCGAAAAGGTCTTTGCGAATCATTTATTTTGGTAGTACACCTTTGTTTTAAACTTTTAGCGTCTTGAACCACCGTGTTCTGACCAACGACTCATTTATTTTTCATCTTTCAAAATAATTTTGGTTTCAAAATTTGCATGAACTTTGCATTACCATGTTTATATGAATATTTTTGTTTACAAACTGGCTTTCTTCAAGGAACTTTCAAACAATCGAGAAACTTGGTCAAGTGATCCTATCAGGGGAAAGTTCCTTTTACATCCTGGCTAAGAATCAGTTCAAGATTTGTTCAAGGCAAGTCCTTCTTAGATTTAGTTTATCCAGAAGATCCTTCAAGACTCATACTGGGGCATACCTTCCAGGGGCATAGTAGCGCAATCATCTACTGAATCAGACAAGCTGAAGTAATTATCAGTTCATCTATAATAGACTGTTTAATCTGGGGCAGTTTACTTGAAGGATCCCCAAGCAACTCTTCATCCTTCCTACAAGGACCATCAACTTGATACATTTTAGAAGTGTGGCAGAGATGTGATCAGCAGTAACATCTTAGGTTCCTAAGCAGAATGGAAGTGATGTATGTGTTGAGGAATCAGTCTTCCAGCCTTGTCATCTCACCAAAAGAGTCGAGTCTTGTCGTCGACATCTACATTTGCGTTCGATCATATATCATAACATAATTCATATACATATGCATATCATGAGTGTTTCATCCTCATTTTCATTTCTCCCGAGGTTGTGGTTTATCCATGTCTTACCTTGTGGTCAAAGTCTAACTCACTTGGCACCTACCAAACAGTTTTTTGGCTTATCTGATGTTCTTCCAGATATGGCATTTCTAATCCGATGTTTTTCAGATTTGTTTCTCTTTCTGATGTTTTTCCAGAGTAAGTCTTTATTCTGATGTTCTTTCGGAACTTATCTGATGGTTTTCCAGATATTCCTTTTGATTATGATGTTTTTCCAGAATCTATCCGATGTTTTTTCGGATTAGTTTCTCTTTCTGATATTTTTCTAGATTGAGTCTTAGTTCTGATGTTCTTCCGGAACTTATCTGATGGTTTTCCAGATATTCCTTTTGATTCTGATGTTTTTCCAGAATTTATCCGATGTTTTTCCGGATTTGTTTCTCTTTCTGATGTTTTTCCAGATTGAGTCTTAGTTCTGATGTTCTTCCGGAACTTATCTGATGTTTTTCCAGATATTCCCTTTGATTCTGATGTTTTCCCAGAATCTATCTGATATTTTGCCGGATTTGTTTCTCTTTTTGATGTTTTTCCAGATTGAGTCTTTGTTCTGATGTTCTTCCAGAACCCCTTTGTTGCTTATCTGATGTTCTTCTAGATATGTCTTCAAACTTTTCTCGTACATTTACTATTTTCCTAAATGTTCGGATGTACCTTCAGAATCTTTGTCTTCATCTAATGCTCTTCTAGATGTTTTCATTTTGTTTCTGGATGTGTCCCAGAGTTTATTCGATGTTTTTTTTAGTATCTCTGGTGTGTTTCAGAGTTCATTCGATGTTCTTCTGGATGTCTCTGATGTTTGTTTCTTTGTCCCAGATATTTCCCAGATTTACCCTCACTCCATTCAATGTTATTCTGAATGTTGTGACTCTTCGCTGCTTCCTCTCTGTTGCTGCCTCACCCCAGTGAGTGGTTAATCATTGTGTCATCTTTATCCCTGTTTACGTTTATTTTTGTCTGCATTTATCATTCCATCATTTTCATCATATTAAACTTCATGGCATGTCGGTATTGTATAGTTTTCTTTTCTCCGTAGCATGGCATGTCTTTGCATCTAAGGGCAAAATTTTCGGTTATCTGTATTTAAATACCTTTCACCATGATTTCAGGAGAATTTTCATCACTCATATCATCCGGTGAAGATATTTAAACAGGGGCAACTGCCATACCCCAAATATTACCCTTTTATTTTCTATTTTCTATTTTTTTAAATTCTGATTAACTTAATAAATTAACCTTTTTTTTAAATCTTTTCTTTTCTTCTTTTTTTTAAAACTAATAATAATTTAATTAAACTTTTTTTTATAACTTTACTAATGTTTTTTTATTAACCTTTTTTTATTTAGTTTATTTATTTAAATCAATTTTAATTTCTTTTTTTACTAACTTTTAGGATTTAGATTAAAATTCAACTTTTTTTCTTTTCTTCAAGAGTAAATTAAAAAAATAAATTAAAATATAACCTTTTTTAAATTAATTTCTAACACTTTTTTAAAAAACGAAAAATAAACCTAAATCTTTTTTATTTTATTTTTATTAAATTAACACCTTTCTTTTTCAAATTAAAATTCTATTTTTTTATTTTTTTTTAAATTAAATTCTAATGCCCTTTTCTTTTTTTAAATTAAGATCTAACTTCTTTTTATTCTTAAAAACTCTAACTTCTTTTTATTTTTAAAAAAACTCTAACTTATTTATTTATTTATTTTTAACTTAAAACTTAAAACTCTAATTTTTTTTTAAACTTGAAACTCTAACTTTCTTTGCTAACGTTTTTAAATTTAATTTCCAACACTCTTTTAGTAAAAAATCCGTACACTTTTTTAATCAAATCCAATCACACTAAATCACAGATGGAGCTAAATCAAATCAATCAGATCATATCATCATCATAAGAAAATTAGATCCAAATATCAGCATCACCATCATTGAATCAAATCTGAAATCACCACAAAATCCACTCAAATCAAATCCGAGATTGAAAAAGATTGAGATATTCAAATCAAATCCGAGATTGAAAAAGATTTAAAAATCAAGTATAAAAAGGACCCTCAAGAACAACAAAACGGAGATCTGCAAGCATCAAAGACTCTTACAGTCTTCATCAAAAATCATCATCCGCAGCCAAAACCCCATAGCCTCAGAAAACCACGAAAGCCATCAACCGTAAAACCATCAAAAGAAAAATCCGTCCACCATCACCGTCATCACAAAACCGCCGCAAACCCAGACTCGACCCAATTCCTTGTTTTTTAATATTTTTTTTTGTTTTATATTTTTTGTTTTTATAATTAAAATTAACATTTTTTAAATCAACAGTAACTTTTTTTAATTAACTTTTCTTTGTAAAATCTAACACTTTTTTTAAAAATAAATAGTTAACTTTTTCTTTTTTAAGATAAAATCTAACTTTTTTTTAATTAACATTAACTTTTTATTATTATTAAGATTCTAATTAGTTTCTAACCTAAAATAAAATCTAACTTTTTTAAAATAAAAATCAACCTATTTTTTATAAATAAAATTTAACTTTTTTTTAAAATTAAAACTAAAACCCTTTTCTAAAATTAAAAACTAACTCAGTCTTTAACTTAAAATTTCTAACTTTTTTTATTAAAGTTCTAACTTTTTATATTTTTTTAATCAAAATTCCTAACCTTTTCTTATCTTTAAAAATCCTAACACCCCTTTTTATTTAATTATAATTCAAACTTTTTTCTCAAATTTCTCAAAACGATTATCACCTAACTTCTAATTGTTTTCTAATTTTAATCCTCCATTCCTAATATCATTCTCGATTGTCCATGAACCTGTTACTAACTTTTCTTTATATTCTTACTTGTACATAATCTGACATTATGGTTGTTATTTCACATTCCATTATCACTTGTATATTATATTAATTTTCATTGTTTAGTAATTTTCACTGTTTATTATTATACCGTTTATCCCCTCCGAAGGAATGGTTTAACTGTTTGACCGCCGCGTCAATATTCCTTTACCCTCGCCCATCCTAGCCTTAGGATCCGAGTCACCGTACTCGTGCTTAAGCGTCCCGTCGTGGGCACACCCTTACCTTTTCCAAACCTTGAGACTTTGAGTCGTCGTACTCATGCTTAGGCGTCCCGTCGTGGACAATTTTACCATTTACCCTAGTGTTAGGATAAGAAGTCGCTGCACTCCATGTAAGTTCCCGTCCTGGAATATTTTAACCTTTTCAATTCAACTTTTCAACGTAGAAATTGGAGTCTTCGCACTCTACGTAAACGCTTCCTTATGAACGTTTGCATCCCCATGAAACCTTGATCACAATCAAGAAGTTTCAATTCCTCCCTTTCAAGGGGAACTACGATTACTCTAATTCCATCCCCTACCTCGGATACGTAGGCACAAGATGCGAGTCTTGGCGAGTAAATTAGGACTAACCCTTAGGTCTTTTTCTTTAACTTTTAACCCTTAGCATTACCCTTTAAGCAAATAACTTTAGCAATAGTACATTTAAAACAAGAGGTTCCTGTAGAGTACTACAGAAGTTTAGGGTGCTAATACCTTCCCTAAGCTTAACCAACCCCTGAACCCTAGATCTCTCCCCGCGTTGTGTTTACGATGTAAAATATGTTTTTTCTTTCTTTAACCTTTCCTTCGGATAAATCAAAGACCGATTGTGAATCAAATATTTGTGATTCAAATTAATCAATAATTTGATATCCTATTCTCACCGCAACACATAGTTGAGTAAGATGTAGGATCTTTTCTGCTTGAGAGAGGTACATGGCATACTCGTCGATCTAATCCGAGTTGGAGCACTTCTTTCAATACGATGCAAAGACCTTCTTCCATACGTTTGTGGTAGTTTAAGTCGAGTATTCTCCCTAAGATGATGACTCATCTCTTCTCCTAGAATCAATCAACAAACTTCCCTCCTGGAACCTTGGCCACAGTCAAGAATTCCTCAAACCCTTTAGGGGAACTGCGAATACTCTGATACCATTCCCGTCATGATACATAGGCACAAGATGCGATTTCTTGGTGAGTATACTTAGAAGTAAACCCATAGGTCTCTTACCCTTAGCAAAAAACAATAGCACAATAAAATAAGAGGTTTCTGTAGAGTACTACAGATGCTTAGGATGCTAACACCTTCCCTAGGTATAACCAACCCTTGAACCTTAGTTTCTCTTTTGCTTTGCATTTCATTGCATATTTTGGGTTATTCGATCTTTTTCCCTTCCCTTGGACAAATTAAAGACCGATGGTGAAAAATGATTTGTGATTCAAGTTAATCAATAGCTTGATATCTAATTCTTACCGCGACAGAATTGGGGAATCTTTTAAGGGTTCCCCCTAACTCGTTTATTTGTGTTTTTGTTGTATGTGTGTGTCTATATATATATATATATATATATATATATATATATATATATATATATATATATATATATATATATATATATATATATATATATATATATATATATATATATATATATATATATATATATATATATATATATATATATATATATATATATATATATATATATATATATATATATATATATATATATATATATATATATATATATATATATATATATATATATATATATATATATATATATATATATATATATATATATATATATATATATATATATATATATATATATATATATATATATATATATATATATATATATATATATATATATATATATATATATATATATATATATATATATATATATATATATATATATATATATATATATATATATATATATATATATATATATATATATATATATATATATATATATATATATATATATATATATATATATATATATATATATATATATATATATATATATATATATATATATATATATATATATATATATATATATATATATATATATATATATATATATATATATATATATATATATATATATATATATATATATATATATATATATATATATATATATATATATATATATATATATATATATATATATATATATATATATATATATTTACTTATGCTTTGGGTTGTTATCTTTGTGTGGTGAGATAAGTCCTACACCTGGACATGAGTGCACTTATGATAGGAAGGTAATATATTCGAGAAGGCTTATAGGGAGTTGATTCCCGACCAAACTCACATGAGAATTGTAACACCCTTCTAAACCCCGCAGAATATATATGAATAATCAGAGTATTTATCATGAATCTCACAAAAGGATGTCACATGTAATTTCAAAACATCACACAATCACCTGTCATGCTCAATAACACTTAGAATAAATTCATGCTTTTCATACACTTTCACATTAGCATGTAGCAGCGGATTTACTTTTATCATAATAGACATAATGAAAGTCTCATGCTCATCTAATTCATAATCAATACTTAGGCTTAAAAGCCAATACTTCATATAATTCAAAATAACAATAACATAATGAAGTAGAGTACATAAAGTATCTCTCAAAACATGAACTCAAAACATTCCCAAGTGTTACATAATCATAGAATGACTCGACCCAAAATAAATAAAGACACAAAGCAAGCTACTCCAATAGCTACCTCGCGCTAGAAGCAACTCTACTCCTTGGTACCTGAGTGATGTTGTATAAAACATCATTCTAACAGAATGGTGAGAATTCACATAATTATTGAAATTATATGATAATATATAATTTAAGGCATACAAGCATAATCACAACCATTCTAACTCTTTAAAGTTTCATCAACAAAGTATCACTAAAGTAACCATACCATTCACAAGTATATACACACAGTCCACAATTTCACCAATTTCAACAATTCACATAGATACACGTAATCTCATAGCACAAACATATACACAATGAGACTCAATGCAAATCTCAATGCAACTCATGCTATGTGGTACCAACACTTGTTATTATTTTTCCATATTTATATTTGAACCGGTTCCGTTCCCTAGACCAATAACACACAAAAAGCCCATTCCCTAAGTTTTGAAACCCCGCTCTAGGATTGGGACACGTCACTAGCTCCCACGGTACTAACAAGCATTGCCTCTTGACACAAATGATGCACGTTCAAGTTCACAACCATATGAAATTAAGATCATTCCCTAATCTTAACATTCATGCATATCTTCAATAATTCATCACACTTGAATTATCACACAATCACACATACTTGCACATTTTTATCAATCATTTACACACAATTCATTTTCAATGGTATACAACACATTTTACAATACAATCACAATGGTGTTATCATTACAACAAGCAATAACTATAATGAATTTCATTTTGTCACACACCAAAGTATACTTATACAAGCATACATACAAGTATTCGATAAATTATCCACAAATAATTTCACAACCGGCAGCAACAGTGCAACAATTCAATAATAGAATATATACATTATTGACTTCCCAAACATATTAGGTATTAAAATATTTGAAAAATAATTATATCATCTATACTATGTTATAGATCTATTCATTAGCTTTCCAACGCTTCAAACGGGGACCAAAACCAACTTACGGATCAAAAGTTATGGCCAAAATCGTTGGAACAAAATTTTTACCAATACATAGCCTTGCGTCGACTACTAGCGATGGGTCAGTCGACGCATGGAAGGCCGAAACAAAATCCAGAAAAATACATTCAGTATGCGTCGACCGCTGCAACGTATGCATCGACGCAAACAGCGCATAATGTAGAATTTTCTGCGTTTTCCACTGTTGGAGGCCTTCCGGACCTCTGATTTCAATTCCATAAAAAGCGCCAGTTCCAGAATTTGAAATCCTACCATTATATGACAATTATAACAGTGCACAACACATATTTAAGGATAATATCATCATATATCATGTAATCATAAATTTCAAAACCATGGAAATTAGGGATTTTTATCCTAAATAAGATACTACCCATCATACACTATCATACGATCCCAATAATCATATAAAAACTCACCCTTACCTTGGTTTTTGGATGATTCTTGAGCCCTCTCTCTTGGTTATTCTTCTTCTCCACCCTTCCTTCTCTCTATCCTCTTTCTTTCTCTTTACTATCTTTTTCTCTCTTTCTATTCTTCTTAAACTTTCACAATTTCTCAAAACCTAATAATTTATAATGGGCTTACTAACCCATTTCTATTCACACACCCAATTAGGACCAATTAATTAATTTAAAAAATTTATATTATTCTACCAAATATAATATAAAAAATAAACTAAATAATTAAATGAAATCAATTATTTCAAATATATCCAATAAATCAATTAGTGCAAACAACTCAAATAAATCAAATAATTTATATAAATCTAATAAATCAATTAATTCATAAAAATCAAATATTTCATATAAATTCAATAAATCAACTAATTCATTTAAATCAAATAATTCAAATAAATCGAATAAATTAGTTAATTCAATTAGGCACAAAATCACACAATTAATCAATTAATTTAATTAAATTAATAATTACTAAAAATTGGGGTGTTACAACTCTCCCCCACTTAAAAGATTTTCGCTCTCGAAAATTACCTCAAACGAATAACTCGGTATAAGACTCCCTCATCTGACTCTCAAGCTCCCAAGTCACGTTTCCACAACTGGTCCTCCCCAAGCGACCTTCACCAAAGAAATCTCTTTACCACGAAGTTGCTTCAACTCTCGATCCTCTATCTGCATAGGTGACGTCTCCACAGTCATGTTATCTCTTACCTGCACATCATCTACTTGGACTACATGAGACAGATCCACAATGTATTTCCTTAACTGAGATACATAGAACACGTCATCGAGATTTAGAAAGCGACAACGGAAAAGTAACACGATAGGCTACCTCTCCTATCCTTTGCAAAATCTGATAAGGACCAATAAAATGCAGCATCAATTTACATGACTTTAATACCATACCAACACCAGTTGTCAGAGTAACTCGAAGAAACACATGATCCCCCTCTTGAAACTCAAGTTCTTTCCTCCTCTTGTCATGATAACTCTTTTGAAGACTCTGAGAAATCTTCATCTTCTCTTGAATCATCTTAATCTTATCAGTAGTTTGTTGGACTATCTCGGGTCCAACCACAACACTCTCTCCCGACTCATACCAACACAATGGCGTCCTACACCGCCTATCATACAATGCCTCAAATGGTGTCATTCCAATACTCGAATAAAAACTGTTGTTGTAAGTAAACTCAATCAAAGGTAAGTAGATATCCCAAGCTCCTCCCTTTTCAAACACACAAGCTCTCAAAAGATCCTCAAGTGACTGAATCGTCCTCTCAGTCTGACCATCTATCTGCCGATGATAAGCATAGCTCAAACATAACTTCATACTCAAAGAACTTTGAAAACTTTCCCAAAATCTCGAAGTAAACCTCAGATCTCTATCTGACACAATACTAGATAAAATACCATACAAACTGACAATCCTCTCGATGTACAACTTCTCTAACTTCTCTAATAGGTAATCTATTTGCATTGGAATAAAGTGAGCAGATTTCGTCAATCTATCCATAATAGCCTCATGATTACTCAGTGTTCTAGGTAGACTAGATACAAAAACCATCGATATGATATCCCAATTCCACTCAGGAATAGATAATAGTTGCATCAAACCCGACAGTTTCTGATGCTCAATCTGCGACTTCTGACAAGTCAAAAAAGAATACACAAGCTCGACAATGTTTTCTTCATACAAGGCCACCAAAATACTTTCCTCAAATCTTGATACATCTTAGTAGCACCGAGATGAATACTCAATCCACTACGATGCCCTTCCTCAAGAATACTCTTCTTCAGCTCAACAATACCTGGAACACAAACTCTATCACGACATCTCATAATACCATTCTCATCAATCCAAAAATCACCACCTTGACCTTGATTGATCAAAGTCAACCGATCAACTAGACTCAAATCAGATTTCTAACCTTCTCTTATCTCATCAAGAATGCCACTAGTAAGTTTTAACATACCCAGCTTAACTCCATAAGATGTCTCTTCATAAACCAAACTTATATCTCGAAATTGTTCAATCATTTCCAACTCTTTTACCATCATCATCGACATATGCAAAGACTTCCTACTCAATGCATCGGCTACCACGTTTGCTTTACCCGAATGGTAATTCAAACCAAAATCATAATCCTTCAGAAGCTCTAACCATCTCCTTTGCCTTGCGTTCAATTCTTTCTGATCAAAGAGATACTTCAAACTCTTATGATCACTAAATACCTCAAATCTCGAACCAAACAAATAATGCTTCCAAAGCTTCAACACGAACACAACAGCGGCCAACTCTAAGTCATGCGTCAGATAATTCCTCTCGTGCACTTTAAGTTGCCTTGAAGCATAAGCTACAAATTGCTGATATTGCATTAACACACCTCCCAAACCCATCAAAGAAGCATCATAATACATAATAAATGGTTCTTCCAGCTTCTGCAAAATCAAAATAGGAGTTGTCATCAATCTTCTCTTAAGCTCTTGAAAACTTTCTTCACACTTTGCATCCCAAACAAAAGCTTGGCCCTTCCTAGTCAACTGAGTCAATGGAAAAGATAACTTGGCAAATCCTTCAATGAAATTCCGATAATAACCTGCCAAACCAAGAAAACTTCTAATCTCAAAAACTAATTTCGGAGCTTCCCATTGCGATACTGCTTCAACCTTCGATGGATCAACTGCAATACCTCTACTCGAAATTACATGACCAAGGAAACTCACCTCCTTCAACCAAAACTCACACTTAGAAAGTTTATCATATAATTGATTCTCTTTAAATATAGATAACACAACCCTCATATGCTCAACATGATCTTCTTCACTCTTCGAGTAGATCACAATATCATCAATGAACACAACCAAAAAATTGTCCAAATAAGGATGGAAGATCATGTTCATGTACTCCATAAATATACCTGGTGCATTAGTCACACCAAATGGCATCATAGAATACTCATAATGTCCATACCTTATTCTAAAAGCAGTCTTCTAAGTATCTTTAGCCTTCACACGAATCTGATGATACCCAGATCTCAAATCTATCTTACTGAATACACTTGCACCAACCAACTGATCAATCAAATCATCAATCCTCAGAAGTGGATACTTATTCTTGATAGTCACCTTGTTCAATTGTCTATAATCCACACAAAGCCTCATAGTACCTTCTTTCTTCTTAACCAACAAAACTGGTGCACTCCACAGTGACACGCTCAGACAATAAACCTCTTCTCAAGCAGATCTTCAAGTTGACTCTTCAACTTTTCCAATTTTGATGTGGACATACGATATGGAGCCATCCATAACGGACTAGTTCTAGGAACTAAGTCGATCGCAAACTCTACTTCACGTTCCGGCGGTAAATCACTTATTCATCAGGAAAAACTTCCGAAAAATCACAAATAATTGGAAAACCACCAACTTCACCATTTTCATTAACACTCAAAGTTTCCATCAACATAAACATCTCAACACCATCCTGCACCAACTCATCAAAATAATCTGTAAGAACTTGGCTTAACTCCAAACAATTCACTACACACACCATCTAAGCTTGCAAGATAAGTCTATTCCATCCAACATGATCTCTTCCACTATCAACAAGAGATTAACATTGATCAGTTCCTCAATTTTTCAATAGATAGCCAACAATCATAATAGGGCATAAACCATCTTTACCAAACTATAATAGCGTTTAACAACAGACTGAGCCACCAGTCCACTCTTGAAACATCTTGGAGAAGCGCAAGCTTTTCCCCCACTTATTTCAATCCCAATCCTGCAGACAAGGGTTATAAAAACAAACGTGTACCGACAGTATTTTCACACACATGTCGCATACTAGGGAACAAACAACATTAGACAACCTGACCAGATGGACCGACCTGCTCTGAAACCACTAATGTAACACCCTTCTAAACCCCGCAGAATATATATAAATAATCAGAGTAACTATCATGCATCTCACAAAAGGGTGTCATATATAATTTCAAAACATCACACAATCACCTGTCATGCTCAATAATACTTAGAATAAATTCATGCTTTTCATACACTTTCACATTAGCATGTAGCAGCGGATTTACTTTAATCATAATAGACATAATGAAAGTCTCATGCTCATCTCATTCATAATCAATACTTAGGCTTAAAAGCCAATACTTCATATAATTCAAAATAACAATAACAGAATGAAGTAGAGTATATAAAGTATCTCTCAAAACATGAACTCAAAACATTCCCCAGTGTTACATAATCAGAGCATGACTCGACCCAAAATAAATAAAGACACAAACCAAGCTACTCCAATAGCTACCTCACGCTAGAAGCAACTCTACTTCTTGGTACCTGAGCAATGTCGTATAAAACATCATCCCAACAGAAGGGTAAGAATTCACATAATTATTGAAATTATAAGATGATATATAATTTTAGGCATACAAGCATAATCACAATCATTCTTACTCTTCAAAGTTTCATCAGCAAAGTATCACTCAAGTAACCATACCATTCACAAGTATATACACACAATCCACAATTTCACCAATTTCAACAATTCACATAGATACACATAATCTCATAGCACAAACATATACACAATGAGACTCAATGCAAAACTCAATGCAAGACTCAATGTAACTCATGCCATGTAGTACCAACACTTGTTATTATTTTTCAGTTTTTACATTTAAACCGGGTCCGTTCCCTAGACCAATAACACATAAAAAACTCATTCCCTAAGTTTTCAAACCCCGCTCTAAGATTGGGACACGTCACTAGCTCCCACGGTACTAACAAGCATTGCCTCTTGACACAAATGATGCACGTGCAAGTTCACAATCATATGCAATTAAGATCATTCCCTAATCTTAACATTCATGCATATCTTCAATAATTCATCACACTTGAATTATCACATAATCACACATACTTGCACATTTTTATCAATCATTCATACACAATTCATTTTCAATGGTATACAACACATTTTACAATACAATTACAACAGTATTATCATTACAACAAGCAATAACTATCATGAATTTCATGTTGTCACACACCAAAATACTTATACAAGTGTCGCTACCGCGAAAATAAGGTGCCGGCAAAACAGAAGAGTCGCCACCTTTCGTTATTTATCCCTCAGAACGGGAAAGGAAACGATCGGAAAAACCTGACGAAAAGGGTAAGACAAGGTCGTCGCAACCGTTGTCTGGGTTCGGGAGTCGGTTACGCAAGGGGAAGGTATTAGCACCCCTCACGTCCGTCGTACTCGACGGGTTCCACGCTTGTTGTGTTTACTGGACGAGTTGGTTTATCTATCTACATATCAAGGCTGGCTTAAACAGAAAAGAAAATGACTCGGCAAAGCGTCGCGCTTTATGCCTACGTATTCTCATCAGAGAATGAGAAATCAGAGTCAACGTAGTTCGCCTAACTACGGGTTACAGGGAAGGTGGCTCGCCAATACATCAGTATTGTGCCTACGTACTCTCAACAGGTATGAGAGATCAGAGCTTACGTAGTTCGGGATAATATGGATTACGAGGGTTCAGATTCATCTGTTTTATCGCGTAGGGTTAAACAACATTTCCAGCAGTTAGGGACAAAACCTGTTTGCATTGGCGCTGAAGTTTAACGACACTCTTTTCTTCAGAAAAGCTTCCTTTGAATTATAGGCCCACGGGGCAGAAAAGGTTTGAAGTTTGTTTTCTGTCTTTTACGAAAGAAGTGTTTTTTATTGTGTTTGCAATTTCAATTGCACTAGAGACTATGACCTGAGAGTGAATGCGTCACATGTCACCCAAAGGATTCATCCTATGGTTGAAGTTTGAAACAGGGAACTCCTAGAAGTTATCATGCATAGGTTTCAATCTAAAGTTCTATCATCACTTCCTTATCAAAGGAAATGAGATTCCTAGGGGATCATGTCAATGATAAACAGAAACAGCTAAAGCATCAGCTTAAACAGTAAACAATAAACGACTGTAAAATGCATGCAATGCAAGTGAGGGACGAAATGTGTGTGGGGCATCTGCCTCCACAAGCTCATCTCAACCTCAAGCCAGAATTAATAACAGTAATCATACTGAGGAAATAACAACATGCTATCAAGCAAAATACAGTAAACTGCAATCATACAGAGGAAATAAAATGAAATACTATCAAGCAAAATAAACCACATAGCCAAGGGAGCAGGGCTCTACCGAATACCCGCAAGCAAAGCCATACAGTAACAATACAAGCAGAGGGAGCAACTCAACCTCTAGTGCAATCATGCTCCTAGTTTACATCTATCTAGATATGAACTTATTCTAATGCAGCAAGCAAGTCAAACAAGTCACATCAATACATTTGCACAGAAAGAAAGCAGACAGTCAAGAAAGCAGATCAACTCCTCTCTCAATTCCAAGCTTCAGCTCCCCTGACAGCAACTCAGTCTTCAGAATTTAAGCACCCTTCAAGGCTATCATCTCCCATGGCAAATATCAATTTGCTTCTCTAGGTTTCAACCTTTCAATATAAGTTTCAACTTAAACTTCTTCATCAAGCTTCAGCTCTTCAATCAGTTCTACCTTCAGGCTTCATTCTTAACCACAATTATCAACTTGATTCCTTCAGGATCTCCAAGCTTCAAATTAGTATCAACTCATCCTTCAAGCTTCAGCTCTCTTTGCTTTACCAGTATCAACTTGGTCTTCTTCATCTACAAGCTTCAGCTTCTCAGGGTAATCTTCAATCACTTAGAAGTGTCAACTTCATCCTTCAATTCTTTAAGCCTCAGCTCTTCGTTCAATCTTTATTAGATCTTTAAGTATCAACTTGTTTCTTCTTTCTCTCCAAGCCTCAGTTGCAATGGCAATGCTCAGGGAATCATCCTCTTCCATACTCTTCAATGAAGTCTTCATCTTCACACTCAAGCCCAACATCTTCAAGATACTCAAACCAAGAGAAATCACTTAACTGGATAAGCTAGGATATTAAACTACTTATTGACCACCAAAGGTGACCTATAAGGGTCCAACATCAAAAGAATGGTTCCCTCAAAAGTTCTACTTCCTAGGTACCATCACTTATCCCTCCAGATGAGGGAGGTGAATACCATGGAAGGACCTTGAATCATGGGGAAGAATGGAGGTGAGAGATACCATCCATGTTTAAGAAAGAAATCAACTGAGTCTAAGCTCTACTTAATTCCTAACCCTAAAACAACAACAACACAAACAAGTCTTCAAGCTCTCAAGCTCCTTCTTCAACCTGCAAGTCTTCCACTATGCTCCTCCATGCTCCACAAAGCAAGACCAAGCCCACCAAGCCAAGCAAAACAAAATACAAGCCCACAAGGGCAACACAAACAACAATCAATTACAAAAATTAATTAAAAATAGTATACTATTATACTAAAATCTAATATAATTTCTAGGGGATCCTATATGACTACCCTTAATACCCTATATGTCCCAATATCTAACTTGACCTAAAAACCCAAAATTCTAGTGTTATTGTGGACCTATGTTAAGGATTGACCTAAATATACACAACCTAAAGTCATCTAATCAAAACTAATCAAAAACTAATCACAAAATTATGGAATAAATCCAGAGGGGAGCTAAAGTCCTAATCTAACTATCCTAAAAAGAATGGTGCAAAAATATAAAGGGAACTAGCTAAACAAAATTCTACAAAACTATGCATCAACATAAAATGAATTAAAAGCTATTAAAATAGAAAATATACAAAAAATATTAAAACTGCATGAAATGCAAATGTTTTGATTTTATAATTTTCTAGACATCAATATGAAATAGGAGAAAAAATCCCCATGCCAAAATCATTATTTTTCTATTTAATATGATTTTTCAAAGATCAAGGAAAAATGAAGAAAAAGAAAATAAAATGTGAAATGTTTGGTGCAGATAGCAATGATATGCAGTGCATTGTAGATAATGGGCTTAAACGGGGGTGTGATCAGCAAATGTGCTAGGCACATATTTTTGAACAAAAAACAAATCAGAAATATAAAGAAAAAGGAAAAAAAACGCGGTGTATTTAGCAACTAGAATCAGTGCAGATCCACAATGGGCCACGAGAGGGGGTGTGGCTATCAAAACCAACTTAAGCCCATGACTCCTTTTAATGATACGCAGCGTTTGGTGTGTATTCAAAGTTCCTTCTTCACAATCTCAAGTTAAAACACAGCCACACGATCTAGCCTTGGTCAATGAGTCTTTGCATGATCCAACGGCTGTGGACCCTTCTTCAACCTCCAGCCATGGAAATGGAGGGAAAGCTCCATTGAACACAGTTTTGAACATCACAATCATCTTCACTCTGGTTCTCTCATTTCTCCATCAAAAACCATGATCTAAAGCCCTAACCTGCTCTAAATTCATTCCTGATCACAACCATCCACTTAGATTTCATTGAAATGCCCTCAATCCCTAAACCCGATAATGAATCCAAATCATGCTCAAATCTCAATTCTGACTATTCTTGAAATTGATTGTATCAGAATGATCATCACATTACCCTGATTAAAACTAGCTATCAAACTCGTGCTATGCTTCACTATACCTCATGTTCTTGATCAATAAAGAAATGGTGTCATCATCTTGAATCTCACCAAATGCTCTCAAAATCTCCAGAATCCATCTCCTACTTGTTTCTAACCGTTCTACACTAACAAATCTAACTAAATGCGCTTAAATTAAGGTGTGGATCAAAAGTTGCAAACCTGGAAATTTCTGAATAACAGATAGATCAAATCTTCAATTCAGCACCTCAAACTCTCCAGAATCTTTCCTTGATTGATGTTAATGCTTCTGTTTGCAAAAAATTTGCTGGAGGATGCTTGAAACTCAGAATCCGATGGTGACTTGCAGCTTCCAAAATCCAAATGCTATCTTCTCAATTCTTCATGATCTTGCTCTCAATTTGGTATGCACACACTCAGTATGATCAATGGAAGATGTTACAATAGAAAGAATCAATGGAATTGATGCAGAATATAGAAATTGATTTCAATTTGCAATGGAAGAAAATTAAATGGCAATCTCACTCTCCTCTTTAATCTCTCACCAACCTTGCATCTGAGCAGCTTCTAATCAATATATAGGATGTGTTGGACCTCTCTAGATCCTTCTGGAATCATCCAATGAGAATTTGAGATTCTCATGTCATGAATTTTTGAATTCAAGCCATACTCACACCAGTCCATGTTTCCCTTGCTTTCAGCCCCAATTCTGAATTGAAAATCTCCTTAGATGAGATGCATAAGATGTTAGGATACTTTGCTAGCTTGTGCATTGATTTTCCTTATGTTTTGCATATGTAACTTAATATGCAAGTAACCATTTTCCAAAGCAAGTCCATGATTTAGACCTCAAATAAAAAATGTGGCTAAACTATTGTTTCTAAAATGTTTTCTAGAGTCAAAATGGTATATTACATGCCATGGTTTGGATGTGTAGCTTGGAAATTTCAATTTCCAACTTTGACTTATTTAACTTATGCCTTCATTTTAGGTCATTTTTACCACTTTGAGCTACAAGCCTTTTAAACATCTCATGACCTCCTTACTAGCCTTAAAACATCATTTTAAGCAAGTTTTATGTTGAAGATTTTTCCATTTGAGGCTTGGAAATAGGAATTATGGCCTTATGCTTGAAATGACTTGTAATCTCCAAATGACCAAAATGCCCTTGACTTGTCAAAGCCATAACTTGAGTTCTACAAATCCTATCAAGGACTTCTTGTACTCTCTAGAAAGCTAAGAAGATAAGGAACAACATTCATGTTTACCAAAAGTCCATAGGAATCATCCTTCCTGGGCAAACGTTTGATGCAAGTTGGGCAACTTTCAAGGTCCTAGATTCACATACCTCAGATGACCTGTAACTTGTCAAAGTCACAACTTGAGTTCTATAAATCCTATCAAGGACTTCTAGTACTCAAATTAAAGCTAAGAACAAGCTCTACAACATTTATGTTGGGGGTAAGATGATATGACAATCACATCTTGAGCTAAACTGCCTTGAAGATAGGGGTCAAACTAGGGGATTTTACAATGTCAAGCCTTAGAAACCCTAGCTTGAAACTTCTCAAACTCTTCAATCATGATGATTTAACCTTGGAATCATCCTTATAGAATCTCAATGCATCAATCCATGATCACATGGCTCTTGAATTAGGTCTCAACCCTCTCCAAATCATCAGTTGACTTAGGGTTGACCCAGTCAAACCCTAATTACACCAATCATGGCTGAGGCTTTCTTAATCTTGCAAAATGACCTGTCTAGGCCTCAAAGTGATCTTCAACACTTCTCATGAGATCTCTCAAGACCTCAAGTCCATCTCCATGACCTCAGAATCATCTGATGGCTTCCCACAACTCTCAAGTTAGGAGACCTACACACTTGGCTTCAACCACTCTTTCTGAGGATCTTCTAACCTCTCTGACAAGGATATCAACCCTTTAACACTTGAATAAGCTTCTTGGCTAGCTTCAAAGTCTTGTGTAGCTCTCAATTGGTAATCATACCTCTTGATCTCCTGCATACATGTCAATGAAATGCAAATGATAATGCTAATGTGAATGAAATGAAACATAAGCTAGGTAAAGAAATGTTGGGCAAATTTTGGGGTGCAACAGCTGCCCCTATTCAAACGGCTTGAACCTGACTGGGTGAGGAGCGAACGGCTCTCAGCTAACCAAGGTGCGAGGCGGTTGAATACCGACAAACCCGGAAATTTGCCAATTGCACAAGTACACGGTACTCTGACGGGAACAAATCTTCGAAAACGGAAATATTAGCTGCACGGCAACTAACAAGGGGATTGGTCACACGGTAATCGGCGATACATGGTCGATCATGTCGTCAGGCATCAGGATCCTTCGGGACACATCAGGTCAACGATCAAGTTAATCCTGCCGTCGGGCATTCAAAGAAAACTTTCGGGCATCAGCCGGACTTCATCAGTAAGTCAGGGATAGAATTCTCGGTCAATCATGAGCCAGTTGGGGATATCCAAACTTCTGCCATCAGGCACTCCGCATCAGCTGAGGGAACTGTGTCGTCAACGGTTGGACTTCAGTCATCAAGTCTTCGAGGGAAGTTTCGACTTTGCTGTTTAGAAACCTGCTGGGGATGACACATCTCCGCTGGGGATTCTGGAAAACTATCAAGTAACTCTGCTTCGGGGATCCAGAAATCATTCCGGGTGAATCAACTCTGCTGAGGACATCAAGAATCATCTTGGACAAATAACTCAGTGGGGACCTCAAGAATCATCCTGAGCCACTAAGTCTGCTGGAGATTTCCAGAATCATCCTAAGCGAACACTCTGTTGGGGATTTCAGGAATCATCCTGGGCAACCTTTGTTGGGGACTCTAAGCATCAACTTGGGCAACCAGCTCTGGCGACTGCACTGGGGATTTTAAGAATCATCTTTAACAATCAACTTCGCTGGGGATTCAAGAATCATCTTGAGCAGGCGACTTTGCTGGGGAGAATTCAAGAGTCATCTTGATCAAGCGGCTCTGCGGGTGATTCAAGAATCATCTTGGGCAAGCAGCTTTGCGGATGAACACCTGCAAATCAAGAACGGTAACGACCTAGCTCATGTTTAGTATGCATATGCTTCGGCAATGGTGCAATGCTCCACACGGTGGAAATGCTATGTGTTTACAATAAATGCTATGCAATCATGCAACATGCTACGATCCCGTCAGCAAAATAAATGCTGAAGGGAGAATCCTCCTGTCAAGGAGAAAGAGACACTCTGGTGGAGAGGAGGAGTCACCCTGCCGTGGAGAGGAAGGCACACCAATCTCAATTGGACGCTGTGGGGAAGTGAACTTCAGTTGACTGCCACAGAGGAACGAAGCTCTACGAGAACCTGGACCTTCTGAGGAGAACAATGTCAATCGCAGAAATAAACTGCACGGCCTTCACGACTAAACCCTCCTGGAGATAACGACTCCGGCGGGGAGATACGACATCAGCTACTCAACATTCTACTAGGGAAAACCAACCATGGTCTCAACTGTTTCCAAGGAATCGACTCTCTTGGGGATCTGCAAACTCGGATGGGGAAGAAGGAATCATCCTGCTTATAGGGGAGAGTACGAATCTGTGGGGAATCTCAATTCCGCTGGAGACTTCAGTCTGGAACTATCAGTTGCTGCACACTTCAGTGAATGGTCTCCTACGAGACTTGCACTTGTGACCCGGTGCTGGGGGATGAACACACGCTTCGGCGCCTGACTCAGATGGGGAGATGCCATTCCTTCAGGATGCATCTAATTGGGGAGAGAATCTTCTCTTCCTGGGGAGACATGTCAATGCTTTACAGTCTCACATTCAGACTCTGCGGGTGGAGGCTGCTGAACTTTGTTGGAGGGGAGGAATCATCCTGCTCGGGGATGCGCATGGCGCGCTGTCTGGCATATGCTACACCTGCAAACAAACAGACAAGATACCCTTCTCAAAGGGACCTATCAAGGTTATTATCTCGTGACAATGTTCAAGTAATTCATTGTTTCAACAATCAGTGGCCTAGGCCAGTAAGTTTATGTATGCGCATTTTATCAAAAACATCGGCGTTCTTTTCCGCAAACAAAACAGAGAAATGCTAAACAGACAAACAAAATTGCTGAATAGTATACATTTTATTGATAACGAACCCCTGAATGGGTAAAAATGTTTTACAACAGATGCAAGCTCCTGGAATGAGGAAGCCGCGAAAAAAGAAAACATAAATATACATCAGTATGTACAGATGTCGGCAACGAGGCGTAGATGAACACCATGAGTTGATCCCTCTATGACCCACTCGACTTCGATACTTCTCCGACGCTTCAGCTTTAGAAGAGATTGATTCAGATAAACGGCCCTCAGGTCTTCCAAACCACTAAACAAATACAGTCCACACGCGGAATGCAGTCATTTTCTTTTTCAAATCCCAAACTTTTGCGTGAACTGCCTTTTGCGGGTTTTCGATTCACCGAGATACCCTTTTTTGCCAAAGTCGCCCATCCGGGTTTTCGACTTTGCGGGTGTACATTTTTTTCAATTTATATCCCTAATTTTTTCCCGAACCTTTTTCCTTTTTTATGGTTCGCCGGGATGCCCCATTTTTGCCTGGACTCTCTTTTTACTGTCCAGCGGGTCGCTTTCAAGCAAAGTATTTTTTAACTGCGTCCGCGTTCACCGGGGATGCAAAATCTTCACCATCCATCGTGGATAACAACAAGGCTCCTCCCGAGAATATCTTGCTGACGACGTACGGACCTTCGTAATTGGGAGTCCACTTGCCCCGGTGATCGGAGTGTGGAGGAAGAATCTTCTTCAGGACGAGATCACCCGTCTGAAAGCTTCTAGGACGCACCTTCTTATCATAAGCTTTCTTCATTCGGCTTTGGTATAAACGACCATACGCAATCGATGCTAACCTCTTCTCGTCCATCAGGCTGAGTTGGTTCAGTCGGTTCTCAATCCATTCTGCCTCGTCGAGTTTCACATCAACCAAAACTCGCAAAGAAGGGATCTCCACTTATAACGATAGGAAAACCTCCATACCGTACACCAAGGAGAAAGGAGTTGCCCCGGTTGACGTACGTACCGTCGTACGATAACCGTGCAGCGCAAAGGGCAGAATCTCGTGCCAATCTTTGTAGGTCACAACCATCTTCTGAACAATCTTCTTTATGTTCTTATTGGCCGCTTCAACGGCGCCATTCATCTTCGGCCGGTAAGGAGATGAGTTGTGGTGTTCAATCTTGAAACTCTGGCACAGCTCCTTTATCATCTTGTTATTCAGATTCGAACCATTATCAGTAATGATCCGCTCGGGAATTCCGTAACGACAGATGATGTCCCTCTTTATGAATTTAGCCACCACCTGCTTGGTCACATTAGCATATGAGGCTGCCTCCACCCACTTGGTGAAGTAGTCGATAGCTACTAGAATGAAGCGATGACCGTTAGATGCAGTAGGCTCGATCTTGCCTATCATGTCTATGCCCCACATGGAGAATGGCTACGGGGAGGACATGACGTTTAATGGGCACGGCGGTACATGAATCTTATCAGCATAGATCTGGCATTTATGACATCTCTTCGCGAATTTAAAGCAATCCGACTCCATCGTCAGCCAGTAATATCCTGCTCTCAGGATCTTTCTTATCATGGCATGCCCGCCGGTGTGCGTACCAAATGTGCCTTCATGGACTTCTTCCATGAGCATACCCGCTTCTTTCTCATCTACACATCTAAGTAGCACGAGATCGTGGTTTCTTTTATACAAAACTCCATCAGGATTGAGATAAAAATTTCCATACAGCCTCCTCAGAGTCTTCTTATCCTGGGTCGACGCTCCCGCAGGATACTCCTTAGTCATAAGGAAAGTCTGGATATCATGGAACCATGGCTTGCCATCGGATGCTTCCTCGATCGCGAAGACGAATGCAGGTCTATCAAGACTGGAAATGACAATTCTCGGAGCTTCATTCCAAAAATTGACTTTATACATCGAAGCCAACGTGGCTAAGGCATCAGCCATCTGATTTTCTGCTTTGGGCACATGATGGAGTTCCACTCGATCAAAGAACGGGAGCAGCCTTCAGGAATAGTTCATGTACGGCACCAAATTCGATTGACGAGTCTCCCACTCCCCTTTAATCTGGTTGATCACAAGCGCCGAGTCACCATATACATCTAGGTTCTTGATTCTCAAATCAATTGCCTCTTCTAGACCCATGATGCATGCTTCGTACTCCGCTTCATTATTGGTGACTGGAAACGTCAGTCTCATAGTGAACGGGAGGTGGGATCCGTGAGGGGTCGTGATGATCGCCCCCAATGCCACTTCCGTAGGAGTTAACTGCCCCGTCAAATATCAATTTCCACTTGGATTTCCTGTCTGGCCCCTCGTCGGGCAACGGTTCATCACAATCTTTCGCTTTGAGAAACATGATATCCTCATCAGGGAATTCAAATTTCATCGGCTGATAATCCTCGATCGGCTGTTCGGCAAGGTGTTCAGACAATACGCTCCCCTTGATGGCCTTCTGGGAAACGTACTGAATGTCGTATTCCGTCAACACCATTTGCCATCTGGCAATCCTGCCCGAAAGCGCTTGCTTCTCGAAGACGTACTTGATCGGATCCATCTTCGAAGTTAGCATGGTGGTGTGATTGAGCATGTACTGTCGTAAACGTTTGGCAGCCCAGGCTAGTGCACAACACGTTTTCTCCAGCATCGAGTAACGAGATTCACAGTCTGTGAACTTTTTTCTCAAGTAGTAAATGGCATGCTCCTTTCTGCCCGTCTCGTCGTGCTGACCGAGAACACACCCCATACTATTCTCAAGAACTGTCAAGTACATGATTAGAGGCCGTCCAGCCACTGGGGGTATCAAGATTGGAGGTTCCTGTAGATACTGTTTTATCTTATCAAATGCCTTATGGCAATCCTCGTTCCAGATAATCGCCTGATCTTTTTTCAGTAGTTTGAACATCGGTTCACACATGGCCGTAAGCTGAGAAATAAACCTCGCAATGTAGTTTATTCGGCCCAGGAAACCATGAACTTCTTTTTCTGTTTTTGGCACTGGCATTTCTTGTATCGCTTTAATCTTCGCAGGATCAACCTCAATGTCTCTTTCACTCATGATAAACCCCAGTAACTTTCCGGGCCGTACTCCGAAAGTACACTTGTTAGGATTCAGCCTCAACCTGAACTTCCTAAGCCTCTCAAAAAGCTTCAGCAAATTGACCAAATGTCCTTCCTCCGTTTGGGACTTCGCAATCATGTCATCAACATAGACTTCAATCTCATGATGAATCATGTCATGAAACAAAGTAACCATTGCTCGTTGGTAGGTGACCCCTACGTTCTTCAGACCGGAAGGCATTACCTTGTAGCAGAATGTTCCCCAAGGAGTGATAAACGTAGTTTTCTCCATGTCCTCCGGCGCCATCTTGATCAAATTGTAACCGGAGAAGCCATCCATGAACGAAAACACGGAGAACTGAGCTGTATTGTCGACCAACACATCGATATGAGGCAACGGGAAATCATTTTTAGGGCTCGCCCTATTCAAATCCCGATAATCGACGCACATGCGTACCTTACCGTCCTTCTTCGGTACAGGTACTATGTTGGCGACCCACGGAGGGTAAGTAGTGACCGCTAAGAAGCCAGCATCAAGCTGCTTCTACACTTCTTCTTTGATCTTAACGGCCATATCTGGTCTCGTCCTTCTAAGCTTCTACTTAACGGGAGGACAATCTTCTCGTAGCGGCAAGTGGTGGACCACGATGTCAGTGTCAAGTCCGGGCATATCTTCGTATGACCAAACAAAGACATCACTATACTCTCTCAGCATCTCGACTAATCTCTGCTTGACATTGCTCTGCAATGCGGCCCCTATCCTGACGTTTCTGACGAGTTCTTCAAAACCCAGATTCACAATCTCGATCTCGTCTTCATGAGGCAGAATAACTTTCTCTTCTTGTTTCAACAAGCGGGCCAACTCTTCGGGAAGATCTTCGTCTTCATCAATCTCTTCTTCAGCTTGATAGATCGGGCAATCGAAGTCGAAGTGAGTCATAGAAGGTCCAGAGTCGATGCCATCTGTTATGTGGATCCTGCAATAACAAGGGTTAAGCTTAAAACAAGAATATGCAGGTTAGCACAAACCCCATTGCCATTTTATTATTTTTCAAAACAAATATAAAACAGGAATAACAGATATCACAATATTTGAATACGAAGAAAAACGCCTTTGATTTATTAACAAAATGCATGTACATAATCAAACAAGGCCCTGACCATAAAACCACTATGCCCCGGGTAGGACATAGGGTTGTACAATGATTGGAAAAAGTAAATCATTACTCTTCGCTTGTCATCTGGATGATATCCTTGATGGACCAGTTGTTGAGGCTCTCGCCTAGCTTGCTTGGCTGGATCCAAGAGTCGAGGTCACAGTCGCTATCTCCGCTATCTTTAGACACCGCGTTGATGCTTTCAAAGATCACCCCGCCGCTAGTAAACTGGATCGGCCCTTTACCTCGCGACGCGCTGCTAGAAGAGGAGGCTTCAGCTCCAGGAGAGTATCCCAACCCAAACTTGTCTTGCTTGTTAGATATCTCCAAAATTCGCCCCCAACCCGGGGTAGATCCGGCTTGGACAACGGCCCGAGCTTCCTTGAATGAGGAGAGAGTCATCTCTGGCTTTTCCGTGACTACTAGGGCTACGTCCTTCACTTTGACAGCTTCGAACGCTTGGCATAGAGTCTCATGGATTTCTCCATCCATCTCAACATACTTGAAGGACGACAAATGGCTCACCATTATGTCTTCCTCGCCACACACAGTTACGATGCTACCCCCGACAGCATATTTGAGTTTCTGGTGCAACGTGGAGGTCACGGCTCCAACAGCATGGATCCACGGGCGGCCTAAGAGACAATTATAGGCAAGCATGATGTCCATAATATAAAAGACCGCATCGAATGTTTCCGGTCCGACTTGGATTGGCAGGGTCACCTCCCCGAAAACGTGGCGTTTGGTTCCATCGAACGCCTTCACAACCAGATCACTGGGTGTGCAAATCACTCCACGAGTGTCCAACTTCATTAATGCCTTCTTCGGAAGAACATTAAGTGACGAACCCGTGTCCACCAACACATGAGACATAATCGTGCCCCTACACTCTATCGAGATGTGCAGGGCGCTATTGTGGTTCCTTCCCTTCGGCGTCAGCTCTAGGTTAGTGAACCCTAGCCCATTTCCAGCATTCACGTGGGCTACGACCTCTTCTAGCTGGTTTACCGATATTTCCTGCGGTACCTATGCGGCGTTCAACACCTTCAACAGTGCGTTGCGGTGTGCTTTAGAACACAGCAATAAGTTCAGGATGGAAATCTTCGAGGGCGTCTGATGGAGATGATCCATAATCTTGTAGTCACTCTTTTTAATCAACCGCATAAACTCCTCGGCATCTTTAACGAGCAAGTCTTTTTCTGCCCCACGCGGGGCCTCTTCAACGACTTTACTTTTACCTTTATCGGCTGCATCAGCTCTGACCGCTTTATCCGCCACGACCTCTGGTGGTGCGAACACTCTCCCGCTGCGAGTAACACCACTGATTCCTGCTAAACTATCCATAGTCGACCCATATGGTTCTAGCTCCAACTTCTGTCCTTTGCAGTAGACTTCAGCCCCATAATGCCATGGGACAACATTAGTGCTTTCGAAGGGTATCGGCCCAGCTTTTGAGATAGTAATTATGGGCGGTCTGGGCGCAAAAATAGTTATCGTCTGGCGAGGGATGGTGATGGTGGCAACCTCATCATCTTGCTTCAGCATTACCTCTCTTGATCCGCTTTCGGCCCTTCGGCTAAACTGTAAGATCCCTTCAGTCATCAGACTTTGAATTCCTTCTACCAACTGTTCACATCCAACAGGACTAGTGGCACAGTCCATACATAGCTCTCCGCAGCCTGGAAAGAAACCCCTTTTCATCAGCTTAGCTTTGACGAAGCTAAGTGGCGTCTTTAGATCCTTGACATCGGTCAAAAAATCCAAATCCTCGTCTCCGATAATGGCGTTTACTCTACCTCTCCTATGATTCGGCATAGGGTTCTTCGTGACGTTTGGCACATTATCGGAGAAGTTGATGATCTTAGCGTCTACCATGTCCTGCACCTTGTGCTTGAAGGCTTTGCAATTTTCTATGGTGTGGCTTGGTGCCCCTGAGTGAAATTCGCAAGTCGCACTCGCGTCGTAACCTGGCGGAGGTGCCCCTGTCAAGGGAGCCAACATTCTCTTCTGGATCAACTGTAGCTGAAGCAAAGTCTGTAACAGCTGAGCGTACGACATGGGCGGTGTCTCGAGGTGACGGCTCGACAGAGGTGCCCGATTCTGATAATTCCTGTACCCTTGTTGATTCGGTTGCTGCTGCTGCTGCTGCGGCTGTTGAACTGCTGGGATAGTTATACTGGCCACCTGCTGGTGAGGACCTTTACCCTTCCTTCGAGCATTGGACACAATGCTCGTTTCTCCTTCCCGTATTTTGCCACTATAAGGTTTCTTTCCGCCTCCTCCAGCTGAGGATAACTCACCTTGAATTTTCCCGAGTTTGATCCCATTTTCGATGTGCTCACCCGTGATAATAAGATCTAAGAATGTTCCGGACATACCGCTGACCAGCTTCTCATAATAAACCCCTGGGAGGGTGGCTGCGAACATCTGCACGAGCTCACGTTCAACCATCGACGGTTGGACCCTGGCTGCCAATTCACGCCACCGCTGGGCGTATTCCTTAAACCCTTCGTTGTTCCTTTGCGACAGATTCTGCAATTGGACTCGGTTCGGGGCCAAGTCACTGTTGTATTGGTAATGGTGCACAAATGCTTCAGCAAGGTCCTTCCAGGTGCGCACACTGGTAGGTTCCAGACTCATGTACCATTCGAGGGATGGTCTGGACAGACTGTCCTGAAAGAAGTGCATCAGCAACTTCTCGTCATCAGAATGAGCGGACATTTTTCTGTAATATGATCTCAGATGGACACGAGGGAAAGTGGTGCCCTTATACTTTTCAAAGTCAGGCACCTTGAACTTGGGAGGCACCTTGAAATCAGCAATCAGTCCCAACTTGGACATATCAACACCCAGGGTGTTCTGGTTCTCGATATTTCTCATCTTATCCTCAAGTGCCTTGAACCTAAGCCGTGCTTCAGCATTCAGCTCCCCTTCAGCACCTCTCTGAGAGAACACATAGTCTTGGCGGTCTTCTAACCACGGTTGAGGCACAAACAAATTCCCAACACCGGCATTGTCGTTGCCCAGCCCAACATTGACATTAGCTTCCAGACTCCCATTACCGACGCCCGCCGTATTGAGTCCCATGTTGGCCATCACATTGCCGTTGGCACTGCCATTCACCCCGGTCACGGGGATACCATTCTGTGGAGTTTCAACTAGTGGAGGAGTAGGCACAGTCCCACCATGGAGTACGCCATTGCTATCGACCCTTGAAATCAGAGGCTGGACCAAGGTTCTGAGATGATCCTGGCCATTGGCGACCGCTTGCATGAGCTCCATGAAGCGATCCATTCTTTTGCGGAGTTCCTGAACATCAGTTTGCACTTGCTCCATGATTCTAGTTTGATTAGATCTGGTCGGATAGCGGTGAATAGGTCTCTGATCAATCCTGGGACCACCTGAAACAACCTGGAAAACACAAAAGGGTTAGGAAAAACAACAAAGTGCTCGTTATGCAAATGCTTCATGCAGGTACAAACGTGTGTCTGTGCGTTAGGGAGATTTCCCCCGATCCTAGTGCCTGAGTGCCAGTGCTGATAATAATAAGAAGTCCGAGTCCAGTCATGGAAATAACAATCTCATATATAAAAAAAGAAGCCCATCAAGGCAATACACGAAATCAGTGAGTACAAGCAGAATCAATAGCGTGACCTCGACCAACAAGCCTGGTGATGGTCAGCATACAACAATGATCAAAACAAAAGGAATACAAATAGTCAAGCACGACCACGGGCGTGAAACTCTTCTAACAACCCCTTCGTTTCTGGATGATCAGGCCGAGTGAGCAACCCTTCGACGAGTAACTCCCTCTGCATTATGGTGTATTGAAGACCTTCGACCGAATCTTCCCATGCTCCTTCGCCGAAACAATCTTCTAGCTTCCGCTTTTTGGATTCAAACGTCAGTTTGCGCTCCTTCAAGTTAGCAAGAGCTCTGTTGAGTTGGCCTTCAGCGGAATATCTGCGAGCGGTTTCTTCATCAAACCTCTTCTCACTAGCCTTCACCTGGGCTTTCAGCTTGGAGATCTATAGCATCAGCTTGTCCTCCCGTTCTTTCCTGGTGGCTAGGGAGGCCTTCCAGTGCTGGTTGAACTTGGATATCCTCCGATATGCTTCGTCCAAGTGCTGCTTCTTCGTAGCTAGTACGTCGTTGACAGCTTTGAAGTCTTGACCCATACGCTCACGCTCGGCTATCTGCTTAGTCAGATCTGTCCCCAACTGGTTCACCACTTCTGTTTGCCTCTTGAAGGAATGAACAGCTTCGTTCCTCTCGCTTCGAAGCAGAGCCAATTCTTTCTCCAATTCCTCATTTGCCCGCTTCAATTCATCTCGCTCAGCTAACACCTGATTATGCTGCTGAATGGGCACAGTGGTAGGCTCTTCAATCACTGGAGGGCTTTCTGGCTTGGCAGGAAGAAACGGCATCCCTATAGCATCTGCTCTGGCTCTGATCCACGTCTCATACGGAGGGTAGGCTTGATTATTACTTCTCCCCAGCAATGGTTTTCCCCTCTTACTGATGCCATTCCAAGCGCGCTGAAGCTTAGATAACATATCTCCCTCTAGAAGACCAGTGAGGTACATAGATTCCTGCACCTCTTCATCCTTCGGCGGAGCTCTCAAAGCATAAGCAAACTGTCGGACCAGCAAAGATGGATTATAGTTTATGCAACCTTTTCTGCCTATCAAAGGCACGTTCGGAAACCCGCTGCAGCTGAAGATAATCTCGGTACCCAACCTATCTCTGTCAAACCAGTCAATATCCTCCGCTGATAGACTCATCAAACGTTCGGACCACTCAGCTGTGGCTGCAGACGAAACAAAGGGACCCCTCTTGGGCAGATGACTATCAAGCCATTTATAAAGCAAGGGCACACAGCACGAGACATTCTTGCCCCTTCTATTCTCGTTTTTGTAGTGGATAGAATGGTAGACATCTCCTATCAAGGTAGGGACTGGATTCCCTGATGCAAAGATGTGAAATGCGTCAAAGTCTACGAAATCGGGCATATTGGGGAACAGAATGATGCCATATATGCACAGAGCGAGAATGGCGTTGAATATGACCCAACATCCGTCTTTGGCGCACTGCTGAGCCTTTCCCACTAAGAACTACAAGGAGAAGCCGAGAACCTTGTTCCAACTAGACAATACCAACTCGGAGGCATCCAGGTGAAGTGAAGGAGCTAGACTAGCCAGATCAGGCTCAACATCCATATGAACAAAAGGCATCTGCCTCTTGATAGGCACACCTAACAAATCAGCATATTCCTCCAGCGTAGGTGCGAGAACAAAATCCTATAAAGTAAAGCATCTCAACGGAGGATCATAGAACTGCAGCAGAGCGTGCAACCCATTCAACTCGAACGCATAGGGTTTACGAACCAAACTAAGCAATTTGCCGTAAGATTTTCTGAACTCATCCCTCACAGAATCATCTGCTAAAGCTATCAAACCAGTCAGCTTAACCACATCAGGGGCAGGGAACTTGTAAGCCACGGTCTTCCTCAGAGAACCCATAACAATACAATAGGAGGCAAGAAATCCTGGATCGGGGAAAACGGTACCTGCAACACAGACACACGTTAATGAAATGCAAATGAGTATGCAAAGCAATGTAAAATGCAATCATGCAGCAGGAGATCAAGGCAACTGTGCTATGGAGATTCTGTATCAACAAAACCATAATGCGGCTCTATCAAGAACAACCACTGTATCTGATAAGAAGAAAACCCTGGTACCAGACCACAAATCTGCTCTGTCAAGAACACACACATATAGGACCATAAATCTGCTCTGTCAAGAACAAACATCTGATAATAACGACCTCTGATACAGGACCAAAAATCTGCTCTGTCAAGAACACACATCTGATAATAACGACCTCTGATACAGGACCAAAAATCTGCTCTGTCAAGAACAAACATCTGATAATAAGGACCTCTGATACAGGACCAAAAATCTGCTCTGTCAAGAACAAACATCTGATAATAAGACCCTCTGATCAAAACCTGCTCTATCAAGAACAAATACACATCTGATGATAAGATCCTCTGATCCCAATCAAGAACCTGCTCTGTCAAGAACAAACATATATCTGCAGATGAGATCCTCAGATCCCAACAAAACTGATCCACTATCAAGAAAACCAGGTGGTCTGAAGGTCAAAGTTTCCTGCAATAAACCCAACCCTGCTCACAGGTATGGACCTAAACTGACTCAAGTTCGGAATCCTATGTGTTCATCAGCGTCACAGACATTCAAGAGGGGTGATACGATACCCAGAAGGTGTGGCATCACCAACTCATGAAGCGGCCTCACTCGGCTGAATCACAAATGATCGGTCCCTAGAGTCGACAATCCTCCAAACCAACAACCGTCTCAACCCAAAGGGTTGAAAGAGAAGCCAACCGGGAGAACCTCGTCTGAGCGTGGATTTCATGAGACACTAGTGCCTGCAAAGCAAGCACGCGCCCACTAATTTCCACAACTAATGCTATGTTCACTCAAGCCTGGGTCTGGCTTCTCACTCATCAGAATGCCCTTCCCACAACAGCACAGATAATCATATCATACTGGAAATAAAGTGCGGGAAATAAAAATGCAATAAATAAACACAACCTAACAAGTAATCATACAAGCGCTAGGATTGACTCTCACGGGGGACGTCGAATCCCCAAACTGACTTGCATTCGGGACGTTGGATCCCAGGAAACTATCAATTCCCCAGCAGAGTCGCCAGCTGTCGCTACCGCGAAAATAAGGTGCCGGCAAAACAGAAGAGTCGCCACCTTTTGTTATTTATCCCTTAGAACGGGAAAGGAAACGATCGGAAAAACTTGACGAAAAGGGTAAGACAAGGTCGTCGCAACCGTTGTCTGGGTTCGGGAGTCGGTTACGCAAGGGGAAGGTATTAGCACCCCTCACGTCTGTCGTACTCGACGGGATCCACGCTTGTTGTGTTTACTGGACGAGTTGGTTTATCTATCTACCTATCAAGGATGGCTTAAACAGAAAAGAAAATGACTCGGCAAAGCGTCGTGCTTTGTGCCTACGTATTCTCATCAGAGAATGAGAAATCAGAGTCAACGTAGTTTGCCTAACTACGGGTTACGGGGAAGGTGGCTCGCCAATACATCAGTATTGTGCCTACGTACTCTCAACAGGTATGAGAGATCAGAGCTTACGTAGTTCGGGATAATACGAATTACGAGAGTTCAGATTCATCTATTTTATCGCGTAGGGTTAAACAACAGTTCCAACAGTTAGGGACAAAGCCTGTTTGCGTTGGCGCTGAAGTTTAACGACACTCTTTTCTTCAGAAAAGCTTCCTTTGAATTATAGGCCCACGAGGCAGAAAAGGTTTGAAGTTTGTTTTCTGTCTTTTACGAAAGAAGTGTTTTTTATTGTGTTTGCAATTTCAATTGCACTAGAGACTATGACCTGAGAGTGAATGCGTCGCATGTCACCCAAAGGGTACCATACTAAACATCCAGACTGTTGGAAAGAAGCTCTCCAACAATCCTTTCTCAGATAGCTTAAGGCTCGTAACGTATGAAAGAAATCATTCATGATTACTGTATCTTAAGCTGTTTTGAGATGAGAAGAGAACAGGCTCAACTACGGGGAGACTATCAAGTCCTACTGTTGTCATGCCAAGGATTCATCCTATGGTTGAAGTTTGAAACAGGGAACTCCTAGAAGTTATCATGCATAGGTTTCAACCTAAAGTTCTATCATCACTTCCTTACCAAAGGAAATGAGATTCCTAGAGGATCATGTCAATGATAAACAGAAACAGCTAAAGCATCAGCTTAAACAGTAAACAATAAACGACTGTAAAATGCATGCAATGCAAGTGAGGGAGGAAATGTGTGTGGGGCATCTGCCTCCACAAGCTCATCTCAACCTCAAGCCAGAATGAATAACAGTAATCATACTGAGGAAATAACAACATGCTATCAAGCAAAATACAGTAAACTGCAATCATACAGAGGAAATAAAATGAAATGCTATCAAGCAAAATAAACCACATAGGCAAGGGAGCAGGGCTCTACCGAATACCCGCAAGCAAAGCCATACAGTAACAATACAAGCAGAGGGAGATGCTCCTAGTTTACATCTATCTAGATATGAACTTATTCTAATGCATCAAGCAAGTCAAACAAGTCATATCAATACATTTGCACAGAAAGAAAACAGACAGTCAAGAAAGCAGATCAACTCCTCTCTCAATTCCAAGCTTCAGCTCCCCTGACAGCAACTCAGTCTTTAGACTTTAAGCACCCTTCAAGGCTATCATCTCCCATGGCAAATATCAATTTGCTTCTCCAGGTTTCAACCTTTCAATATAAGTTTCAACTTAAACTTCTTCATCAAGCTTCAGCTCTTCAATCAGTTCTACCTTCAGGCTTCATTCTTAACCACAAGTATCAACTTGATTCCTTCAGGATCTCCAAGCTTCAAAGTAAGTATCAACTCATCCTTCAAGCTTCAGCTCTCTTTGCTTTACCAGTATCAACTTGGTCTTATTCATCTACAAGCTTCAGCTTCTCAGGGTAATCTTCAATCACTTAGAAGTGTCAACTTCATCCTTCAATTCTTTAAGCCTCAGCTCTTCATTCAATCTTTATTAGATCTTCAAGTATCAACTTGTTTCTTCTTGCTCTCCAAGCCTCAGCTACAATGGCAATGCTCAGGGAATCATCCTCTTCCATACTCTTCAATGAAGTCTTCATCTTCACACTCAAGCCCAACATCTTCAAGATACTCAAACCAAGAGAAATCACTTAACTGGATAAGCTAGGATATTAAACTGCTTATTGACCACCAAAGGTGACCTATAAGGGTTCAACATCAAAAGAATGGTTCCCTCAAAAGTTCTACTTCCTAGGTACCATCACTTATCCCTCCAAAGGAGAGAGGTGAATACCATGGAAGGACCTTGAATCATGGGGAAGAATGGAGGTGAGAGATACCATCCATGTTTAAGAAAGAAATCAACTGAGTCTAAGCTCTACTTAATTCCTAACTCTAAAACAACAACAACACAAACAAGTCTTCAAGCTCTCAAGCTCCTTCTTCAACCTGCAAGTCTTCCACTATGCTCCTCCATGCTCCACAAAGCAAGACCAAGCCCACCAAGCCAAGCAAAACAAAATACAAGCCCACAGAGGCAACACAAAGAACAATCAATTACAAAAATCAATTAAAAATAGTATACTATTATACTAAAATCTAATATAATTTCTAGGGGATCCTATATGACTACCCTTAATACCCTATATGTCCCAATATCTAACTTGACCTAAAAACCCAAAATTCTAGTGTTATTGTGGACCTATGTTAAGGATTGACCTAAATATACACAACCTAAAGTCATCTAATCAAAACTAATCAAAAACTAATCACAAAATTATGTAATAAATCCAGAGGGGAGCTAAAGTCCTAATCTAACTATCCTAAAAAGAATGGTGCAAAAATATAAAGGGAACTAGCTAAACAAAATTCTACAAAATTATGCATCAACATAAAATGAATTAAAAGCTATTAAAAGAGAAAATATACAAAAAATATTAAAACTGCATGAAATGCAAATGTTTTGATTTTATAGTTTTATAGACATCAATATGAAATAGGAGAAAAAATCCCCATGCCAAAATCATTATTTTTCTATTTAATATGATTTTTCAAAGATCAAGGAAAAATGAAGAAAAAGAAAATAAAATGTGAAATGTTTGGTGCAGATAGCAATGATATGCAGTGGATTGTAGATAATGGGCTTAAACGGGGCTGTGATTAGCAAATGCGCTAGGCCCATATTTTTGAACAGAAAACAAATCAGAAATATAAAGAAAAAGGAAAAAAACGCGGTGTATTTAGCAACTAGAATCACTGCAGATCCACAATGGGCCACGAGAGGGGGTGTGGCTATCAAAACCAACTTAAGCCCATGACTCCTTTTAAGGATACACAGCGTTTGGTGTGTATTCAGAGTTCCTTCTTCATAATCTCAAGTTAAAACACAGCCACATGATCTAGCCTTGGTCAATGAGTCTTTGCATGATCCAACGGCTGTGGACCCTTCTTCAACCTCCAGCCATGGAAATGGAGGGAAAGCTCCATTGAACAAAGTTTTGAACATCACAATCATCTTCACTTTGGTTCTCTCATTTCTCCATCAAAAACCATGATCTAAAGCCCTAACCTGCTCTAAATTCATCCCTGATCACAACCATCCACTTAGATTTCATTGAAATGTCCTCAATCCCTAAACCCGATAATGAATCCAAATCATGCTCAAATCTCAATTCTGACTATTCTTGAAATTGATTGTATCAGAATGATGATCACATTACCCTGATTAAAACTAGCTATCAAACTCGTGCTATGCTTCACTATACCTCATGTTCTTGATCAATAAAGAAATGGTGTCATCATCTTGAATCTCACCAAATGCTCTCAAAATCTCCAGAATCCATCTCCTACTTGTTTCTAACCGTTCTACACTAACAAATCTAACTAAATACGCTTAAATTAAGGTGTGGATCAAAAGTTGCAAACCTGGAAATTTCTGAATAACAGATAGATCAAATCTTCAATTCAGCACCTCAAACTCTCCAGAATCTTTCCTTGATTGATGTTAATGCTTCTGTTTGCAAAACATTTGCTGGAGGATGCTTGAAACTCAGAATCCGATGGTGACTTGCAGCTTCCAAAATCCAAATGCTATCTTCTCAATTCTTCATGATCTTGCTCTCAATTTGGTATGCACACACTCAGTATGATCAATGGAAGATGTTACAATAGAAAGAATCAATGGAATTGATGCAGAATATAGAAATTGATTTCAATTTGCAATGGAAGAAAATTAAATGAAAATCTCACTCTCGTCTTTAATCTCTCACCAACCTTGCATCTGAGCAGCTTCTAATCAATATATAGGATGTGTTGGACCTCTCTAGATCCTTCTGGAATCATCCAATGAGAATTTGAGATTCTCATGTCATGAGTTTTTGAATTCAAGCCATACTCACACCAGTCCATGTTTCCCTTGCTTTCAACCCCAATTCTGAATTGAAAATCTCCTTAGATGAGATGCATGAGATGTTAGGATACTTTGCTAGCTTGTGCATTGATTTTCCTTATGTTTTGCATATGTAACTTAATATGCAAGTAACCATTTTCCAAAGCAAGTCCATGATTTAGACCTCAAATCAAAAATGTGGATAAACCATTGTTTCTAAAATGTTTTCTAAAGTCAAAATGGTATATTACATGCCATGGTTTGGATGTGTAGCTTGGAAATTTCAATTTCCAACTTTGACTTATTTAACTTATGCCTTCATTTTAGGTCATTTTTACCACTTTGAGCTACAAGCCTTTTCAACATCTCATGTCCTCCTTACTAGCCTTAAAACATCATTTTAAGAAAGTTTGATGTTGAAGATTTTTCCATTTGAGGCTTGGAAATAGGAATTATGGCCTTATGCTTGAAATGACCTGTAATCTCCAAATGACCAAAATGCCCTTGACTTGTCAAAGCCATAACTTGAGTTCTACAAATCCTATCAAGGACTTCTAGTACTCTCTAGAAAGCTAAGAAGATAAGGAACAACATTCATGTTGACCCAAAGTCCATAGGAATCATCCTTCTTAGGCAAACGTTTGATGCAAGTTGGGCAACTTTCAAGGTCCCAGATTCACATACCTCAGATGACCTGTAACTTGTCAAAGTCACAACTTGAGTTCTATAAATATTATCAAGGACTTATAGTACTCAAATTAAAGCTAAGAACAAGCTCTACAACATTCATGTTGGGGGTAAGATGAGATGACAATCACATCTTGAGCTAAACTGCCTTGAAGATAAGGGTCAAACTAGGGGATTTTACACTGTCAAGCCTTAGAAACCCTAGCTTGAAACTTCTCAAACTCTTCAATCATGATGAGTTAACCTTGGAATCATCCTTATAGAATCTCAATGCATCAACCCATGATCACATGGCTCTTGAATGAGGTCTCAACCCTCTCCAAATCATCAGTTGACTTAGGGTTGACCCAGTCAAACCCTAATTACACCAATCATGGCTGAGGCTTTCTTAATCTTGCATAATGACCTGTCTAGGCCTCAAAGTGATCTTCAACACATCTCATGAGCTCTCTCAAGACCTCAAGTCCATCTCCATGACCTCAGAATCATCTGATGGCTTCCCACAACTCTCAAGTTAGGAGACCTACACACTTGGCTTCAACCACTCTTTCTGAGGATCTTGTAACCTCTCTGATAAGGATATCAACCCTTTAACACTTGAATAAGCTTCTTGGCTAGCTTCAAAGTCTTGTGTAGCTCTCAATTGGTAATCATACCTCTTGATCTCCTGCATACATGTCAATGAAATGCAAATGATAATGCTAATGTGAATGAAATGAAACATAAGCTAGGTAAAGAAATGTTGGGCAAATTTTGGGGTGCAACAACAAGCACACACACAAGTATTCGATAAATTATCCTCAAATAATTTCACCATCGGCAGCAACAGTGCAACAATTCAATAATAGCACATATACACTATTGACTTCCCAAACATATTAGGTATTAAAATATTTGGCGAATAATTATATTATCTATACTATGTTATAGATATATTCATTAGCTTTCCAACGCTTTGAACGGGTGTCGCTACCGAGAAAATAAGGTGCCGGCAAAACAGAAGAGTCGCCACCTTTCGTTATTTATCCCTCAGAGCGGGAAAGGAAACGATCGGAAAAACCTGACGAAAAGGTATAAGACAAGGTCATCGCAACCATTGTCTGGATTCGGGAGTCGGTTACGCAAGGGGAAGGTATTAGCACCCCTCACGTCCATCGTACTCGATGGGATCCATGCTTGTTGTGTTTATCTGACGAGTATGTTTACTATCTACCTATCAAGGATGGTCTAAAAAGAAAAGAAAATGACTCGGCAAAGCGTCGCACTTTATGCCTACGTATTCTCATCAGAGAATGAGAAATCAGAGTCAACGTAGTTCGGCTAACTACAGGTTACGGGGGAAGATGGCTCGCCAATACATCAGCATTGTGCCTACATACTCTCAACAGACATGAGAGATCAGAGCTTACGTAGTTCGGGATAATACGGATTACGGGAAATCAGATTCATCTGTTTTTTCGAGTAGGGTTAACAAATAGTTCCAGTAGTCTGGCGGACGCAGCTCGACCCTTGGAGACTTAGGCGTTACCGTTTGTGGTAGAACCGGGAGTTAACGACACTCTTTTCTTCAGAAAATCTTTCCTTTGAATTATGGGCCCACGGGGCAAAAAGGTTTGAAGTTTGTTTTCTGTCTTTTACGAAAGAACTGTTTTTTATGTTTGTCTGTAGTTTGTACAACACTAGAGACTATGACCTGGGAACGAATGCATCACATATCGTCCAAAGGATGTATACTAAACATTCTAGACGATTGAGAGGAGGCCGCTCAATCATCATTACCCAAGTAGCTTAAGGCTCGTAACGTGCTTATACTAACTTGCCTTTATTATGTTTTTTTACTGGTTTTTCGAGATGAGAAGAGAACAAACTCTATGGGGAGACTGTCAAGCCCTAATGTTGTCATGCCAAGGATTCATCCTATGGTTGAGGTTTGAAATAGGGAACTCCTAGAAGTTATCATGCATAGGTTTCAACCTAAAGTTCTATCATCACTTCCTTATCGAAGGAAGTGAGATTCCTAGGGGATCATGCCAAAGGGATACAGAAACAGATAAAGCATCAGCTTAAACAGTAAACAGATATACAATGAGGATGCACATGCTATGCTCCTAGCTTAAGATAATCTAAACATGATCCTATTCTAATGCATCAAGCAAGTCAAACAAGGGAGAGAAACCACAATGAGCAACAAGGAAGTCATCCCAGGCTGCATTTGGTTGGAGGTATATCAATACCACAGTCCATCATGGGCTCAACCTCTTGAGGAATGCACAGAATCCAACCAAAGGAAGGATTAGGCTCTCACAAGAGGGATCATATGTCAATAGGACAGAGAAGACTGGGTATTATTCCTAGACATCAATCTAAGGGTAACTGATTGTAGTGTATCAACACAGAATGTCCATCTCAGGCTTAACCTGTTGAGGAATGCACAGAATCCAACCAAGGGAATGATTAGGCTCTCCCAAGAGGGATCCTAAGAAAAGGACTTTGAGATGGATGACAGCGTATAAACTAAGGGAATATACCATGCCAAGAATGTCAATCCAAGGCTCAACCTCTTGAGGAATGCACAGAATCCAACCAAAGGAAGGATTAGGCTCTCCCAGGAGGGCTCATAATCAAGACTTGAGGATAAAGATAGTACAAACCAAAGGAATGTACCATACTGGGGAATGTCAATTCAAGGCTCAACCTCTTGAGGAATGCACAGAATCCAGCCAAAGGAAGGATTAGGCTCTCCCAGGAGGGTTCCTCTTCAAGACTTGAATAAAGAATGTAGGGCAAAGCCCAAGGAAAACACATAGGGGACAGAAGGCAACACAACACTCCAGAGAAACCCTACAAGCTAGCTACAAGGTTCACCTAAGCTAGGGGCATCAAAAGCTCTATCAAGGCTATGGCAAAGTTCTAATGAGGTCTCTACCTATTTACCAATCTATCAAGAAAGGGATACACTATTTAGAATCATCTAATGGTTGTTTACAAAGTTAATCTATCAAGCTTTCTAAGTTAGATCACCTAAACTGAAGTTAATTTGTAAAATGGGGAACTAATTGAAAATCATTCCTAAGAATTCTAGGAAAAAATCATATCATCCTACATGTATCAACATTGCATGGTAGAAAAATCAGAAGTTAAACCTAAGTCTAAAAGGTTCAAACTAAACCTAAAGTTCAAGGGTAAATCAAAGGGATTCAATCATGAACACTCCTAAACAACTATCCTAAAACCTTATTTAAAATCATTTAAAAATAATGATAAAAATCACACAACATCATCAACATGTATATAACCAGCATGTAAAATCTCAAGCTTAAACTCAAAAATATGAGTGAGAAATAAAATGGACAAAATCATCACACAATTATTCCACCATTAATTACATATTAAACTAGAAAATATGAAATAAAATGGAAAATGCATGGAAAATAAAAATAAAAGGCATGATAAAATCCTAAACATCTTAATTTGTATCCACAAATTTTCCCAGAATTTATTATCATCATTCATTATTTTTTTATGAATTAATCCTCACAATCAATTAAAACAAAAATTAAAAGAAAAGAAAAGAAAAGGAAAACTGGGAGGGGTGCCATCAGCATAAAGAATAAGCTCTAATCTCGCTTGGGCCCAGGAGTGGGGTGTCATTAGCGCATGGGCGCTGGGCCCATTTGAGTTTGAATCAGCAAACAAAACTTCTCCTAATAAAGAACGCCTGGGGAGGGTGCATTAAGTAAGCGCTCTAAGTGTTAATTCCTGGATGGGCCTGCTGGTGAGGCGCGAATAGCACAAGCCCAGCATCAATATTCAAATCCATTTAATTCACAAATTAACCAAAAAATGCACACGCGAGGATCGAACCCTCGCTCGCTTGGTCTATGCAGCGTTGAAAAGCTTGGCAATTACACTAATCAAAACGGCTGTGTTTTAGGAGAGGGGGACGTGGCGCGTTGAGGGTCCTTGGATACGAGGACTGAGTCTTCTTCTTCCTCACGCATGAACGGATGTGATTGCGTCTTCCTCATTTCAAAATGTGCAGGGGGAAAAGTGCAGAATCCGGCGAGGGCGGCCGGAGTTCCGCCGAAAATATTCGCGAATCCCTATCTCTCTCCATACTTCACCATTCCAAGTGATTTTTGAACCAAATTTGCTTGAAATTTCACGAGGATCTCAACTACACTAACCAATCATGCTAAAAATGCAAGAATCAAGAAATCTCATTCTCAACCGAAAACGGAGTCATCCTTAAATTGTCACTAATCCTTGAATTAACTATCAAGAATCCATCTATATCCTAATTGCAACCTAACCACATGATTCTAAGTCATTAAAAACGCGTGAATGGATAGAAATTTCAATAAGTAGAAACCTGGCTTTAAGCTTCGATTGTGGAGGTTTCACACCTCAATTCTCTCCCAACACGTGCAGAAATCTTCAATGATTGATGGTGAACGATTCTTGTTGATCAATTCTTGATGAAACCCTCTGATTCTTCAAAATGGAAAATTCACTTTCAAGCTTTTTCTTCACCTTGCTCCAATGGCTTCTCAACAGAGTTTGGCACTAGAAGCTTCCCAAACTGATCCATATCCTATTTATATTCTGTTTCACCACTTTGGAGGCCCAAACCAAGCCCAATTGTGGATTTTTGATTTTCACTCTCTTCCAAAAATTCAATGTTGGTATGCACGTTTTAGCTTTGTTCCTTCTTCAAACTCAGTCCAAATGACTCACTTAACACTTGTGGAGTGTAATTGAATGGTTTCCCTCCCTTGATTTCAATCCATGGAGTGTGTTTGATATGTTTCTTACTTATGAAGCAATCTTTCAAATGGCTATGTTATGAACTTCAAATCAAAAATGTGATAATGCCAATCTCTTTAGAATATCAATTAAATTCAAAATTACCACAAATTTGACTTGAAAACATGTTATTTCCAATTATTTTGAATTTTCACATTTTAATTCATTAAAATGGCCTTTGTGTGAATTTTCTTCAACCAATGCTTGATATAATCCATATCAATGGACTCTTGATACTTGGCTAACTAAAAACATCATTTTGAGAAACTTTTATGTTGAACAAAAATCCATTTGAGGCTTGCAAGATGATGAAATTGACCTATGATTCAAAATGACCTGTAATGTCCAAATACCCAAAATACCCTTGACTTGTCAAAGCCATAACTTGAGTTCTACAAATCCAATAATGGGCTTCTAGTACTCTATGGAAAGCTAACAGAATAAGGAACAACATTCATGTTGACCAAAAGTTCATAGAAATCATCCTTCTAGGGCAAACGTGTCATGCAAGTTGGACAACTTTCAAGCTCCAAATTCACATGCCTCAGATTACCTGTAACTTGTCTGGCTCATAACTTGAGTTATATAAACCCTATCAAGGACTTCTAGTACTCAAATTAAATCTAAGTTCATGCCCTACAACAATCATGTTGGGCTCAAGATGAGATGACAATCATATCTTGAGTTAAATAGCCTGGAAGTCAGGGGTCCAGCTAGGGGATTTTACACTGTCAAGTCTTAGAAACCCTAGCCTGAAACTTCCCAAACTCTTCAATCATGATGAGTTAACCTTGGAATCATCCTTATAACATCTCAATGTATCAATCCATGATCACATGGCTTTTGAATTAAGTCTCAACTTCCTCCAAATCCTCAGTTGACTTAGGGTTGACCCAGTCAAACCTTAGCTGCACCAATCATGGCTGAGGCTTCTTAATCTTGCACAATGACCTGTCTAGGCCTCAAAGTGATCTTCAAAACTTCTCATGAGTTCTCTCAAGACCTCAAGTCCAACTCATGGCTTCAGAATCATCTGATGATCTTCCCACAACTCTCAAGTTAGGAGACCTACACACTTGGCTTCAATCACTCTCTCTGAGGATCTTTTAACTTCTCTGGTAAAGATATCAACCCTTAAGCACCTAGATAAACCTTCTTAGCTAGCCTCATAGTCTTGTATAGCTCTTGATTGGTAATCATATCTCTTGATCTCCTGCATGCATGTCAATGAAATGCAAATGATAATGCTAATGTGAATGAAATGAAACATAAGCTAGGTAAAGAAAAGTTGGGCAAATTAGGGGTGCAACAGCTGCCCCTATTCAAACAGCTTGGACCTGTCTGGGTGAGAAGCGAATGACTCTTAACCAATCAAGGTAAAAGGGGGTTAAATACCAACAAACCCGAAAATGTTCCAACTGCGCAAGTACACAGTACTCTGATAGGGACAAATCTTCAAAAACTGAAATAATAGCTGCACGGTAACTAGCTGTAGAATACGGATCTGAACCTCCGTCAGGATGATTCTCTGATTTATCTGATATCATTACATCCTCCAATCATCAAGGGATCAACGGTTACACGGTAACTGGTGATTTGCCAACCACGCGGGTAAACGATACTCTGATTGGTAGGAACATCTTCAAAAACTGAACAACAGTTGCACGACAACTCTGTTGGGGAATTGGTCACACGGTAACCGGTGAAGGGTCTAATCTCCGTCGGGATAATCATCTGATTTTGCTGTAGATTTTCGTCCTCAAGTCCTCAAGGGGTCACCGGTTACACGGTAACTGGTAATGGATGGTTGATCACGCCGTCAGGGGTTCTGTGTCATAGCAGAAGAATTCCTTATCGTCACCAATGGACTCATCATGTCGCTAGGAACGTCGACAACATCTTTGTCGGACATCATCAGTAAGTCAATAAGGGATCACCGGTTACTCGGCAACTGGTGAATGATGGTTGATTCTGCCGTCGGGCATTCTGCGCCACTGCAGAAGAATTCCTTATCGTCACCTATGGACTAATCGTGTCGTTAGGAACGTCAATAACATCTTTGTCGGACTTCATCAGTAAGTAAATAAGGGATCGCCGGTCATTAGGTAACTGGTGAATAATGGCTGATTCTGCCGTCGGGCATTCTGCGCCACTGCAGAAGAATTCCTTATCGTCGCCTATGGACTCATCGTGTCGCTAGGCACGTCGACAACATCTTTGTCGGACTTCATCAGTAAGTCAATAAGGGATTATCGGTTGCTCGGTAACTGGTGAATAATGGCTGATTTTGCCGTCGGGCATTCTGTGCCACTGCAGAAGAATTTCTTATCGTCACCTATGGACTTGTCATGTCGCTAGGAACGTCGACAACATCTTTGTCGGACTTCATCAGTAAGTCAATAAGGGATCACCGATCATTCGGTAACTGGTGAATAATGGCTGATTCTGCCGCCGGGCATTCTGCGCCACTGTAGAAGAATTCCTCATCATCGCCTATGGACTTATCATGTCGCTAGGAATGTCGATAACATCTTTGTCGGACTTCATCAGTAAGTCAATAAGGGATCACCGGTCATTCGGTAACTGGTGAATAATGGCTGATTCTGCCGTTGGGCATTTTGCGACACTACAGAAGAATTCCTTATCGTCACCTATGGACTCATCGTGTCGCTAGGCACGTCGACAACATCTTTGTCGGACTTTATCAGTAAGTCAATAAGGGATCACCGGTCATTCGGTAACCGGTGAAGGGCTACTCTCAAATCTCCGTCGGGATGATTATCAGATTTCGCTGCAGCTTTTTCCTCAAATCATCAAGGGCTCACTGGTCACTCGGTAACTGGCGATACATAGCTGATATTACCGTCAGGCATTCTGCGACACTGCGGCAGAAGGATTCCTCGGGACTCATCAGGTCATTAGGAACTTTTTAACAATCAAGTTAATTATCCCGTCGGGCATTCAAAGAAATTTTCGGGCATCAGCCGGACTTCATCAGTAAGTCGGGAATAGAATCCTCAGTCAATCATGAACCAAATAGGGATATCCAAACATCTGCCATCAGGCACTCCGCATCAACTGAGAGAACTGCTCCGGCATCACATTTGGACTTTGTCAGTAAGTGTTTAAATGGAATCCTTAATCAATCAGGAACTACTAAGTGTTGCACCCCAAAATTTGCCCAACCTTTTCCTTCTTGTTTTTGCATTAGCATAACATCATCATAACATTATCATAGCATTGCATTAGCATTTATGCAGGGGATCAAGTGTGATATACATCAAGAGATGCCTATCTAGAGGTTATTCGAGCTTGAGGAATCACTAAAGTCACCAGGAAGTGGTTCATGCCCTTGAGAAGTTCAGATGCTTGTGTGGGGTTCATCCCTTGACTTAGAGGCCAACTGAAGGTTATCAATGAGTTGAGAAACTATGATTACAGGTCATAAAATTACAGGTCAAGTTCAATACTTTGCATAACTCAAATGGACTTTTTTCCAACATGAAAGTTGCTCCAAATGGGGTCATTTGGTCAACTAAACCTCAAGGTTTTAATGGGCTAGGTCATGGTTGAAGATTGATGAAAGTGACTTTGGTGAAAACATGTGAAAAGGCATAGTTTGGTATTTTGTCAAAATTTAATCAAACAAGTCCATATTTGTGCTTATTTTGAATGGAAATCATGTTTTAAGAACATTGGCACTTTTACATTTTTCATTTGAAGCATTTTTTCACGACCTATTTCGAGATTTCTTACAATTCAAGTAACATAATGGATCTTGGGCTTGGGCTTAGAAACAAGGAACTATTGTGGGCCTTAAACCTTCCTTATGATGCAAGGAATATAAAAATCAAAATTAAGGCATTTGCATTTCTCCTTCCATCATTTTTTCCATTTTCCCACATTTCACATACTTTGAATTTCCACTTTTTTTCAATCCTTTTTTTCTCTCCATTTTTTGATCCTTTCTCATTACCAATTAATTCAATATACTCCATAGAAATATTCCATCAATTTTTGAGAAGTTTTTAGTGCAATTCCATGGTTGTATCAATATGAAAAAGTGAGCTCCAAGTGCAAAAGTGATTTTCATTTCCTTACCAATCCAAGCATTTTCTTTGATCCTAATACCTCTACCAAGAATTATTGAAGGTTTCTACATAACTTTCCAAGGAAATTCGTGCTCCATTAAAGCTCCATAATTCATTTTTCAAAGGTATAAAGAATTCAACATAACTCATGATCTAAGAGTCTTTCTTGCATTATTTTTGTTTCATTTCATTGCTCTCACCTCCTACATGGATTCTAGTATAAAAAAGATGGTTTTTATGGCAATTTGGTGTTCTTGAAAGTTTGAGATTCGTATACGGTTCTTGAGTTAGAGGCAATTTCAATGGAAACTAAGGGTATTTTTGGATTCCTCTCGAAAAATCATGCAAGTTTCATCTAAAAATTATTGGATTTGGTTGAGAAACGAGGGAGATATGGACCTTTGAAAATTTCCGGCCAAACCCCCTCCATTGCTGAATTTTCCCCTCATAATTTCATCCAAGTGGAGAAGACAAGCAGTAGCCATCGGATCAATGCAGAAAAGTGGACTTTTTCCACCCATCCAAGGGCCAGGCGCTATGCCACGTGTCCCTGACCAAAACTACGTCATTTTGGGCTAGCGCAAGGGGCTGGGAGAATGTGGGTTCGATCCCTTCCCCTGCCACTTTTATTTATTCTTACTATTTCTCTTGTTTTCTCATGTGTTCATGTGCTATTCCATGTTCTTTTATTTTTCTGTTTTATATGCTGACTTCTAAATATCATAAAAAATAGGAAAATTAATCTTTTTGATCCCCATTTTTTTTTTGCGTAATCTTCAAGATGTCTAGAATTTTATAGAGCTGGAATTATAATTTTACCATTTTCTGACATTTTCTTTGGAATTTTTACATTTGGGTCGTCATAAAAAGGCTAATGCTGGTGCTATCATTTTGTTGAATTTCCTTGACCTATCAATACATCATTTAAATGTCAAATCTTTTGCAGGGATCTCATACACATGTTGAGGTATTATGATATATTTTTGTGGGAATTTTATTATACCATTTTAATTGGTTTTAGATGCTTTCTTTAACATGCTCCATTTTAACCTTTCTTTTGGTATACATGACATAGTTTCAACTTGTTTGGCCATTTCTCTTGGGATATTTTTGTGGTATCTCTCACCCCTGGTTTGTGGCTTGATGTAGGGCATTTGAGATTTTTATTTGAAATTTTTAGCACCTTTTACTATTTTTTTTATATTTTTGTATACGGACTTATAATTTGGACTTTCGAACGGACTTTGGTTTTATTTTGGCTCCAACGGCCTCGATTTGGTTGTGTGATAATTGATTGGCTAGTTTTATCATACATAATTGCCCATTAGGTTCCATATTTCCATGATAGTGCGTTATGATTCCAAATCGTGGTTCAGGTACGTCATTCATAGGTTTCTGTTGCCTCGTATCTCTTTATATTCACTTGTGGCCAAGATTGCATGTTTAAAATAGGCCATTTTCCATTCATTATGGGCTTGAGGTTGAGATGACTTGCCTCCCTCACTTGCATTCCATGTTTACTGCTATGAATTTGCATTTCCTGTATGCTGTTTATTTCATCTATTTTCTGTTGCTTCCTTTGCCTTTCCCTTAGGATCTCCATTCCTTCTTGTTGAAGATGGAATGTGATAGACATTAGGCTTTGCAACCATGTATGACAACATTAGGGTAGTCTTCCCTTTTGCAAACTTCAACCTTAGGACGAACTTGGCATGATAACGTTAGGATTAAACTAGTCTCCCCATAGTAAGCCGAACTACGGCTGCTCTGATCTTTCATACCAGATGAAAGTACGTAGGCACAAGATGCGATATCTTGGCGAGCAAACTTTCCCCTTTTCTTAGGTCGTAGTTAGGAGAACTACATTAACTCTGATTTCTCCTTCCAGACGGGAATACGCAGGCATAAAGTGTGACACTTTGCCGAGTCACTTTTCTTTTATTCTTAAGCCTTTAGCTAGATAGTATTAATCAACCCTTTTAGATAAAAAATTAAGCGTGGATCCCATCAAGTACGATGGACGTGAGGGGTGCTATTACCTTCCCCTTGCGTAACCGACTCCCGAACCCAGGCAATGGTTGCGATGACCATTCCTTTTCCCTCTTTCATTAGGTTTTCTCTGAGCGTTTCCTTTCCCTCATTTGGGATAAATAATGCACGGTGGCGACTCTTCTGTTTTGCCGACGCCGATTTTCGCAGTAGCGACAGTTGGCGACTCTGCTGGGGACACTTTATAGCTGTAGGGGAATTTTCCCATCCCCTACGCTGGGACCGTTTCCCATCCCCTAGGCGAGTCAGTCCTAGCGCTTGTTTGTTTATCTTGTGGGTTTTGTACATACCTGTTGTATCTTAGCTTTACTTTCCTGCATTTTATTTTCCCGCAGTTTATTTTCAGCATTATATTATATCCTTATTATGCTGTTGTGGGAGGGGATTGATTCTGATGAGTGATAAGGCAGACCCAGGCTTGAGTGTACCTAGCATTAGTTGTGGAAAGTAGTGGGCGCGTGCATGCTTTGCATGTACTAGTGTCTCACAAAATCCACGCTCAGACGAGATTCTCCCGGTTGACTTCTTTTCCAGCCCTTTGGGCTTGAGGGGTTGTTGGTTTGGAGGATTTTCGACTCTGGGGACCGATCATTTGGGATTCAGCTAAGTGAGGCCGCTTCAAGAGATGATGATGCCACACCTTCTGGGTATCGTATCATCGCTCTTGAAAGTCTATGACGCTGATGACCGCATAGGATGCCATACCTCATCGGCGAATTAAGTCCATACATGTCAGAGGGATTGGGTTATGCAGGAAACCATAGCTCCAGATCACCCGGTTTTCTCTACAGTGTGAACTTTTGGGTTTGATATCAGAGGTCTTCAGTATCAGTGATCTATGTCATGCAGTGATATATGTTATGCAAAGGCGAAGCTCTGGTTATTCTCAAGCTACAGCATAATCAGCTTCTGATTATTATTGCTACAGCACAGCACAACTACCTTGATCCCCTATAGCATCCTTGCATTTTTGCATTTCTCATCTGCATTGATTACATGACATTGCATTAACATTGCAGATGCATATTTCCTTTGGTTCTAGCTATCTCGCTTGCCGTTATTCGTACTCAGATACTTGTGCTTGCAATTGCCCGTGTGGTTTTCCATTTGTATACATGAGGAGTTTTCTACTACTGATGTCTGAGGGGTTTCCATTGTTTCACCCGGAACTAGAATCAAGGGAAATATTCCATATGTATTGTTAGCAGTTTTGCATACTCTTCTTTGCATTTGCAGGTACCTTCTTAAGCCTCGTTCTCATGTTCTGTTGTATTTTCAGAGAGTGGTTTCAGGATTGCTGACCTGAAGATTCACCGGTACCCTACCAGAAACAATCTCAAGAAAGTCATGGATCATAAGAGATGAGGGAGCGCATGACTCAGCTCATGGAAGTCATGCAGGGTATGGCTCAAGGACAGGAGCAACTGAGAATAATGGTCCAGCCCCTGGTAGATAGGGTTGATCCTAATGGAGTTCTTCATGGAGGTACTGCTGCTAATACTCCCCGCAACGATACAGAAATTCCTAACGCTACTGTTGTGCCTACCGGATGCACCCCAACTGCTGCAGGGGCCGAGAATGGTAGTGATGTTGGCGTCCGCCACGCTGGTCTGGGTAATGCTGCTGGTAATGCAGGTTTGGGTAATGCTGGTAACGCATGTCTTGGTAATATTGTTAACTTGGGTTGTGGTAATGGTACTCATAATGATGGGTTTGGACCTGGTGCTGCTAACCATGGTCTTGGTAACGCTGGGTATGGTTACACCGTCAATCGAAACGTCTATGGTCCGGAGGGTACCTACGCAGGGTATGGTAATGGGGACCAACGATGGAATGAAGATCATCAGGACGACGTGTTCTCTATGAGGGATGTAGGCACTGAGTTGCCTGCTGAAGCTGATCGTAGATTCAGAATGCTGGAGGAACAGATGGGGAACATAACAAATTAGGACTCCATGGGGCTTGACATGGCCAATTTAGGGCTGATCCCTGATTTACGAGTGCCATACAAGTTCAAAGTTCCTACCTTCGATAAATACAAAGGTGTCACTTGCCCAAAGGTGCACTTACGTTCATACTACAGAAAAATGTCAGCCTATTCAAATGATGAGAAGATGCTCATGCACTTTTTCCAGGATAGCCTGTCAGGGCCGTCGCTCGAATGGTATATGGGTTTGGAACCCTCTCAGGTTCGCAGTTGGAAGGGTTTGGCTGAAGCATTCGTGAAGCATTACCAGTACAATAGTGACCTTGCTCCCAACAGGGTCCAGCTTCAGAATGTCGTCCAGAATATCAGGGAATCTTTCAAAGAGTATGCCCAGAGGTGGCGTGAGCTTGCGGCCAGAGTGCAACCCCCAATGGTAGAGAGAGTTGATTGACTTGTTTGTATCGACGTTATCTGGGATGTACTATGAAAAGCTCGTCAACTGTATGTCTGGGAGTTTCTCTGACCTTGTCATCACTGGTGAGCGTATAGAAAACATCATCAAGATTGGGAAAATTCAGGCCGTAGAAGTACCTTCGTCAGGTGGAGGAAAGAAAGTGTTCGGAAATAAGAAGCGTGAAGGCGATGCTAATTCTGTATCGAGCTCTCGCGGTAGAGGCAGCGGTAGATATCAAGATCAGTGTCATCATCATCAGGTTGCAAGTGTTATCATTCCGATACCATCACAACAACAACAACCACAACAGCAGCAGAATCAACGGGGCTACAGGAAGTACCAGAATTCGAGAGGGGCGAATAGAGTGTTCGATACACCGCCAATTCCGTACTCCCAGATGCTTCAGACGTTACTACAGCTGCAGTTAATCCAGAAGAGAACCTTGGCCCCTCTGACAGGCCAACCACCACCTGGCTATGATGCAAATGCCCGCTGCGAATTCCACTCGGGGGCACCTGGGCATAGCATTGACGATTGTAAGGCTTTTAAGCACAAGCTACAAGATTTGATTGACAGTAAAGCCATAAACTTCTCGCATGAAGTGCCCAACGTGATACAGAATCCTCTACCAAACCACGGATAAGCCAGAAGCGGCTGATTCGCCCACAAGTCAAGATACAAGAAGCCCAGTTCTCAGAAGCTGGCAATCTACATTTTGCATGTCATTTCTTTGCATTTGTAGTTTCTTTCCTGTCTACGTGCAATTTTCGCTTGTAAAAACTTGTCGTTTCTCAATTGATATTGATAATGAAATAAATATGCATGTTTTGAATTAATCCATTCATGTTCACTTCATTGCTTTCTTTTATTTCAAACGCTTGTTTAAGTGGAATCCGGGGAGGATGACGAAATCGAAGAATGCATGAGCTGCCGATTGTATGCTCTTGGATAGAAAAACCTGTTGACGATATACAGGCATTATTCCAAATCCATAAACACCGGAGATATAAGGAAGATAATCCCTTGTCAACCCCTTTGAGCCTTGTAGTAGGAGTTTCTTTCTGAAAATGAAAAACCCTCAATCTTAACCTGGGGCAGGGTAGGTGTCGATTAATTTGAACAAGCGTTTGAATTACGAAAGGAGTGTCCGTTCGAGGATAAATCACACCTGTATAGGTCGTGCCTAAAGGACCACAATGGTTAAACCTTGCCGATAAGGAGTGAAACAGTCACAATCTCTTTTAACAAGTCAGACAAGCCGGTGTCACATGATTTGTTCAAAAAGGAAAAAAATGTCAAAAGAAAGAAGCCCGCTAAGTCGAATCTTACGAATAAGCGACTTAGTAAAAAATTAGGGTATCCCGCTGGACTTCAAAATCAGAAACTCAAAAGAGTTAGTCCAGGCAAAAATTAGGGAGCGAAAAAACGAAAAGGATTACAAGAGAAAAATCCTCAAGCAAGAACGAAATCGTGTGACTCCAGTCACTACGAAGACGGAAAGGCAATGACTGTCACTTCAGAAAGCATGTGATTTCCTGAACCATCACTCCTATCATTCCACCTTTGAAAGGTGAACGCTAAGGTCGAATTAGCTGAACATAGGATTGGAGAACATCAAGGAGAATGGGTGGGTTAAAATGAATTTTGAGCCTTTATCCTTCCTTGTTAACCGTGAACCCGACCACGTTACAACCTTCAAAATTCCTAATTGAAATAGGTTTAGTTCGAGAGCATACTTCGGTAAAGGTCGCATCGAAACTGACTCCAAAAAGGATTCCTCTTACAGCGTTGTATTAATTTTGACACTTTGATAATTGATTCGTTCATTATATGTCATAAATTTTTCCGGTGAACAGGATTGGGTTTTGAAGAAAAAACGGTCATATGCATTGCATTTAATATATCTTTTATGCAGAACAACTTGTTTTACTTGCGAGTAAGCGCTCGACCGCAGGAAAGTTTCCACAGTGGAAAGTTTGATCAGGATAAAATGTAGAACGCCAAATACTCCGTTGAGTTGTGGCCAGCTATTATGAAATAACCCCCAGTAAGGTCAGCCATCCAAGAATCAGTTAATCTGGGGAAATCAGGTCGAGGTTTGGTAAATCTCTCGCGGCTAGAGGTACCGCTCCGCAAACTAGTCAATCAGAGGCAAAGCCATTGCAAGGCTGGGGCATGCCACCCTATGAGGAAAAGAATTGTTCCTCTCCATACCTCTAGAGCTTATCCGAACTATTCAACCAAGGATCCTCCCACGGTCCAGATCCTGGGGCAAGCCATCTCGGGGTCGTCTCATGGCAAGCTATTTTCTTCTCAGCGTAGACCTTCCCAAGAATCAGACAGGGGCAGGGGCATTACGCTTGGGGGAAATTCTCAGAGAGATTCGGATGAAGCTCATTTTTCCAACAATCAAAGATCATTCCCCAGCAGTTAGTCAGGCGTACCTCTAAACCCCACAGAGTACGAGTATGGGTTTGTTCTCTAGCGAGTCGAGATCAGATTTCTCTCCACCAGGCATGTGTGGAATATGCTCCAGCAAGTCGTTCGTGACCCCCAACAGTGTAAGATGTGTTCCAGGGAGGTCATGCAGGACCTTTACCCCGTCCCTCAGCAAGAGTTTTTCATCACCAACAGAGATTTGTTCATCTCCAGTAAAGTTTGTAACTCCAGGTTTGTTAGTATACCCCTCAGCAGAGTTGGGATCGTATCTTCCAAAGTTGTTCAAAGTTCTTCTCCCCAGCACAGAGCTGTAGCACTCAGACATCAGTTTTTACGTCGAGCACTCAGGCTCCGGTCAGTATGTTGAGTATTCAGACTCTGATATAGTGAAAAGGTTCTTTCTACTCGGATGGTATCCAGACCATGGCAGGTTGTGATCGACCCATAGAAACTAGTGGTATGTTTTCTTTGTAGTCCGAGAAGTATCCAAACCCTGGCTCTCGTTGTTCCCCGGTGGCATCGTTGAACTTCATTTGTTTGTGTTAAGTTCAAATGGTATTCAGACCCCGACGAGTATATTTGTGATATATTCCTTCATTCGTTGAGTGTTCAGACTCCGACATTTTTCCGATTCGTGATATGTTTACTTGAGCCATTGAGTGTTCAGACTCCGGTAAAATCAAGTGAAGGTCCCAACCCCTATTAGTGTTCGTGGCTATTCCGTCGAGTATCCAGGCTCCGGTAATCTCCAGTGTGTATTGACTCTTTCTCTCGTCGAGTATCCGGACTCCGGTAAAGATTTTGTAAGGTGATCTTGATAAGTATTTGTAGTATTCTCTTTCCAATTTGTATCTTCGTCGAGTATCCAGGCTCCGATTTTTTTGTTTCGTCGAGAATCCAGGCTCCGGTTTGTTGCTTCGTTGAGTATCCAGGCTCCGATGCGTATTCGTTCGTCGAGTATTCAGACTCCGGTTTGCAGCTTCGTTGAGTATCCAGGCTCCGGTGCGTTTTCGTCGAGCATCCAGGCTCCGATTTGTAGTCTCGTCGAGTATCCAGGCTCCGATTTGTTGCTTCATTGAGTATCCAGGCTCCGATTTGTGTTTTCGTTGAGTGTTCAGACTCCGGTTTGTTGCGTTGAGTATCCAGGCTCCGGTTTGTTGTTTCGTCGAGTATCCAGACTCCGGTTTATCGCTTCGTTGAGTATCCAGGCTCCGGTGTGTTGAGTATCCAGGATCTGATTTGTTTGTTTCGTCGAGTATCCAGGCTCTGGCTTATCACTTCGTCGAGTATCTAGGCTCCGGTGTGTCTTCGTATGTTGAGTGTTCAGACTCCGATTTGTTGCTTCGTAGAGTATCCAGGCTCCGATGTGTTTTCGTCGAGCATCCAGGCTCCGATTTGTTGCTGCGTTGAGTGTTCAGACTCCGGTTTGCTGCTTCGTTGAGTGTTCAGACTCCGGTGTGTTTTCGTTGAGTATCCAGGCTCCGATTTGTTGCTTCGTTGAGTATCCAGGCTCTGGTGCGTGTTTGTCTGTCGAGTATTCATACTCTTGTTTGTATCTTTGTTGAGTATCCAGGCTCTGGTGCATGTTTGTCCGTCGAGTATCCAGGCTCTGATTTGTTTGCTTCGTTGAGTGTTCAGACTCCGGTTTGTTGTTTCATTGAGTGTTCAGACTTCAGTTGGTTATCTTCATTGAGTATCCAGGCTCCGGTGTGTTTTCATCGAGTATTCAGACTCCGGTTTGTCGCGTTGAGTGTTTAGGCTCCGGTGTGTTTTCTTTGAGTTGTCAAACTCCGATTTCTTGCGTTGAGTGTTGAGACTCCGATGTGTTATGTTGAGCGTTCAAGGCCCGGTTCCTCCATTGAATATCCAGATTCCGGTGAAATTTCCAATTTGTAATGTTTTGCTTTGTCCGTTGAGTGTTCGGACTCTGATAAAGGCAGTTGGGTATACAGATCCTAGTAAGTTTTGCGATAGTACTTTCTCTCCGTTGAATGTCCAGATTCCGGTAAATGTTCGGTTTGTGATGTATTGCTTCGTCCGTCGAGTATCCAGGCTCCGGTAAATCCTCAGTGAAATCACCAGTTATGTCGAGCGTCCAGGCTCCGATCAGTGCGTTGAGTATCCAGATTCCGACAGATTTTGATGTGGCCCTATCGTGCGTTGAGTATTCAGATTCCGACGATTCAAAAGATTGTTCTTTAGCCCATGTGGTGTTCAGACCATGGCCAGTTACGGGTTTCCTGAAGCAGAGTTACTTGATTAAGTTTCTCTTTCCCTTGGTGGGATGTTCAAGATGTTCATTATGTTCGTTTTCTTCGGAGATTCTATCCCAATCAAAGTTTGCAGTTTATTTCTGCGGTTGGCAAATTTCCGGGTACTTTTGGTATTCAACCGTCTTTTACCTTGATTGATTGAAAGTCGTTCTCTTTTCACTCATTCAGGTCCAAGTCGCTTGAATAGGGGCAGCTGTTGCACCCCAAAATTTTCCCAACCTTTTCCTTCTTGTTTTTGCATTAGCATAACATCATCATAGCATTATCATAGCATTGCATTAGCATTTATGCAGGGGATCAAGTGTGATATACATCAAGAGAGGCCTATCTAGAGGTTATTCGAGCTTGAGGAATCACTAAAGTCACCAGGAAGTGGTTCATGCCCTTGAGAAGTTCAGATGCTTGTGTGGGGTTCATCCCTTGACTTAGAGGCCAACTGAAGGTTATCAATGAGTTGGGAAACTATGATTACAAGTCAAGTTCAATATTTTCCATAACTCAAATGGACTTTTTTCTAACATGAAAGTTGCTCCAAATAAGGTCATTTGGTCAACTAAACCTCAAGGTTTTAATGGGCTAGCTCATGGTTGAAGATTGATGAAAGTGACTTTGGTGAAAACATGTGAAAAGGCATAGTTTGGTATTTTGTCAAAATTTAATCAAACAAGTCCATATTTGTGCTTATTTTGAATGGAAATCATGTTTTACGAACATTGGCACTTTTACATTTTTCATTTGAAGCATTTTTTCATGACCTATTTCGAGATTTCTTACAATTCAAGTAACATAATGGATCTTGGACTTGGGCTTAGAAACAAGGAACTATTGTGGACCTTAAACCTTCCTTATGATGCAAGGAATATAAAAATCAAAATCAAGGCATTTGCATTTCTCCTTCCATCATTTTTTCCATTTTCCCACATTTCACATACTTTGAATTTCCACTTTTTTTCAATCCTTTTTTTCTCTCCATTTTTTGATCCTTTCTCATTACCAATTAATTCAATATACTCCATAGAAATATTCCATCAATTTTTGAGAAGTTTTTAGTGCAATTCCATGGTTGTATCAATATGAAAAAGTGAGCTCCAAGTGCAAAAGTGATTTTCATTTCCTTACCAATCCAAGCATTTTCTTTGATCCTAATACCTCTACCAAGAATTATTGAAGGTTTCTACATAACTTTCCAAGGAAATTCGTGCTCCATTAAAGCTCCATAATTCATTTTTCAAAGGTATAAAGAATTCAACATAACTCATGATCTAAGAGTCTTTCTTGCATTATTTTTGTTGCATTTCATTGCTCTCACCTCCTACATGGATTCTAGTATAAAAAAGATGGTTTTTATGGCAATTTGGTGTTCTTGAAAGTTTGAGATTCGTATACGGTTCTTGAGTTAGAGGCAATTTCAATGGAAACTAAGGGTATATTTGGATTCCTCTTGAAAAATCATGCAAGTTTCATCTAAAAACTATTGGATTTGGTTGAGAAACGAGGGAGATATGGACCTTTGAAAATTTCCGGCCAAACCCCCCCCCATTGCTGAAATTTTTCCTCATAATTTCATCCAAGTGGAGAAGACAAGCAGTAGCCATCGGATCAATGCAGAAAAGTGGACTTTTTCCACCCATCCAAGGGCCAGGCGCTATGCCACGTGTCCTAGACCAAAACTACATCGTTTTGGGCTAGCGCAGGGGGCTGGGAGAACGTGGGTTCGATCCCTCCCCCTGCCACTTTTATTTATTCTTACTATTTCTCTTGTTTTCTCATGTGTTCATGTGCTATTCCATGTTCTTTTATTTTTCTGTTTTATATGCTGACTTCTAAATATCATAAAAAATAGGAAAATTAATCTTTTTGATCCCCATTTTTTTCTGTGTAATCTTCAATATGTCTAGAATTTTATAGAGCTGGAATTATAATTTTACCATTTTCTGACATTTGTTTTGGATTTTTACATTTGGGTCGTCATAAAAAGGCTAATGCTGGTGCTATCATTTTGTTGAATTTCCTTGGCCTATCAATACATTATTTAAATGCCAAATCTTTTGCAGGGATCTCATACACATGTTGAGGTATTGTGATATATTTTTGTGGGAATTTTATTATACCATTTTAATTGGTTTTGGATGCTTTCTTTAACATGCTCCATTTTAACCTTTCTTTTGGTATACATGACATAGTTTCAACTTGTTTGGCCATTTCTCTTGGGATATTTTTGTGGTATCTCTCACCCCTGGTTTGTGGCTTGATGTAGGGCATTGGAGATTTTCATTTGAATTTTTTAGCACCTTTTACTATTTTTTTTATATTTTTGTATTCGGACTTATAATTTGGACTTTCGAACGGACTTCGGTTTTATTTTGGCTCCAACGGCCTCGATTTGTTTGTGTGATGAACGCTAGGGTTCCTATTGCTTATTATAGACATTATATAGGATGTGTAGATCATTGATTGGCTGGTTTTATCATACATAATTGCCCAGTAGGTTCCATATTTCCATGATAGCGCGTTATGATTCCAAATCGTGGTTCAGGTACGTCATTCATAGGTTTCTGATGCCTCGTATCTCTTTATATTCACTTGTGGCCAAGATTGCATGTTTAAAATAGGCCATTTTACATTCATTATGGGCTTGAGGTTGAGATTACTTGCCTCCCTCACTTGCATTCCATGTTTACTGCTATGAATTTGCATTTCCTGTATGCTGTTTATTTCATCTGTTTTCTGTTGCTTCCTTTGCCTTTCCCTTAGGATCTCCATTCCTTCTTGTTGAAGATGGAATGTGATAGACATTAGGCTTTGCAACCATGTATGAAAACATTAGGGTAGTCTTCCCTTTTGCAAACTTCAACCTTAGGACGAACTTGGCATGATAACGTTAGGATTAAACTAGTCTCCCCGTAGTAAGCCGAACTACGGCTGCTCTGATCTTTCATACCAGATGAAAGTACGTAGGCACAAGATGTGATATCTTGGCGAGCAAACTTTCCCCTTTTCTTAGGTCGTAGTTAGGCGAACTACGTTGACTCTAATTTCTCGTTCCAGACGGGAATACGTAGGCATAAAGTGTGACACTTTGCCGAGTCACTTTTCTTTTCTTTTATCCTTAAGCCTTTAGCTAGATAGTATTAATCAACCCTTTTAGATAAACAATTAAGCATGGATCCCATCGAGTAAGATGGACGTGAGGGGTGCTAATACCTTCCCCTTGCGTAACCAACTCCCGAACCCAGGCAATGGTTGCGATGACCATTCCTTTTCCCTCTTTCGTTAGGTTTTCTCTGAGCGTTTCCTTTCCTTCCTTTGGGATAAATAACGCACGGTGGCGACTCTCCTGTTCTGCCGGTGCCGATTTTCGCAGTAGCGACACTAAGGATATACAATCTTTTGCCGTCAGGTACCCTGCGTCAGCTAGGCCAACTGCTTCGACATCGCAGCTGGACTTCATCAGTAAGTCTGGGGTTTTGGCACCGCTGCTGGACTTCAATCATCAAGTCTTCATGGAAATTTCAACTTCTCTGTTTAAAACCTGGCGGGGATGACACCTCTCTGCTGGGGATTCTGGAGAACTATCAAATAACTCTGCTTCAGGGATCCAGAAATCATTCTGGATGAATCAACTCTGCTGAGGATTTCAAGAATCATCTTGGACAAATAACTCTGTTGGGGACTTCAAGAATCATCCTGAACCAATAACTCTACTGGAGACTTCAGGAATCATCCTGAGCAGACACTCTGCTGAAGATTTCAGGAATCATCCTGAGCAAACACTCTGCCGGGGACTCTAAGCATTAACTTGAGCCACCAACTCTGGCGACTTCCCTGGGGATTTTAAGAATCATCTTAAGTAAACAACTTCGCTGGAGAATTCAAGAATTATCTTGAGCAAACCATCCTGCGTAGGAACACCTGCAAAAACAAGAACGGTAACGACCTAGCTCATGTTTCGTATGCATATGATCGTCAATGGCGTAATGCTCCACACGGTGGAAATGCTACGCATTTTTAGGGTAAATGCTATGCAATCATGTAAAATGTTATGATCCCATCAGCAAAATAAATGCTGAAGGGAGAATCCTCCTGTCAAGGAGAAAGAACCACTATGGTGGAGGAAGGAATCATCCTGCCGAGGGGAAGAAGTCACACCAATCTCAATTGGATTCCGCCTGGGGAAACGAACTTCAGTCAACTGCTGCATGGGAGCAAGGTTCTTCGAGGACTTGAATCCGCTCAACTGGGTATACGAACCACAACTGCTGAGAAAAACGATGTCAATAGCGGAAATAAACTGCACGGCCTTCGCGGCAAAACTTTCCTGGAGATAACGACTCCGATGAGGAAATACAACATCATCTATTCAACATTCTACTAGGAAACACCAATCATGGCTTCAACGGCTTCCAAGAACTCGGCTCTCTTGGGGATTTGCAAACTCGACTGAGGATAGGCAACCAGACGCTGGAATCACTCCTACCTGCCGGGGAGAATACAACTCTGTGGGGAATTTAAATTCCGCTGGAGACTTCAGTCTGAACTATCGAAAGCTGCACACTTGCGAATAGTCCTTCATGAGAAAACTGCATATTGACTCAGTGCTGGGGATGAACATACGCTTTGGCGCATGACTCAGCTGGGGAGATGATGATCCTCCCTCAGAATGCATCAGGCTGAGGAGAATCTATCTCTGTTTGGAGAGACATATCAATGCTCTTGGTCCCATGTTCAGACTCCGTGGGGAAACACTGCTGGACTTGCTGGGGAAGAAGGAATTATCCTGATTGGAAAACATGCCGCGAAACAAACTCGAGATGGCTTGCCCCAGAATCTTCCTACAACTTCTGACAAACTCTAATAATCTGTGCCAACACGGGGAGGAACGGCTCCTTCGCTTTCGACTTTTGTCCCAGCCTTGTGGGATCTGTGTGGGGATGTTCCTTGAAAGGAAATCTGCAATCTCTGCACCCAGGTCTGCTTCAGCATCTTGAACCTTGCGAAGGCGCTTCAATTTAATAACCTTCAGGATAAGGGTGGCTTCGACGCTCTCGGGGTGACCTGCCCCAGTCGTGTCATGACTTTGCCCCTCATGGGCTGATCTATGGGGAGTAGTACCCTTGGCCGCGAGAGATTCATCAAATCTCGACCTGATTGCCCCGGATTAATGATTTCTGGATGGCTGACTCCCATACTATGATCATTTGACATAGCTTGCCTCGGTTCACCGGAATACTCAGGCGTTCTGCATTCTATCCTGATCAGATCCTTCCATCGTGGGAACTTTCCTGCTGTCAAGCGCTTACTCGCTAGTAAAACAAAATGTTCTGCATAAAAGACATATCAAATGCAATGCATATGGTAGTTTTCAAAATCCATTCCTGTTCACTGGAAAAAATTTATGACATAAAATACATGAAATCATTCATCAACATGTCAGTACTCAAACAACGCTGTATTGAGAACCCTATCTAGGAGTCAGTTCCGACGCGATCTTTACCGAAGTATGCTTTCGCAACAAACCTATTTCAATTAGGTCTTTTAAAGGTTGTAACATGGTCTGGTTCACGGTTTAAGAAAGAAAGGATAAAGGCTCAAAAGTCATTTTAACCCACCCATTCTCCTTGATGTCCTCTAATCCTACATTCAGCTAATTTGACCTTAGCGTTCACCTTTCAAAGGTTGAGTGACACTTCAAGGAATCATTCTTTTTCGAAGTGATAGTCACTCTCTTTTCGTTTTTTTTGGGCGTCGGTAGCCACACGATTTCGTTCTTGTTTGAGGATTTTCTTTCATAATCCTTTTTCGCTTTTCATTTTTTATTTTTTCATTTTTTCGTTTTCCCCTAACTTTTTCCTGGACTGACTCTTTCGAGTTTCTTCAATTTTGAAGTCCAGCGGGGTACCCTGATTTTTGCGTAAGTCGCTCGTTTTCAAGATTCGACTTAGCGGGCTTTTCTTTTTGATTCTTTTTTTTGTTGAACAAATCGTATGGCATCGGCTCGTATGACTTGTTAAAGAGACTGTGACTGTTTCACTCCTGATCGGCTAGGTTTAACCATCATGGTTTTTTTTAGGTACGACCTATGGCGGTGTGATTGATCCTCAAACAGACACTCCTTTTGTTATTTGAACGCTTGGTCAAATTAACTGACACCTACCCTGCCCCGGGTTAATATTGAGGGTTTTTTATCTTCAGAAAGAAACTCCTACAACTAGGCTCAAAGGGGTTAACAAGGGATTCTCTTCCTTATATCTCCGGTGTTTGGGAATTGAAACACTGCCTGTATATCATGAACAGGTTTTTTATTCAAAAGCATAACATCGGAAGCTTACGCATCATTGGACTTCGTCATCCTCCCCGGATTCCGCTTAAACAAGCGTTTGACATCAGTTAAAACATTGAGTGAACACGAATGGATTAAATCAAAACATGCATATTCATTTCATTATCAATATCAATTGAAAAACAATCATGCTTTACAAGCGAAATTTGCAATTCTACAAGAAAGAAACTACAAATGTAAAGAAATGACATGATAAGATGCTGATTGCCATCTTTCGGGGAACTGGGCTTTCACACTTATTGGCTGCTGAGGGGAGCTACCCTTAAAGTCTTCAGACTCAATCAGAAGAACGACTGCTGTGAGGTTGACTCTGATTCGGGCTCTAATAGTTTTGCTGCCACAGAGCGAGAGGTTGCCGATTCTGTATGGTAGAAACAATCCCGAGACGAGGTTTGACCTAGTGAGGATCCTCTCTGTTTAGGGGTTTTCATCCTGGAGCTCGACCCAGAAACATGGCAAATTTGCGGGCAAGGTGATTCAGACCTCAAAGACCGCGGGATATACTCCTGATCCTTCTCATCTTCAGATGAGATCATGGGAACATCCATCTCTCTTGCACGATAAGAGATGAATTTGCCTGATGCTTTCATGCCGCCCGACACGAATTCAATTGTCCTTGACTCAATCATGTCTTGAACCTTATGCTTAAAAGCTCTGCAGTTTAATATATCGTGCCCCGGTGCTCGAGAGTGGAACTCGCATCGGGCGTTCACGTCCCAGTCAGGTGGTGGCTGTCCAATCATTGGAGCCAACTTTCGACGTTTAACCAACTGAAGTTGGAGCAGGAGTTGCAACAACTGGTCATAATCGATCGGGATTGGATCGAGGGTCCTGTCAGATAGTCTCCCCTTTTGACCCTGTCCTTTGGGGTTGTCTTGCGAAACCGGACGTGGCTGCTAACGGGAAACATTTCGAGCTTCATGTTGCGCAGAGGATTTGTTAGGCCTGTCATGCCTTGGTGCGAATTCGTCAGATACCCATGGAGCAAGTATGCCGGTTGCAGCCTCAGGCTTCTGCTCACATTCCCTTCTAAGTATGTTCTTTAGCACTTTCGCCATCAGGCCCACCTGATTCTTCAGCTGGTCATTCTCCTCTTTGAGCGCCTGCTGGTCCCTCATAACCTGCCTCAGTTGGCCTCAGACCTCTCTCATCTCTACTCGTACCTGTTCCATTGCTCGGATCAACCTGAAACAACATGTGTCTGTGCGAATGATTCATAGAAAAAACGGCCAGGTACCTGTCATGCGAATGATTCATACAAATGCAAACGTGTGTCTGTGCCTTGGGGAGATCCCCCCCCCCCCCCCGATCCTAGTTTTCGAGACAAATAAAGTCTAACATCCATTCATGGAAAGAAATCCTCATAGATTTATCCGAAAAACCCGCGCGGGTAGCGTACAACTGTGATCACATACAACTCAAGGCATGACCCCAACCAACAGGCCTGGTGGTGATCAGCCTATCAATGCATAAAATGTACAAAGAAAATACAAAAAGATCAGGTGCGACCACGGGCCTGAAAATCCTCTAGTAGCTTCTTCGTAGCGGGATGATCAGGTTGGGTGAGCAGACCCTGGATCAGCAGATCCCTCTGCCTAATGGACTCTGGGAGGTTCTCGGCAACGCTCCTAGAAACACCTTCTTCAGAACGGTTTTCCACCCTACTCCTCTTAGCATCAGCCCAGAGTTGACAATCCATCAGGTTTGCCATGGCCTCGACCAACTTATACTAGACATCTCGTTGCAGTGAGGCTTCAGCCTCTATCTTCTTGTCTTTGACTATAATCTGAGCTTCTAGCTCGGCTACTTGCTGCTTCATCTTTTCTTCCCGCTCTTTGTACTTGGCTAGGGTGCTACTCGACACCTTCTCGTACTGGGTCAACTTCCGGTATACTCTAACCAGATCCTATTTCTTGGTGGTCAACACGCCATGTACTGACTTCAGGTCCAACCCAAGACGTTCCCTAGAATCAGTTTCTTTGGTCAGATTAGCGCCCAAAAGGTTGAGCATCTCTGTCTGCTTCTTGCAGGTATGAGCGGCTTCACTTTTCTCTCTCCGAAGTTGAGCGATCTCTTTCTCCAACTCTTCGTTGGCTTTTTGTAGCTCTTCCTTCTCTTGGAGTACCTGGTTGAATTTCTGAATATCAACTGTGGTAGGCTCTTTGTACACGGGAGGATACAATGGTTCCACAGCAGGAAACAACATTAGAAACTTGGTGGCTCTTTCTCGTATCCAAGCCACATATGGATCAAAGGCCTTGTTGTTGCTCTTTCCCAGCAGGACCTTTCCCTTTCGGTGAGTTTTGCTCCAAGCATTATGTACCTTGACCAAAGTGTCACCTTCAAGCAACCCTGTGAGATACAGAGATTCCTGTATCTCTTCCTCTTCAGGAGGACCTCGTAGTGCATACCCGAATTGTCGTACTAGCAGAGAGGTATTGTAGTTGATACATCCATTCCTTCCGACCAGGGGGACGTTAGGAAAGCCACAACAACTATGTACAATATCTTTGCCCAATAGATCTCTATCAAACCGGATAATATTGTCAGCAGTCAAACCCATAAAACGTGCAATCCAGGGTGAATCAATGAACGACCCTGACTTAGGAAGATGGCTAGCAAACCACTTATACAGTAAAGGAGCACAACATGCCACGTTCTTCCCCTTTCTGTTTTCATTTTTGCTGTGAATTGAATGGTAGACGTCTCCGAGGAGAGTGGGCACTGGATTCCCGGAGGCAAATATATGGCAAGCATCCATGCTTATGAAGTCTGGATGACTTGGGAATAGCACGATCCCATAAATGCAAAGGGCTAAGGAGGCGTTGAATACATCCCAGCGACCCTTCTTGGCAAACTTTCGGGCCTTTTCCATCAGGAAAGGCAAAGGGAAACTATGAACTCCAATCTTTCTGAATACCATCCCTTTCAACTCAGACTCATCTACATGAAGAGCGTCAGCCAACTTACTCAGGTTGGGTTCACCCTCAACACGGTAATAAGGCATTTGATTCAACAAAGGCACCCCTAACAAGTCAGAGTATTCCTCCAGGGTCGGAGCTAGGACATAGTCTGGAAACATAAAGCATCTGAGCTGTGGGTCGTAAAACTGCAGCAGGGCGTAGAGGCCATTCAACTCGTACGTAGGAAGCTTATACACAATACCCTGAAGTTGTAAGAACACAGATTGTTTCTTAGTAATATCTCTATGTTTTGATGATAACACTTATGAATTTTGTATTCAAGAATTATATACTCTAAATTTGTTCTAAACTGTTTGCTACAGGTACTAAAGAAAATATTCTTAAAGAGCAAATTTGGACCTGAACAATGATATTATGAAAGGCTTCAAAGGTTCAAGAGCATCTTAGATGAAGATCTGAACGCTGCCTCAAAAAGAATCTGAGTGCTATCTACTAAAGATTCTGAAGCAGAAGCCTCTAAAGAATAGAAGACTCTGAGAGTTCAGAAGCTTAGTCATCAGAAGACTCTGAAGATACTGCGATGTATAAGTATTGAGAATCTGATATAGAAGACTCTGCTCTGACAGAATTACACGCTCAAGCATACAAGCTGCACATACTCTGATTCAGCACAATCTGAAGAACATCCCAAGACTCTGATGATCCAGAAGATCTCTACTCTGGAGATTCTGAAGATCCAGACTCTAATATTGATAGCTGAACTTACTTAATGAAGAAGATTTGAATATGTACGTTGGCATATCTCAACAACTCTTTCCTCTTTTATGCTAGACACAGGAACACAGACAAAAAGGTTTTATCTGTGCATTCCATTCTAAGGAAAGTTTCTGCAAAGTAAAAGACAAAAGGCATCAGGCTTTTTCAGCACAGTCTCCAATGTGAAGACAAAAGGCTCCAGGCTTTTCAGCACAACCTTCAACGTTGATAAGACTTCATGGATTTAAGTGCCTATATAAAGAAGTCCACTCCATCTTCTTCAGTAACGAATAACTTGCAAAAATCACTCATCAAAGCAAATCTCTCAAGGCTCTTATATTTTATTTTGCTGTAACATTGTTCTTAAACTTAAGAGAAATATCATAGTTGTGATAATAGCTTTTTAGAAGCATTCTTACTCTTGTAATAGTTTTACATTGATTGTAAAAGGTTTCCTTAAGAGGATCCAGTTGGGATCTGTAACTCTTGAGAAGACTAAGAACAATTGTTCTTAGGTGTTACTATTGTAATCTGTTTGATTAAATAGTGGATTAAGTCCTTGATAGAGAAAGGCAAATCACTCTTGAGAGGGTGGACTGGAGTAGTTGAGTTCAAAGAACCAGGATAAAAATATATGTGTTTGAATCTTTGATTATTTGTCATACTTATTCAACCCCCCTTCTAAGTATTTTCTCACCTTCAGTTGGCATCAGAGCCCCGGTTCTGTGTGTGCTACCACTTAATATTCTTTTATTTTAAACTCAGAAGATCTGAAAGTTGGAAACGTTTCATTTCTTGAGAGACAGCAGATGCACATACAAAGCAAACACGTGTCACTTAGCATCTGAAAAGATGGAGTGCTCAACTGAATTGACGTTTGAGGTATTGCTTTAAAAATCTGACTTTTCTTGGATTTCCCCCCAGCTGTCATAATTTTAATTTGAAATTATTACTTTCATTAAATGCTGTACAAACGTGCGTATGTGTCTTTTGCTGTGCCCAATGCTTGATTTTTAGTTGTCTATAAATACCACCTATCACACTATTTTCACATTTTTCACACTCACTACACCTATGCGTTTTTGCTCTCTCTTCAACCTCTACAAAAACCCTAAACCCAAATCAAGATCTTCATCTTCATCAATGGCTTCTACATCAAATGCTGCTGAAATCTCCAACAAAACTATAATGTACAAGAAACCAAAACGCACCCTATTTACTCCAGTAGTAGATCTTGAGGTTCTGTGTGAGAGCTTCGTTGATCTTGAATCTTTAAAGGAAAATGGGTTTGATCTAACAACTGCCATTAAAGCTCAAGGCTGGGAGAAGTACTTTGAGAGATTGATGGGTCCTGTGTACCCAACTCTTGTAAAGGAATTCTGGATTCACGCTAGCACTGGTCCTAAATTTATTCACTCATCTGTCCTTGGGAAAGAGATAGTGATTACTGAGAAACTGATCAGGCAACTGTTCAGTTATACAAAATCTGATGGAGTTACAAACCTAGCCTCTTCACGTATTGATATGGCTAAGGTATATGAAGAAATCACTGTAGCTGGAACACCATCAAGTAAGGTTAAAGATATGAAACATATCTATAGGATCTGGGCAAAGATATTTATGAGTACAATTTTTCACAGAAAGTCATCCAACTCACCATACTATGTAAGTTCAGAACATCTATATTTCATGTACTGCATCAGCCAAAATGTTAAGGTGGATCTGCCCTATCTAATCTTCAGTCATCTTCTGACTCATGTCAGAGAGACTAGGGAAGATGTCAGAGCTAAAGCTGGGAAAGTTAGAACTTGGATACCTCGGGGAAGACTGATTTCAGACATCCTTGTTGAAAACAAGCTGGTAAAGCATCTGACAGATGCAAAGATAACAGAGGATCTGTCATACATAATTGGATCTGAGATAAATGGACTCAATCTGAAAAGGATGAAAATCATTTCAGAGCTGAATGGAAAACTAAGGAAAATAAACTCTGAGGAGGTCAATGGCAGAAGGATACCCTTAGAAGACTTTCCAATGTTCAGTGCAGATGAACCAAAAAGTCTTGTCTGGACTTACATTGCAGAGTGTCTGAAGGAAGGAATTCCTCTACCTGCTAATCTTGTTCAGAAAGAAGGAGAAGAAATGCCCAATCTGATGAAGGAAAGGCGTAGTAAGAGGAAAGCTGAAGAAGGATCGGTTCAGAAGAAAAGGAAAGAATCTGAAGTTCCAAGGAAGAAGAAGAAAGGAGCGAAGAAAGTCAGACTCACCTCTAGAGATGCAACTCTGGAAGAGATAAGAGACACTATTCATCAGGTATTAACATCTGATCCTACTCCTACTGTTCATTCACCCCTTTCATCACCTCAACTCTCTCCTAACCTTAGACGTAGAACTTCTAAATCCAAACCATCTGTAAACCTTTCATCTGAACCACTCTCATCTGAACTAATACATTCAACACCATCTTCTGTACCAATTCCCTCTGAACCCCAACCTCATATTACATCTGAACCCCCTCAAACAATTCAATCAAAAATTCCACAAACTCAAACAACTCAATCAGGAATTCCACAAACTCAAACAACTCAATCTGAAATTCCACAAACTCAATCAATTCAACCTGAAATTCCACAAACAGAAACAATTCAACCAGAAATTCCTCAAACAGAAATTCCACAACCAGCAATGTCACAACCAGATAATCCCCGATTAGAGACTCTCTAACCAGAAATAATCATCTCAAAACAAAACCAACCAGAGACTATTCAAACTGAACACTCTGAACAACCAATTCCATCAGAAGATCCAAATCTTTCTGACAATATTCTGGATATAGAACTCCTCAATCAATCAATTATCATTTCTTCAACATCTGTTCACTCAGATGAATCTTCTAATTGTGAATCATCTGATTCATCTGATTTTGAACCAGAGTCACTCAAACAAGCACGTTCTGAAAGTGCTATGAAGGAACATCTTAACATTTCCATGTTTCATACTCCACCAAACTCTCCACCTCAACCACAACCACCTCAACCACAACCATCTCAACCACAACCATCTAAATTTCAACCATCTGAAACCAATATATCTGAAACACAAACCATTCCTCAACCATCTGACCTCCCTCAATCTGACATCCAACCATCTCAACCAACATCACCTCAACCTCAACCTACACCATCTGAACATACTCCTGTTAACACTCCTAATCCTAATTCCTCTGAACAGTCTGAACAGTCAGATCTAGGATCATGTGTTAATGCTATGTTTGACATATTCAAGAAGGAGATAGATTCTGAATATGCTCGTGTTAAGGATGTGTGCATGTCAAGTTTGGATCCAACTGTTTCAAATGCTGCTTGGAAGTGTTTCATCTAGATGTTCAACAAAGCTGCTTTAAAAGTTAGAGCTAAATGCTCTAAGCTTGCTAAGACTAAGTTTGCAGAATTAATCAAGGTAACGCTGATGAACATGCCTCCTCCTCCTCCTGTGTTGCTTCTGGAAGCTGCTCCTCCAGAGGTTCCTGAATCTGAAATGATTGAACAAGCTTCTGATGAGAATCAGGCTGAAGAGAACACTGCTGCTACTGCATCTGCTCCTTCTTCATCTGTGGTCACAGAACTTGTAAGTGATGTCAAGGAGATAAAAGATTGGATGGTCAAGCAAGAGAAGACAACTGATGAGATCAAGATCTGGATGTCTAAGCAAGAAGAATCAACTGCCGAAATGACAGAGCTTCTGACCCTTATTGCTTCACGCCAGACTTAGTTTTATTTAATGTTATTTTTGGACATGGTGTTACTTCTGTTGTTTTCTTACTATTGTGTTCTGCGTTTTGGCATCTGCCTGTTTGACTGTGAACTTTGGTATGTTTAATTGCATGTTGATGTTTTTGCTTCTATATGGTTCTTTTCTTCTGTATCTTTATGTCTTTAAAAATCTTTTTGATTATGACAAAAAGGGGGAGAAAAAGAGAATCTGATTGTTCAAACTATAAGCAATTACTAAAACTGAAATTCAGACATTTTATTAACTTACTTTGAATTTAAGTCTTTCAGATTACATTGATATATCTAACATAATTCATTGAAGTTACCCTGAGACTTTTCCAACCAGAACCTGATCTTCAAAGCAAATCTGAGTATTCAATCAACTCTGATAGCTTACTCTGATATCTTTACTCTGGAAGACAATTCAAGCAAGATGATAACCAGGCGCTCTGATTGAAGGAAGTCATAATTATCTGGTATCAAGATTTGACTATGAAAATCAAACCTCTTGCATCAGGCTCTGAATCTGAAATACACTTAATCAAAAAGGGAAGTGTTTTCTTCTATTAGAGTATTTATTTCAGGGGGAGATTGTTAATCCCAGGGGGAGTTATAATTTATATCTTTTTATTAAACAAAATTTCTCATGTTTTGTCATCATCAAAAAGCGGGAGATTGTAAGAACACAGATTGTTTCTTAGTAATATCTCTATGTTTTGATGATAACACTTATGAATTTTGTATTCAAGAGTTATATACTCTAAATTTGTTCTAAACTGTTTGCTACAGGTACTAAAGAAAATATTCTTAAAGAGCAAATTTGGACCTGAACAATGATATTATGAAAGGCTTCAAAGGTTCCAGAGCATCTTAGATGAAGATCTGAACGCTGCCTCAAGAAGAATCTGAGTGCTATCTACTAAAGATTCTGAAGCAGAAGCCTCTAAAGAATAGAAGACTCTGAGAGTTCAGAAGCTTAGTCATCAGAAGACTCTGAAGATACTGCGATGTATAAGTATTGAGAATCTGATATAGAAGACTCTGCTCTGACAGAATTACACGCTCAAGCATACAAGCTGCACATACTCTGATTCAGCACAATCTGAAGAACATCCCAAGACTCTGATGATCCAGAAGATCTCTACTCTGGAGATTCTGAAGATCCAGACTCTAATATTGATAGCTGAACTTACTTAATGAAGAAGAGTTGAATATGTACGTTGGCATATCTCAACAGCTCTTTCCTCTTTTATGCTAGACACAGGAACACAGACAAAAAGGTTTTATCTGTGCATTCCATTCTAAGGAAAGTTTCTGCAAAGTAAAAGAAAAAAGGCATCAGGCTTTTTCAGCACAGTTTCCAATGTGAAGACAAAAGGCTCCAGGCTTTTCAGCACAGCGTTCAACGTTGAGAAGACTTCATGGATCTAAGTGCCTATATAAAGAAGTCCACTCCATCTTCTTCAGTAACGAACAACTTGCAAAAATCACTCATCAAAGCAAATCTCTCAAAGCTCTTATATTTTATTTTGTTGTAACATTGTTCTTAAACTTAAGAGAAATATCACAGTTGTGATAATAGCTTTTTAGAAGCATTCTTACTCTTGTAATAGTTTTACATTGATTGTAAAAGGTTTCCTTAAGAGGATCCAGTTGGGATCTGTAGCTCTTGAGAAGACTAAGAACAATTGTTCTTAGGTGTTACTATTGCAATCTGTTTGATTAAATAGTGGATTAAGTCTTTGATAGAGAAAGGCAAATCACTCTTGAGAGGGTGGACTGGAGTAGTTGAGTTCAACGAACCAGGATAAAAATATCTGTGTTTGAATCTTTGATTATTTGTCATACTTATTCAACCACCCCTTCTAAGTATTTTCTCACCTTCAGAAGTCTCCCATAACTCTTTCTGAAATTCTCCATCACTGTCTTATCAGCCAAAGAAATCAAAGTCCGTAACTCTCGGCTGTCAAGTGTTGGTAGCTTGTAAGCCACAGTCTTCTTCAGAGATGTCGTATCAGCCATGAGGATCAAGATCATTAGAACCAGGGGAGAAATATGCACCTGCAACACATACACACGTTAATGACATGCAAATGAGGATGCGAACAATGCAAAATGAAAACATGCAGCAGGAGATCAAGATGACTGTGCTGTTGAGGAGAAGGACCACAACTCTGCTCTGTCAAGAACAAACATATTTCTGATGAGAAGAACCCCTGATACCAGACCATAAACCTGCTCTGTCAAGAACAAACACATATCTGATGATGAGAACCTCTGATACCAACAAAACTGATTTACTGTCAAGAAAACCAGGTAGTCTGAAGGTTATGGTTTCCTGCAACAAACCCGACCCCGCTCACAGGTATGGACCTAAACTAACACAAGTTCGGCATCCTATGCGGTCACCAGCGTCACAGACTTTCAAGAAATGATGATAAGATACCCAGGAGGTGTGGCATCATCATCTCTTGAAGCGGCCTCACTTAGCTGAATCCCAAATGATCGATTCCCAGAGTCGACAATCCTCAGATCCGACAGCCCCTCGAGTCCAAAGGACCGATAGGAAGTCATCAAAGATAACCTCGTCTGAGTGTGGATTACATGGGAACTGATGCAAGCAAAGCAAGCACGTCCTCCACTAACCCACTCTAATACTATGTAGCTCTCAAGCCTGGGTCTAGCTTCTCACTCATCAGAATGCCCCTCCCACAACAGCACAGATAATCATATCATACTGAAAATAAAATACGGGAAGTAAAATGCGATAAATAAACACAACCGGTAAACATACAAGCGCTATATTGACTCTCGTGCAGGGACGTTGGATCCCCAGGAAACTATTTCTTCCCCAGCAGAGTCGCTAGCTGTCACTACCGCGAAAATAAGGTTCCGGAAAAATAGAAGAGTCGCCACCTTTCGTTATTAATCCCCCAGAGCGGGAAAGGAAACGATCGGAAAAACCTGATGAAAAGGTATAAGACAAGGTTACGCAAGGGGAAGGTATTAGCACCCCTCACGTCCATCGTACTCGATGGGATCCACGCTTGTTATGTTTATCTGACGAGTATGTTTACTATCTACCTATCAAGGCTGGTCTGAAAAGAAAAGAAAATGACTCGGCAAAGTGTCGCACTTTATGCCTACATATTCTCATCAGAGAATGAGAAATCAGAGTCAACGTAGTTCGGCTAACTAAAGGTTACGGGGGAAGGTGGCTCGCCAATACATCAGCATTGTGCCTACGTATTCTCAACAGACATGAGAGATCAAAGCTTACGTAGTTCGGGACAATACGGATTACGGGAAATCAGATTCATCTGTTTTTTTGAGTAGGGTTAACAAACAGTTCCAACAGTCTGGCGGATGCAGCTCGACCCTTGGAGACTTAGGCGTTACCGTTTGCGGTAGAACCGGGAGTTAACGACACTCTTTTCTTCAGAAAAGATTTCCTTTGAATTATGGGCCCACGGGGCAAAAAGGTTTGAAGTTTGTTTTTTGTCTTTTACGAAAGAACTGTTTTTTATGTTTGTCTGTAGTTTGTACAACACTAGAGACTATGACCTAGGAACGAATGCATCGCATATCGTGCAAAGGACGTATACTAAACATTCTAGACAATTGAGAGGAGGCTGCTCAATCATCATTACCCAAGTAGCTTAAGGCTCGTAACGTGCTTATACTAACTTGCCTTTATTACGTTTTTTACTGTTGTTTCGAGATGAGAAGAGAACGAACTCTATGGGGAGACTGTCAAGTCCTAATGTTGTCATGCCAAGGATTCATCCTATGGTTGAGGTTTGAAACAGGGAACTCCTAGAAGTTATCATGCATAGGTTTCAACCTAAAGTTCTATCATCACTTCCTTATCAAAGGAAGTGAGATTCCTAGGGGATCATGCCAAAGGGATACAGAAACAGATAAAGCATCAGCTTAAATAGTAAACAGATATACAGTGAGGATGCACATGCTACACAGCAATACAAGCAGAGGGAGAACCACTCGACCTCTTAGCAATCAAGCAAAAAAGAAAACAGTCAAGCAGAGATAGACAGACTCAACCTCTATCACTAAAACACAGATGAAAGGAAAAATAGCACACAAGCAAGGGGAGGATCACCTCAACCCTTAATGCAAACAAGCAGAGGGAGCCCCACTCAACCTCTAAGCAGTCATGCTCCTAGCTTAAGATAATCTAAACATGATCCTATTATAATGCATCAAGCAAGTCAAACAAGGGAGAGAAACCACAATGAGCAACAAGGAAGTCATCCCAGGCTGCATTAGGTTGGAGGTATATCAATACCAGAGTCCATCATGGGCTCAACCTCTTGAGGAATGCACATAATCCAACCAAAGGAAGGATTAGGCTCTCACAAGAGGGATCCTATATCAATAGGACAGAGAAGACTGGGTATTAGTCCTAGATATCAATCTAAGGGTAACTGATTGTAGTGTATCAACACAGAATGTCCATCTCAAGCTCAACCTATTGAGGAATGCACAGAATCCAACCAAGGGAAGGATTAGGCTCTCCCAAGAGGGATCCTAAGAAAAGGACTTTGAGATGGATGACAACGTATAAACCAAGGGAATATACCATGCCAAGAATGTCAATCCAAGGCTCAACCTCCTGAGGAATGCACAGAATCCAACCAAAGGAAGGATTAGGCTCTCCCAGGAGGGCTCCTCATCAAGACTTGAAGGATAAAGATAGTACAAACCAAAGGAATGTACCATACTGGGGAATGTCAATTCAAGGCTCAACCTCCTGAGGAATGCACAAAATCCAACCAAAGGAAGGATTAGGCTCTCCCAGGAGGGTTCCTTTTAGAGACTTGAATAAAGAATGTAGGGCAAAGCCCAAGGAAAACACATAGAGGATAGAAGGCAACCCTACAAGCTAGCTATAAGGTTCACCTAAGCTAGGGGCATCAAAAGCTCTATCAAGGCTATGGCAAATTTCTAATGAGGTCTCTACCTATTTACCAATCTATCAAGAAAGGGATACACTATTTAGAATCATCTAATGGTTGTTTACAAAGTTAATCTATCAAGCTTTCTAAGTTAGATCACCTAAACCGAAGTTAATTTGTAAAATGGGGAACTAATTGAAAATCATTCCTAAAAATTCTAGGAAAAAAATCATATCATCCGACATGTATAAACATTGCATGGTAGAAAAATCAGAAGTTAAACCTAAGTCTAAAAGGTTCAAACTAAACCTAAAGTTCAAGGTTATATCAAAGGGATTCAATCATGAACACTCCTAAAAAACTATCCTAAAACCTTATTTAAAATCATTTAAATATCATGATAAAAATCACACAACATCATCAACATGTATATAACCAGTATGTAAAATTTCAAGCTTAAACTAAAAAATATGAGTGAGAAATAAAATGGACAAAATCATCACACAATTATTCCACCATTAAACACATATTAAACTAGAAAATATGAAATAAAACGGAAAATGCATGGAAAATAAAAATAAAAGGCATGATAAAATCCTAAGCATCTTAATTTGTATCCACAAATTTTCCCAGAATTTATTATCATCATTCGTATTTTTTTATGAATTAATCCTCACAATCAATTAAAACAAAAATAAAAAGAAAAGAAAAGAAAAGGAAAACTGGGAGGGGTGCCATCAGCATGAAGAATAAGCTCTAATCTCGCTTGGGCCCAGGAGTGGGGTGTCATTAGTGCATGGGCGCTGGGGCCATTTGAGTTTGAATCAGCAAACAAAACTTCTCCTAATAAAGAACGCTTGGGGAGGGTGCATTAAGTAAGCGCTCTAAGTGTTAATTCCTGGATGGGCCTGCTGGTGAGGCGCGAATAGCACAAGCCTAGCATCAATATTCAAATCCAATCCATTTAATTCACAAATTAACCAAAAAATGCACACGCAAGGATCGAACCCTCGCTCGCTTGGTCTATGCAGCGTTGAAAAGCTTGGCAATTTCACTAATCAAAACGGCTGTGTTTTAGGGGAGGGGGACGTGGCGCGTTGAGGGTCCTTGGATACGAGGATTGAGTCTTCGTCTTCCTCACGCATGAATGGATGTGATTGCGTCTTCCTCATTTCAAAATGTGCAGGGGGGAAAAGTGAGAATTCGGCGAGGGCGGCCGGAGTTCCGCCGGAAATATTCGCGAATCCCTATCTCTCTCCATACTTCACCATTCCAAGTGATTTTTGAACCAAATTTTCTTGAAATTTCACGAGGATCTCAACTACACTAACCAATCATGCTAAAAATGCAAGAATCAAGAAATCTCATTTTCAACCGAAAACAGAGTCATCCTTAAATTGTCACTAATCCTTGAATTAACTATCCAGAATCCATCTATATCCTAATTGCAACCTAACCACATGATTCTAAGTCGTTAAAAACGCATGAATGGATAGAAATTTCAAGAAGTAGAAACCTGGCTTTAAGCTTCGATTGTGGTGGTTTCAGACCTCAATTCTCTCCCAACACGTGCAGAAATCTTCAATGATCGATGGTGAACGATTCTTGATGATCAATTCTTGATGAAACCCTCTGATTCTTCAAAATGTAAAATTCACTTTCAAGCTTTTTCTTCACCTTGCTCCAATGGCTTCTCAAGATATTTTCGCACTAGAAGCTTCCCAAACTGATCCATATCCTATTTATATTCTGTTTCACCACTTTGGAGGCCCAAACCAAGCCCAATTGTGGATTTTTGATTTTCACTCTCTTCCAAAAATTCAATGTTGGTATGCACGTTTTAGCTTTGTTCCTTCTTCAAACTCAGTCCAAATGACTCACTTAACACTTGTGGAGTGTAATTGAATGGTTTCCCTCCCTTGATTTCAATCCATGGAGTGTGTTTGATATGTTTCTTACTTATGAAGCAATCTTCCAAATGGCTATGTTATGAACTTCAAATAAAAAATGTGATAATGCCGATCTCTTTAGAATATAAATTCCATTCAAAATGAACACAAATTTGACTTGAAAACATGTTATTTCCAATTATTTTGAATTTTCACATTTTAATTCATTAAAATGGCCTTTATGTGAATTTTCTTCAACCAATGCTTGATATAATCCATATCAATGGACTCTTGATACTTGGATAAGCTAAAAACATCATTTTTAGCAACTTTCATGTTGAACAAAAATCCATTTGAGGCTTGCAAGATGATGAAATTGACCTATGATTCAAAATGACCTGTAATGTCCAAATACCCAAAATACCCTTGACTTGTCAAAGCCATAACTTGAGTTCTACAAATCCAATCATGGGCTTCTAGTACTATATGGAAAGCTAAGATAATAAGGAACAACATTCATGTTAACCAAAAGTTCATAGGAATCATCATTCTAGGGCAAACGTGTCATGCAAGTTGGACAACTTTCAAGCTCCAAGTTCACATGCCTCAGATGACCTGTAACTTGTCTGGCTCATAACTTGAGTTATATAAACCCTATCAAGGACTTCTAGTACTCAAATTAAATTTAAGGTCATGCCCTACAACAATCATGTTGGGGTCAAGATGAGATAACAATCATATCTTGAGTTAAATAGCCTGGAAGTCAGGGGTCCTGCTAGGGGATTTTACACTGTCAAGTCTTAGAAACCCTAGCCTGAAACTTCCCAAAATCTTCAATCATGATGAGTTAACCTTGGAATCATCCTTATAACATCTCAATGTATCAATCCATGATCACATGGCTTTTGAATTAAGTCTCAACTTCCTCCAAATCCTCAGTTGACTTAGGGTCGACCCAGTCAAACCCTAGCTGCACCAATCATGGCTGAGGCTTCTTAATCTTGCATAATGACCTGTCTAGGCCTCAAAGTGATCTTCAACACTTATCATGAGTTCTCTCAAGACATCAAGTCCAACTCATGGCTTCAGAATCATCTGATGATCTTCCCACAACTCTCAAGTTAGGAGACCTACACACTTGGCTTCAATCACTCTCTCTGAGGATCTTTTAACTTATCTGGTAAAGATAACAACCCTTAAGCACCTAGATAAACCTTCTTGGCTAGCCTCACAGTCTTGTATAGCTCTTGATTGGTAATCATACCTCTTGATCTCCTGCATGCATGTCAATGAAATGCAAATGATAATGCTAATGTGAATGAAATGAAACATAAGCTAGGTAAAGAAAAGTTGGGCAAATTTTGGGGTGCAACAGCTGCCCCTATTCCAACGGCTTGGACCTGACTGGGTGAGAAGCAAACGACTCTCAACCAATCAAGGTAAAAGGGGGTTGAATACCAACAAACCCGAAAATTTTCCAACTGCGCAAGTACACGGTACTCTGATGGGGACAAATCTTCGGAAACTGAAATAATAGCTGCACGGTAACTAGCTGTAGAATACGGATCTGAACCTCCATCAGGATGATTCTCTGATTTATCTGATATCATTGCATCCTCCAATCATCAAGAGATCACCGGTTACACGGTAACTGGTGATTTTCCAACCACGCGGGTAAACGATACTCTGATTGTTAGGAACATCTTCAAAAACTGAACAACAGTTGCACGACAACTCTGTTGGGGAATTGGTCACACGGTAACCGGTGAAGGGTCTAATCTCCGTCGGGATATCATCTGATTTTGCTGTAGATTTTTGTCCTCAAGTCATCAAGGGGTCACCGGTTACACGATAACTGGTAATGGATGGATGATCACACTGTCAGGCGTTCTGCGTCATAGCAGAAGAATTCCTTATCGTCACCAATGGACTCATCATGTCGCTAGGAACGTCGACAACATCTTCGTCGGACTTCATCAGTAAGTCAATAAGGGATCACCGGTTACTCGGCAACTGGTGAATGATGGCTGATTCTACCGTCGGGCATTCTCCGCCACTGCAGAACAATTCCTTATCGTCACCTATGGACTAATCGTGTCGCTAGGAACGTCAACAACATCTTTGTCGGACTTCATCAGTAAGTCAATAAGGGATCACAGGTCTTTCGGTAACTGGTGAATAATGGTTGATTCTGCCGTCGGGCATTCTGCGCCACTGTAGAAGAATTGCTTATCGTCGCCTATGGACTCATCATGTCGCTAGGCACGTCGACAACATCTTTGTCTAACTTCATCAGTAAGTCAATAAGGGATCACCGGTTGCTCGGTAACTGGTGAATAATGGCTGATTTTGCTGTCGGGCATTCTGCGCCACTGCAGAAGAATTCCTTATCGTCACCTATGGACTTGTCATGTCGCTAGGAACGTCGACAACATCTTTGTCGGACTTCATCAGTAAGTCAATAAGGGATCACCGGTTATTCAGTAACTGGTGAATAATGGCTGATTCTGCCGTCGGGCATTCTGCGCCACTGCAGAAGAATTCCTCATCGTCGCCTATGGACTTATCATGTCGCTAGGAACGTCGATAACATCTTTGTCGGACTTCATCAGTAAGTCAATAAGGGATCACCGGTCATTCGGTAACTGGTGAATAATGGCTTATTTTGCCGTCGGGCATTCTGCGGAACTGCAGAAGAATTCCTTATCGTCACCTATGGACTCATCGTTTCGCTAGGCACGTCGACAACATCTTTGTCGGACTTCAGCAGTAAGTCAATAAGGGATCACTGGTCATTCAGTAACTGGTAAAGGGCTACTCTTAAATCTCCGTCGGGATGATTATCAGATTTCGCTGCAGCTTCTTCCTCAAATCATCAAGGGCTCACTGGTCACTCGGTAACTGGCGATACATAGCTGATATTACCGTTAGGCATTCTGCGACACTGCGGCAGAAGGATTCCTCGGGACTCATCAGGTCATTAGGAACTTTTTAACAATCAAGTTAATTATGCCGTCAGGCATTCCAAGAAATTTTCGGGCGTCAGCCGGACTTCATCAGTAAGTCGGGAATAGAATCCTCGGTCAATCATGAACCAAATAGGGATATCCAAACTTCTGCCATCAGGCACTCCGCATCAACTGAGAGAACTGCTCCGGCATCACAATTGGACTTCGTCAGTAAGTCTTTAAATGGAATCCTTAATCAATCAGGAACTACTAAGGATATACAATCTTTTGCCGTCAGGTACCCTGCATCAGCTAGGCCAACTGCTTCGACATCACAGCTGGACTTCATCAGTAAGTCTGGGGTTTTGGCACCGCTGCCGGACTTCAATCATCAAGTATTCAAGGAAATTTCAACTTCTCTGTTTAAAACCTGGCGGGGATGACACCTCTCCGCTGGAGATTCTGGAGAACTATCAAATAATTCTGCTTCAGGGATCCAGAAATCATTCTGGATGAATCAACTCTGCTGAGGATTTCAAGAATCATCTTGGACAAATAACTCCGTCGGGGACTTCAAGAATCATCCTGAACCAATAACCCTGCTGGAGACTTCAGGAATCATCCTGAGCAGACACTCTGCTGAAGATTTCAGGAATCATCCTGAGCAAACACTCTGCCGGAGACTCTAAGCATCAACTTGAGCAACCAACTCTGGCGACTTCCCTGGGGATTTTAAGAATCATCTTAAGTAAACAACTTCGCTGGAGAATTCAAGAATCATCTTGAGCAAACCATCCTGCGTAGGAACACCTGCAAAAACAAGAACGGTAACGACCTAGCTCATGTTTCGTATGCATATGATCGTCAATGGCGTAATACTCCACACGGTGGAAATGCTACGCATTTTTAGGGTAAATGCTATGTAATCATGTAAAATGTTATGATCCCATCAGCAAAATAAATGCTGAAGGGAGAATCCTCCTGTCAAGGAGAAAGAACCACTCTGGTGGAGGAAGGAATCATCCTGCCGAGGGGAAGAAGTCACACCAATCTCAATTGGATTCCGCATGGGGAAACGAACTTCAGTCGACTGCTGCATGGAAGCAAGGTTCTTCAAGGACCTGAATCCGCTCAACTGGGTATACGAACCACAACTGCTGAGAAAAACGATGTCAATCGCGGAAATAAACTGCACGGCCTTCGCGGAAAAACTTTCCTGGAGATAACGACTCCGATGAGGAAATACAACATCAACTATTCAACATTCTACTGGGAAACACCAATCATGGCTTCAACGGCTTCCAAGAACTCGGTTCTCTTGGGGATTTGCAAACTCGGCTGAGGATAGGCAACCAGACGCTGGAATCGCTCCTACCTGCAGGGGAGAATACAACTCTGTGGGGAATTTAAATTCCGCTGGAGACTTCAGTCTGAACTATCGAAAGCTGCACGCTTGCGAATAGTCTTTCATGAGAAAACTGTATATTGACTCAGTGCTGGGGATGAACATACGCTTTGGCGCATGACTCAGCTGGGGAGATGATGATCCTCCCTCAAAATACATCAGGCTGAGGAGAATCTATCTCTGTTTGGAGAGACATATCAATGCTCTTAGTCCCATGTTCAGACTCCGTGGGGAAACACTGCTAGACTTGCTGGGGAAGAAGGAATTATCCTGATTGGAAAACATGCCACAAAACGAACTCGAGATGGCTTGCCCCTGAATCTTCCTACAACTTCTAACAAACTCTGATAATCTATGCCAACACGGGGAGGAACGGCTCCTTCGCTTTCGACTTTTGTCCCAGCCTGGTGGGATCTCTGTGGGGATGTTCCTCGAAAGGAAATCTGCAATCTCTGCACCCAGGTCTGCTTCAGCATCTTGAACCTTGCGAAGGCGCTTCAATTTAATAACCTTCAGGATAAGGGTGGCTTCGACGCTCTCGAGGTGACCTGCCCCAGTCGTGTCATGACTTTACCCCTCATGGGCTGATCTGTGGGGAGTAGTACCCTTGGCTGCGAGATATTCATCAAATCTCGACCTGATTGCCCCGGATTAATGATTTCTGGATGGCTAACTCCCATACTGTGATCATTTGACATAGCTTGCCTCGGTTCACCGGAATACTCAGGCGTTCTGCATTCTATCCTGATCAGATCCTTCCATCGTGGGAACTTTCCTGCTGTCAAGCGCTTACTCGCTAGTAAAACAAATTGTTCTGCATAAAAGACATATCAAATGCAATGCATATGGCAGTTTTCAAAATCCATTCTTGTTCAATGGAAAAAATTTATGACATAAAATACATGAAATCATTCATCAACATGTCAGTACTCAAACAACGCTGTATTGAGAACCCTATCTAGGAGTCAGTTCCGACGCGATCTTTACCGAAGTATGCTTTCGCAACAAACCTATTTCAATTAGGTCTTTCAAAGGTTGTAACATGGTCTGGTTCACTATTTAAGAAAGAAAGGATAAAGGCTCAAAAGTCATTTTCACCCACCCATTCTCCTTGATGTCCTCTAATCCTACGTTCAGCTAATTCGACCTTAGCGTTCACCTTTCAAAGGTTGAGTGACACTTCAAGGAATCATTCTTTTTTGAAGTGACAGTCACTCTCTTTTCGTTTTTCTTTGGGCGCCGGTAGCCACACGATTTCGTTCTTGTTTGAGGATTTTCTTTCGTAATCCTTTTTCGCTTTTCGTTTTTTGTTTTTTCATTTTTTCATTTTTTCGTTTTCCCCTAACTTTTGCCTGGACTGACTCTTTCGAGTTTCTTCAATTTTGAAGTCCAGCGGGGTACCCTGATTTTTGCCTAAGTCGCTCGCTTTCAAGATTCGACTTAGCGGGCTTTTCTTTTTGATTCTTTTTTTTTGTTGAACAAATCGTATGGCATCGGCTCGTATGACTTGTTAAAGAGATTGTGACCGTTTCACTCCTGATCAGCCAGGTTTAACCATCATGGTTTTTTTTTAGGTACGACCTATGGTGGTGTGATTGATCCTCAAACAGACACTCCTTTTGTTATTTGAACGCTTGGTCAAATTAACTAACACCTACCCTGCCCCGGGTTAATATTGAGGGTTTTTTATCTTCAGAAAGAAACTCCTACAACTAGGCTCAAAGGGGTTAACAAGGGATTCTCTTCCTTATATCTCCGGTGTTTGGGAATTGAAACACTGCCTGTACATCATCAACAAGTTTTTTATTCAAAAGCATAGCATCGGAAGCTTACGCATCATTGGACTTCGTCATCCTCCCCGGATTCCGCTTAAACAAGCGTTTGACATCACTTAAAACATTGAGTGAACACGAATGAATTAAATCAAAACATGCATATTCATTTCATTATCAATATCAATTGAAAAACAATCATGCTTTACAAGCGAAATTTGCAATTCTACAGGAAAGAAACTACAAATGTAAAGAAATGACATGATAAGATGCAGATTGCCAGCTTTCGGGGAACTGGGCTTTCACACTTATTGGCTGCTGAGGGGAGCTACCCTTGAAGTCTTCAGACTCAATCAGAAGAACGACTGCTGTGAGGTTGACTCTGATTCGGGCTCCGATAGTTTTGCTACCACGGAGCGAGAGGTTGCTGATTCTGTATGGTAGAAACAATCCCGAGACGAGGTTTGACCTAGTGAAGATCCTCTCTGTTCAGGGGTTTTCATCCTGGAGCTCGACCCAGGAACATGGCAAAGTTGCGGGCAAGGCAATTCAAACCTCAAAGACCGCGGGATATACTCCTGATCCTTCTCATCTTCAGATGAGATCATGGGAACATCCATCTCTCTTGCACGATAAGAGATGAATTTGCCTGATGCTTTCATGCCGCCCGACACGAATTCAATTGTCCTTGACTCAATCATGTCTTGAACCTTATGCTTAAAAGCTCTGCAGTTCAATATATCATGCCCCGGTGCTCCAGAGTGGAACTCGCATCGGGCGTTCACGTCCTAGTCAGGTGGTGGCTGTCCAATCATTGGAGCCAACTTTCGACGTTTAACCAACTGAAGTTGGAGCAGGAGTTGCAACAACTGGTCATAATCCATCGGGATTGGATCGAGGGTCCTGTCAGATAGTCTCCCCTTTTGACCCTGTCCTTTGGGGTTGTCTTGCGGAACCGGACGTGGCTGCTGACGGGAAACATTTCGAGCTTCATGCTGCGCAGAGGATTTGTTAGGCCTGCCATGCCTTGGTGCGGGTTCGTCAGATACCCATGGAGCAAGTATGTCGGCTGCAGCCTCAGGCTTCTGCTCACATTCCCTTCTAAGTATGTTCTTTAGCACTTCCGCCATTAGGCCCACCTGATTCTTCAGCTGGTCATTCTCCTCTTTGAGTGCCTGCTGGTCCCTCATAACCTGCCTCAGCTGGCCTCGGACCTCTCTCATCTCTGCTCGTACCCGTTCCATTGCTCGGATCAACATGAAACAACCTGTATCACCGGGGGTTAGAAAAAACGGCCAGGTACCTGTCATGCGAATGATTCATACAAATGCAAACGTGTGTCTGTGCCTTGGGGAGATCCCCCCTATCCTAGTTTTCGAGACAAATAAAGTCTAACATCCATTCATGGAAAGAAATCCTCATAGATTTATCCGAAAAAACCCGCGCGGGTAGCGTCTAACTGTGATCACATACAACTCAAGGCATGACCCCAACCAACAGGCCTGGTGGTGATCAGCATATCAATGCATAAAATGTACAAAGAAAATACAAAAAGATCAGGTGCGACCACGGGCCTGAAAATCCTCTAGTTGCTTCTTCGTAGCGGGATGATCATGTTGGGTGAGCAGACCCTGGATCAGTAGATCCCTCTGCCTAATGGACTCTGGGAGGTTCTCGACAACGCTCCTAGAAACACCTTCTTCAGAACGATTTTCCACCCTACTCCTCTTAGCATTAGCCCAGAGTTGACAATCCATCAGGTTTGCCTTGGCCTCGACCAACTTATACTGGACATCTCGTCACAGTGAGGCTTCAGCCTCTATCTTCCTGTCTTTGACCATAATCTGAGCTTCTAGCTTCGCTACTTGCTGCTTCATCTTTTCTTCCCGCTCTTTGTACTTGGCTAGGGTGCTGCTCCACGCCTTCTCGTACTGGGTCAACTTCCGGTATACTCTATCCAGATCCTATTTCTTGGTGGTCAACACGCCATGTACTGACTTCAGGTCCAACCCCAAACGTTCCCTAGAATCAATTTCTTTGGTCAGATTAGCGCCCAGAAGGTTGATCATCTCTGTCTGCTTCTTGCAGGTATAAGCGGCTTCACTTTTCTCTCTCCGAAGTTGAGCGATCTCTTTCTCCAACTCTTCGTTGGCTTTTCGTAGCTCTTCCTTCTCTTGGAGTACCTGGTTGAATTTCTGAATATCAACTGTGGTAGGCTCTTTGTACACGGGAGGATACAATGGTTCCACAGCAGGAAACGACATTAGAAACTTGGTGGCTCTTTCTCGTATCCAAGCCACATATGGATCAAAGGCCTTGTTGTTGCTCTTTCCCAGCAGGACCTTTCCCTTTCGGTGAATTTTGCTCCAAGCATTCTGTACCTTGACCAAAGTGTCACCTTCAAGCAACCCTGTGAGATACAGAGATTCCTATATCTCTCCCTCTTCAGGAGGACCTCGTAGTGCATACCCGAATTGTCGTACTAGCAGAGAGGGATCGTAGTTGATACATCCATTCCTTCCGACTAGGGGGACGTTAGGAAAGCCACAACAGATATGTACAATATCTTTGCCCAATAGATCTCTATCAAACCAGATAATATTGTCAGCAGTCAAACCCATCAAACGTGCAATCCAGGGTGAAGACTCAGCAAAATCAATGAACGGCCCTGACTTAGGAAGATGGCTAGCAAACCACTTATACAGTAAAGGAGCACAACATGCCACGTTCTTCCCCTTTCTGTTTTCATTTTTGCTGTGAACTGAATGGTAGACGTCTCCGAGGAGAGTGGGCATTGGATTCCCGGAGGCAAATATATGGCAAGCATCCATGCTTATGAAGTCTGGATGACTTGGGAATAGCACAATCCCATAAATGCAAAGGGCTAAGAAGGAGTTGAATACATCCCAGCGACCCTTCTTGGCAAACTTTTGGGCCTTTTCCATCAGGAAAGGCAAAGGGAAACTATGAACTCCAATCTTTCTGAATACCATCCCTTTCAACTCATACTCATCTACATGAAGAGCGTCAGCCAACTTACTCAGGTTAGGTTCACCCTCAACACGGTAATAAGGCATTTGATTCAACAAAGGCACCCCTAACAGGTCATAGTATTCCTCCAGGGTCGGAGCTAGGACATAGCCTGGAAACACAAAGCATCTGAGCTGTGGGTCGTAAAACTGCAGCAGGGCGTAGAGGCCATTCAACTCGTACGTAGGAAGCTTATACACAATACCCATAAGTCTCCCATAACTCTTTCTGAAATTCTCCATCACTGTCTTATCAGCCAAAGAAATCAAAGTCCGTAACTCTTGGATGTCAAGTGTTGGTAGCTTGTAAGCCACAGTCTTCTTCAGAGATTCCGTATCAGCCATGAGGATCAAGATCACTAGAACCAGGGGAGAAATATGCACTTGCAACACAGACACACGTTAATGACATGAAAATGAGGATGCAAACAATGCAAAATGAAAACATGCAGCAGGAGATTAAGATGACTGTGCTGTTGAGGAGAAGGACCGCAACTCTGCTATGTCAAGAACAAACATATTTCTGATGAGAAGAACCCCTGATACCAGACCATAAACCTACTCTGTCAAGAACAAACACATATCTGATGATGAGAACCTCTGATACCAACAAAACTAATTTACTGTCAAGAAAACCAGGTAGTCTGAAGGTTAAGGTTTCCTGCAACAAACCCGACCCCGCTCACAGGTATGGACCTAAAATGACACAAGTTCGGTATCCTATGCGGTCATCAGCGTCACAGACTTTCAAGAAACGATGATACGATACCCAGGAGGTGTGGCATCATCATCTCTTGAAGCGGCCTCACTTAGCTGAATCCCAAATGATCGGTTCCTAGAGTCGACAATCCTCAGATCCGACAGCCCCTCGAGTCCAAAGGACCGATAGGAAGTCATCAAAGAGAACCTCGTCTGAGTGTGGATTACATGGGAACTGATGCAAGCAAAGCAAGCACGTCCTCCACTAACCCACTCTAATACTATGTAGCTCTCAAGCCTGGGTCTAGCTTCTCACTCATCAGAATACCCCTCCCACAACAACACATATAATCATATCATACTGAAAATAAAATGTAGGAAGTAAAATGCGATAAATAAACACAACCGGTAAATATACAAGCGCTAGGATTGACTCTCGTGCAGGGACGTTGGATCCCCATATTGACTCGCATAAGGGACGTTGGATCCCCAGGAAACTATTTCTTCCCCATCAGAGCCGCCAACTGTCGCTACCGCGAAAATAAGGTGCCGGAAAAATAGAAGAGTCGCCACCTTTCATTATTTATCCCTCATAGCGGGAAAGGAAACGATCAGAAAAACCTGACGAAAAGTTATAAGACAAGGTCATCGCAACCATTGTCTGGATTCGGGAGTCGGTTATGCAAGGGGAAGGTATTAGCACCCCTCACGTCCATCGTACTCGATGGGATCCACGCTTGTTGTGTTTATCTGACGAGTATGTTTACTATCTACCTATCAAGGCTGGTCTGAAAAGAAAAGAAAATAACTCGGCAAAGTGTCGCACTTTATGCCTACGTATTCTCATCAGAGAATGAGAAATCAGAGTCAACGTAGTTCGGCTAACTACGGGTTACAGGGGAAGGTGGCTCGCCAATACATCAGCATTGTGCCTACGTACTCTCAAAAGACATGAGAGATTAGAGCTTACGTAGTTCGGGATAATACGGATTACGGGAAATCAGATTCATCTGTTTTTTCGAGTAGGGTTAACAAACAGTTCCAGCAGTCTGGCGGACGCAGCTCGACCCTTAGAGACTTAGGCATTACCGTTTGCGGTAGAACCGGGAGTTAACGACACTCTTTTCTTCAGAAAAGCTTTCCTTTGAATTATGGGCCCACGGGGCAAAAAAGTTTGAAGTTTGTTTTCTGTCTTTTATGAAAGAACTGTTTTTTATGTTTGTCTGTAGTTTGTATAGCACTAGAGACTATGACCTGGGAACGAATGCATCGCATATCGTCCAAAGGACGTATACTAAAAATTCTAGACGATTGAGAGGAGGCCGCTCAATCATCATTACCCAAGTAGCTTAAGGCTCGTAACGTGCTTATACTAACTTGCCTTTATTACGTTTTTTACTGTTGTTTCGAGATGATAAGAGAACGGACACTATGGGGAGACTGTCAAGTCCTAATGTTGTCATGCCAAGGATTCATCCTATGGTTGAGGTTTGAAACAGGGAACTCCTAGAAGTTATCATGCATAGGTTTCAACCTAAAGTTCTATCATCACTTCCTTATCAAAGGAAGTGAGATTCCTAGGGGATCATGCCAAAGGGATACAGAAACAGATAAAGCATCAGCTTAAATAGTAAACTGATATACATTGAGGATGCACATGCTACATAGCAATACAAGCAGAGGGAGACCCACTCGACCTTTTAGCAATCAAGCAAAAAAGAAAACGGTCAAGTAGAGATAGACAAACTCAACCTCTATCACTAAAACACAGATGAAAGGAAAAATAGCACACAAGCAAGGGAAGGATCACCTCAACCCTTAATGCAAACAAGCAGAGGGAGCCCCACTCAACCTCTAAGCAGTCATGCTCCTAGCTTAAGATAATCTAAACATGATCCTATTCTAATGCATCAAGCAAGTCAAACAAGGGAGAGAAACCACAATGAGCAACAAGGAAGTCATCCTAGGCTGCATTAGGTTGGAGGTATATCAATACCAGAGTCCATCATGGGCTCAACCTCTTGAGGAATGCACAGAATCTAACCAAAGGAAGGATTAGGCTCTCACAAGAGGGATCCTATATCAATAGGACATAGAAGACTGGGTATTAGTCCTAGATATCAATCTAAGGGTAACTGATTGTAGTGTATCAACACAGAATGTCCATCTCAGGCTCAACCTGTTGAGGAATGCACAAAATCCAACCAAGGGAAGGATTAGGCTCTCCCAAGAGGGATCCTAAGAAAAGGACTTTGAGATGGATGACATCGTATAAACCAAGGGAATATACCATGCCAAGAATGTCAATCCAAGGCTCAACCTCCTGAGGAAAGCACAGAATCCAACCAAAGGAAGGATTAGGCTCTCCCAGGAGGGCTCCTCATCAAGACTTGAAGGATAAAGATAGTACAAACCAAAGGAATGTACCATACTGGGGAATGTCAATTCAAGGCTCAACCTCCTGAGGAATGCATATAATCCAACCAAAGGAAGGATTAGGCTCTCCCAGGAGGGTTCCTTTTCAAGACTTGAATAAAGAATGTAGGGCAAAGCCCAAGGAAAACACATAGGGGACAAAAGGCAACACAACACTCCAGAGAAACCCTACAAGCTAGCTACAAGGTTCACCTAAGCTAGGGGCATCAAAAGCTCTATCAAGGCTATGGAAAATTTCTAATGAGGTCTCTACCTATTTACCAATCTATCAAGAAAGGGATATACTATTTAGAATCATCTAATGGTTGTTTACAAAGTTAATCTATCAAGCTTTCTAAGTTAGATCACCTAAACTGAAGTTAGTTTGTAAAATGGGGAACTAATTGAAAATCATTCCTAAAAATTCTAGGAAAAAAATCATATCATCCTACATGTATCAACATTTCATGGTAGATAAATCAGAAGTTAAACCTAAGTCTAAAAGGTTCAAACTAAACCTAAAGTTCAAGGGTATATCAAAGGGATTCAATCATGAACACTCCTAAAAAACTATCCTAAAACCTTATTTAAAATCATTTAAAAATCATGATAAAAATCACACAACATAATCAACATGTATATAACCAGCATGTAAAATCTCAAGCTTAAACTCAGAAATATGAGTGAGAAATAAAATGGACAAAATCATCACACAATTATTCCACCATTAAACACATATTAAACTAGAAAATATGAAATAAAATGGAAAATGCATGGAAAATAAAAATAAAAGGCATGATAAAATCCTAAGCATCTTAATTTGTATCCACAAATTTTCCCAGAATTTATTATCATCATTCATTATTTTTTTATGAATTAATCCTCACAATCAATTAAAACAAAAATTAAAAGAAAAGAAAAGAAAAGGAAAACTGGGAGGGGTGCCATCAGCATGAAGAATAAGCTCTAATCTCGCTTGGGCCCAGGAGTGGGGTGTCATTAGCGCATGGGCGCTGGGCCCATTTGAGTTTGAATCAGCAAACAAAACTTCTCCTAATAAAGAACGCCTGGGGAGGGTGCATTAAGTAAGCGCTCTAAGTGTTAATTCCTCGATGGGCCTGCTGGTGAGGCGCGAATAGCACAAGCCCAACATCAATATTTAAATCCATTTAATTCACAAATTAACCAAAAAAATGCATACGCGAGGATCGAACCCTCGCTCGCTTGGTCTATGCAGCGTTGAAAAGCTTGGCAAATTCCACTAATCAAAACGGCTGTGTTTTAGGGGAGGGGGACGTGGCGCGTTGAGGGTCCTTGGATACGAGGACTGAGTCTTCGTCTTCCTCACGCATGAACGGATGTGATTGCGTCTTCCTCATTTCAAAATGTGCAGGGGGGAAAAGTGCAGAATCCGGCGAGGGCGGCCGGAGTTCCGCCGGAAATATTCGCGAATCCCTATCTCTCTCCATACTTCACCATTCCAAGTGATTTTTGAACTAAATATGCCTGAAATTTCACGAGGATCTCAACTACACTAACCAATCATGCTAAAAATGCAAGAATCAAGAAATCTCATTCTCAACCAAAAACGGAGTCATCCTTAAATTGTCACTAATCCTTGAATTAACTATCCAGAATCCATCTATATCCTAATTGCAACCTAACCACATGATTCTAAGTCATTAAAAACGCATGAATGGAGAGAAATTTCAAGAATTAGAAACTTGGCTTTAAGCTTTGATTGTGGTGGTTTCAGACCTCAATTCTCTCCCAACACGTGTAGAAATCTTCAATGATTAATGGTGAACGATTCTTGATGATCAATTCTTGATGAAACCCTCTAATTCTTCAAAATGGAAAATTCACTTTCAAGCTTTTTCTTCACCTTGCTCCAATGGCTTCTCAACATATTTTGGCACTAGAAGCTTCCCAAACTGATCCATATCCTATTTATATTCTGTTTCACCACTTTGGAGGCCCAAACCAAGCCCAATTGTGGATTTTTGATTTTCACTCTCTTCCAAAAATTCAATATTGGTATGCACGTTTTAACTTTGTTCCTTCTTCAAACTCAGTCCAAATGACTCACTTAACACTTGTGGAGTGTAATTGAATGGTTTCCCTCCCTTGATTTCAATCATTGGAGTGTGTTTGATATGTTTCTTACTTATGAAGCAATCTTCCAAATGGCTATGTTATGAACTTCAAATCAAAAATGTGATAATGCCAATCTCTTTAGAATATCAATTCCATTCAAAATGACACAAATTTGACTTGAAAACATTTTATTTCCAATTATTTTGAATTTTCACATTTTAATTCATTAAAATGGCCTTTATGTGAATTTTCTTCAACCAATGCTTGATATAATCCATATCAATGGACTCTTGATACATGGATAAGCTAAAAACATAATTTTTAGCAACTTTCATGTTGAACAAAAATCCATTTGAGGCTTGCAAGATGATGAAATTGACCTATGATTCAAAATGACTTGTAATGTCCAAATACCCAAAATACCCTTGACTTGTCAAAGCCATAACTTGAGTTCTACAAATCCAATCATGGGCTTCTAGTACTATATGGAAAGCTAAGAGAATAAGGAACAACATTCATGTTGACCAAAAGTTCATAGGAATCATCCTTATAGGGCAAAATTGTCATGAAAGTTGGACAACTTTCAAGCGCCAAATTCACATGCCTCAGATGACCTGTAACTTGTCTGGCTCATAACTTGAGTTCTATAAACCCTATCAAGGACTTCTAGTACTCAAATTAAATCTAAGATCATTCCCTACAACAATCATGTTGGGGTCAAGATGAAAGGACAATCATATCTTGATTTAAATAGCCTGGAAGTCAAGGGTCCAACTAGGGGATTTTACACTGTCAAGTCTTAGAAACCCTAGCCTGAAACTTCCCAAACTCTTCAATCATGATGAGATAACCTTGGAATAATCCTTATAACATCTCAATGTATCAATCCATGATCACATGGCTTTTGAATTAAGTCTCAACTTCCTCCAAATCCTCAGTTGACTTAGGGTTGACCCAGTCAAACCCTAGCTGCACCAATCATGGCTGAGGCTTCTTAATCTTGCATAATGACCTGTCTAGGCCTCAAAGTGATCTTCAACACTTATCATGAGTTCTATCAAGACCTCAAGTCCAACTCATGGCTTCAGAATCATCAGATGATCTTCCCACAACTCTCAAGTTAGGAGACCTACACACTTGACTTCAATCACTCTCTCTGAGGATCTTTTAACTTATCTGGTAAAGATATCAACCCTTAAGCACCTAGATAAACCTTCTTGGCTAGCCTCACAGTCTTGTATAGCTCTTTATTGGTAATCATACCTCTTGATCTCCTGCATGCATGTCAATGAAATGCAAATGATAATGCTAATGTGAATGAAATGAAACATAAGCTAGGTAAAGAAAAGTTGGGCAAATTTTGGGGTGAAACAACGGGGACCAAAACCGACTTGCAGATCAAAAGTTATGGCCAAAATCGTCGGAACAAAATTTTTACCAATACACAGCCTTGCGTCGACTGCTAGTGACGGGTCAGTCGACACATGGAAGGCCGAAACAAAATCCAAAAAAACACATTCAGTATGCGTCGACAGCTGCAACGTATGCATCGACGCAAACATCGCAGAATGTAGAATTTTCTGTGTTTTCCACCGTTGGAGGCCTTCCGCACCTCTGATTTCAATTCCGTAAAAAGCCCTAGTTCCAGAATTTCAAATCCTACCATTATATGACAATTATAACAGTCCACAACACATATTTAAGGGTCATATCATCATATATCATGTAATCATAAATTTCAAAACCATGGAAATTAGGGATTTTTATCTTAAATATGATACTACCCATCATACACTACCATACGATCCCAATAATCATATAAAAACCCACCCTTACCTTGGTTTTTGGATGATTCTTGAGCCCTCTCTCTTGGTTCTTCTTCTTCTCCACCCTTCCTTCTCTCTATCCTTTTTCTTTCTATTTACTAACTTTTTCTCTCTTTCTATTCTTCTTAAACTCTCACAATTTCTCAAAACCTAATAATTTCTAATGGGCTTACTAACCCTTTTCTATTCACATACCCAATTAGACCCAATTAATTAATTTACGATTCTATATTATTCTACCAAATATAATATATCAAATAAATTAAATAATTAAATTAAATCAATCATTTCAAATATGTCCAATAAATCAATTAATCCAAACAACTCAAATAAATCAAATAGTTTATATAAATCTAATAAATCAATTAATTCGTATAAATAAAATATTTCATATAAATTCAATAAATAAACTAATTCCTTTAAATCAAATAATTCAAATAAATCGAATAAATTAGTTAATTCAATTAGGCACAAAATCACATAATTAATCAATTAATTTAATTAAATTAATAATTAATAAAAATTGAGGTGTTACTAGAATTACCGCTCAGTTGAGGCCCTCTTGAGAATGGTACTATTGAACGAGTATTTGTGAAAACACTTACTATTTGCGACCTAGGAGCCTGTGATACTGGGAACCTTTAGTTACCTTTAACTCAACTTGGCCTTTTTTTGGACATAGTGTGATGACTATGAGGGAGTAGTCCCAAAATAGTTGATATGCAATACTACACCCAAAAGAGGTTCTCTTGAGAATATTATTAACTACCGAGTATTTGGGAAATTGATAATATCCGAAAGATGGACTGATGACTTTGAGAATCTTTTAGAACTCTTGTTCTGCAGGTACAAATAAACTCTTAGTTCACACCATTTAGGATGTGTAGACCATTACTCCAGGCTCGTGGACTTTCAAATCAAAGTATTTGTCTATTTGAATATATGTGTGGATCTTTGTTTACCTGTGTTTGTGCATATATGCACTCATAAACATCATGTTCATAAAAGTTTCATGGAATTCAAAGCTTTTGTTTACAATCATCATAGGTTTACCATTGGATTTTGAAATTATACTCTATTTTCAATAAAATGAGATTCTCAGTTATTAAAAGTATTGTCCACTTTATGGTGTTTGCAAAAATGAATTTTGAGTTCCTTGAAACTCGTCTGCATTTGCACTTGCATACGTCATTAGCATCACATTCTCTGCATCTCAGGTTCTCACTCTTGCTTTTTCCCTTCAGAGGAGACAGACTAATTCATCAGTACAATACTTGGACCAATTAAAGAAAGAGAATGAAAAACATTGAGCAAGAAAAACCATGAACTTCGTAAGGAGGGTACTACTTTGAGGGCTGGTGTGAAAAGGCTCTCTGCTTTTGTTGAAACTCTGGTTGCTACGCAAAATCAACCTTTTCCTCATATTTCTAAGAATCTGCTTCAAACGACCGTGATTTCTAAAATCACGTCAATGCCCATTCCTGTGACTCCCATTAGCGTTTCTAACAACTCTAAGAAGCTTGTGGAAGGTTTACCCAAGGAGAAGGAACAAGCTGCTAATGCTATTTCGCGAGAGAAACATGGAGGATATTGTAACAAAAGTAAACAACACGTGGATCAGTTTGACCCGACCCCTATGGCTTATTCAGAATTATATCCGGCTTTAGTACAGAAGAATCTGGTGCAAACAAAAATTCTGCAGGCCATCCTAAAGAATCTACCATGGTGGTTTAAGTATGATCCTTTTTATCAATTTCATCAAGGGGCACCCGGTCATGATATTGAACATTGTTTTTCTTTGAAAGCTGAAGTACAAAAGTTAGTGCAAAGTGGTATTTTATCTTTTGAAGATTCGGGACCAAATGTCTCAACACGTTTGTTACCCAAGTATGGAAACGCTGAAAAAGGATGTCTCAGAGAATACTGTATCTCTAACATGAATTCAATAAGAGGACCTCTGGTAGATATGCACGTTGATTTTTGTAGACTTACCCATTATGAGCACAATCACGTTTCTTGCAAAATTTGTTCAAAAAATCCTCGTGGATGTTTTGTTGTGAAGAGGGATCTCCAAGATATGTTGGATCAAAAACTTCTTCATATCACTAGAGAAATGGTGAATGTCATAGTTCCACACTTTAATATGCCAGAGCCAGTGGTGATTACTTGCAACATTAAGAAATCCCCTTCTGTTCCTTATGGATACGATGCTACAATAGTGGAAGGTGGTAAGAAAGTTCATGTTGATGTTGTTCATGCCGCTCAGGTAATTCCAAACTGTCAATCACAATTTCATCAGAGAACACACCAGAGTCATGCTCAAAAGAAGTTTGATCCAATCCCAATGACTTACAATCAATTGTGCTCTTATTTTACCCAAAATTCGGTAATGACACCTAGAAAGACTAGAGCCATGAAATCTCGCCCTCTTTGGTTCAATCCAAGTACCAGTTGTGAGTTTCATTATGAAGCAATGAGGCATTCGATTGAAGAGTGCAAGGTTTTCCAGGAAAAAGTCCAAGAGATGATCGACAATGAGGTTCTGACCTTCAAGGGAGGAAGCCCAATTGTGAATGGAACACTTTTATGCTGATGGACATGAAGACTAAAGAAAGTCCTTTCAAGTCGGTGAAATCAAGAGGAGAACTCATTCCCAAGATCATTAGGCTGTTTGTTTGCTTGCTTGCATTTGTCATTATTTCTTTGATTATAAAACCATGATTTGCATGTAAGAACTTGTTTGTTTTGAATGATTAATGCAATAAATATGTTTGTCTTGAAGAAATCCATTCGTATTCACTCATAAAATTATTTTTCATGTTTTATAATGCCAACTTTACCCAATCTCTTACTTTGATAGAGAATTGGGAGGAGGATGACGAAATCAAAAATGCAAGATCTCTGGTCGTATGATTTTGAATAAAACTGGGCTGATGATGTAAGGCATTATTTCAAATCCTCAAACACTGGAGATATAAGGGAGATAGACCCTCGTTAACCCCTTTGAGCCTTGAAGTAGGATTTTTCTTTTCCTTACATACAAAAAACCCTCAATTTTTACCTAGGGCAGGATAGTTTTCAGTTAAACTGATCGAGCGCCCAGACTTTCAAAAAAGAGGAGTAAACATTCGAAATCCATTTTATCTATTCCTCACATATTAGAGGGCTGGAAGTCAAAAAACCACAATGATTATCCCTCGACTATCTAATGAGTGAGGTTGTCACAATCCTTTCAAAAGGGTCAAAATAACTTAGAGTCACACGACTCGTTCATAAATAAATAAAAATGAAAAAAGAAAAAGCCCGTTAAGTCAAAAACTATGAAGGAGACTTAGGAAAAATTGAGGATCCCGCTGGACTTCAAAGTCAAATCCAAAGACTCTGTCCAGGCAAAAATTAGGGAATAAAAGAAAAAATGAATATAAAAAAACAAGAAAAGAAAAAACAAAGGACCACCAAGAAAAATCCTCAATAAATAACAAAGTCGTGTGATCAAACACCAAAAGCAAAAAGGTGAGTGACTGCCACGTCCAAAGCCTCAGTGGTTTCTCAACCATATCAAAACTCCTCTTGAGAGATGAGTTCTCGTGTCAGGTTAACAGAAGGTAGGATTGGAGAACATCAAGAAGAATGAGTGGGCAAAATAAACTTTGAGCCTTATATCCTTTGTTTCTTAAGTCGTGAACCAAACCATGTTACAACCCTCAAAAGACCTAATTGAAGCAGTATTTATTTTGAAAGGTACGCGAAGAGATAACGTTTCCTGACTCCTATGAGCTAAGCTCAAAAGTTGTGTTGGCTTTGTAAAATTAATTAATTTCCTATCCTAACTAGTGATTCGGTCACAAGTTATTGTGATATCTTTTCAATAAATAGATAAAAAAAACTTCAAGACAAGCATGTGTATTGCATTAGCAGTTTCAAAATTAACATTTTTTTCTCGCTAACATTGCTTGACATCAAAGAAGCTTGCATATGAACAACAATGATGAGCTTAATTTTTTGAGACTTGAAACTCTGATAAAAATGGGCGAAACATTCAAAGAATGATCATATCTAAGGGCATGTTGTCTGAAGACTCTGCTGACCAGGGGCAAGTTTGTTTCCCAGTTGTTTCTTTCACAGACTAACCATCCATAAGGGGGAAAGTTTGAAGTTTCAGCTATACAGAGTGCAGTCAATCTGAGGCAGTTACGTCAAGATTCGACAAATCTCTCAAAGAGTTGGAAGATATTGGATTCCAAGTTTTCTGTAAAATCCTCTTGGAATGACTTTCTTCTCATAAACTATGTGATCTTAGGGCATTTGAGAATTGAAGATTATTTTATCCATTCACAACAAATGTTGTTCGAAATGGCGACCACCATGCAGTTCATCAATGCATAGCTACTTTGTTCTTGTAGCATTCTTCAACCATACCCCAAAGAGCTCCTGTCTCAAGTGGTGTGATGATTCCCCATTAAGTCTCTACAATAGGTAGTCATGAAAATTCCCCGGAGAATCTCCACTTCAAGCAGTTATGGCATGTCTGGTGCAAGATTTCCCCTATTGGTAACCTAAGCATCCGCTAATGAATTTCCTTGGCTTCAACCTTCCTAGTGAAGTGAATGTTATTTCACTCCTCAACATACTTCTTACAACTTCAATTTTCACCGGCAAAGTGGATGTTTATTTCATCCTCATAGAGTCTCAACTCTGATATCTGCAGCTACGACTTTGATCTGAGTTCCCCTAATGAAATGGATATTTATGTTATCCCCCGTGAGGCCTCAACTCTGGCATCTCTAATAATGACTTCCTTTCAGTCTACTTCAGCTCGTAGCGGATATTTATTTTATCCCTTATGAAGTTTTTTCGATCATGAGTTTGATCCTTTCCTAGTGAATATTTCTCATCCCAACAGAGCAGCGAGATTCATCTTGACAATACCTTAAGTGAAGTCATGATATAATATCCCTAAGTGGAGTGCTCTCTTTTCCCCAGAGAAGTTTGAAGCCTTGAAGCAAGACTGTGATTCCATGTGTGGCTTTCCATTCACCCCAGTGATGCTTCTATCTTGTAAAGATTGGCCGGGTATCCCTATCGAGATGTTTATTTCATCTCTAGTTTACTTTTCCTTGTTTATTTTGTCATGATAAGCATAACATAACATAGATTCATTCATATGGATACATGGCATCTGTGCATTTTGCATTTTTTGTGTTTGTTTGTTTGTTTACTTTGGCCGTGTTTATCTCCAAGTGACTGGGTTTGTCTTCTCCCTCCAAGTAGAGTCATCAGCCCAAAGCAGAAAGAGCACATCCTTTCTAATTCCCCACTGAGTTCGATTCTCGTGGAATATGGTTACTTTAATTTTCTTTTCCATTTTTGGATAAAGATAAACCCAAGTTGAGTTCATTCCTCAATGGGTAGAGTCTTGCTTGACCGTTTCTCTTTAGTTATTTCCTAAATTGAACTTTGGTCCCTGACAATCACAATTTTGAGTCTCTCTAGGCTTTTGCACTTTCCCCCCGAGAAGAATCTATTTGAGGATCACCATTAAAGAAAGATATTTCCCTAGCGGCAATGTTACAACATTTTCTCAGCAATTTATACCCAGACAACAAGTGACAGCTCTTTATTTGAGAAGCTTATTTCGTTCTCAGGTTTTCTATTTGGATGACAAATGGTAGTATCCTCAAGACAGTTTGTCTATCCCAAATGAGTTTATCAACATTATCAACTTATCCTCCATCAAATGGCATATCTTCGGAAATCCATCAGAGAAGTTTGGTGAAGACTTTACAAGTGTTTCTCTTTATTTGAGAAATCTTGATACAAGGACTTTATTTGCTTCAATGCAACTTCATACTACAACAATGCTACTCATCAGTGATGTTTTCCCCAACGAGTCCACTATTCAATTTGCTTCCATCAAATGGTATCTCTCCGAGAAGTTTGATGAAGATTCATATGATCTTTCTCTTTATTTGAGAAGACATATTTTGCAAATCAACCGGCTTGCATCTCTTTTAGATCCCCGACGATGTTTTCTAATCTCCAATAAGTTATGGATTCCCACTGTAGTCCTAGATCTCCAGTGAAGCTCTAATCCCATGTGAAGATACTTTCCCATAAGTATTCGTCATTCCAGGGAGAAACTGAGACTCGTTCATGGCATACAACCTTGAAGCGAGGGGAGGTTTATTTTACCCTTTTCAAAGAATAAGCTGAGACCAGTCATGCCATATAACCTTGAAGCATGGGGAGGTTTATTTTTACCCTTTTTAGGTGAAGACTTGATTAAAGAAGAACTGAGACCTGTTCACGGCATACAACCTTGAAGCAAGGGGAGGTTTATTTTACCCTTTTCAAGTGGAAAACTTCTTTAAAGAAGAAACTGAGACCAATCTGTGGCTTACGACCCGAGACGAGGGGAGGTTTATTTTACCCTTTTCAAGTGAAAGACTTGATTAAAGAAGCAGCTGAGACCCATTCATGGCATACAACCTTGAAGAGTGGGAAAGTTTATCTTACCATTTTCAAGTGAAAGACTTTGATCAAAGAAGAAACTGAGACCCGTTCATGGCATACAACCTTGAAGCGTTGGGGAAGTTTATTTACCCTTTTAATTGAATCATTTAGTTAAAGAAGAAGTTGAATCATATTTTGATCATGGAAGTTTATTTTAGGTTATTACCTTTGCTTAGGCTATCATGTATGTGATAGTAGGTACTATACGTTCCTTTATTTCAACTAGATACCTTTGCTTAGGCTACCATCTGTTGGTAGTAGGTTATCCTTCCTTTCAAGTTTCTTGCTTGTTATTTAGGCTACCATATCCTTGGTAGTATGCAATACACACCTTTGTTCTGTTTGAGGATACCATGTGTTTGACCTACCCAGTGATTTTCAATTAGTAGTCTCTCCCCCCGTGAAGTTAGGTCTCATTCCCAGTAGAGCCAGATCTTTCCCCCGTGGAGTCTTGTTTGCTAAATTGTTCCTCATTGGGTCTTTCATCCTTTAGTTGTGTTTCAGTGTTTTCTGTATACAGTTATCCCCCGCGACATCATTCCCCACAAGATCCTTGTCTTGCATTCATAGCATATCATAAGCATTTTGTGGCATCTTAGGGCCAAAAATTGTGCATGTTTGTATTTAAGTCTCTCCTATCACGTCAAGATGAAGATTTTAATCTCCATATCTCCGAATAGAAGTAACTTAAATAGGGGTATCTGTCATACCCTAATTTTGACCCTAAGATCTTGTTTTGCATCGTCTGCATAGCATATCACGTTGTTTATTTTGGTGCTTTCTTTTTCAAGCACTTCGATGTCCGACTTTTTATTTGTTTTAAACCGTTTCATTTCTCTTTAATTTTTAAAAAGTCTTTTAATTTAATTATCTTTTATTTTTAAAATAGTCTTTTAATTTAAATATATTTTAATTTAAAAATTAGTCTTTTAATTTAATTATATTTCATTTATAATAATCTTTTAATTTAATTATCTTCTATTTTTAAAATAGTCTTTTAATTTAAATATATTTTATTTTAAAAAATTGTCTTTTAATTTAATTATATTTCATTTATAATAATCTTTTAATTTAATTATATTTCATTTTTAATAATCTTTTAATTTAAATATATTTCATTTTAAAAAATAGTATTTTAATTTAATTATATTTCATTTTTAATAATCTTTTAATTTCACTATCTTTTATTTTTAATATAGTCTTTTAATTTTAATTTATTTTATTTTAAAAAATAGTCTTTTAATTTAATTATATTTCGTTTATAATAATCGTTTAATTTAATTATCTTTTATTTTTAAAATAATCTTTTAATTTAAATATCTTTTATTTTAAAAAATATTCTTTTAATTTAATTATATTTCATTTTTAAGAAAATTTTAATTTAATTATCTTTTATTTTTAAAATAGTCTTTTAATTTAAATATCTTTTATTTTTAAAATAGTCTTTTAATTTAATTATAATTTAATTAGTTTAGTTAACGTAGTTTTATATTTAATTAGGTATTTTAGTTTAAAGTTTATTTTAATTAAATGTTTTTTAACTATTGCATTTCCTTTTTTAAAAAAAACATACACACATTTTGTTTTAACCCTTTTAATATACATGTTCCCTAAGCTTTAGAAGGTTTTTAATTCACTTGAAATCCTAATATTATATATTGATGGCATTGCAAAACAAGGGAACAAGGATATGATTTCTTCCCAAAATATATCCCAAAAATGTTGAACTGAAAATGAAAGAAATCAAAAGCAATGTTACAACATGTTGGATTGAAAGAGGAAAGAAAATTAGAGCATGTTTTCCTCATTCATCAAATCATTCACTTTCCTAAGGCCTATATATAAACTTCGCAACAACAATCGTAAGAAGAAAAACACCAATTCTACAGACTCCCTCTTGATGTCTTCATCCATCATTTTCTTTTTCAAACTACTAAACACCCTCCTTAAACCTTTAAACAAATTAGCCCACCAAATGAAACTTCGTTTTCACCACCAACACCGGTGACGTTCATAACAATATCCACCGTAAAATGACTCATCCTGATCTCTACTTCCCTCTTCTCATGCTGTTAACTCAAAATCCATCGCGATATAACACCACTAAGCAACACGACAACAACTTCCCTTTTTTTAATGTCGTTGTAATAGTGCAGATATTTCAATGCTACTGTTGTTTGTAGTGATTAATTTACATTTTGTTCGTTGCTTTGTTTTTGCATACAATGTCGGTTTCGTAAGCATTTTGATAGTTTGGCGATGATGGACTGATATTGTTTTGTATGTCGTATTGCTGCCTATATTGTGGTTTCAGTTACTTATAATGTTTGAAAACTATTCTCTTGTTCTACAATGTTTATGATAATAGTGTTAAAAGTAGTTGTAATTTAAAGGGTATTATGATCTGGTTTATTACACTATTTTGAATTGTAGTTGTCCTGTTGGCAATAAAAAGTTAATAGAAATCTCTTTGAAAAAAGCAATTTCATACCATTAGTGTTAACGAAGTATTGTATGCTGATATAGTTTGATTGCTACAAAATTTGGTTTGTTTAAATACTGCTAGCTTTTTTAACATATACATATTTTGGTTAATTTTTTTATACTGTTAGTGTGAATCTTAAAAGATATGCGTGAGGTTATATACATGTATACGTAGATCCTATGTTTGATAAAAAGATATATCTATACTTTTCTTTGGTTTCAAAGTTTACATATATATTATTAATAGTATTTTTTGACATTTATTTTATTTTTATCTTAATATCAATTTTGTAGCAATAAAAATTTATTATGAATAATATGTGTGTTTTAATCTTGTTTTTTAAAATATACATATCTTCAATTTTGGTTTTTTAAAAAAAAAGTTTTTTTTTTAAAAAAAATATCTTTTAATTTTGTTTTAGATTTCTATTAAATTATTTAGCTTAATTTTAAATATAAAAAAACTCAAAATATTTTCTTTATAAATTATGTGAATTAATCCTTTTAATTTTAATTTGCGTATTTAAGTTTTAATCTTTGATCATTTTAATTTTCATTAATCTGCTTGACTTTTAACTTTTGTGACTTGCAACTTAGTTTCCTTTTGCTTACGATTTCAATTCTTGCATCGACTATATTTTTCTCATTATCTTATGCTCATCTCTATTCATCTAACTCATGCATTCGTTTTGTCATATTATTTCTCTTTTTGTTTGACTTCATCCTATGTTTTTTCCTTCCATATTTTAGGCTTGGCTATCATGTTAATTCATAATGACTTTTGAACTATGTCTCGATTACTTGTTGTTGCACCCCAAAATTTGCCCAACTTTTCTTCACCTAGCTTGTGTTTCATTTCATTCACATTAGCATTATCATTTGCATTTCATTGACATCTATGCAGGAGATCAAGAGGTAGGATTACCAATCAAGAGCTACACAAGACTATGAGGCTAGCTAAGAGGGTTATTCAGATGTTTAAGGGTTGATATCCTTGTCAGAGAAGTTAAAAGATCCTCAGAGAGAGTGATTGAAGCCAAGAGGGTGTGTCTCCTAACTTGAGAGTTGTGGGAAGTCATCAGATGATTCTGAAGCCATGAAGTTAGAATTGAGATCTTGAGAGAGCTCATGAGAAGTGTTGAAGATCACTTTGAGGCCTAGACAGATCATTGTGTAAGATTAAGAAGGCTCAGCCATGAGTGGTGCAGCTAGGGTTTGACTGGGTCAACCCTAAGTCAACTGATGAGTTGAAGAAGGTTGAGACCTAATCCAAGAGCCATGTGATCATGGATTGATGCATTGAGATGTTCTAAGAATGATTTCAAGGTTAACTCATCATGATTGAAGAGTTTTAGAAGTTTCAAGCTAGGGTTTCTAAGACTTGACAGTGTAAAATCCCCTAGTTTGACCCCTATCTTCAAGTCAATGTAGCTCAAGATATGATTGTTATCTCATCTTACCCCCAACATGATTGTTGTAGAGCATTATCTTATCTTTAATTTGAGTGCTAGAAGTCCTTGAGAGGATTTGTATAACTCAAGTTATGGCTTTGACAAGTTAGAAGTCATCTGAGGTATGTGAATTTGGAGCTTGAAAGTTGTCCAACTTGCATGAAACCTTTGCCCAAGAAGGATGATTCCTAGGAACTTTTGGTCAACATGAATGTTGTTCCTTATCCTCTTAGATTTCTAGAGAGTAATAGAAGTCCTTGATAGGATTTGTAGAACTCAACTTATGGCTTGGACAAGTCAAGGGTATTTTGGACATTTGGTGATTATAGGTCCTTTGTGATCATAGGCCATTTTCACCAACTTAGAGGCCTCAAATAAAATTTTGTTCAACTAGAACATTGCTCAAAATGGGGTTTTTACCTTGACCATGCATCAAAGAGGCATTGAAATGGCTCAAGGAGAGGCTTGGTTCAAGAAATGTTGAAAAAAGAAAGAATTAAAAGGATTTAATGGCCAAAAATTCAAATAATTCATTTTGTGACCAAATGAAACAAAATTATAGGTCAAAATGATTGGAAAAATGATTTTAGAAACAATGGCAATGATAGAATTTTGATTTGAGGCCATTTGTACACCATTCCATTTCATTTCTTCATGATGAAGCAACATAATCAAAATCACACCTTTGGCTTGCAAACAAGGAAAATAACTCATCAAACTCATTCAAAATCTCATGAGAATTTGATTACAAGCATAGCCATGCCCAAAAGGAGTCAGAATGGTGATTGCCATGGATGAGATTTTGAAGAGATTTTGAAAATCCAAAATCTCATTTGGATGATTCCAGAAAGTTCTAGACAATCCCAATCATTTCTATATAAGTCATTGAGTGAAGTCAACCATTTTTTTTGGAAGGAATTGAAGCTGGTTGCAGAAAAAGCCATTGAAATTTTGGAGGTGCAAGTGAGAATCGGGTTTTGAATTCAAGGGAGAATCAAGCCAAATCAAGGTGTGCAAAGGCTTTGGGAGTGAATTTGGAGTGTGTCTGCATCATCTTGGCAGTTGAAGTGATCAAAAACCATCTCTGTTACCTCTCTGAACTCAGGTTTGTACATTTCACTCTTATGCATGATTTAGGAGGAGATAGTTAGCATTATATATGTGGTTAGGATCCTTGAAGCATGTAGTTGGATTTAGGATCAGAAATTGGTGAATTAGAGACAAAATAGGTGTGTGATCATTTTCTGTTGAGGTTGATATCTCAAGATTCTTGAAGGAATAATCACGATGGGATAGTGGAAATTGATCAGTGAAGAGTGAGGATTGAATTGAAACCTTTAATTTGAAGAATGGTGAGATTCAAGATTTGGATGAATTCTGAAAATGTCATCGTGTTTTGAGTTAGAGAGGGAATTAGATAATTCTAAGGATGGATTCTTGACCAGCATTAAATTTGGAGTGAAATGATGATTTGTTTTATGAGTTTTGATGAACTGTGGAGGTTGTATCACCGGAGAAGACGGTGGCGCCACTGTTCAGGCCACCATCTGGTTCCCCCCCCCCCCCCCCCAAACTGAGTTCAAATGGGGACGATGAGCCATGGCCGTTGGATGAGTGTTTGACCTTGGACTCAGGCGAGCATTGGAGGGCCACGATTTGATCTCATCTCTGAAGAGGATTTCCAAATGAAATGCACCGTTTCATTAATTGAGTTGTTTTGGGCTTAGTACTCAGAGTGATATCCACACCCCCCTTTGGCCCAATTTTGAGAATTGAACTAAATTGGATTGCTATCTGCCACGCATGTTTACCAATTTCTTTTATTTTCTTTTATTTTTCATTATTTCATGTGACTTAGAAATTAATTCATAAAAAATAGGAAATTAACTCAATTAATTCCAAACTTTTTTCCACTGATTCATGATTGAATCTAGAATTTTGTAGATTAAAAATATTAGGAACTCATGCATTTGTGATTTTATTTGCATTTTTTGAATATTAATTGATATTAAAATGGCCATGGTTGATACCTTGTTTTGTTGAATTTTGTTTGAGCATGTGGTGATGATTCTTGCCTTGATTTTTTGTGTGTAGATAGCATAGATATGCATGTTCCCCTTATAATTTTCTCACATTTTTGTGATGAAATTAGGTGGTAGTTTTAAGTTGAAACTTTAGGTGCTCTAGTTTTAGGGTTTAAGCTTAGTACCTTGTGATTTAGGATTTATTTCTAGGACTTGGTGGATGATTCAACCCCTAGATTTTGTATGGTAGATTCATGATTGAATTAGGTTCCCATAGTTATTTTTGTAGGATTTTACAATTGGTTTTAGTATTTTAGTTAGGATTAACTTTAGTACTAAGTTTTAGGTGATCCTAACTTGTTAATTCAACTAGAATGATTTCTTTAGTTCCCTTAGATTAGGGTTTTGCCCCTCCTGCTCTTGGATGGTGATGAAGACAAGATTGGGCTAATATGGAATTCTTGAAGAAGCTTGGATGTGGAGATTTCCCTTTTTTTGGTTTGAGTTTGTTTAGGTGTTAGGATTAGGGTTTATAGGTAGAGCTTCTAGATAGATTCTCTTCTTTCATGAAACATGGAAGGTGTTGATCTCTTCCATTCTTACCTATGATGTAAGGTCCCCTTGTAAAGGCCTCATCCCTCCTTTGGTAGGATGTGTGGCTCTTCACAAGTTGGTAGAACCTTTGAGGGTTCCTTTCTTTGATGATGGAGTGCTCAGTGGTGACCTTTGGTCTTCACTCTGCTGTCTATTATCCAAACCTTGCTCTTGTTAGATGAATCTTTCTCTCCTGCTAGAGGATGGAGTTCCTTGCTAGAAGATTGAAGATGCTAGAAGTTGCTACTTCCCTATATTTGAAGATTGCCATTGAAGCTGAAGCTTGAAGATCAGGAAGAACAAGTTGACACTTGTGTGAAGAGGATCAAAGTGAGATTGAAGAAGGAGTTGAAGCTTGAAGAAGATGAAAAACAAGTTGATACTTGTGTGTTTGATGCATTGAGAGCCTGAAGGAGCAAGTTGATACTTGTTATTGGGATTGAAGCCTGAAGGTGGAGTCTACTTTGGAATTGAAGCTTGAAGAAGGTGAAGAACAAGTTGATACTTGTGTGGGAGGTCTTGAAAGCCTTGAAGAGCAGTTGAAGACTGAGGACTGAACTGATGTCAGAGGAGCTTTACTGTGAAGCTGTGGAAGCTGTTGATGTGCTTTCTTTTCTTATCTGTTTGCTTGCTGTGCAACTGTATTGGTGTGACTTATTTGATTTGCTTGATGCATTAGAATAAGTTCATATTTAGATTGTGTTAAGCTAGGAGCATGATTGCACTAGAGGTTGAGTTGCTCCCTCTGCTTGTATTTTTACTATATGGCTTTGCTTGCGGGTATTCGGTAGAGCCCAGCTCCCTTGCCTATGTGGTTTGTGATTTGCCCGATGGCATATTATTTTATTTTATTTCATTTCTTCTGTATGATTGCAGCTATTCATACTTGGCTTGAGGTCGAGACGAGCTTGTGGAGGCTGATACCCCACACACATTTCTTCCCTCACTTGCATTGCATGCATTTTACAGTCGTTTACTGTTTACTATTTAAGCTGATGCTTTATCTATTTCTGTTTATCATTGACATGATCCCCTAGGACTCTCATTTCCTTTGATAAGGAATTGATGATAGAACTTTAGGTTGAAACCTATGCATGATAACTTCTAGGAGTTCCCTGTTTCAAACCTCAACCATAGGATGAATCCTTGGCATGACAACATTAGGACTTGATAGTCTCCCCTTAGTTGAGCTTGTTCTCTCTTCTCATCTCAAAACAAGTTAAAATATAGTAATAAAGGTTAATTGACGTCGTACGTTACGAGCCTTAAGCTATCTGAGAAAGGATTGTTGGAGAGTTTCTTTTCAACAGTCTGGATGTTTAGTATGGCACCCTTTGGGTGACATGCGACACATTCACTCTCAGGTCATAGTCTCTAGTGCGATATTGGTTGCAAACATCCATAAAAAACAGTTCTTCCGTAAAAGACAGAGAACAAACTTCAAACCTTTTTGCCTCGTGGGCCCATAATTCAAAGGAATCTTTTCTGAAGAAAAGAGTGTCGTTAACTCTCAGTTCTACCGCAAACGGTAACGCCTAAGTCTCCAAGGGTCGAGCTGCGTACACTAAACTGCTGGAATTGTTTTTTAACCCTACTCGAAAAAACAGATGAATCTGAATCCCCATAATCCGTATTATCCCGAACTACGTAAGCTCTGATCTCTCATGCCTGTTGAGAGTACGTAGGCACAATACTTATGTATTGGCGAGCCACCTTCCCCGTACCCCGTAGTTAGTCGAACTACGTTGACTCTGATTTCTCATTCTCTGATGAGAATACGTAGGCATAAAGCGCGATGCTTTGCCGAGTCAGTTTCTTTTCTTTTTGAGCCATCCTTGATAGGTAGATAGTTAATCCAACCCCTCAGATAAACACAAACAAGCGTGGATCCCATCGAGTACGATGGACGTGAGGGGTGCTAATACCTTCCCCTTGCATAATCGACTCCCGAACCCAGACAACGGTTGCGATGACCTTGTCTTATACCTTTTCGTCAGGTTTTTCCGATCATTTCCTTTCCCGCTCTGAGGGATAAATAACGAAAGGTGGCGACTCTTCTGTTTTGCCGGCACCTTATTTTCGCGGTAGTGACACTTGTTGATTACCTATTTAAATCCAAGGGAAGGGTTTGTGGTTGACTTTATTGTCATGTACATCGCATTTTTAACCCTTTATATGACTTTTGTTTCCCCTTTAGGTTAACTACCTTAGGTTGTATATACTTTGATTATTGACTTTAGACTGATTACTCTAGGTTATGCCCCTTTCTTAAGATAAGATTCCCTTAAGATTTCAACTTAGACAAATTACAATTAAAACATATTCTCTCACAAGAGAATTAGGCATGATTCATCTATGTAGTCTAGATATGATTCTCCTACCCCATAACATAGTCGAGAAAGATGTAGGATCTTTTCCGCTTGAGAGAGGTACATGGCATACTCGTCGATCTAATCCGAGTTGGAGCCCTTCTTTCAATACGACGCAAAGACCTTCTTTCATACGTTTGTGGTGGTTTAAGTAGAGTATTATCCCTATGATGAAGACTCATCTCTTCTCCTAGAATCAATCAACAAACTTCCCTCCTGGAACCTTTTCCACAATCAAGAGTTCCTCATTCCCTTTAGGGGAACAACGAATACTCTGATTCCATTCCCGTCATGATACGTAGGCACAAGATGCAATTTCTTGGCAAGTATACTTAGAAGTAAACACTTAGGTCTCTTACCCTTAGCAAACAACAATAGCACATTAAAATAAGAGGTTCCTATAGAGTACTATAGATGCTTAGGATGCTAACACCTTCCCTAGGTATAACCAACCCCTGAACCTTAGTTTCTCTTTTGCTTTGCATTTCATTGCATATTTTGGGTTATTCGATCTTTTTCCCTTCCATTTCTTACCGCGACAGTAAGGTAATAAAATCCTTCCATTGCATATTTCATGTCACAATAGCTTGATATCCAATTCTTACCGCGACAGTAAGGTAATAAAACCCTTCAATTAACTCAGCCAAACTAATCATCATCGAGGCCTTCTTTCCCTGTAACCAACATTTATCATGCTTAAAAATCATATTACAAATGTCATGAAGATAAAGTTTTGGTACAGATAATAAGTTCAAATGGAATTCAGACACAAATAGAACATCTGATATGATCAAACAAGATGAAAATTTGATAGTTCCTATAATTTCAGCTAAAGTGACATGACCATTGGGCATTCTAATATGGATGAGAACTATGTTATGATATTGAATAAAATGACTTAATGAAGAGAAAATATGGTCACTTGCACCCAAATCTACTATCTAAGATCTTAATGATGAATGATTCATAGAAAATGACATGTGAGTGGTACCTGAAGTGAGATGAGCACCAATATGATTGAGTACATTCAACTTGCTAGAATTTTGCAGCATGCCTACCAATTCTTCATAATTTTCCCTTGTGATGCCAAAAGAGTCATTTTCTTTGGAGCTTTTGAAATCATCAACATCCTCGTTATTTTTCACAAGCTCTGTGCTGCTTGATTGACCAATTTGTTGGTTAGGAACTTCAGTTTGAGGTTCCTTTTCTTTTGCAAGCTCTTCATCTCCTATATTGAAGATTCAACCACTACAGGTGACCTGACTGATATCAGCAATGTTGACAATGGATGGCAGCAGAACTTCCTTTCCATCCTTTATTATGGTCGTACCATACTTGTATGGAATAGCTCTCTCTGATTCGTATGGCATTGATCCTAGCAAGTAGATGACTGAAGGGCTCATGTGACTTTTTCGACTGTCATAGAAAATTTCTATTGGTTACAGCTTGGGGATGTTGGAAGTTTTTCCACTGTCGAAAGGGATCTCCAAGCATTTTGGATCAGTGAGCAAAGGAATTATGGTGAAAACATCCTCGTTAACTTCGTAATTAATAGGCTCCCTTGTATTGAAAATTGTGATGGTTCTTTTGTCCAACAGTTCTTGAATCTCATTTTGGATGCAGAGGCAACCAGATCGACTTCTGCATCATTTTCTACAAGCTGAGTGATCATGATGGTTTGGACCAAAGTAGTCAAGTTTTCTCAAGCATTTGTGAAATTTGACCAATGACGTTTCAATGTTTTTAATATTGTAAAATGCATACTTCCCTAGGCAGCCTTGCACCATATTAATTGACTGAGAATTCAGGTGTAGTTGGGTTTCCCCTTGGTCCACTTGATTTTGGAGAGCTGCTCGCACAAGGTAGCACCCTTGGCTATTTTTTTAGCATATTCCACAGTGTTCATAATTGTAAGGTGGCATGCGGCCGTATCCATTCTGTATGCAGTGCATATTTACCAAATCTTCTTCCAGCAAGCGGATGTCACAACTTTGGTGTCTACTCAGGTTTCCGTTGGTCATGCTAACTTGGTGTGCATTCTCATCCTAGTAGATTGGAAGCCACCAATGGTCCAACAAATGTTGAAGGGTTCTTTGTACAAGTGTGCAACCTTGACCATTTTTGGAGAAATCTTTGCAATCTAAATAATTATGCAATGACAGAAAACCAAGTCTGACTTGTTTGGCATGTAATTCTACCAAGCTGGTATTCATTAAACGAATGTCAAAAATATGAATCATGTTGACCTGGTAATCATCCCTTCCATGGTAGTCTTGGATCCATCATAGATCCATTTGACGCGGAAGGGCTTTTTATACAAAGGAACACCCTTGATTGTCTTTTGAGAAAATTGAGCAAATGTTATAGTCGTGCAGCGGTAGATTATGATGATGACTTTGTCTTGAGTGCATTGCCACTAGATTGACATTCATTGCTCGGAATGTCATGATTTTAAACAATGCCTGGATGTTCATAGATCATATTTATTCCATGAATCCTGCGATCTTGGATCCAGCCTAGATCCATATGCTCTTGAAGAGTTGCTTATACAATGATGCACCCATGATTATTCTTGGAACAAATGTTGCATTGATGATAGTTATGAGGTGGTACATGGTAGTATCCACTTTGTCTGCAATGCATCTTAACCATATTTGTTTTTAGTAAGTGCACATCATGAATCTGATAATTATTGCCAGGACCCTTGTCAATTAAGTTGACAGAAGCTTTTTCATGTTGTGGCAACAAATTTGTTTGGACATTCAGATTCTTATCTTTGAAAGATAAAACTCCCTTTTTGACGATTTTTTGTACATCAGATTTGAAACAAAAATATTTCTCAATGTTATGCCTCGGTGCTCCTTCATGATAAACACAGAATTGGTCAGCCTTGAACCAATAAGGGAGATTTTCAGGATCGGCAGGAGGAGCCCTGGTTTGAATGTGTCCTTTTTCTAGCAGCACTAGGAATAACTCCACATACGGCATCGAGATAGGATCGAAACCTGGCGACCACGTGACACGATTGTTGTTAAATTATGGGCGAGCTTGCTGAAGAGGTTGTTGCTGCCTTTGCTGATACTGTGGTTGTTGATTTTGATTATGAGGAATCTACGATTGATATTTCGGAGATGGCAATGGGTTGATAATAGGAGATACATTTGCTACCCGTCGAGGTTGGTATCTTCGTCTTTATTTACCCTGTGAAGTAATGTTAGTTTCTTGCTCTTTCTTCTATTGGAAAGCGCTTACATACCTCTTGTTACTACTGCTTGGTTCTGGATTTTTGACCAATCGACCTTCTCAGACTACCTCTTCAAGGTGTACTTCCATGCTTACTATCTCGGTGAAGTCACTAGGTGCACTGGAGACCATTCAGTTATAATAGAACGAACTCAATGTTTTTAAGAAGACTTTTGTCATTTCCTTTTCCTCTAGAGGAGGACAGATCTGGGTGGAAATTTCACGCCATATTTACGCGTATTCCTTGAATATTTCTTTATCTCTTTGGGACATAGCTCTGAGTTGATCCCTATCAGGTGCCATATCTAGATTGTATTTTTATTGCTGAACAAAAGCTGCTCCAATATCTTTGAAGGTATTGATCTTTGTATGGTTTAACCCCATGTACCATTTGAGTGTGGCACCCGTTAAACTGTCTTGAAAGTAGTGGATCAGTAACTGTTGGTTTTTTGTTTGGGTAGACATTTTTCGAGCATATATTACCAAGTGACTTTGGGGACAAGAGTTGCCTTTGTATTTTTCAAAGTCGGGTACCTTAAATGTGTGCGGTATTTTGACATTTGGGACTAAGTAGAGATCATCAGCATCTTTTCCAAACAAGTCTTGTCTACGAATGACATGGAGTTCTTTCTGCATTTCCAAGAAATGTTCCTAGAATTCATTCATTATTTCATATACCTCTACATCCTTGCTTGGAGTAGCATGAAAGATATGCTCTTCTGGAATAGTATATACCATAGGTTGTGGCATAATCATTATTGCTGCGGATCTTGGCGCATCTGTGATCTGAAGTTTGTAACCTTCAAGTTTGGAGATTCCAGTTGTAGCTTCTGGGCCTTCAGTGACCAGAGGTATATATCCTTCGGGAAAAAAATTAAAAGGTGTGCCCCATGGAAAACCTTTAGGCATGTTGTGCTAAGGAAGGATGACGGGCACCTCAAATATTGGTGAAAACACAACTTCTGAGATTATAGTCTTTTGAGCTGGTTGATCCTGAGCCATTTCCATTGATTCAATCATGTCATTGAGTCTTTCCATACCTTCTTTTAGAACAGTGACCTCCTATCTCAATTCTCTTCCTCAAGATCATCCATTTTCTTCTGATGATTGGCCCGAGTATTATACGAATGAGGCTGTTTGACTCCCTAAAGTGTGATGAAAGTGTAAGTTTTTTATGAAGAGTGTTTGAAATGCTAGAGTGATGCCAGATGTGCAAAGAAAATGCAAATGCTCCCTTTTTTTAGTTTTCGAAAGAACTTTTAATAATTATGTTGCAAATATCATACAATGATGGAAACTCTTTATTAAACTCAAAGGTTTACAATATTTTATAGAGAAAAGTACATAATTTTACAAAGTGTAAGAAGCGAAACTCAACTTATGAATCCTAAAGAATTTTGGATAAAGGTTCAGATCTCGGTTATTGATTCCCTTTTTGTTTCTTTGATCGGGCTTCCTCGACTATTTGTAGGTCGATGATCCTTTTCCACTTGAAGGGAGAGAGTAAACTTTATCGTTCCTCTTGGATTTCTATAGCATGCTACTCCAGTATCTCAATCAGAGCATCTTTTTCCTTCAGTAGCTCTTGAATCTTTGTGCACTCTAAGCTGATAATTTGGTACTTATTCCTTCAAGAGTTCTTTTCACGCTAAGTTTTATTAAAAGCAACCTGAAGTTTCTCTGTGTCGCTTATGAAGTAGAAGGTAGATTCCTTTAGGGGAATACTTCTTGAAGAGGGTAAGGAACCTTTAACTTGATGGCTCTAGCTTGTACCCATTGAAGATAAGGCTCCACAGAGATGCAGTTTAGTTTTCCCAGATACTCTTTCCCTTTCCTATGAATATGATGTCAGACATGTACGACCTCTTCTTTGAGTGCTCTGTCATTTTCTCTTTCCTTAAAGAAAAGACCTTCTAGAGGAATGTTATATGGTATGTTCTTCATCGGGTAACCAAGCTGACGACAGGCTAAAATTGGGTGGTAATTGATTCCTCCTTTAGTACCAATGAAGGGTACACTGGGGAAACTTTCACAGTTGTCAATGATCTTTATTTCGTCATAGACCCGATTGTACCAATCTATGTCAGAATGAGTGAGGGACATAATCTTTTGTGACCATCGCATACCACTTTTGATATCCCATAAAGCAGCAGATTTGAGTAAGTGAAAAATAAACCATTTGTAAAGTAATGGGGCACAACATGTAATCATCCATCCGCTATACAAATTCCTTAGATGTATTGAGTGATAAGCATCTGCAAGAAACATTGGGATCAAATTCCCAATTAATAATATCTTGATAGCGTCGATGTCAACGAAGTTGTCAATGTTGGAAAAAAAGAATAACCCATAGATGAGTAGAACGAATATATCCTCGAAAGAAACCGTGTTTCCTATGCTGGCAAAGTATAACGCTTTCTGCATTAAGAATTTAACTGGTAGAGCTTGAATTCCTCCCTTGGTGGTCATGTGAGCTTTGATATCTGACACTTCTAAGGAGGTAGCTCTTGCAATGGTTAGATCTTTGGGAATTTCTTCCAGACCAGAGAAAGGGTCTTTATCAGTGATAGGTAAATTAATCAGATGAGATTACTCTTCCAATGTTGGTGTGAGTTGATAATCTGGAAACGTGAAGCAATGGTATACCGGATCATAGAACTGAACCAATGTAGATAGGACTCTTTCCACTATGTTGACTTTTTAAAGAGACAAAGGTCCTTCATACTTAGCTCTAAATGCCTCAGGATTGGTAATCAACCTTCCTAATTTTCTCAGGTCTTCCAATTTTGGACTCATGAAGGTGTACTTATGAGTTTTTCTTCTACCAAAATCCATAGCACAATTTCTCTCTCCGATATTTGCAACAACCATATTTTTTTAGTTCTTTTAAAAATTTTGAAAAGGGTTTTTTTATGAATGCAACAAACACAAATATATGAAAACATGGGTTTAAGGGTTTATCGTCATGAGCATGGGGTCATGGATCTACCCATCCCCAAGGTATGTACTAGGGGTTCAATTTTTGTACCTGTAGAACGGGTTCTAACAAAGGTTCCCAAAATCATTGACCCCTATTTAGGATATTACCAGCAAACCGACTGACTCATGAGAGCTGTAATATCCCCAAGGTGGATCTCATTTGAGTGTAGTATCGCGTATCAACTATTCCTTATAGTCACCACACTACATCTTAAAAAGTCCAAATGGTTAAATGTTTACTAATCCTTAGTTTCATGGGTTCCTAGTGGAAAAAGTAATGTATTTGTGACTTGCTCGCTCAACATCAGTAATTCTGAAAGGGTACCTCTACCGATTTGGTGGACTTTCAAGTTATCTTGGTCGGGACTCACTCCCTATAAGCCTTCTTGATTCTGCCACCTCCTATCTTATAATATGATCTCAAGCCCACTGAGGACTTTTTGACTCACCACATGTGTATTCATCACATTCCTAGATAAAAGCAAATTAAATAAGTATTGCAAATAAGCAGATAATATGATGGTAAACAGCTGATGAGAAAGTAAATAAGTAATTGGAATAGTAAAATATATGCAATGTAAGGCTTAACCCTCTAGATAAGAAAAGATCCCGATCTCCCTAGTGAAATCGCCATTTTTCTGTAGCTCCGGTTTTAGTGACGCTACCACTACCGCATCTAGCGCTACTTTCTGATTTCTAATATTTATCCTAGGATGCTTAAAAGGAAGGGGAAGATATCTCAAACTAACCCTGCTCGCAAATGTCTTTCTTACAAATGCTAAGAGATCTGGAATCGGTGGTTTGTTATACTAAGGGAAGCTACTAACACCCTAAGTATCTATAGTACTCTATAGGAACCTTTATTGTATATTTCTACTATTGAATTACTTACTTACTTAGGTTTGTCTGCTGTTTGAATAGGAAAGCTTCTCCTTTGTGAAGATTGGGGAAATGTTTTTGTTGTTTTTATGGTTTTCTATTATTTTTGGTAGGTACCTAGACCTGAGGGTTTTATATTAGTGTTCTAGCTAAGATTTCACAATCTTATGCCTATGCATTCTCAAAAAGGAAACTGAGAAATCAGAGTGTTCGTAGTTCCTCCTAAATCTATGGAAGGAAATTGTGTTGTGTCTTGTTCAAAGCCCAAGATTGAAGCTAAAAGAGTATTTGTATCTTGTTCAAAGCCAAAGATTGAAGCTAAAGGAGTACTTATGTGTTGTTCAAAGCCTAAGATTGAAGTTAAAAGTTTGACTAAGAGAGAACTTGTCATCTCTAAAGGGAGATATCTCACCTATTCATCACAAACATTGAAGAAATGATTATATGGGAAGTGCTTTAACTGGGATGTGTGAAATCCATCAATGCCACATCTTCCTTTATAGGAAAAGTGAAATGTCATGAAGGAAGAAGCTTTGAAGCCCAAGAGGAGGCTGGGGAAATAATCCTTTCTTTGCTGAACTCTTCCAGGGTTAAAAGGGTTTAAAGAGGAGGTTTCAATGGGAAATAATCCTCTCTTTCATGAAGTGTTTCAAGGTTAAGTAAATTGAACAAAGCCCAAGAGGAGGCTAACTATTTTAGGGCGAATAACTCCTTTGTACAAGAGGGAACTAGATGTTTGAACTAAGTTATAATGATTGAAAGGATCATGTTGTTTGAACTAGTCTAAACTAAGGATGATCTAAATGTTAAGGGAAACTTAACAAGATATGCACAAGTATATATACAAATATATGAACAACTATACAAACAAGTATGAACTGAATTTGAAAAGGTGGTGGATCTTACACTATGAATAGAGGCCCAAGTGTATTGTGATTGATTAAATGTTTTCTTTAAGATTGAATTCGGGTTTTAAGAAATTGAAGAAAGTTTTGAAATGATTTTGAAATTGAATTTGAATTTGACTTAATCTTAAGTAGGAGAGGAGTAAAGGTGTTGGGTCTTACACTCTAGATAGAGACCTAGATGATTGTTTGTATCCTATACAAAGACTAGGATGAGTGAAGCTAAAAGAATTTTTATTTACAAAAGGGTGTTGGGTCTTATACTCAAGGAGTGGCCCAGATGATTGAGAAAATTGATATTAGGTTTAGATTGCATTTGGAAGATTGAAAGGTTGAAGTTTTTGAAAATATGAAAGAGATTTTGAAAATAGAAAGAGGGATGGGACTTACACTCCTAGCAGAGACCTCTGGATTGTTGTTGACTGAAAAAGATAAGAGGGACTTATACTATGACAGAGACCCGGACTTATTAAGTTTTAAAAAAAGAATGTTGGGGCCTATACTCAGGGAGAGGCCCAAAATAATTTGAAAACACAATGATTTTGAACATGGAGAGAAGGGGTTTATACTATAGTAGAGGCCATAAAATTTTTTATTTATGTACAAAGAGATGGGACTTACACTCTATTAGAGACCCAGGGATTGTAAAAACAGTTATCACACAGTGATTTTGAAAAGCGCAATGGGACTTGTATTGTATCAGAGGCCCAAAGAATTGGTTTATTTATAGAGGGGGGTTGGGTCTTACACTCTAATAGAAGCCCAAGTGTGTGAAAAATGAATTTTGAAATGGTTGAATAAAGATGAAAACCCTAGTTTCATTTTTTAAGATATTTTTTAAAGAAAAATCAATAAGAAAAGGTATAATTATCAAAATGAATCCATTAACCATGTCATAAACAATGATTAAGGTTTAAAAAAAGATGTTTTATTCACATGAATATTTCAAATCAAATTGGTTTAAGAAAAATCAAGAAAAGATATTATTTTAAAATATTTAAAATAATTTAAAATTATATTTTTAAATATATTAAAAATATATCAATAAGAAATATTTTTTTGATTTTTTTGGTGAATAAAATATTTAAATATATGAGTGATATTTTTTTTTAAAATCATTTGAAAATAATTAAAATTGAATATAGAAATTAAATTTTGAAAATAATTAAAATAAAATAAAATTTCAAAAATTCAAAAGTTTGAAAAATGGCGCTAAGAACACCATCTTCTTCCTCGCGCCATTCAGATTTGCAAAACCTCTCATATTTCACTCAATTCGTAATGGAATTGCACGATGTAAATATGAAAATTGCTCGCTTTTGAACAAGGAACACGATGGTAGCATTTTATTTCATTTATTTTAAGTGTAGAGTGAATTATCATGTGATGAATAGATGAACCCTAACTTTGCGAAAACTAATGTGAAATCCCATACACGAGTTATAAGTAGCAATTAATTGAGGGTTAATGATCTATGAGCATCCAGAAATATGTTGGTAACTTGAAATAACATTTATGATGCATGATTCATGGAGTTTGAAAAGTTCAGGCTTACCTTGCAAGAGGAATTTGAATCCTTAATTGTAGGTGTTACATAAGTGTTTTGATGATCTGGATAGCTTCCTTGGACCTCAAGGAGTGTGTTGATGTGCTTGGAATGGATGGAAACCTTCTAGATTAATGGGCTTGAATCCACTTGCATCTTGCTTGGGATGAACTATGATCTTAATGAATTTGATGTTATAGATGATTTTTAAGTGTTTAGATCACTTACATATAATGTATGTGAGGTGTTTGGATTATTGGTTTGGATAGAATTGCTCTGGTTTGAGAAATTCGATTTTCACTCTTTGAAACATAGAACTTTGGAATAAAATAGGGAAATGAGAGAAAACAAGTCAGATGTTGTTTTGGTGTGCCATAAATGATCAGAAATTATCCCTATTTAGAGGAGAACAAATTTATTTTGGGAGGAATAGTGAATGGATGAAGGATCACTCTGTTATCCAATGTATTTTGTCATGTAGCCAAAGTCTCCTCCTAGCATAGCTATGAATTGACACAATCAATTTTAAAGGTTTGAAGTCTTCTTGTTTTCAGATATGTATTGACTAGTTTGTGTACAATCTATGCCACCTCTATGTATCATATTATCGCAACTTAACAAAATTGAATTTAAGGCTTTTGTCATGATGAATTTGCACATGCCAAGCTAGATTCTTGACTCCTTGGTCCAAATTTGAAGATATCAAGTGATTCATCAAGATTCCTTCTGATCTTGGAAGATGAAAAACCTTGCAAAATGACAAACTTGTTGTGAAAAATTATGTGCTACAAGAAAGTCCCAAAATCTGTCATTGAAAAACAGTTGCAGCAAGGTGAGTTGTGAGGTTCATAACTTCTTGCTCAAGTTGAATCAATGGATGTTCTTGTACTTCTTTGAAATCTGAGATGATGCTCATCAACATTGATTTTTACAGTTTGTATTGATTCTACTTGGATCATAATGAAAAGTGCCCTTGAAAGTTGATGTTTCATGCTGAAAAACTTGGCAGAATTTTCACTAAGTGTTGAAACTCTTTTTTTTTTTTTTTTTATTTTTTTTTATTTTGATCACTTCATAACTTGAAATCCATGAAGTTTTTGGATATGGTTCAACCTAGCAATCTTGTTGTATGTGAAGAGAGCTATCATTTGAGCTTTGGAGTGCCAAAAATGGTTGCTTGGATCATAAGTTATGGCCTTGTAAAGTTAGGTAAAAATCATGTTTTTCCATAACTTAGTGAAATTTTCAATTTCTTCAACTTTGCCCCTTTTGTAATTAACCTTGATTTCTTGATCAATCTTTTTTCAAATGCAACAATGGATCATTTTTTCTTGTATAATGGCTTATGATGAAAAATTTTGCTCAAAAAGTCAAATGTTGACATCGTGTATCAGATGAATTTTATGCAGGGAAACCCTAAGTCCTGATTTTTGATGAATGAGTACCCCAAGGTGATTTTAAACTTATGAATGGACTTCAAGGGTATATTTTAGTGTCTTAAATAATATCCCAAGGTTAGAGATCATGTCTTGATCAAAAGTCAAAGATATGGTTGAGTTTTCATGAAAACTCTAGTTTGTGGCTCAGATGGATTTGAGTTCTTGTGTTGTTTATGAATGAAGTTTTTTGGATCAATCCAATAATGTGACTGGACAAATATGATGTATTTGAGGTCCTTGAAACATATCTTGAGATCTTGGATCATGCCTTGCTCCATAACTCATCTTAGGGGTTGAATTAGGTTAAAACCCTAATTTGGTGACACAAATGATCTTGATGCTTAACCAACTTGAAATTATGTAATCTTGTCTTTGATTCTTGGTGAATGGGATCTCTTAATATCTATGGATGATTGAGGGACTTGATAAGTTAAATATCATTCCAATTCTTGATCAATCATTTGCCTGAACCCTTTGTAGGGTCTAAAAACCCTAATTGGAGATCATAATGAAGCAAACAACAATCTTGACTTTCTAAAATGGATTAGTGATTCATAAAAGTGTATGTATGAGATACAAATGATGTGGTTATCTTAGGGTAAAAAATTAAGTTATGACAGCCTCTAAGGGTGTTTTTCAGTGTCTTGAATCATGTCCCAAGGTTTGAGTTCATGTCTTGGTCAAAAGTCAAAGTTACAGTTAACTTTTCATCAGAAACCCTTGTTTGTGGTCCAGATGAATTTGAATCCTTGCATTCCTTATGAATCAAGTTCTTTGGATCAATCCAATAATTTGAATGGACTAATCTGATGTATTTGAGGTCCTTGAAACATATCTTGAGGTATTTGCTCATGCCTAGATGAAAAAATCACTTTGGAGGCCCTAATCAACCAAAACCCTAATTGGTGCACCAGATGAACTTGGGGCTTGAGTGAATTGAAATGATGTATACTTGTGCTTGATTCTTGATGGAGGAGATCTCTTGATCTTTATGAATGAATGAAAGACTGGGTAAGTTGAAGATCATGCTCATTCTTGATTAATCCTTTGTTTATTCTCTTTTGAGGCTCAAAACCCTAATTTATAATTAAATGAAACAAACAACAATCTTTGTATCTCCAAATGGGTTAGTGATGCATAAAAGTATATAAACATATGATGCTAATGAAATGCAAATGGTGTGGGATCTTAGGGTCAAAAATTAGGGTATGACACATATTTTTAACTCATTGATCTTGATAAAGGGTTGATGAATGTCTATAGAGTATCCTTGAAAGAGGTATTACTATAGAAGTTAATGGCGTAAAGATGATCATCTTAAAAATCTCTTTCACCAGCTCAGAAGGTGCATATTGAATATCTTCAGAGGTAGTTGCATTTGGGTAGATGCTCTATCTCACTCCTGAGTACATCAACATCATTGATGTGTATAATGCTTGGACAATCTTTGAATTCTTGTGCTTGGATTTGTGGGGATCCGTTTTTAAAGCTTGATTGTTACACTTCATCTAATTTTTCAAGTAAATTCTAAGAAGATTGCTATGGGGCTTAAATCTAAGATCCTAGCTATTCAGGATGTTTACATCTTGAATCTGATGTGTTCTGAAGGTTTGTCTTGAAGTCTTCAAAGGAAATAAATGAATTTAGATGATGAAAAACTATTCAACAGATCACCTTCTCAATTTAGCTATAGTTCTTTGGAATGACTAATGATAAGAAACTTAGGTTTCTTGTCAGAAGAACTTCCATATTGGCTGATTGGATTGTGATATTTGTTGATAGAAGAGTAACTTTAGAAGCTTTTGAAATACTTGTGTTTCAAATTATTTCCTAGATCTGAAAGAAATAAGAAATATTACCAAAACATAATATCAAATTCTCTTCAATCTTTAAACTTTTGAAGCAGATATTAGTGCAGGATACAGATGAAAAGAAGCATATGTGTTTTGAAATAAAAATCAAGTATTGAAGAGCAAGAGATGTTATCAAATCTATCTTGTTTTAGAATATTTGATAATATGAAGTTTGTTCCTTAAGGTGATATCTTAGTAAACTCCATTACTTCTTGATTGAGTATCATTATAGAAGTTGTATTAAAATACATTTCTATGAGAAGTCTTCAATCTCTCTTTGGGTTCTGTCAGTTGCACTAAGATAATACTTTGATTTGCTTTATGTCAATTTATGATAGTTAACATCATCTGGCTCTGAGCTTGTCATTAATTTCAAAATCAAAAGATTTGATCCTAGACAATGAGATTATTGACTCTTCTTAGAACAAGATGTGTTTGTATCATATCTCATTTTAGATTTATACTATAGATGTTCTTGATTGGCTGCATTTTATGGTAAAACATTGTTGTGTGTAGATGTCTTGACTGATGTCACGACATTCGTGTGTAGTGTACTGCAGGGCAAGTTTGGTTAGCTAGAACAGAGTGTATTGGGTGTCATGCTGGATGTTATGACATCAGGTAGCGACCAGCAAGGGCACATGTTTATTTTTCTGGTATAATGCATGAGTTAGCTCAGGCTAGATTTCAGGAAACATTTTAGGGTTCGTAGTTATCTCAGGCGAAATGCTAGGCAGTGCTGAGCATAACATGAAATTCCCATGACCTAATTGAAACAACCCTGAATTACGGAAAAGGGTTTAACTTGGTTAAACCTAACTTCTGCCACTTAGGCCCAAGTTTTATGCGCTGCATATAAATAAAGAAGTGGCAATCCTAGTTATGGACGGACTTAGATATTGTGAGTGAAGAATTCTAGTGTGTATTCTGTTCTTCACGTGTGATTTTGTGTCTTAGGTTTTCTTGTGAGCCAAGTAATCATCACCTAGATGATTGCATTTGACTAGTGTGTTTTGAGTTGTACTTTTATTGTGTCACTCTAAGCTTTTAAGCACGAGTGTTGTGTTTCTTGATTAAAGCTGTGAAGCAAGATCAAGATTTGTTTGAAGTGTGTCTTCTTTTTAATCTGTAACTTAATTGGTTGAAATCACTGCTGTGATTGAGGGGGAGTGAGTAAGAACTCAGGTCTAGTGTTAGGCTGAAGTTGCATTGGGTAGGTCTTAAGTGAAGAGTGCAAACTGGTAGTTTGGCTTTGAATTGACTCTGCTTATAGTGGATTTCCTCCCTGGCTTGATAGCCCCCAGAGTAGGTATGATTTACACCAAACTAGGTCAACAATTCCCTGTGTTATTTACTGCTTTCATTTCCTGTTTACTGTTAAGTTCTATAGTCTGTTCAGTAGTGGATGTCATAACATCCGTTATAACATCAATTGTCTGTTACTAGAATTTCAATTAGCATCAGAGCAGAAACCCTACATGTTATTTTCTGAGTGAGATCTAGGGAAGATAAATTCTGGTACTATGGACAAGGATATAGGATTCACAAATAGACCACCAATTTTGGATGGTTCTAACTATGACTACTGGAAACCTCGTATGATAGCTTTCTTGAAGTCTCCGGATAGCAAGTCCTGGAGAGCAGCTAACTCGGGATGGGAACATCCAGTGAAGACAGATAAAGATGGATCAACTGTTCTAACACCTGAAGAGTGGAGCAAAGAGCAAGAAGCTTTGGCTCTTGGGAATTCTAAGGCCCTGAATGCTTTATTCAATGGGATAGATAAGAACATCTTCAAACTTGTGCATCACTGCGAACTGGCCAAAGAGGTTTGGGATACTCTCAAAACAACTCATGAAGGTACCTCTAAGGTCAAGATGTCTAGATTACAGATGCTGACTACTAGGTTTGAGAATCTGAGAATGAGGGAGGATGAGACTATTCATGAATTCTACATGAATATTCTGTAGATTGCCAATACCTCAGGAGCTTTAGAAGAAAAAATGTCTGAAGAAAAGCTTGTAAGGAAGATTCTCAGATTATTGCCCAAGAGATTTGCCATGAAAGTTACTGCTATTAAAGAGGCTCAAGACATCAGCAACATGAAGGTTGATGAACTCATTGGTTCTCTCCAAACCTTTGAGATGGGAATGTGTGATCATGCTGAGAAGAAGAACAAAAGCATAGCTTTTGTATCAAATACTGCAGAGGACTCAGATGAAGACAATGGTGGAAGTGAGGAGAATCTATCAGAAGCTATAGCTATGCTTGGAAGACAATTTAACAAACTGATTAAAAGAATAGATCAGAAGACTAGACCAAATGTCAAGAACATTTCCTCTGACATCAGCAGAAGAGGTAAATATGAAGATAAGTCTAACCAAGGCAAAGGAATTTAGTGCCATGAATGTGAAGAATATGGTCACATTAGAGCTAAATGCCCCACTTACCTCAAGAAGACCAAGAAAGGTCTAAATGTCACTTGGTCAGATGGAGATTCTGAGAGTGGATCAGAAGAAGAATCTGCAAAACATGTCACTGCACTAACTAGTGTATGTGTATCTTGTTAGTTCCATGGTTCTATGATATAGAATTGTCCATGGTTCTATGATTGGCTAAATTGTGGTAAAACATGACTCTACACTAATGTTAAGCAGGATGTCATTACCATAGTTATGACATCGCTAAAGGAGCAAGCAGGAGCTGGTGAAAGAACTGCTGTGGAGTGGTTTAATGTGAATGTCACGCTGAATGTCGTGACATCCATCATGACACCCATCTGCTGTCATGACCGAACTACTGTCATGTGTGAGAAACAACAGGAGTAGTAATGCAGCAGGAGCTAGCAGGAGCTGATAACATAACTGATGTCATGTGTTGGCATCTGGTGCAGCAGGAGCTATGAGCAGCAGGAGCTAACAAGAGTTGATGACAAAAGTGTTTTGGTCCTGTTGGATATTCCACATCAGTATGTACATGCCAAAGAGATTTGTTAGAAACAAAGTGCAGATTTAATGGGCATTCACAAAAAGGATCTTTGATACTCTTTAAGGGAACTATAGAACATTTGTTTCTACTGTCATGGATGTCATTACCAAAGTAATGACATAGCTGTCTGGCACAGCAGGTGCTGCTATGTGTTAGCAGTAGCCACAACTGTTGGAGTTGTGATGAAGCTCCTCACAGGTAGTGTGAGGTGTACATCCACAACAATGTGAGTTATGGTGAATGAGGTGTGTTGTCATGTGTTTTAAGCAAGACATAGCTGCATGACAACAGAAGGAGCTGCCAGTGTATATCTCTTAACAGAATTGGTTTGGATTGATGAGACCATGTTGAAAATACCTCATCAGTAAATATGTCAAGGAGATGGATTAGGAACTAGAACAGATTGTATTGGTATTCATAAAAGGATCTTGGAGACCTTTTAGGAAACTTGAATATACTTGTTTCTAATACTATTCTGCAGAAGATTGAGAGAAACCATGACTGTCATGATGAAGACTCTGCAGAAGTGTTCAGCAGCGCAAAGCTAAGAGAAAGTGAAGCTGAATGTGATGACCAATGTTATGACATTGATCGTATGACATCAGACGGGCTGGGTTTGTTTTTCTGTTATGATACCTGATATATCTCAGGCTAAATATTAGGAAACATGTTATGACTCCTGAGTTATATCAGGAGAGATTCAAGGCAATGCTGACCATGCCATGACCTAATTGGACATCACCTTGAATTGAGGAAATTAGTTTTATTTTGTTAAAACTAATATTTGTTACTTCTGCACAGCCCAAGCCCAGTCTGCACGACTATAAAAGGAAGAGCAGAAGCAGAAGAAAAGTAAGCACTCACATCAAGAAAAACCAGAGTGTAAAATAGAGGTCTAGGGTTTGAGAGTCCCTTGTGTTGTAAGTCACCCTTTGTATCATTTGATACATTGTGGTAGACATAATTGTAAGTGAAAAAGGCTAGTCTTCACGTATGAAGTCTGCTTAGGAATACTTGTACTCCAAGCAATTGTCTAGTGGATAATTGCATTGGATAGGTAGATTCTAGACTGGGTCTCACTCTAAGCTGTGAAGCAAGAGTTTGTGACTTCCTTGATCAAAGTTGTGAAGCAAGATCAAGGTGAGTATGAAGTGTCTCTTCATATTAAATTATGTAATTGTTTGATATCACTGTTATGTGATTGAGGGGGAGTGAGTGGGTATACTCAGGTACTAGAGTGTCTCTAGGATGAAGTGTCATTGGGTAGAGATTAAGTGAGAAGTGCAAACTGGAGGTTTGACTTTGAATTGATTCTACTAATAGTGAATTTCCTCCCTGACTTGGTAGCCCCCAGATGTAGGTGTTGTTGATACCGAACTGGGTGAACAATTACTGTGTTATTTATCTTTCTGTACTTTAAATGCTTAGATAAATAGTATGACAGACTGCAGATGTCATAACAGAGGTCGTGACATTAGGACAATTTAAAGAAATTTAAATTGGTCATGGTATGTCCTCATCCTTGTTGAGCAGAGATCAATGTTCTTGGAAAACATGTGATCTGCATACCAGAATTTCAATTGGTATCAGAGCAGGCATCCTGTCTGTTCTGGATGAGATCTTGGGAGATACTTTCTGGTGTTTTGAACAAGGATAAGCTATAGCTGAGTTGCTGATCTTGCTGAATAGTTGACCTAATGCTTATGGAGCTAAAGAGAAGCTTGTAATTGCTGTTGTGCCCTCTGATATAGGAGCTTTATGACCAGCTGTATGTTATGCCAAAGGAAGAGTGGCTACTTCTATCCTATGGCTTGTTGGATGATCAGACACCTTGTGTAGGGCATGTTCATTTTGTGGTTCCGCTGCATATTTCTCTAATAAAAGAACTCTGATGCCCCTGGAAGAAGATTGACCTATATTCAGTTTGATGCATGACTGTGGAAGTTGTGTAGATGATTGGAAGATGGTGCCTGCAGCTGTGCTTGGTTGTATGCCTGGGCTGTTCTGTTGTTTGCTGGTAGCTATGTAGAGAAGATAGTGGGAGGTGATTTATTTTCACCACTCATGACTTGCAAGGATTCTATCAGCAGAAGAAGACATAGCCAGGTTAAGTCAAGGGTGCTTCAGCTCTGGTATTCTTGAAGTTGTGTGGATTTAAGACCAATTGCTATTTGTGGACTACACACGTATTTAATTGGTTATCCATGAAGTTCAGAGAAGGATTCATTATAAGGATTTAAGATTCTTTGTTGTTTGAGATATTCTCAAATATTTAATGAATTATCCTTAGTTGATGATCAAGTTGTCTCCTTAGTTGTTACACAAGCATCAGGCCCTGATATGCTTGGTTTATTTAAGGATTTGATGTTCAACCAGATGTTGAGACATCCCATCAGTAGAGATTGTGCATAATCCTGTTGATTCAAGGAGTGAATCAATAAAAATAAAGCTGGATCTGTCTTTATTCTAGTAAGGTTCTTGGCAATATTCTAAGGCTAGAATGAAGTGCTGATGGAAGTAGAGATGAAGACAGTCTCTTGAATCAGCCTATTGGAGTGCAGCAGGATTGAAAGTTTCCTAGCAAGAAACTAAGGCTAGAATAGAGTGCTGATGAGAATGAAGATAAAGACAATCTGCTCTATAAGAGTATTGGAGTACATCAGTTGTGTTCTAGTTTCTACTAGAAGCACCTGACCTATTAGCTAGAAAGTTTCCTGGCAAGAAACTTGTCTAGAAGATGGTGTTGGTAATAGCACTGCTTGGGCCATTTTATTTCTTATCTAAGTGCATAGGAGCACATGACCTTAGTCATATTGGAGGTCAAGGATAAGTGGCAGTTATCTCTGACGTTCTAAAGAAGTATCTACTTAAGGAAAGCGGGAATCCTTGTGTAAAGATTTATTTTGTGTCCCTTCCTCATTGAAGAATCAAGCCCTGGCATGTTTGATTTCTCTTAAGAGGAGTTCATGAAGCAAATGCACTTCAAGGTAATTATTGTGGCACAACAAAGCAGGATTGAGGTTGTCTACACCATCTGGATGTCAAGCCTATGTTCTCTTGTTCTGACTAAGTGAAGAGAATCGTCTAAGTGGCAGAAGGAAATCCTGAACTCTCCAACAAGATGTCTTAACCAAAGTTGTGACATCAAGCAGTAACTTCAAGGCCTCAAGTGATGTTGTGGCACATCATTTGAAGATAAGTTGATCTTCTCAGGTGTGAATGGAAGTAATACTTCATCTCATGCAGTTTGCAGGAGCTGTGTGAAGGAGTAGATGCCTTGCTTTGGAGCAAGAAGAATTGAGACTTGAAGATCAAATTGGCCTGGTGGATTGGCAGATTCTCTAGAGCTCTGAAAGATGCTGAGTAACCAAATAGTGGCATTTGGTTATTTAAGTAGTGAGCCTTTAGAGAACTATTCTTGTGCAGAAGGGTAGTTATTTGAAGACCACAGAAGGTTCTGGGACTGTTCATGCTTGGAACTAATCACTCTTGTGCAGAAGGGTAGTTAGTTGAAGACCAAAGGAGGATCTGTTTCTGTTCATACATTGGAGCTTGTGGTAAAAGCCCTAAAGTATGTATGAAAGGTTACCTTCTCTTGAAGAAGTTCTTGATCAAGCTGGTGGAGCTGTGAAGATCTTCATTACTAGACAACAGTAAGTCCAGTATGGGCACATAAAGAACCATGAGATGGTGTGTCTGTGATATGAACCATCTGATATGTGAAGATCTCTTGTGGAACTTGTGATTCACTTCATGGCTAAGAAGTACTCTATCTTGTCATACGGGAGAATGATAAGGTAAAAAGACTGTCTTGGAGTATGATGTGAAGGTATTGAGTGCATTCTGATGTGATAAAGTCCCTATGCGGTGTCTATATTGTACTCAGCCTAAGACCAAAATACTTATGGAGAAGTGGTCTCTTCTGCTACAAGTAACTCTAGGAAGAGGTGAATCAGTTTGGTGCCTTCTCTCTGTATGAGTATAGAGTTGGTCATGAGAGGTAATGTGGTGATCTTGGAGCAGCTGTTATCAAAGATAGGGGTTGAGCTTCTATTTGATGGGTGTACTACTTGCTTGTGATTCAAGCAGTAAGTGAATGCGTTCAACATGTGTGTTGAACAGAGAATGAGTTCTTGAAGACATGAAGATGCGTCTTATGTTTTCCATTCATGTGCACTAGTTACCATTGATATGGGAGAGTTATACTTCTATCCAGGATCTGTTGCTACAAGAGTGCAGTTATGTGTCAAGATTGTTTGTGGATTCAAACAAATTTGGGACTTGATGAAGGCAGAATGTCAGACAAGATGTTGTGACATTGGGTTACTGCTCCAAGCTCATGGTGAAGATGACATGGTAGTCCTGTTGGGTCTGTCATTAGGTGACAAGGGATCAAGTCAGGTATTTGGGCCTCTATCCAAGTACTATATGACTAGTGAAGATGAAGATCAAGACACCATCATCCTTGATCTTGTGCATATGGAAGGATTTTCACTCTGACATCTTGGAAATTTTCTGTCAAAGCTGAAATCTGAGAAATCTTCCAGATAGGAATCCTGCAACTGCTTATGCTATGTGCTCCAGTATGGGTTGTTAATCAAGGGGTGTAAAGCTTCCTGTGTGAAGATGATGAAGTAATTCTTTATGTGCTTGGGTTCTCTCTTTCAGGGGGAGCAATGTTTATGCTAACAGGGGAAGATGTGTACCTGTTTGGTGTGTAGCTGCTGAAGTGGTGCAGTCCTTATTAGAGGTCAAGCATCCTGTGTATTTCTTGGGAAATGGTGAGATGATTATATGTACAGTTTGTGTTGAGCATATGTATGTACAAGTACTCCATTTATTGTCAAAGTTTTGACTAAACCAAGGGGGAGAAAAGAAAAAAAAACCACGACTGCTGATGAGGAAAGGAAAAGCATTGTTGCTGCCATGCTGGATGCAACAATCAAGGGGGAGCATGATAGTTTGTGTAAACTACTGCTGAATGTCCTAATAAGTTGTTTTAGCCAAAATTTGCCAAAGGGGGAGTTTGTTAGTTCCATGTCTATGATATAGAATTGTCCATGGTTGTATGATTGGCTAAATTATGGTAAAACATGACTCTGCACTAATGTTAAGCAGGATGTCATTACCATAGTTATGACATCGCTAAAGGAGCAAGCAGGAGCTGGTGAAAGAACTGCTGGTGAAAGAACTGTTGTGGAGTGGTTTAATGTGAATGTCATGCTGAATGTCGTGACATCCATCATGACACCCTTCTACTGTCATAACAGAACTACTGTAATGTGTGAGAAACATCAGGAGTAGTAATGCAGCAGGAGCTAGCAGGAGCTGATAACAAAACTGATGTCATGTGTTAAAATCTGGTGCAGCAGGAGCTATGAGCAGCAGGAGCTAACAAGAGTTTATGACAGAAGTGTTTTGGTCCTGTTGGATATTCCACATCAGTATGTACATGCCAAAGAGATTTGTTAGAAATAAAGTGCAGATTTAATGGGCGTTCACAAAAAGGATCTTTGATACTCTTTAAGGGAACTATAAAACATTTGTTTCTACTGTCATGGATGTCATTACCAAAGTAATGACATAGCTGTCTGGCACAGCAGGTGCTGCTATGTGTTAGCAGTAGCCACAACTGTTGGAGTTGTGAAGAAGCTCCTCACAGGCAGTGTGAGGTGTGCAGCCACAACAATGTGAGTTATGGTGAGTGAGGTGTGTTGTCATGTGTTTTAAGCAAGACATAGCTGCATGACAACAGAAGGAGCTGCCAATGTATATCTCTTAACATAATTGGTTTGGATTAATGAGACCATGTTGAAAATACCTCATCAGTAAATATGTCAAGGAGATGGATTAGGAACAAGAACATATTGTATTGGTATTCATAAAAGGATCTTGGAGACCTTTTAGGAAACTTGAATATACTTGTTTATAATATTATTCTGCAGAAGATTGGGAGAAACCATGACTGTCATGATGAAGACTCTGCAGAAGTGTTCAGCAGGGCAAGCTGGTCAGCTAAGAGAAAGTGAAGATGAATTTCATGACCAATGTTATGACATTGATCGTATGACATCAGACGGGTTGGGTTTGTTTTTCTGTTATGATACCTGATATATCTCAGGCTAAATATCAGGAAACATGTTATGACTCCTAAGTTATATCAGGAGAGATTCAAGGCAATGCTAACCATGCCATGACCTAATTGGACAACACCTTGAATTGTGGAAATTAGTTTTATTTTGTTAAAACTAATATTTGTTACTTCTACACAGCCCAAGCCCAGTCTACACGACTATAAAAGGAGGAGCAGAAGCAGAAGAAAAGTAAGCACTCACATCAAGAAAAACCATAGTGTAGAATAGAGGTCTAGGGTTTGAGAGTCCCTTGTGTTGTAAGTCACCCTTTGTATCATTTGATACATTGTGGTAGACATAATTGTAAGTGAAAAAGGCTAGTCTTCACGTATGAAGTTTGCTTAGGAATACTTGTACTCCAAGCAATTGTCTAGTGGATAATTGCATTGGATAGGTAGATTCTAGACTGGGTCTCACTCTAAGCTGTGAAGCAAGAGTTTGTGACTTCCTTAATCAAAGTTGTGAAGCAAGATCAAGGTGAGTATGAAGTGTCTCTTCATATTAAATTATGTAATTGTTTGATATCACTGTTATGTGATTGAGGGGGAGTGAGTGGGTATACTCAGGTACTATAGTGTCTCTAGGCTGAAGTGTCATTGGGTAGAGATTAAGTGAGAAGTGCAAACTGGAAGTTTGACTTTGAATTGATTCTACTAATAGTGAATTTCCTCCCTGGCTTGGTAGCCCCCAGATGTAGGTGTTGTTGATACCGAACTGGGTGAATAATTACTGTGTTATTTATCTTTCTACATTTACAATTCTGTACTTTAAATGGTTAGATAAATAGTATGACAGACTGCAGATGTCACAACAGAGGTCGTGACATTGGTCATGACATTGGGACAATTTAAAGAAATTTAAATTGGTCATGGTCTATCCTCATCCTTGTTGAGCAGAGATCAATGTTCTTGGAACACATGTGATTGTCGCTACCGCGAAAATATGGTGCCGGCAAAACAGAAGAGTCGCCACCTTTCGTTATTTATCCCACAGAAAGGGAAAGGAAACGATCGGAAAAACTTGACGAAAAGGTATAAGACAAGGTCATCGCAACCATGCCTGGGTTCGGGAGTCGGTTACGCAAGGGGAAGGTATAAGCACTCCTCACGTCCATCGTACTCGATGGGATCCATGCTTGTTGTTTTATCTGACGGGTTGGTTTTATCTATCTACCTATCAAGGCTGGTCTGAAAAGAAAAGAAAAATGACTCGGCAAAGCATCACGCTTTATGCCTACGTATTCTCGTCAGAGAACGAGAAATCAGAGTCAACGTAGTTCGGATAACTACGGGTAAAAGGAAGGTGGCTCGCCAATACGTCATTATTGTGCCTACGTACTCTCAAAAGATATGAGAGATCAGAGCTTACGTAGTTCGGGATAATACGGATTACGGGGGTTCAGATTCATCTGTTTTCCGAGTAGGGTTAACAAACAGTTCCAGCAGTTTGGTGTATGTAGCTCGCTCGTCAGAGACTCATGTGTTACTGTTTGTGGTAGAACTGAGATTTAACGACACTCTTTTCTTTAGAAAAGTTTTCCTTTGGGTTAAGGGCCCACGGGGAAAAAAGGTTTGAAGTTTGTTTTCTGTCTTTCACGGAAGAAGTGTTTTTTATGGATGTTTGTAGTCTGTACAGCTCTAGAGACTATGACCCGGGAACGAATGTGTCGCATATCGTCTAAAGGACGTATACTAAACACTCTAGACGATTGAGAGGAGACCGCTCAATTATCATTACCCAAATAGCTTAAGGCTCGTAACGCGCTTGTACCAACTTGCCTATATTACGTTTTTTTACTGTTGTTTTAGAGGGAGAAGAGAACGAACTCTATAGGGAAACTGTCAAGCCCTAATCTTTGTCATGCCAAGGATTCATCCTATGGTTGAGTTTTGAAACAGGGAACTCCTAGACGTTATCATGCATAGGTTTCAACCTAAAGTTCTATCATCACTTCCTCATCAAAGGAAGTAAAAGTCCTAGGGGATCATGTCAATGGGAAACAGACAACAGATAAAGCATCAGCTAACATCAGTAAAACAGATAGATAGTAAAGATGCACATGCGATGCAGCAATACAAGCAGAGGGAGACTCACTCAACCTCTAAGCAATCAAGCAAAGAAAACAATCAAAAACATACAAGCAAAGGGAGCTCAACTCAACCTTTCAATGCAAACACACAGATAAAAAAGAAAAACAACACACAAGCAAGGGGAGGATCACCTCAACCCTTAATGCAAACAAGCAGAGGGAGACTCACTCAACCTCTAAGCAATCATGCTCCTAGCCTAAAATATTCTAAATATGAACTTATTCTAATGCGTCAAGCAAATGTCAAACAAGGGAGAGAAACCAAAATGAGCAACAGGGAAGTCATCCCAAGCTACATCAGGTTGGAGGTGTATCGACATCGGAGTCCATCATGGGCTCAACCTCTTGAGGAATGCACAGAATCCAACCAAGGGAAGGATTAGGCTCTCCCAAGAGGGATCCTATGTCAATAGGATAGAAAACTGGGTATTAGTCCTAGATATCAATCTACGGTATCTGATTATAGTGTATCAACACAGAATGTCCATCTCAGGCTCAACCTGTTGAGGAATGCACAAAATCCAACCAAGGGAAGGATTAGGCTCTCCCAATAGGGATCCTAAGAAAAGGACTTGGATATGGATGACAATATATAAACCAAGGGAATATACCATGCCAAGAATGTCAATCCAAGGCTCAACCTCCTGAGGAATGCACAAAATCCAACCAAACGAAGGATTAGGCTCTCCCAAGAGGGCTCCTCATCAAGACTTGAAAGAGAAAGATAGTACAAACCAAAGGAATGTACTATATTGATGAATGTCAATTCAAGGCTCAACCTCCTGAGGAATGCATAGAATCCAACCAAGGGAAGGATTAGGCTCTCCCAGGAGGGCTCCTCATCAAGACTTTGAAGGGAAAGATAGTGCAGACCAAAGGAATGTACTATACTAGGGAATGTCAATTCAAGGCTCAACCTCCTGAGGAATGCACAGAATCCAACCAAGGGAAGGATTAGGCTCTCCCAGGAGGGCTCCTCTTCAAGACATGGAGAAAGAGGGTAGGGCAAAGCCCAGGGAAGAAATCACATAAGGGAAAGAAGGCACTACAACAACTTCCAAGAAAACCCTAAAGACTAGCTACAAGGATCACCTAAACTAGGGGAATCTAAAGCTCTATCGAGGCTTCAACAAGGTTCTAATGAGGTATCTACCTAATTTCTATTCTACCAAGAAAGGATATGAAACTTAGAATCATGTAATGGTCACTTAAAAGACTAATTTGTGAAGTTGTCCTAGTTAGGGTCACCTAAACCATAAGAAACTTGTAAAATGGGGAACTAATAGAAAATCAATTCTAAAATCTCAAGGAAAACCCTACATTATCCTACATGGGTTAAATATCTATGGTACAAAAACCAGGGGAAAAACCTACTCCTAAAGGTTCTAATAAAATCTAAATTCCAAGGGTGTGCTAAAGGGAAACCATCATGGAATGCTCCTAAAGATCTACCTCAAACTCCTACTTAGAATCATCTAAAAAATCACCACAAAAATCACCCAAACCTATCAAGGAGTCTATAACAAGCATGCAAAATTTCAACATCAAATTCCAAAGCATGAGCTAGTAATAAAGTCAGCAAGTAAACTACTCATTTTATGCATTTTTAATCAACTATTAAAAATAGAAAAATGGACATTAAATTGAAAACAACACCAAAATAAAATCCAAAGGCATGGAAAAATCAGAAATTAATCAAGGATCACTCACATATTTTTTCCATAATTTTCTGATCATTATTCTAATTAATATGAATTAAAATCAATCAAGACAATTAAAGAAAATAGAAAATGAATAAAAGAAATAAAAAGAATTCAGAAAATATCAGACTAGATCTATTGACCGGTCCAATGATCTAAAGGCCACGCGCGTGCCACCTCAATTAATAAAACGACGCGTTTTGATTAGGGGTATTGTGTGGTTTAGTTGACTAGCGTACACGGTACTCCCTAATCATATCCATTCAATGGAAAAGTATACTGATCCTATGCTTCAGGACGTGCCAACTCACCAAGCCCTAGTCAAACCAAATCCTACACGTTAGATGCTAAGACCAAGTCCACTGATCCAACGGTTCACCATCACCTTCTTCGTTTGAACTGAGACTAGGAGGGAAATCAAATCGTGGTGGCCAGAGAAGAGCTCCACCGTCTTCTCCGGCGAGAGAAATCATGCTCTGTGATCAAACTCAACTAAACTCAATGGAAATTACACAAATCCGCTCGCCTCTTCACACTAAACATCAAGATCCCTTCCATTTTCAATGATTCTTCATGAATGATCAAACACGATAATGAATAGAAAACTCACCATGTCCACAAGTGTCATCAAACTCCAAATTCTCTCCATAGAACTCTTCCTCACCTCTCAAGGATCACTCTGATCTATCCAATTCATCCTAACTCTCAAGAATCAAGCAAACACGAGTCCAAACAGAATTTGTATCATAACCTAAATCATCACTAATCTTCACCATTCCAATCCTAAAACAATCTATGTCATCTCTACAACCTAACCACATGCCAAATTCATTCTAAACATGCTTAAATCAAGAGGAATTTTTGAAAAGTAAAAACCTGTTCTGTAGCTTCGATTGAGGTGTTCTTGAGTGTGAATCTTGATGCCAAAACGTGCAGATTTCTTTACTGAAGCTTCCTGAATGATTCTTGATACTCAGAAGCTCTTGATTCTTCCTCAAACTCCAAAACCAATTCTTGCTCGAAAGCTCCAAAACTCCAACTGCAATAACTGTTTACTCTCCAAATGCTACCCAAAAAATGATCTGAACATGATCCTGAACTTAAATAGAAGCTATTTGGATCATAACCTGGCCCAATCATGGCCCAATTTGATTAATCCAAATTTCAATTTTTCTTCAATGTGCAACTATGGAAATCGTGTAACCTGGATCTGTTTCAGCTCAATCTTCACTCAAATGGCTTGCATAACACTCCTTGGATGTGAACGGATCAGATTAAAGGCTTGATTTGATCCTATGGTGCACATTGGTTATGTTACTTCAATTCTAAGTAACCTTTGAAATGTCCATGAATTATGACCCAAACCAAAAATGTGACATTTCCAATCCTCTCCAAATGCCTTTGGCATTCAAAAAATGCACAAACTTGTGAAGTTTGGCACAAAAATGAATTAAAATGGAATTTTCACTTTTCATGCCTTTTAATTATCTTTTTTCAAATTTCCTTCATACACTTCCATATTTAATCCATATCAATGGATGTTTGTGTCATGGTTAGACAAATAACACCATTTTGAACAACTTTCAAGTTGGTCAAAAGTTCATTTGAGGTGCCTAAGTTGATGAAATTGACCTATAACCAAAAATGACCTGTAATTCCAAATTCCCAAAATACCCTTATCTTGTAAAGCTCATAACTTGAGTTCTACAAATCCAATCATGGACTTCTAGTACTTTCTAGAAATCTTAGAAGATAAGGAACAACATTCATGTTGGCCAAAAGTTCATGAGAATCATCCTTCTAGGTCAAAAATGTCATGCATGTTGGTTGACTTTCAAGCTCCAAATTCACATTCCACTGATGACCTGTAACTTGTCTTGCTCATAACTTGAGTTCTATAAACCCTATCAAGGACTTCTAGTACTTAAATTAAAGTTATGACCATGCCTTACAACAATCATGTTGGGGTCAAGGTGAGATGAAAATTACATCTTGAGTTATGTGGTCTTGAAGTTAGGCACTAAACCAGGGGATTTTACACTATCAAGCATAGCAACCCTAGTCTAGGAACTCCTCACACTCTTGATTTATGATGAATTAACCTTGGAATCATCCCTTGGGCATATCAATACATCAATCCATGATCACATGGCTTTGGAATTAGGTCTCAACCTTCTTCAAATCATCAGTTGACTTAGGGTTGTCCAGATGAAACCCTAGTTGTACCCATCTTGGTAGATGCTTCATATCCTTTGCATATTGACCTGTCTAGGATTCAAAATGATCTTCAATGCTTCTCATGAACTCTCTCAAGGTTCTAGGTCCAACTTCAAGGCTTCAGAATCATCTGATGATCTTCCCACAACCCTCAAATTAGGAGATATACACACTTGGCTTCAACCACTCTCTCTGAGGATCTTTGGCTTCTCTGGTGAGGATATCAACCCTTGAATACTTGAATAAGGTTATCAGCTAGCTTCATAGCCTTGTGTAGCCCTGTATTGGTAGTCATACCTCTTAATCTCCTGCACACATGTCAATGCAATGCAGATGATAATGCTAGAATGAATGCAATGAAACACAAGCTAGATAAAGAAATGTTAGGCAAATTTTAGGGTGCAATAGTGATCTGCATACCAGGATTTCATATCTAATGATGATTCTAGTGAAGATAGGCTGACTTTTGATGAGCTTGCAGCTTCATATAAACAGATGTGTATCGGAAGTGCAGAAGTATGCCAACAAGGGGAGAAGCAAAAGAAACTCATAAAGGAGTTGAAGGCTGAGAAGAAAGAGCATCTTGAAACCATAGACTCACTCAATAGTGAGGTCAGGTTGTTGAATTCCAAACTTGATCAGATGTCAAAATCTATCAGGATGTTAAACAATGGGACTGACACTTTAGAAGAAATTATGCAAGTTGGTCAGAAAGCTAGAGACAAGTTTGGAATAGGTTTTGTTGGTGAAAAGGGACCCATCTTGGAGATCAAGAGGTATAAACCTGAGAATCATAGGGTAAACTGGATGTCAAGACCAATGTCACAACATCATGGGAAGAGAAACATGAACCAGACAAATAGGAAGTTCCAAAGGTGGAGGTGTCACTACTATGGAAGATTTGGACACATAAAGCCTTTTTGCTTCAGGCTGCATGGATTTCCCAGCCACACTCATCAAGTCAAACCCAAACAGGCTGCTCCTATCAAGAAACAAAGATGGGTTGTTACGGATGTGGCTCTAATAGCTCATACCTCTCTAAGGGTATCAGCCAAAGAAGACTAGTACTTTGATAGTGGATGTTCTAAACATATGAATGGAATGAAGAACCTATTGGTGGACATCAAACCTTATTCCACTAGTTATGTGACCTTTGGTGATGGAGCTAAAGGGGAAATCAAAGGTGTTGGAAAACTAGATTGTCCTGGTGTTCCAGACCTAGATAATGTTCTGCTGGTGAAAGGACTGACTTTAAACCTTATTAGTATAAGTCAACTCTGTGATCAAGGATTCAATGTCATAATCACTAAGGAAGAATGTGTTGTCACCAATGGAGAAAATGAGGAAGTCATGAAGGGGTCTAGACCTAAAGACAATTGTTACTTATGGGAGCCTAAAGATCTCATCATAGAAGATTCCAAAGGATGTGACCCTATTATATGTGGGTGTTGTGATGTTGATTGGGCTGGGAGTGCTAATGACAACACATCTAGTGGCAGATGTTCCAAACTGGTCTGGAGGAAGCCAATGTTAACTGAATACAATGTCATTCAGAATGTCATGACATTAAACTGTAACATTCTTAGTGCCATCCATATACCTAAGAACTCAAGTCAGCATAGCAGAACCAAGTACAATGATGACAGACATTGCTTTAGAAAAGATCTTGTGGAGCTTGAGGACACTGGATTATAAATTGCTGACATTATTACAAAAGTTCTTGAGCCTACTCAATTTGAAAATTTAAGAAGCAAGTTGGGAACTTGTCTCTATGAGGAATTATAGCAATTAATGGTTTTTGGAATTATATTTTGAATAGTCTAAATATTAGTCATTGGCTGATTGGTCAAAATTTTAAGTTCCCTCTTCTTTTGCAATCATATCATTCTAGCCCCTACACACGATACATTTGCTTCATTTGGTGCCCATACCACTTCTTCATCTTCCATACCTCCTTCAACCACCGCTGAAGACTTTTTCTCATACTGTCAAAGTCATCTGAAATGTATCAACAACCAAACTCTATCTCTCCCAAGAAGATGTCCTCAATTTCTTATCCGGATTCTAGAACTGACCCTATCAACCCTAACCAGGTTCTTGAGGTGGCACCTCTGCGAATGTTGACTCCAGAAGGTCTAAGTGTGAAGAAGCCACGAACTCCACATGCAAGAAGACCCAAAGTATTAGTCTCAGGTCAAGCTCCTCACACTTTATCCTCCATCCCTCAGGAGGATACCAATAGGGAAGGTTCTAGGTATGTCCACAACACTATTGAAAATTTGGTATCTAGGATATTGAATGAACCACATGATGTGCCTAGGATATTGTCGCTACTGCGAAAATCGGCGCCGGCTAAACAGAAGAGTCGCCACCGTGCGTTATTTATCCCAACGGAGGGAAAGGAAACGCTCAGAGTAAACCTACTGCAAAGACGGGAAAGGAATGGTCATCGCAACCAAAACCTGGATTCGGGAGTCGGTTACGCAAGGGGAAGGTATTAGCACCCCTCACGTCTGTCGTACTCGACGGGATCCACGCTTGTTTTCGGGTATGGATTGTTATTTCTATCTACTCTACAGGTATGGGGGTAAAAATAAAATAAAATGACTCGGCAAAGTATCACACTTTATGCCTACGTATTCCCGTCTGGAACGAGAAATCAGAGTCAACGTAGTTCGCCTACCTACGGGAAAGGAGGGGAAGGTTGCTCGCTAGGATATCGCATCCTATGCCTACGTACTTTCATACAGCATGAAAGATCAGAGTAAACGTAGTTCGGGCCACGTACGACACAAGCTTGTCTTGATTGTTTTTATTCCTTCTGAAAAAGGGTTTCTGATTACTGGTCCAAGCGGACAAAAATGACGTTTTGATGAGTTCACATTCTTTTACGGAAGAAGTGTCTTTTATTGTGTTTGAAAGATTTATTGTGTTTTTCTGTTTGTTTTGAGAAAGAAGAGACAGAACTCTAACCTATGGTTGCGAAGGGAATCAAACTAACCTAATGTTATCATGCATGGGTTAAGACCTAGTGTCTATCATGCTCCTCTACTGCACAGAGAGAAACAGAGATCCTAAGGGAATAGACGGAAACAGAAACAATAGCAGATATATATAGTAAAGCAGTAAAATGCATGGTTGCAACAATACAAGTGAGGCAAGGGAGTCCCACTCAACCTCGAACCTAGAAAACAATAGGCAAAAGTGAATAGGATTCACTTTCAACCCAACAAGTTAAACAGCAAACAATACAGTCAAGAAAACCAATCAATACATCAGAAATAAGCAGCAAAAATAAACAGCCACAGCAGCTCTGCATCAACACCTATCTTCAAGTCATCTCCAAACAGCTACAAGCTTCAACAAGCATCAATCTCTATCTCCACAGCCTTCAAGCAAGGTCTCTGATTATTAGCCTTCCATCTGCAATGGCTTTTCTTCAAGTCTCAATCTCCAGGATGAACATCATTCAACCAGACGAAATGAATGAATGTTAGACAGTCAATTACCTACCAAGGGTGGTTCATTAACTGTTAACATTATACAGACAATTTTCCCTCAAAAGTTCTATCTTTCAAATACATTCACTGATCCTTCCAAAGGAAGGAGGTGGATATTTGAAAGAGACTTTGAATCATAGAGAAAGGATGGATGCAGACAAGGCATTCCATGTTTGAGAAACAAGCTTTCTAATCTAGAGCTCTGCCTAGCTCCTAAACCCTAGGCTCCTCAACAGCTGCCAGCAAAGGAATCTCCTCTTCACTCTGGAAGTTGGTCTTCAAGCTCTAGATCTCCAATGGCTTCATCATCACAAGTCTTCAGCTCTCCCAATCCCCAAGCAAACCCAATACCCACACAGACAAATCATAATCCCCAGAGAGGGCACACCACACCATTCAAGCAAATATAGACAGTACTAATAGCAGTAGAGGAATCCTGATATTCTCTAAAGGATCTAATAACTACCCCTAATCCCTATAGTCCCATACCCCAAAGATTCAATCTCTAACTCCTAAGGGAAATGAACTAATTCACCTATGTTATCTCCTAAACCCTAATTTTGTTCATGTTATTCACACCTAATCAAATCTCCTAAAATTAAGTCCTAAAAATATGAACTAAATTTTATATACAAGTTGAAGTTCTACACTAAACAACCTAAAAAGAATGGATTAAAAATATAAAAGCATTTAATCAAACCAAAATTGCCAATTTCATGCATCAAACAAAACCATTATTTACACCTATTTAAAAGAAAAATATGCCAAAAATATGAAAATAAAATGAAATGCCAAAAATTTTTATGTGATATTTTTCTTGACAAAATTATGAACACTATGCAAAAACAACCAGTTAAAAATAAGCATTTTCCAATTTTATATGATTTTTTAAAGGTGTTAAAAATATAAAGGAATTAAAAAAACACAAAATAGAAATAAAATGGGGAGGGGTGTTACTAGAAAGTTCGCCCAGTTATTATCCCCAGATGGGCCACAAGGGGGAGGCGCGCATAGCAATTGGCGCTAGGCCCAGTTGGTTCAGAAAACAAATGAAAAATAAAAGAAAAAAAAACATTAAACTCCCGGTGCAAAAAGCAACAGAATCACGTGTATTTTATTGGGCTTCTCAAAAGGGGGGGGGGCGATAACAAGGATTGGATCAGGCCCATTGGTGCGTTTTAAGTGAAACGCATCGTTTCACTTGGAGATTTCCCTCCGTTTTCTGATTCAAATGTGGACCGTCAGATGGGATTAATTAGTCAAATAACCAGGCTTGATCCAACGATGGATAGCCATCGTCCCCAACTTGAAAACCCTAACCTGAAATTTCTCATGCCATGCACAAACCTTCTACGCCTCTGTTCTCTCTCGTTTCTTCATGGATTCCTTCGATGTCAATAGCAAAAATGATCTCCTTCTTCCCCTCTACACAGCCATATCCTTAGTTCCTTCTAAAACTCAGCCAAACTCCAAACCCGATAGGTGTAACAGTTAGGTTCCACCATAATCAACTGATATCAAATCTCCCAATGCTTGCTCAATTCTATCCTAACATGCTCTACATCTCACACTGATCCTTTCAAGCTATTAACCTACGATTATCGCGCTTTAATCTAAGAGTTATAAGCCTTAACAGTTCTTGCATTCCATTAACAACCTTCATGAAAACTCTCCAAACTTTGTGGAATTCATCATCTAACTTAACTTAACCATTCTATGCTAACAAATCACTAACATGCTAGCTAAATCATGCAATTCGAGTAGAGATACCAACCTGGTTCAAAATGAAGAAACAACTATGGAACTCCTTGATCCAATGCTTGCAGTGATTTGAAACTGATCCACACACTCCAACCTTGATTCTGTATGCAAAGGTTCTGACTCAAACTTCTTGGATCTTGTGATTCCAACTTCTTGCACCTTGGATGATGGAACTTGTATGGCACGATCCTTGCTCAATTCAGCCAAATTCTTGTGTGAATTGTGATCTATGGATGATGGTGATGAAGACCAGATCAAGAAAAATGGAAATTGGTAAAGATTTGAGAGAGTTTGAATTGATTTTGCAAATTGGAAGAATTGTGTGAAACTTGTGTTTTGATCAATATGAATCACCAACCATGGCATGAAGATCTTCATATCAATATATAGATGAGGTTAGAAACTCCTAGAAGCTTGGAGAAACTTCCCATGCACAATTTCCCTTGAATTTTGATTATGTAACTTCCATTATAAGTAACCATGAATAACTTTCAAAACTTGAACCAAACTCAAAATTCCACTTTTGCCAATGTTCTCAAAATGATTTTTCCAATCAAAATGACCTATAATTTCACCTCATTTGGCCAAACTATGAAAAATCTCATTTTTTAGGTCATTTTTATTCATTAAATCCACCAATTTTGAAACCTTGTGCTATGAATCTTTAAAATCTTTCATGGTCACTTTTCTAGACTCAAAATGTCATTTGGAACAAGTTTTATGTTGTGAAGTTTTCCATTTGAAGCTTCCTTGTATGAGTTTTGGGCATAGGCTTGAAATGACCTGTAATTCTTAGATGACCAAAATACCCTTTGCTTGCCAAGACCATATGTAGAGTTCCACAAATCATATGAAGGCATACCATACCATTATAGAAAGATAAGACAATGAGGAACAACTCTTATGTTGACCAGAAATTCAATTGAAATCTCCTTGAGGGGTAAAAATTGCTTGGAAGTCAAGTCACTTTCACAGACAAAATTTCAGATACCTCAGATGACCTGTAACTTGCAAGGACCATAACTTGAGTTATATAAATCTCCTTAATGTCTTCCACCACTCAAATTAAATTTCTTGAGATCCTCTACAAGTTTCATGTTGGCTAAGGATCCATTTGAAGCTTTCATTTTGACTTATCTTGCTTGGAAATTTGACCTAAATTAGGGGATTTTACACAGAAACCCTAATTTAGAAACTCCTCTTCTCCTTGATTTCTCTTGATTTCTTCTTAGCAAAACAACATATCCTTATTTGCATGTCAAATGATGAACCCCACATCTCTCCAATAAACCTCAATGCCTTTCAATCAATCAATTGACCTAGAGTTGACCCAGGGTTGACCCAGATGAAACCCTAGTTGACTGTCTTCAACTGCAATTCTTGTGATCACACCAATGACTTGTCTCCTTCTCCAAATGACTTTCTAAGTCTCCCATGATGCCCACATACTCTCCATGCTCAGTCCACAGCTCACAACATCTTTGATGATCCCCAGATACCCTCAGCTAGGAGATAGATGCACTGCTTGATCCATTGACTTCTCAGCTTTCAAATTCTTTCTGATGACTTGAATGAGATTGAATTAGAATAATAACCTCTTGATAGGCCCATAGAAATGAGAATAGTGCTTGGTCCCTATTGGATGATTTGCTATGCTATGCTATGCAGATGATTAGACTATGTACATGACTCTATATGCAAATGCTAATGATATTGAAACATAAACCAAGTGACTAAGGTTGAGCAAATTTTAGGGTGCAACAGCTGCCCCTATTCAAGCGACTTGGACCCGATTGGGTGAAGAGCGCACGACCTTCAAACATTCGCGGTACGAGACGGTTGAATACTAAGAACCCGAAAATTTGCCAACCGCAAAAATGAACTACGCCACTGCTTGGGGATTATTTCATCAGCCTGAAAAGCTTCTCTCAATGCAAGAATAAAATTTTGCTTGTCTACGTTATGACTCTATCCGCTATCAACTCGGAAAAACTTCAACAACTTTGCTGGGGATGGCTCGTCTGCCTTCTCATTAGAAATAAATTGTCCACGTTAGGACTAAACCCTTCCACGTTAGGAATAACACCATCCACGTAAGGAATAACACCGTCCACGTAAGGAATCATCTCTTCTGCATCTGTCCACGTCAGGACTAAACTCTTCCACGTGAGGAATCACCTTTCCATATTAGGAATAAACTCTTTTGTATCTGTCCACGTCAGGACTAAATTCTTCCACGTTAGGAATAAAATCTTTCCACCTTAGGAATACCTCTTCTTTTCCACGTAAGGAACCACCTCTTTTTTCCATGTAAGGAAACCAACTTCTCTTCTAAATCTGTCCACGTCAGGACTAAACTTTCCACGTAAGGAATACATCGCTCTTCCACGTAAGGGATCACCTCTTTTTTCCATGTAAGGAAACCACAATCTTTCCGATTTGTCCACGTAAGGACTCCCTTCTTTCCACGTAAGGAACCCGTCTTCTTTCCACGTAAGGAAACCAATTTTCTTCCACGTAAGGAATAAAATTCTTGATCTGTCCACGTCAGGACTCCAAGCTTTCCACGTAAGGAATACGATTTTATTCGATCTGTCCATGTAAGGACTTCAATCTTTCCACGTAAGGAAACAATCTTTCCACGTCAGGAATGCCATCTTTTTCCACGTAAGGAAACACCTCTGATTCGTCCACGTAAGGACTCACATTTTTTCCACGTAAGGAAACCGTACCTTTCCACGTAAGGAATACTATGTCAACCTGTCCACGTAAGGACTCCACTCTTTCCACGTTAGGAATGCAATCTTTCCACGTCAGGAATACATCGTCCACGTTAGGACCCACCTTTCCACGTTAGGAACAACTCTTTTCTTGCTTTGTCCACGTAAGGACTCCAGTTTTTTCACGTAAGGAAACCGCTTTTCGTCTCGATTTGTCCACGTCAGGACCCACCTCTTGACTCGCTGAGGAAATAAAACTTGTCCACGTCAGGACTCACATCTCAACCTGCCGAAGTAATAGAACCTGTCCACGTCAGGACTTGCGCGTCTTTGACTTGCTGAGGAAATAAAATTACTGTCCACGTCAGGACTCATGCTGCATCAACCCGAAGGGAGATAAACCTGTCCACGTCAGGACTTGCGCACCTTCGACTGGCTGAAGAAATAAAACTTGTCCACGCCAGGACTCATGCACCTTTGACCCACTGGGGAAGTGAGACTTGTCCACGTCAAGACACTCCCTTTGCCAACACCATGAAGAAGGATAAATTTGTCCACGTCAGTACTCTTGCATCTTGTCATCACAAAGAACTACAAACTTGTCCACGTCAGGACGCACCTTTCACCATTACGAATAAAGCTATCTGCTGGAAATAAATGGTCCACGTCAGGATTCCAACACGAAGAGTAACCAATTTCGTCCACGTCAGGACCTCACACTCAATCAATACCGAGAACTTGAATCAGTCCACGTCAGCACTAACACATATCATCACCTGGAAGAAATGTCCACGTCAGGACTCCACATTCCAACAATTCTAAGAAATCAAACCTGTCCATGCCAGGACTAGCGCCTCTTATCAACCATGAGGAAATAAATCTATCCACGTTAGGACCCCCACTTTTCTAGCACAAAGAAAACCTGTCAAGCAAATTATCCACGTCAGGACTCATCCTTCCATTGATCCCAAACCACAAAACTTCTTAGCACTGACGTGACAGCGACCTCGAAGCGGACTCCACTGGGGGATATTTGGAAATCAAACTACTGGACGCCTGCCCTGATAACCGGTGGCAGCCTCTGAAATTCTGGTTCGGGAAACCCTTTGATGACAAATAACTCTGCTTGGGGCAAGGAGATATTCATCTTGGTAACTCCGGCGGGGAAAACAAGAGAAATTCATACAAACAACTCCGTTCAGAGACAAAGAGAACTTCATCATGATAACTCTGTGGGGAAATAAGGCCAATGCTGACACTTCCTGGAATGTCTCACGTCGAGACCTCGAATGTTTAGTAATTCATTTGAGCAAGAGCTCCTTCCACCTGCAAGAGAGCAATACTTGAAACAAACGGTTAGCCGACCTGGTTCATGTTTCAAAATGCATGTGTTCGATACTGACGCAATGCTCCAATCGACATGGAAATGCTACGCTTTTATTTGGTGGATGCAAGTATGACACTATATGCCGATGCCAATGCAGACTCGAACTGCTGAGATACAGGAGCTGCTCCAGCAAAATAAATGCTGAAGACAATGCCGACTCCGTTGGGGATAGCCATGTGCTACAGAATTATTCCAGCAAAATAAATGCTGGAAGAGTGAAGTCGACCCAGCTGGGAAATTGGGAACTTAAACCAAGCACCTCATTGAAGGAACACCCTGCTGGGGAATATATCTCTGCTGGAGAATAGCATATGATCCTGGTATGATCGAACTTCCGCTGGAGAGTGAACTGATATCACACGGTATTCTGACAAAATAAATGTCCGGACCCACACCAACTCTGCCCGGGAAAGTCTTAATCTTCGAGCTCCACTGGGAGGAATGAAAACACTCGTTGAAAAGAGAACTCCACTGGGGATGGGATGACTCTCTTGGGGAAACCAATTGACTCCGCTAGGGGAGCATAAATGACCCTGTGGGGGAAGGTAAACTGCCTGAATACAACTCACCAATATTAATCCTCTGTGGCTAAACCACTCTGCTTGAGATGCACTGTCTGAATACAACTTTCAATCTTGGAACCGCCAAACTCTGCCGAGGATAAACGCCTTTGCTGGAGAATGCCCTTTGGATAAGCTACGACTAGCTAGGGAATCTGATCCTTCTTCATTGAGGAACATTATTATCTCGGAAGCGGGACCTGCATGAGGATCGAGTCTTTTGTTACGAGCTTCTGGTCCATACTGCAATCTTTTAATTATCTTCCTCGTACGGCTATGAAACCTGCAACAACACAAACGAGACAAGACAAGCCTATGCAACCAAATCTATTCAGGTTAGTGACGTCATTTTCAGTTAATTCAAAGTTTTAGCAATTGTTGGCAAGGGCCAGCGGCGTTATGCACATGCTAATTTCATCAAACTCAGGCGTTTGTCATGCACAAAACAGTAAAGAACCAACATCAAATACTGAATAACATATTTTATTGATTGGGCCCCTGAATGGGCGGAGTTTTTGTACACGGGATGTAACTCCTGAAAAGAGGAAGCTACGCAAAGCAAATATACAAGTATGCACAGGAAACATAAATATATTGACAAATTAGATTTGTACACATGTCGGCAACGGGATGCAGACGAACACCACGAACTGATCCTCCTATGACTCGTCCGACTCTAATGCTTTCCCGGTATCCACACTTCCGAAGAGATTGTATCTGATAATCGACCCCTCAGGCATATTCTCCCGCACTGATGCTCAATGCAGTATCAAATTTGGACCGCAGTCATTTGCTTTTCAAATCCCTAACTTTTGCGTGAGCCGCCCTTTACGGGTTTTCAGTTCACCGGGATACCCCTTTTTGCCGAAGCCGCCCAGTGTAGGTTTTCGACTTCGCGGGTGTACATTTTTTCAATTTTATCCCTAACTTTTGCCTGAACCTTTCATTCTGTTTTTGGTTCGCCAGGATGCCCCCTTTTTTCCTGGACTCTCTTTTTTCGTCCAGCGGGTCAATTTTTAAGCAAAGTATTTTTTAACTGCGTCCGAATTCACAGGCGACGTAAAGTCTTCACCGTCCATGGTGGACAACAATAACGCCCCCCCTGAAAAGACTTTTCTGACAACATATGGCCCTTCGTAATTGGGGGTCCACTTGCCCCTGTGATCTGCCTGCGGCGGGAGAATCCTTTTCAGCACAAGGTCGCCCGTCTGAAAGCTTCGCGGATGTATCTTCTTATCATATGCTTTCTTCATTCGGCTCTGGTACAAACGACCGTATGCTAGAGAAGCTAGCCTCTTCTCATCCATCAAACTCAGTTGGTTCAACCTGTCCTTCACCCACTCTGCCTCATCTAATTGAACATCTCGCAATACCCTCAGAGAAGGGATCTCAACTTCCAATGGTAGCACAACTTCCATTCCGTATACTAATGAGAACGGGGTTGCCCCGGTTGATGTGCGTACCGTCGTACGATAACCGTGCAAAGCGAAAGGTAGCATCTCATGCCAATCCTTATAGGTCACCACCATCTTTTGAACGATCTTCTTGATATTCTTATTGGCTGCTTCGACAACGCCATTCATCTTGGGTCGGTAAGGGGAGGAGTTGTGATGTTCGATCTTGAAATTCTGACAGAGCTCCTTCATCATTTTGTTGTTCAGGTTTGAACCGTTGTCCGTGATTATCCGCTCGGGGATCCCATATCTGCAAATTATATCTCTCTTGATGAACCTGGCCACCACCTGCTTAGTTACATTTGCATAAGACGCCGCTTCCACCCACTTGGTGAAATAATCGATTGCTACTAGAATGAACCGGTGCCCATTAGAAGCTGTCGGCTCGATCTTTCCAATCATATCGATTCCCCACATCGAGAATGGCCATGGCGATGACATCACATTCAGAGGACTCGGAGGCACATGGATCTTATCAGCATAGATTTGGCACTTGTGGCACTTCCTCGCAAACTTGAAACAATCAGTTTCCATGGTCAGCCAAAAATAACCTGCCCGTAGCAGCTTCCTCGTCATAGCATGCCCACCAGCATGCGTACCAAAGGTACCCTCATGTATTTCCTCCATGAGCAGCTTTGCCTCTTTCTCGTCTACACAACGCAACAGCACCAAGTCGTGGTTTCTTCTGTATAAGACACCGTCTGGATTCAAATAGAAATTACCCGCCAATCTCCTGAGAGTTTTCTGATCTTGACTGGATGCCCCAGCCGGATACTCTTTGTTCTTCAGGAAATTAAGGATATCAAAATACCACGGTTTGTCGTTGGATGCTTCGTCAATAGCAAACACAAAGGCAGGCCTGTCAAGCCGAGAGATAATGATTCGGGGAGCCTCGTTCCAAAAGTTGACTTTGTACATGGAAGACAAAGTAGCTAGGGCGTCAGCCATCTGATTTTCTGCCCGCGGTACATGATGCAATTCGACCTTGTCAAAGAAAGGAAACAATCTCCTTGCATAGTTCATGTAATGTATCAAGTTGGGATGACGTGTCTCCCATTCTCCTTTTATCTGATTCACCACCAGAGCTGAGTCTCCGTATACGTCCAGATTTTTGATTCGCAAATCAATGGCTTCTTCAAGCCCCATTATGCAAGCTTCGTATTCGGCTTCATTATTGGTAACTGCAAAGGTCAATCGAGCAGTGAACGGGATGTGCGACCCGTGTGGAGTGGTGATGATTGCCCCTATTCCGCTACCATAAGCGTTCACAGCTCCGTCAAATATCATCTTCCACTTGGATCCCAACTCTGGTCCTTCGTCTGGCAACGACTCTTCGCAATCTTTCATCTTTAGGTACATGATATCCTCGTCAGGAAAATCAAACCTCATCGATTGGTAATCATCAATTGGCTGCTCATCCAAGTACTCAGACAACACACTCCCCTTTATAGCCTTTTGCGAGACATATTGGATGTCATATTCAGTCAAGACCATCTGCCAACGGGCAATTCTCCCTGACAACGCCTGCTTTTCGAATACATATTTGATAGGATCCATCTTCGAGATGAGCATGGTTGTATGATTCAGCATGTACTGCCTCAAACGCTTGGCGGCCCAGGCTAGCGCGCAACAAGTTTTCTCAAGCATTGAATATCGAGATTCACAATCTGTAAATTTCTTACTCAAGTAATAAATTGCATGCTCTTTTCTTCCTGTCTCGTCGTGTTGACCGAGAACACAACCCATGCTTCCCTCAAGAACTGTCAAATACATAATCAAGGGTCTCCCTGCCACTGGGGGTATCAAAATAGGAGGCTCCTGCAAATACTGCTTTATTTTATCGAACGCCTTTTGACAATTTTCGTTCCACGTTACAGCTTGATCTTTCTTCAACAGCTTGAATAATGGCTCACACGTGGCAGTTAGGTGAGAGATGAACCGAGCGATGTAGTTCAACCTCCCTAAAAACCTGCGCACCTCTTTCTCTGTTTTAGGCGTCGACATTTCTTGAATTGCTTTTATTTTAGTAGGATCAACCTCTATTCCTCTTTCGCTTACGATAAACCCCAGCAGTTTACCCGATCTCACCCCGAAGGTGCATTTGTTAGGGTTCAGTCTCAGCCTGAACTTCCTAAGCCTTTTAAATAACTTCAGCAGATTCACCAGATGCTCATCCTCCGTCTGGGATTTGGCAATCATATCGTCAACATAAACTTCGATCTCTTTATGCATCATATCATGGAAAAGAGTCGTCATCGCACGCTGATACGTTGCCCCAGCATTCTTCAAACCGAAGGGCATCACTTTATAACAAAATGTTCCCCAAGGCGTTATGAAAGTAGTCTTCTCCATGTCCTTTGGCGCCATTTTAATCTGATTATAGCCTGAAAAGCCATCCATGAAGGAGAATACGGAGTATTGAGCAGTATTATCAACTAGCACGTCGATATGCGGAAGTGGAAAATCATCCTTTGGGCTTGCTTTATTCAAATCCCTATAATCCACACACATTCGAACCTTGCCATCTTTCTTTGGCACTGGTACGATGTTAGCAACCCATGAGGGATATTTTGTCACAGCCAGGAAACCAGCATCCCACTGTTTCTGGACCTCTTCTTTGATCTTCATTGCCATATCTGGTCTAGTTCTGCGAAGCTTTTGTTTGACCGGCGGGCATTCTTCTTTCAATGGAAGACGGTGCACAACCATATCTGTATCAAGCCCTGGCATGTCTTCATACGACCAAGCGAACACATCCCTATACTCTCCGAGCATTTCAACCAGTCTTCGCTTGATATCGCTCTGCAGCACGGCTCCGATACGAATATTCTTTTCAACCCCTTCTGACCCCAAATTAATAATTTCGATGACCTCTTCGTGAGGCAGAATGACTCTTTCCTCTTGTTTCAACAACCAAGCCAGTTCTTCAGGAACGTCACTATCTTCGACAACCTCTTCTTCGGCCTAAAATACCGGGTGTTCAAAGTCGGGACGAGTCATTGGTGGTTCAAGGATGTCATCTGAAAATGTTTTCCTACAAAAAGAACGGTTAAATGCTTCAAAATGCGTATAAAGCGAATAACCACGTTGCCATTTTATTGAAAAATAAAGAACAGAAAGACAGAGATTACAATATTTGCACATGAAAAACGCCTTTTATTTAATGATAAACACGCAATGTTCATAACAGCACAGCCCTAAGCAAATCCTGATGCCCCGGGCAAGACATCAGATTGTTCAACAATTAATAAAACAAATCATTACTGTTTAAGAGTCACAGGAACAAGCTCCTGAATAGACCAGTTGCACAATCCCTGTCCTGGCGTGCTGGGCTGAATCCAAGCGTCCATATCGCAATCGCTGTCTCCTTCGTCAGACTCTGAAGCAGCGTTGATGGTTTCATGGCATACTCCACTGGCAGAGATGGTTATTGGCCCTCTGAAACAGGGTGCTCCCACAGCAGGTGTTGATGACGACGGTTGGTACCCCAGTCCAAACCGGTCCATCTTCACAGGAATGTCCAGCACTTTGCCCCAGCCCTTTGCTTCTCCTGCCTCCACCAGAGCTTGAGCTTCTTTATACGACGAGACAGCTATTTCCGACACTTTGCTCGGCCCGGGACCTTTGTCCTTGATACGCAACCCTTCAAATGCCTGGCAGGGTGTTTCGTGGATCTCTCCATCGACCTCCACATATTTAAATGACGACAGATGGCTGACCAGGATGTCTTCTTCTCTGCATATAGTGACCACGCTATCTCCTACCATATATTTCAACTTCTGATGCAGGGTAGACGTGACTGCCCCAGCCCCATGAATCCAAGGTCTCCCGAGCAGGCAACTATATGCAGGCTGGATATCCATGATATAAAACTCAGTTGCAAACACCTTCGGCCCCACTTGCAGAGGCAATGTTATCGATCCAAAGACTGTTCTCCGCGTGCCATCGAATGCCCTGACTATCAAGTCACTGGGCGTGCACAGGATTCCTCTGACATCTAGCTTCATCATCGCTTTCTTGGGCAGCACATTGAAAGACGATCTGGTGTCTACCAAGACATGCGACATGACTGATCCTCTACACTCGACAGATACGTGCAGCGCCATATTATGATCTCTCCCCTTCGGGGTCAAATCGAAGTCGGTAAAGCCCAAGTTGTGGCCTGCATTCACATGTGCTAATACTCCCTCCAGCTGATTTACGGAAACATCCTGGGGTACGAAGGAAGTATCCAGGACTTTCAGCAATGCATTTCTGTGAGCTTCAGAATACAATAGTAACGACAGGATAGATATCTTTTACGGTGTCTGCTGCAGATGCTCCACAATCTTATAATCACTTTTACGGATCAAGCGCATGAACTCTTCCACATCTTTCGATGCCGATGTTTTTTCGCTTGCCTGCACAGGAACATTCTCAACCATCTTCCCCTTTCCCTTTGCCAGTCTTTCGGCCTCCACTTCAGGCGATACGAAGATCCTACCACTCCTTGTCATACCTCCTGAACCAACAACGTTGTCCACAGTCTCGGCTGGCTGCTTATTAACATCAATTTTTATTCCTCACAATACACTTCCAACCCATATGACCATGGGACTGCCTTTGTATTCTCGTACGGGATTGGTCCGGCCTTAGTGATAGTGATCGGCGGTCGCTGAACCGGTGCGGTTATAGTGATTGTCTTTCGAGGAATCGTTACAGTAGCCACATCACTCTGATTATCTGCTAATGCCCCTGCAGGCTCTTCAGTTGCTGCTCGGTCAAACTGCAATGTGCCTCCATCAATTAAAGCCTGAACACCTTTCTTCAAATCATCACACCCCCCAGATAGGGCCCAACATTCCAAACAATACTCGTCACAACCTGGATAGACACCCCTCTGCAATAATCTGCTTGTTATCTCGCTCAGCGGCGTCTTTAAATCATCGACATTCGTAATCAGGTTCAACCCTTCCTCAGTTAGAATGGCGTTTGCCCCACGATTAGGCATGGGCTTCTGCACTATATTCGGCCCTGCTGTTCCGAAATTGATAGCTTTATTGTCCAAAAGATCTTGCACAACATGCTTAAAAGCATGGCAACCCTCTATATCGTGGCCCGGAGCCCCAGAGTGGAACTCGCAGTGCCTGCTTGCATCATAGCCATACGGAGGAGTTCCCGTTATAGGTGCCAGAGTTCTCTTCTCTACCAAATTCAGATCCAACAGCGTCTGTAACAAATCTGCATAGGTTGAGGGCGGCTTCTCAAACACTCTCCTTGGTTTACCACCCTGGAATCTTCGTTGAGCAGGCTGTGCCCCCTGCTGTGGCTGCTGCTGCTGCTGTTGTTGTTGCATTGGCTGCTGCTGAAACGGTTGTGGTTGTTGAAATGGTGGTTGTTGATATGGAATAGTAACACTCGCCACCTGCTGCGGCTGATTATATTGGTTTCGTCCTCTGCCTCGGCCTCGGCCCCCAAACACTGCGCTTGCATCGCCCTGACGGCACCTACCAAAAGCCTTTCTATTGCTGCCAGATGCGGTCGATTCCTCAGCCTGGAATCTGCCCTGTTTAATGTTGTTTTCAATCTTTTCTCCCATTAGAATTAAGTCTGAGAAACTGGCCAAAGATGTGTGAAACAACTTGTCATAAAACATGCCTGTGAATGTTCCGATGAACATGTCATTCATTTCCTTGTCTTCTAGAGGAGGACGGACCCTGGAAGCCATGTCGCGCCATCTTTGCGCGTATTCTTTAAAGCTCTCACCCTTCTTCTGAGACAGCGCTGTCAATTGGACCCGATTGGGCGCCAAGTCGCTGTTGTATTTATAGTGAGCTACAAATGCCTCTGCCAGTTGCTTCCATGTCTTTATATTGGTTGGCTCCAACCCCATGTACCACTCTAGGGAAGGGCCCGACAAACTATCTTGAAAGAAATGCATTAGCATTCTCTCATCAGTTGAGTACGCAGACATCTTTCTGTAGTAAGCCCGCACGTGCACTTTCAGACAAGTGTCCCCTTTATACTTATCAAATGCAGGAGCTTTGAATTTGATTGGCACCCTCAAGCCAGGTACCAGACCCATCGTTGACATGTCTAGGCCCACAACACTTTGGTTCAGGACCCCCCTCATCTGCTCTTCTAGCATTCTGATCTTCTGGGAGTCATCCATCGGTCCCCCGAAACCTCCGCCGGAGAAAGCGTCCTCCTGCTGATCTTCCTGCCACATACCATTCCCAGCTCCATACCCATCGTATCCATTATTGCGGCCAACTCTAATCTGATTCATCACCGGGCCTCGCCCTCTGTTGCCGTATCCCAGAGCAATTCCAGCAGGTCCGAAAGTCGTTAATCCAGCGCTGTTTCCATTTCCGAATCCTCCGTAACCCTGATTGGTCACACCAAAACCGTCCTGCCCAAAGCCTTGAGCATTGAAACCATATTTCCCAGCATTATCGAAACCCTGATCATTGAATCCGAATCCAGCATTGCCGAAGCCGTTGCCTCCCATATTATCACCCAAGTTGATATCACCAAGCCCAACGTTATGGACAGCAGTCTCGTTCCCAACTCCGACGTTACCGTTCCCAGCAGCGGTAGCGTTGTTGACATTAGCAGCAGGTATATTGACTACAGGTGGAGCCACTGGTGTGGGAGTGCCATCTCCATGAACAGTGTCGACTCGCACAGACTGATGATCCTCATTACCGTGACCAGCATTTCTGACCAACAAAGGCTGCACCATGGCTTGCAAATTCTCCTGACCTTTTGCAATAGTCTCCATGGTCTGCATAAAGAGTGCTAGCTTCTCGCGCATATCTTGCATCTCGTTCTGCATTTGATCCATGATTCTTCGACAGTTGGTGCGAGTGGAATATCTGTGCGGGCGCTGATCTGCAATCCTGAAAATACCTGGTACAGAGCAGGAAATAAGATACTATCCAATGATTACCTGTAATGCAACATGAATATGAATGCAATGCAAGGTGTGTCTGTGCATTGGAGAAATTCATTCCCCGATTCTAGTGCGAAGGTGCCAGTGCAGTGACAGTGCTAGCAATACAAAGATCGGAGTTGAATCACAGAAAGCCTCATATATTGCAGAGAAAACCAATAAGCCAAGAATGCAATGTCACTGAGTACAAAGAGCAGGCATGACCTCAACCAACAATCCTGGTGATGGTCAGCACTATGCAAATAAAGCATACAAGTTAATACAAGAAATGATCAAGTACTCCCATAAGCCCGATACTCTTCTATTAACTTCTTGGTTTCTGGATGACCTGGTCTGGTAAGCAGCCCTTCAACAAGTTGGTTTCTTCGTTTGAGCACACGTCGCACGTCACCGGCAGTTTCCTCCCATGCCCCTTCTCCGAAGCGATCCTCTAACTTCCGCTTCTGAGACACGGCTTCGTTCCTGCCCTCGATAGCCTTGTTCAACGCCTTCTGGAGACTATACCTGGTCATCACTTCTTCTTCACACTTCTTGATGCTAGACTTCAACTGCTCTTCGAGGTCGGAAATTTGCTGCTTCAACTTATCTTCCCTCTTTTTATTGTTGGTCAGTGTAGCATTCCAAGTCTTATTGCAAGAAGAGATCTCTCGGTGTGCTGCGTCGAGTGCCTTCTTTTTGGATTCCAGCATGTCATGGGAGCTTCTGAACTCTTGCCCCAGACGTTCGCGCTTCTTCCTCTCTTCAGTCAATTCAGCCCCTAGTCTGTTCACTAGCTCAATTTGCTGTTGGAAAGCATGCACGACCTTGTTTTTCTCACTGCGTATCTGGGCTAGCTCTTGCTCTAACCCTTCATTGATCTTCATCAAGGCTTCTTTCTCTTTCACCACTTGCTCGTATGCCTCCCTAGAAACATTAGTTGGCTCTTCTACCGGAATAGGAACAGGGATTGGCGCTGCTGGAAATGGCATCAGTAACTGACTTGCTCTCTCCTGGATCCAAACTCTGTAAGGTGCATAAGCCTGACAGTCGTTCTTCCCTAACAATGGCTTTCCTCTTCTGTTAATACTTGTCCAGGCATGCTGAATCTTGGCTAGCAATTCTCCCTGCAAATCACCGGTGAAGTACAGAGATTCCTGCACTTCTTCCTCCTTTGGTGGGTTCTTCAGCGCATATCCGAACTGGCGAATGAACAGGGAAGGGTTGTAATTGATACACCCTTTTCTTCCTATCAACGGAACATTAGGGTACCCAGAACAACTGAATATAAGCTCAGACCCCAGCAAGTCTCGGTCGAACCACTCAACGTCTTCGGAAGATAGCCTCATCAGGCGCTCTGACCAGCTAGCTATGGTTGCACTCTCCACAAAAGATCCCTTCAGGGGAAGGTGGCTCTTGAACCACATGTTCAACAACGGCGCACAGCAGTAAACAACCTTTCCCCTTCTGTTTTCATTTTTATAGTGCAATGAGTGGTAGAAGTCTCCGATCAACGTGGGCACTGGGTTGCCAGCAGCAAACAGATGGAAAGCGTCCAAGTCCACGAAATTGGGCAAGTTAGGGAACAACACAATCCCATAAATGCATAGAGCCAAAATAGCATTGAAAACCACCCAACATCCGCTCTTGGCATACTCCTGAGCCTTGCCAACCAGAAAATCAAGAGAGAAACCTGAAACCCCAAGCCAAGAAGTCACTAACAGTTCTGCAGCGTCCATGTGCAAGGCTTTAGCTAAGTCCTCCAACTTGGGCTCAGCAGCAGAGTGAATAAAGGGAATTTTGTTCTGCACTGGTAGCTCAGTAAACTCCACATACTCTTCAATGGTAGGCCCTAGAATGAAGTCAGCAAACGTAAAACATCTCAATGCAGGGTCATAGAACTGCATCAAGGTGTACAGCCCATTCGTCTCATCAGCAGTGGGCTTGCAGACTAATCTCAGCAATCTTCCATGACTCATTCTGAAGCTTCTCCTAACCTCCTCATCAGCAAGAGACATCAGACCAAGCAAAGGAGTAATATCAGGTGTGGGTAGTTTATACGCAACTGTCTTCCTCAAACCATCCATAATCAATACTCAGAAGTCAGACACTAGAACCGGGGGATATGCAAATGCACCTGCAGCACAGACACACGTTAATGGGATGCAATGATAATGGGTATGCAAACAATGCGATGCAAGTAACATGCAACAGGGACCAAATGCCATAGCTGAATAGCCTGAACCATATCAAGAAGTCTCAGATAGACTCTCTAGAAGTCCTCAAACCCTGGTCTCAGATAGACCTAAAACAAAGCTCCAACAATGGTCTCTGACAGACCTCAAACCATAACTCCAACTGGTCTCTAGTAGACCTTAGAACTCTCCCACTGGTCTCTGACAGACCTCAGAACTCTCCATAAATACCCAAGATCTCGGATCAAGAAATAACCGGTATCTGAAGGTCTAGTTACCTGCATAACCCCAAACCCTCTCACAGGTGGATGTCCTAGTAACTGACAAAGGTATGGCATCCTATGCGGTCGTCGGCGTCACAGACTTTCAGGGTTGATGATACGATTCCTAGAAGGAGTGGCATCATCAAATCCTGAAGAGGCCTCACTTAGCCAACTTCCAAATGATCGGTTCCCGGAGTCGACAATTCAGCTGACCAACAACCCCTTCGACCCAAAGGGTAGAAAAAGAAGCCAACCAGAAGAACCTCGTCCGAGTGTAGATTTCATGAGACACTAATGCAAGCAAAGCCGGCACGCGCCCACTACTTTCTACTCTAATTCTAGGTGCACTCAAGCCCAGGTCCGGCTTATCTCTCAATCAAAGAACACCCGTCACACCCCACAATACAGCAATAATAACCAATATATATAATGCTGAAAATAAAGGTCAGAAATATAAATCCATACAAAATCCTTGACGGGAAAACAAGCGTTAGGATTGACTCTCTTAAGGGACGTTGGATCCCAAATGCATAAGAACTATCGCAGTCCTCAGCAGCCAGGGGACGTTGGGTCCCCAGCAGAGTCGCCAGCTGTCGCTACTGCGAAAATCGGCGCCGGCTGAACAGAAGAGTCGCCACCGTGCGTTATTTATCCCAACGGAGGGAAAGGAAACGCTCAGAGTAAACCTACCGCAAAGACGGGAAAGGAATGGTCATCGCAACCAAAACCTGGATTCGGGAGTCGGTTACGCAAGGGGAAGGTATTAGCACCCCTCACGTCCGTCGTACTCGATGGGATCCACACTTGTTTTCGGGTATGGATTGTTATTTCTATCTACTCTACAGGTCTGGGGGTAAAAAGAAAATAAAATGACTCGGCAAAGTATCACACTTTATGCCTACGTATTCCCGTCTGGAACGAGAAATCAGAGTCTACGTAGTTCGCCTACCTACGGGAAAGGAGGGGAAGGTTGCTCGCTAGGATATCGCATCCTATGCCTACGTACTTTCATACAGCATGAAAGATCAGAGCAAACGTAGTTCGGGCCACGTACGACACAAGCTTGTCTTGATTGTTTTTATTCCTTCTGAAAAAGGGTTTCTGATTACTGGTCCAAGCGGACAAAAATGACGTTTTGATGAGTTCACATTCTTTTACGGAAGAAGTGTCTTTTATTGTGTTTGAAAGATTTATTGTGTTTTTCTGTTTGTTTTGAGAAAGAAGAGACAGAACTCTAACCTATGGTTGCAAAGGGAATCAAACTAACCTAATGTTATCATGCATGGGTTAAGACCTAGTGTCTATCATGCTCCTCTACTGCACAGAGAGAAACAGAGATCCTAAGGGAATAGACGGAAACAGAAACAATAGCAGATATATATAGTAAAGCAGTAAAATGCATGGTTGCAACAATACAAGCGAGGCAAGGGAGTCCCACTCAACCTCGAACCTAGAAAATAATAGGCAAAAGTGAACATGATTCACTTTCAACCCAACAAGTTAAACAGCAAACAATACAGTCAAGAAAACCAATCAATACATCAGAAATAAGCAGCAAAAATAAACAGCCACAACAGTTCTGCATCAACACCTATCTTCAAGTCATCTCCAAACAGCTACAAGCTTCAGCAAGCATCAATCTCTATCTCCACAGCCTTCAAGCAAGGTCTCTGATTATCAGCCTTCCATCTGCAATGGCTTTTCTTCAAGTCTCAATCTCCAGGATGAACATCAGTCAACCAGACGAAATGAATGAATGTTAGACAGTCAATTACCTACCAAGGGTGGTTCATTAACTGTTAACATTATACATACAATTTTCCCTCAAAAGTTCTATCTTTCAAATACATTCACTGATCCTTCCAAAGGAAGGAGGTGGATATTTGAAAGAGACTTTGAATCATAGAGAAAGGATGGATGCAGACAAGGCATTCCATGTTTGAGAAACAAGCTTTCTAATCTAGAGCTCTGCCTAGCTCCTAAACCCTAGGCTCCTCAACAGCTGCCAGCAAAGGAATCTCCTCTTCACTCTGGAAGTTGGTCTTCAAGCTCTGGATCTCCAATGGCTTCATCATCACAAGTCTTCAGCTCTCCCAATCCCCAAGCAAACCCAATACCCACACAGACAAATCATAATCCCCAGAGAGGGCACACCACACCATTCAAGCAAATACAGACAGTACTAATAGCAGTAGAGGAATCCTGATATTCTCTAAAGGATCTAATAACTACCCCTAATCCCTATAGTCCCATACCCCAAAGATTCAATCTCTAACTCCTAAGGGAAATGAACTAATTCACCTATGTTATCTCCTAAACCCTAATTTTGTTCATGTTATTCACACCTAATCAAATCTCCTAAAATTAAGTCCTAAAAATATGAACTAAATTTTATATACAAGTTGAAGTTCTACACTAAACAACCTAAAAAGAATGGATTAAAAATGTAAAAGCATTTAATCAAACCAAAATTGCCAATTTCATGCATCAAACAAAACCATTATTTACACCTATTTAAAAGAAAAATATGCCAAAAATATGAAAATAAAATGAAATGCCAAAATTTTTTATGTGATATTTTTCTTGACAAAATTATGAACACTATGCAAAAACAACCAGTTAAAAATAAGCATTTTCCAATTTTATATGATTTTTTAAAGGTGTTAAAAATATAAAGGAATTAAAAAAACACAAAATAGAAATAAAATGGGGAGGGGTGTTACTAGAAAGTTCGCCCAGTTATTATCCCCAGATGGGACACAAGGGGGAGGCGCGCATAGCAATTGGCGCTAGGCCCAGTTGGTTCAGAAAACAAATGAAAAATAAAAGAAAAAAAACATTAAACTCCCGGTGCAAAAAGCAACAGAATCACGTGTATTTTATTGGGCTTCTCAAAAGGGGGGGGGGGGGGGGGCGATAACAAGGATTGGATCAGGCCCATTGGTGCGTTTTAAGTGAAACGCATCGTTTCACTTGGAGATTTCCCTCCGTTTTCTGATTCAAATGTGGACCGTCAGATGGGATTAATTAGTCAAATAACCAGGCTTGATCCAACGATGGATAGCCATCGTCCCCAACTTGAAAACCCTAACCTGAAATTTCTCATGCCATGCACAAACCTTCTACGCCTCTGTTCTCTCTCGTTTCTTCATGGATTCCTTCGATGTCAATAGCAAAAATGATCTCCTTCTTCCCCTCTACACAGCCATATCCTTAGTTCCTTCTAAAACTCAGCCAAACTCCAAACCCGATAGGTGTAACAGTTAGGTTCCACCATAATCAACTGATATCAAATCTCCCAATGCTTGCTCAATTCTATCCTAACATGCTCTACATCTCACACTGATCCTTTCAAGCTATTAACCTACGATTATCGTGCTTTAATCTAAGAGTTATAAGCCTTAACAGTTCTTGCACTCCATTAACAACCTTCATGAAAACTCTCCAAACTTTGTGGAATTCATCATCTAACTTAACTTAACCATTCTATGCTAACAAATCACTAACATGCTAGCTAAATCATGCAATTCGAGTAGAGATACCAACCTGGTTCAAAATGAAGAAACAGCTATGGAACTCCTTGATCCAATGCTTGCAGTGATTTGAAACTGATCCACACACTCCAACCTTGATTCTGTATGCAAAGACTCTGACTCAAACTTCTTGGATCTTGTGATTCCAACTTCTTGCACCTTGGATGATGGAACTTGTATGGCACGATCCTTGCTCAATTCAGCCAAATTCTTGTGTGAATTGTGATCTATGGATGATGGTGATGAAGACCAGATCAAGAAAAATGGAAATTGGTAAAGATTTGAGAGAGTTTGAATTGATTTTGCAAATTGAAAGAATTGTGTGAAACTTGTGTTTTGATCAATATGAATCACCAACCATGGCATGAAGATCTTCATATCAATATATAGATGAGGTTAGAAACTCCTAGAAGCTTGGAGAAACTTCCCATGCACAATTTCCCTTGAATTTTGATTATGTAACTTCCATTATAAGTAACCATGAATAACTTTCAAAACTTGAACCAAACTAAAAATTCCACTTTTGCCAATGTTCTCAAAATGATTTTTCCAATCAAAATGACCTATAATTTCACCTTATTTGGCCAAACTATGAAAAATCTCATTTTTTAGGTCATTTTTATTCATTAAATCCACCAATTTTGAAACCTTGTGCTATGAATCTTTCCAATCTTTCATGGTCACTTTTCTAGACTCAAAATGTCATTTGGAACAAGTTTGAGGTTGTGAAGTTTTCCATTTGAAGCTTCCTTGTATGAGTTTTGGGCATAGGCTTGAAATGACCTGTAATTCTCAGATGACCAAAATACCCTTTTCTTGCCAAGACCATAAGTAGAGTTCCACAAATCATATGAAGGCATACCATACCATTCTAGAAATCTAAGACAATGAGGAACAACTCTTATGTTGACCAGAAATTCATTTGAAATCTCCTTGAGGGGTAAAAATTGCTTGGAAGTCAAGTCACTTTCATAGACAAAATTTCAGATACCTCAGATGACCTGTAACTTGCAAGGACCATAACTTGAGTTCTATAAATCTACTTAATGTCTTCAACCACTAAAATTAAAGGTCTTGAGATCCTCTACAAGTTTCATGTTGGCCAAGGATCCATTTGAAGCTTGCATTTTGACTTATCTTGCTTGGAAATTTGACCTAAACTAGGGGATTTTACACAGAAACCCTAATTTAGAAACTCCTCTTCTCCTTGATTTCTCTTGATTTCTTCTTAGCACAACAACATATCCTTCTTTGCATGTCAAATGATGAACCCCACATCTCTCCAATAGACCTCAATGCCTTTCAATCAATCAATTGACCTAGAGTTGACCCAGGGTTGACCCAGATGAAACCCTAGTTGACTGTCTTCAACTGCAATTCTTGTGATCACACCAATGACTTGTCTCCTTCTCTAAATGACTTTATAAGTCTCCCATGATGCCCACATACTCTCCATGCTCAGTCCACAACTCACAACCTCTTTGATGATCCCCAGATACCCTCAGCTAGGAGATAGATGCACTGCTTGATCCATTGACTTCTCAGCTTTCAAATTCTTTCTGATGACTTGAATGAGATTGAATTAGTATAATAACCTCTTGATAGGCCCATAGAGATGAGAATAGTGCTTGGTCCCTGTTGGATGATTTGCTATGCTATGCTATGCAGATGATTAGACTATGTACATGACTCTATATGCAAATGCTAATGATATTGAAACATAAACCAAGTGACTAAGGTTGAGCAAATTTTAGGGTGCAACAGATATCCATCCCTCTCAACACTGAGGTTCCTGCACCCCACCTGGATCAACACACTGGTGTTAATCAAGATGCTGAAACCATGGGTACAACCTCAGGAAAGAATGATGATAAGGGTCAAAATACTGAGAGTGATGATAATAATGTGCAAGGTGATAACAATAATGATGATGATATCTAGAAGGATGATGCTGATGTAGTGAACCTTGATGACTATTCAGATAATGATCTGATAGCCACTATCAATCCTAGCATAGCCAAAAGGCTCATGACTATGAAAGGAAAGAAGGCAGCTGCTCAGAGTCCTCCCAAGAAGAAAGCTGTGTCAAAGAGTACTCATGTTGGCCCTACAAAAGCTTGGAGCAAGGTGGTTCCAAAGAAAAGGAAGGCTCAAACAAGTATGGAATTTGACTCAGACTCAGATGTTGCTTGTGATGTCACTGACATCCCACCCAAGAAGAAGCCAATAACTAGAAAACTTGCTGCTAGTGTTCCTGAAGTTCCTACTGAAAATATCTCGTTTCATTATCCCTATAGTGTCAACAGGTGGAAATATGTGTATCAGAAGAGGTTGGCATTGGAAAGAGAGTTGGCTCAGAATGCCCTTGAATGTAAGGAGATCATGAATCTTATTAATGTAGCTGGCTTAATGAGGATTGTCTCTCAGTTTTCTAAGTGCTATGATATACTTGTGAAGGAGTTCATAGTGAACCTATCAGAAGACTGTGCTGATAGAAAATCAAATGAGTTTGGAAAAGTATATGTAAGAGGAAAGTGTGTCACCTTCTCCTCAACTGTCATCAATAACTATCTAGGAAGATCAGATGAAGCTCAACCTGATCTAGCTGCTTCTGACAACAAAGTATGTCAAGTTATAACTGCCAACCAGGTCAAAAGTTAGCCCTTAAAAGGGAAACTGGTTGCCAGTAAACTAAGTGTGAAGTATGCTATGCTGCATAAGATTGGAGCTGCCAACTGGGTGCCCACAAACCACAAATCAACTGTTGCTACTGTCCTGGGGAAGTTCATTTATGTTGTTGGAACCATGACAAAGTTTGATTATGGGACCTACATCTTTGATCAAACAATGAAACATGCAGGAAGTTACAGTGTGAAAGGCACCATTGCTTTTCCATCTCTTATCTGTGAAAGAAAATGACTCTGTAAGCAAGAGAGAAAGTCCCTTGTCTTTTCACCATAAACTATTTCAAGGAACTCGTGTTCCTGACATTGTCAAGACTTCTGCTGAGACATCCAAGGGGAGCTCAAAAACAGGGAAAGGTGAAGTCATTGCTATGCTCAAGGAGACATGCAAAGAGTTGGAGACACGCAAGCTGAATCTAAAAAAGTTAATCAGCTTTCTTGAGAAGGGTGAAGATGCTGAGTTTGATGACACTGATGAGGATAAGCATGATGATGGGTCTGGGGAAGGTGATGATCAGGAAGCTGAATCAGAAGAAGCAACTGCCAGTCTGAGAATGGCACTGATGAAGAAAGGGATAGTGATGATGCTGGCTCTGAGTCTGATGACTAGAGTTCCTAGGCAGCAGTATGAACAAATATTTTGTGAACAACTTTTTATGTGTTATTGTGTTGTAATAATCCTTTAACTCTGTGTTTCTAACTGTGTTTGATCAATGTTAATTCATAGGTAGGATCATAATTTTGTGGCTAAAAAGGGGGAGAAGTAGTTGAACAGAAGTTTAGTTGTATGTCCCTCACAGGTGGAAGATGATATGTAGATGGTATGAGGTGGGTTACATGTGTCTTGTTGTGCTAGAGTTGATCTCCTGGTTGTGAGCAGGATGATGATCCTGTGTATTTGGTTATTGCTGATACTGATGTGTGTGTGTGTGTGTGTGTGTGTGTGTTCCTGGTTGGAACTTAGTAGTATCCTAGTTGTTGGTGGTAGTGTGTGTTTCTGCAGGTTGCTTGCAGATTGTGTTTGGCTGTGCATCAGCTGAGGGGGAGTATCACATGATGTTCCATAAAATGTTGTGACATCTGTAGTCTGAACTAGCAGATGGTATTTTGTGCTGTGGAACAGGCGCTTTTCAGGATGTCAACCTAGATGCCTTGACAGTCTGGATGATTGTGTGTGAACAGATTGATCCTAAGTGGATGATTATTGACAGGAAGCTGATATGGTTTGTATGTGTGATTGGGAGTGTAGTTGAATCTGATTTGGTAGTACAACATGTGTGCTCAGTGGCAGTATTAGCTAGTAGCTATCCTGCATGATTAGATGTGTATTGTAAACTTTTCTACTGCATATTGTCGCAACAACGAAAACACCCGGCAGAAAAACAAAATAGTCGCCACTGTTCATTATTCATCCCAAGGAGAGGGAAAGAAAATGATCATAGAAAACCTACGAAAAAGGGAAAAAGACAAGGTCATCGCAACCAAATCTTGGGTTCGGGAGTCGGTTACGCAAGGGGAAGGTATTAGCACCCCTCACGTCCGTTGTACTCAACGGGATCCATGCTTGTTGTCTAATCAAAGGGCGTGTTTATCTATCTAAGCTACAGGATCGCAGGACAATAGGAAAGAAAAGAGACTCGATAGAGCATCGCCGCTTTATGCCTACGTATTCCCTCGTGCAATGGGAAAGTCAAAGTCAACGTAGTTCGGAAAACTACGGATGAAGGTGGGGAAGGTTGCTCGCCAAGACATCATCGTCTTGTGCCTACGTACCTCGTCTGGTACGAGAAATCAGAGCAAACGTAGTTCGGGCTGGCACGAACACAGATTAGTGCAAGTGTTTTAATCGAGTAGGGTTAAACCTTCGTTCCAGCAGTTAGGGACGATGCCTGTTTGCGGTAGAACCAAAACTTAACAATACTCTTTCTGAAAATGGTTTTCAATTAGTCCCGAAGGATAAAAAGGTTTGAGGTTTTGTTTGTGTTTTTTTAGTGAAGTGAATTAATTTGATTGATGATTCACGTTGCACTAAAGATTATGACATTGGACCAAATGCGTCGCATATCGCCCCCAAACAGGACATACACTAAACATTCTAGACAAACGAGGAGAGACCTTTCACCCATCATTTCCCATGTGCTTAAGGCTCGTAGCGTACAATGTTCATCGTATTTCTTAGATGAGTTAGAATGTGTTTTGAGATGAGAAGATAGACGCACAGAAGGTCTAGGGGAAACTCGGCCCTAACGTTGTCATACAAAATGGACCTAAAGTTGGGATTGAAAGGGAAATCTACCCTAATGTTAGCAAGCTTGGATTGAACACCTAATGTCTCTCCTACTCCCATCCTAAGAGGAGGGACTAGGAATCCTAAGGGATCATGGCAAAGGACCAAGAAAACACAAAGAAATTCAATCGCAAATGGAAAGAAATGAAAGATGAAATGCAAACATGAAATGCTACCTTCGATCATCAAAGAAAAGTGGGAGGAAAAAGGTGTGGGATGACAGCCACCACAAGCACATCTCAACCAAGTAATTCTTCAAACTCAAGAAAATTCAAAGGATCCTCACTTGAACAACATATACAAGAGTATGCATTCAAGTGGAACAACGCGTGTCGAACAATCAAGATTAAACGAACATGAACAAAAACACATATCCAAAACAACTCACTTCAAATGCATCATACTGATCCATGAAATTCAAAGTGAGTAGCTATCAAAACAAACTTGAAAATAAACAAAAATAGCATTCTGGTTCAGTGTTAATCGGTTAACACTACGGGTTAACTGATTAACCATTGAAAAAACTTAAAAATCTGAAAATTCGCACTGGTTAATCGATCAACCAGTTTGCACTGCAACTAGTTAACCGATTAACACTGTACCAGAAGCAGAAAAACAGAAATTCAAAAGCACTTTCAGCAATTAATCACTTCTCCAATAATCTGGATGATCATATAATCATTTATGCATGAATTTAAACCCGAAAATAGTGATTCAATCAACATGAACACATGTTCAAACATCGAGATCTCAAATCACATGGATCAAATCAACCAAAAGTCAATAAAAAATGAAGATCCACATCGAATATGCAAAATAAGCTCAAAATAGCATCGGATCTAGAATTCCAACCTACAAAGCAGAGATTTGCTTTGGTAATTGTTGATTTAACTTCAATTAAGCAGATCCAAGCAAGAAATCTGGAAATCCTTCAAGATCAAAGTGATGACTTGTAGTAGAAATGAAGATCCACCAAAATTATGCAAGAATAATCCAAATAAGCTCTTCCAAACCAGCTTCCAAGATCAGATCCAAACTAGCACGAAAATTGAATGGAGAATTGGAGATGATAAGGATGAAGGATGGAGGTTTTAGCTCTAGAATTCCATGATTCCAATGGAGAATCAAAGAATTCAAGGTAAGAAGAGCTTTAGTGGAGTTTGGGAGATGGAAAAGTTGAGAGCAAAATTCAAGAGTGAATGAATTCTGAAAATGAAATGGAATTATGAGGATTGTGTTTGTGAGGTTTGGAGAAAATCATTTAAATATGCTCTAGGTTAGGAGTAGAATGGTGGTTTGGAGTGTGGTTATGAGAATTGGAATGGGATTAGAAGTGGGAAATTGGAGGGAATTTTAATTAATTTGAAAGCTAATCAAAATTCAAAGTGGTTCTAGATCCTTCTTCTGGTGTAAAATGAACTTCACAAGTTATCAAAATGGACCCCAAGTGTGGCTGCCTTTGAAAATTCACGTGCAGAGCAGAAATTTTCCTTGGTTAATCGGTTAACCATCTGGGTTAATCGATTAACACACTTGAATATTTGAATTTGGCCTAATTTTGCATTGGTTATTCGGTTAACCATATGGTTAATCGATTAACACCTTGAAAATTTGAATTTTGGCGCCTTTTGGAGGGAAAAGATGCACAATGGTCCGTTTTCATCCATTTTAAGCTCTATTAAGCCTCTGAAACTTGCTCTTGAATACTAAAACCGAGAGAATGACTGAGATGGCTTGGGTGTTGCCTCCTGAGCTAAAAATAACCCTGTAAAATAAAATAAAATCGACCGCTCGATCGCCGGGCAAAATAAATGTTGGAGCCCCTGACGCTCGCTGTTTGGATTCTTGCAATAAAAACGAACTCTGAGCCACAGAAAAACCTTGATCCCCTGCCTCAAGAACAAATGCTATGATATGTAGAAATGCGAAAATGCAAAGAAACATAGGCCAGTAAAGGTTAAAATGAAAGGGCAAATTTTGGGGTGCAACAACTGCGCCTATTCAATCGACTTGACCTGAAGGGTTGAAAAGAAATGCTTTAGACATTCGAGGTAGAAGGTGATTGAATACAAAAAGAACCCAGAAATTTGCAGTCTGATTGGGATGTATGCAATTGGAGCTCGGTCACACGTCATCAGAAAGAAAACATACCCAAAGTAAACACATCATCAATGGGAACTGACAGAAAGAAACACCATATTCAAAGAACCACATCGTCAATAGGAATCGCCGAAAAGAACAACACCTGAAACTCATGTCATCTAATGGTAGACAAGAAGAAATATCGTATCCAGAACAATCACATCATCTAATGGTAGTCAGGAAGAAATATCATATCCAGAACAATCACATCATCTAATGGTAGACAGGAAGACATATATCCAAAGTTCACATCGTCTACTGGTAGACAGGAAGACAACTGATCTGAAGATCACATCAGCAAATTTTAGAATCCTTTCGTCAATAGGAATCGACAGAAAGGAAATCTGCTCAGAGAACCACATCGTCAATAGGAATTGACGAAAAGAAAACCCTCTTCAACGAGCCACATCGTCAATAGGAATTGACGAAAGGAAAATCCGTTGGGGATGCACATCGTCAATAGGAATCGACAGAAAGAAAATTAGCTCGAAGAAACACCTCATCAATAGGAATCGACGGAAAGAAAAATACCTGAAACTCACATCGTCTAATGGTAGGCGGGAAGAAATATCCATAGTCAAGATCCCACATCGTCTAATGATAGACGAACATAAAATCATATCCAAAATACCACATCGTCTAATGATAGACGGAAAGAAAATCACATCCAAAAAAACACCTCGGCGAACCTCAGAACCCCTTCGTCAATAGGAATCGACAGAAGGAAAACCTGCTGGGGGATGTCATCATTAGAGGACTGATGGACAAAGTACGACCGACGTATAATCTGGAACCCAAGAGTAAGCAAGCAGATGAATTGACTGAACCAGGCTGCTGGAGACATACCACTGTCTTAACTGAAGAGTGATTCAGGTTGCCACGCAAGGCTAACAAAAACTGGCTTATGCTTCGCATGCACATGTTTGAAATTTCCTATGGCGTAATGCTCCATACGAAATGGAAATTCTATGCATTTGAGGATGCAATGCAAATATGATATCTATATGCAAAAAAGGCAGATGCAGGCTCGGGCTGCTGGGTTGAGCTAGACGCAAAAGAACCACTCCAACAAAATAAATGCTAAAGAGACGAAACCAACTCCGCTGGGGATAACCGGATATGTCAAGTATGATTGGACTTTTGTTGGGAAAGATAGGTGAAACCTGATGGTGATTGGTTTCTTTTTTTGTGTGGGTACCAATGGAATTTTGGAATGAGGCGCCAATAAGGATTGGGCTCTCTGGTGGTAACTAATAGGAATTGGACTTTCGGTTTTTGTGAAGGGTCAGGGAATGGTTAACATGACTTCCCGACATTCGTCTTGAACTTGAAGGTTGAACCTGCTTGAATAGCTCTGAGTATCTCTGAGGATATGGAGAGGACATATCCTTCTATTTCCCATTTTTTCCCCAGCTCATGGGGCTTCTGTAGAAATCTTCCTCGAAAAGGGAGCCTGAAATCTCCGTACCCTGATGGTTAGATATGAACAGCCTCAGCATTCTGAACCTCGGAGAGGTGCTGGCTTCTAGATAAGGACAACTTTTGGGCTCTTAGGATGGCCTGCCCCAGTCTTGAAACGACCATGCCCCTGACTAACTGATTTATGGAGCAGTACCCCTAGCTAATCTTCGAGAGGTTTAATGAATCTCGACCTGATTTCCCCGGATCAATTGACTTTTGGATGGCTAACTCCCATTATATGATCATTTGATATAGCCAGCCCCGATTCAATGGAGTATTCAAACGCCCTGCATCTTATCTCGATCAAACTTTCCACTGTAGAAACTTTCCTGATGTCAATTATTTACTCGAAAGTATAACAAATTGTTCTACACAAAAGATATATTAATGCAGTGCATATGACAGTTTTGAAATCCAAGTTTGTTCACTGGAAAAAAATTGTGACATATAGCTGTTGCGGTGAGAATCGTGATACCAAGCTATTGACTAACTTGTATCTTAATTCTTAAATTCACAACCGGACTTTAATTTATCCAAAAAGGAAAGGTTTAAAGAAAGAAAAACCTATTAAAAATGCAAAGCAAAAAGCAAGGCTTAAAGCTAAGCAAAGATAGATCTAAAGGTTCGGGGGTTGGTTATGCCTAGGGTAGGTATTTCACATCCTAAACATCTGTAGTACTCTACAGGAACCTCTTGTTAATATTTGTGTTTGCTAAAGTTTGCTTGCTAAAGGAAATGTGATATGGGTAAAGATCTAAAATATATACAAAGTTTGGTAAAGTTTACTCGCGAAGACATTGCATCTCGTGCCTACATATCCTGACGGGAATGGAATCAGAGAAACCGTAGTTCCCCTGGTTAGGGGTAAGGAACTCTTGAATGTGTTCAAGGTTCAAAGGGGATGTAAGAATTCATAGGGAAGTACTTACATGGAGTGCGGCGAATCCTAAATCTACGTTGAGATTGTTATGGTAAAGAATGTCCACGGCGGGACGCTAAATAGAGCACGGCGACTCCAATCCTAAGGTTAGGATAACGGGGAAAAGATGTCCACAACGAGACGCTAAATAGAGCATGGCGACTACAATCCTAAGGTTAAGAAGGTGTAAGAATGTCCACGACGGGATGCTAAAAGTGAGTACGGCGACTCAAATCCTAAGGTTAGGATAAAAGGGTAAAGAATGTCCACGGTGGGACGCTAAATAGAGCACGGCGACTCTAATCCTAAGGTTAGGATAAAAGGTAAAGAATATCCACAGCGGGACACTAAATAGAGCACGGCGACTCCAATCCTAAGGTTAGGAAGGTGAAAACTCTAAAATGGGTTATAACTTGCTCATAATGCAAAGTGTTTCTAAAATAGGATTTTTAGAATTCTTTAAAAATTATATAGAAATATGTTACAACACAAGAATTTTGCAAAAATAACCACTTAAAGATGATTTAAAATGGAGAAGTTATGTGGTTTTTAAGTTTGTGAACAAAACATAAAAATCTAAATGATAAAAAGAATAAAATGCACATGGTAAGACAATGAATCAAACAAATTTGATTATTTAAACATGTTAACAAACATGTATAAATAATACAAGATCAATATCACAAGAAAAATCAAGTTACAAGTTGAAAAAGTTTAAGAACATCATGGTAAAAACCCTAAAAACAGTCATGGTAGCATGTGAAATGCAAATGGAAAGTTCACATTTATGAGTTTTAGGTTTACCTCTTGAAGAAAGATTAAGCAATAAGAAAACCAGAGATCTTGAAAGCTCTTCCAATATCTTCAAATGTTCCTAGGATGATGAATAGATGCTCCAAACAACCTCCGAGCAAGCTAGTGGACAAAATGCCTTGTAAATGAAGGAAAAACTCCAAAATCCAAAGATTTCAAAGACCAACTCACTAGAACCTTGTTACATAAATATGGAAGTGATTTGGATAACTTCAATACATCATATTTTATGTGTTTGAAGTGTTTCTTGAGTTGGAATAAGTTTGGAAATGGTTTTGAAAGGTGATTTGCAAAAAGTAGATTTTGAGGGATTTTGGAAACTTAATGAAATTTTGCAAGAACTTGTGATTGTGTAAGGAATGGAGTTCTAGATGGTTTCTAGCATGAAACTTGTGTGTTTTTGATGTAGGAAGTGGTTTCTATTTATATCAAAAAGCCTTGGATCAAGGTATGGGTAAAAGTGAAGCAAATTGCCAATTTTAACCTTCCATCATGAAAATCTTTGAGTTTTCCAATGCAATCTTCATCTTTGTCTTTAAGCCACTCTACTGAGATATTCTCCATGCCCCATAGATTTTTTTTATCATGGTTGATAGGATAGGAGGTGACTTGTTGAATTAAAATTGATGATTTGACAAGGGTAGCCACCTTTTTTCTCTTTCTTCACTATTCACTTTTGCAACTTGCATTAAATAATGATTTCCTTTGATCTTTGTGCCATTTTTGTGGGAATTGATGTACAAATGTTCATTATCAATATAAACATCATAAATGAGGCTTAATCTTTGATTAGCATCGATTTGGAGAGGTTTTGGAATCAAAAAACTCATGCTAACCTGGTTTTGCCAATGCGAGTTTTTGCCAACTTGTGGACATCGGTTCTCTCTAACCAGGAAGAGTTATGGAACACACTTTTACTTTTTAGAAATCCCCAATTAGGTACTACAATATTTATGTTTGTTTTAGGAACTAATTCCTCTTGAAACTAGGTCAAAAACACTTGTGTGGTTAAGGAGTTATGGCTTTGACCTTTTCAAAACCTTAATTCCCCAACTTTTCGATTACTTCTCAATTCTTGATCAATTGGTCACAAAACTTCATGATTAGATATTAAATGATGTTTGGAAAATATTTGGCTTCAATTTTGGGTTAAAACCCTGTTGGTCAATGGGTTGACGTTTCAGTCAGACGAACCGAACGATCAAAAACCTTTGAATCGATCGTTGGTGTCGTGGGTCTTATGAGGCTTTGAAACTTCTTTAGTGGACTTCCCTAATCCATATGAGATTCATAGACCATAACTCCATCGTTGGAACACCTTTTAAATCAAAAGTCAAACCAGAATTGACTTTTCCTGATCAAAAACCCTAATCGGGGGTCCTGAACTGCACTATTTTTAATCTTCGGGTGACAATCTCAAATTGGATTCATACTTGACCCAATGGAGTATTATTGATGGTATAGATACATTCTTCATGGATAATAAATCCAAGGCATTGACTGATTAAACCGTTGAAACCTCGATTTCCAACTATACGGAACCGACAAACTTGAAATAGGTTAAGGTTAGATAAACAATGATAATGCTCCTAGAATGATGATGAAGATCTAAGAGGTCAAAATTTGGGGTGCAACAGTAGCGAACAAATCACTTATCATAATGTCAACCTTAGGACCCGCAAGTTGAGAAGAATCCTTTGAGGAGTCAGTTTCGACGCGATCTTTATCGAAGTATGCTTTCGAAACAAACCTCCCTCAATTTGGTCTTTTAAAGGTTGTAACTTGGCCAGGTTCACGGTTTTAAAGAAAGGATATAAGGCTCAAAGTTTATTTTAACCCACCCATTCTCCTTGATATTCTCCAGTCCTATGTTCAGTTAACTCGACACAAGCGCTCACCTCTCAGAGGTTGAATAACAGGAGTGATGGTTAAGGAATCCACAAGTTCTCGGAGTGACAGTCACTCGCTTTTCGTCTTTTGGTGCCTGGAATCACACGACTTGTTCTTTGTCATTTTTTTATTTCCCCATTTTTTCCTGGACTGACTCTTTTGAGTTTCTTTCGATTTCAAAGTCCAGCGGGATGCCCTAATTTTTTCCTAAGCCATTTGTTTTCAATTTACTGACTTAGCGGGCTTCTTTTTTTTGATTCTTTTCTTTTTGTCCTTTTTATTCTTTTTTTATCGGAACAAATCATGTGACATCGGCTTGTCTGACTTGTTTGAAAGAGATTGCGACTGTTTCACTCCTTGGTCGGTAATGGATAACCACTGTATTTTTTCAGGCATGACCTCTAGAGGTGTGATTGATCCTCAAACGGGAACACTCCTCTCGCAATTTGGACGCTCGGTCAAATTAGCTGACACCTACCCTGCCCCAGGTTAAGATTGAGTATTTTTTTGTTTTTCAGAAAGAAACTCCTACTGCTAGGCTCAAAGGGGTTGACAAGGGATTATCATCCTTATATCTCCGGTGTTTGAGGATTTGAAACAATGCCTGTACATCATCAGCATGTTTTATTCAAAAGCATACAATCAGATGTTTTCGTCTTTCAACTACGTCATCCTCCCTCAGATTCCGCTCAAACAAGCGTTTGACATCAATAAAAGCATAGAGTGAACACAAATGGATTTAATCAAAAACCTGCATATTCATTTCATTATCATTATAAATTGAAAAAAACAAGTTTTACAAATGAGATTTTCACTTAAACAGAAAAGAAACTACAAATGCAAATATATGACATGATAAAAATATTGCCAGCTTTGGGGAACCGGGATTTCAGATCTTGATTTGCTACTGAATTAGCCATCTTCACATTTGCTCGTCGAAGTCAGTCTGGTACTCTTCTAAACATCTACTCTCGGTGAACTCCTCCATACCATGAACTGATACGCCCACATGGATGGATGATGGAGGATAATTGATCTGGATACCTTGAGGCGTGATTGAGAACATATTGGAGTCTAACAAAGTCTGCACCTTGCTCTTAAGCACCTTACAGTCTTTGGTTGAATGCCCCTGTGCCCCAGCATGGTACTCACAACGGGCGTTGACATAGAAACCTGGCAGATACGGAGGAATCTCTGGATTAATCTTGTTTGGCACTATCAATCCACCTTTGATCAAGTCCAACAACAGTTGATTGTACGACATCGGCAACTGAGTGAAATGCCTCTCTGGCTTCCTTGGTCTTCGTCGGGCGTGCTGATGCGGTTGATGACGGTATGGTCGTTGACTTTGGAGGGGAACAAATATCTGATACTCAGACCCAACAAGTTGCTGACTCTGAACACTCGAAACGTCTGAAAACTGAATCTGAGGTACCGGAGATTCCGGGATGGCATTACCTTTTTTCTCCCATTCTTCTTGAGAACTGACAACTGATTCACTTTCATAAACTAAGATATCTGAGGTGTCTCGAATTCTCCCACTCTTGTCGAAGTAATGGCCTTACAAAGTATCCATGAACATGCCAACTAATTCTATGTCTAGAAGTGGTGGTTGAACGTGAGCTGCGAATTCTCTCCATCTCTGAACATATCCTCTGAAGGATTCATTGTCCGCCTGAGATAATTCTTGCAAATGTATGTGACTGGGAGCCATGTCGAGATTGTAGTTGTACTACTTCACAAAGGAATTTTCTAGATATGACCATGATTGGATGCAACCACTCTCCAACTGCATGTACTAACTCAACGATGCCCCACTCAGACTATCCTGAAAACAGTGGATCATAAGTTTGTCATTATGGACATGTGAGGTCATTCTTCTGCAGAACATCACCAAATGTTGCTTCGGACAACGATCCCCCTTGTATTTCTCAAAATTTGGAGTCTTAAACTTCGGAGGCATCACAAGGCCTGGCACCAAACACATGCTCGAAGCATTCATATTAAGAGTATCCTGACTCATCAAGGCATCAAGCTTTTCACCCAACAGACGATATCTTCTCATAAACTTAACAGTATGTGGGTCCTTAGCATTAATCTTCGGAACAACCCTTTGAGAATCTAGCACAGAGAAAGTGAAATTCTGATAATCTGTGTCATGGAGAGAAGATGAATCTCTACTTCGGACAGTGGTATGCTCTTCAACAGGAATCTGCACAGGCCGGGCTTGAGCAACATTGTTCACCGGAGTCCTCTAAATATTGGCCTCTCCTCTTGTCATAGCTGTCATGGCTTCTATGAGTTGATCTAACTGATTCTTCATCAATTCAAACTCTGCCCTTGTAACAACTAAATTCTGCTCTCCTGAGTTCATAATCCTTCCAGACGCTAATTCAAGCCTAATATGAGTGTCGAGAAATCAACTATAAAGTGGGTTGGACAAAAGACAGGTAAGCTCCATGTTCTGGCTGAGGATGGATATACAAAAATGAGATGCAAAATGCAATGCAATACAAAATGCAACAAACACGGGATCAAAGCTTCCACAAAGCTCTAAATAACTGTTGTGCTGCTGACTAGAGAAGTTCATAAGTCCACTCTGAAGAAAACCAAAATACCAGGTTGGTTGAAAGTCAAGGTTTCCTGCATAACCCAATCTCTCTCACATGTATGGACCTAATCTGATATGGTTTGACATCCTATGCGGTCATCAGCGTCACAGACTTTCGAGAAACGATGATACGTTCACCATTTCTGGTTTGGCATCATAGTCTAACGAAGAGGCTTCACTTAGCTGACTTCCCAATGAACGGTCTCCAGAGTCGTTAGTCTTTCTAAGTCAATACTCGCTCAATTGCACCAAACGCGCAGGATAGAATATTTCCAAAGAAAAAACTCGTTCGGACATGAATTTTGCACGAGCTATTGCATTGCCAAATGCCACACAAGCTCCCGCTACTCTCCACACTAATCCCGTGTGTATACTCAAGCTTGGATATTGGGCTTATCTCTCAATGGAACAACCCACCCCACAACACAGCAGCATCATAATATGATAAAAAAATGCAAATGCAATAATAAACAACAGATAACGTACATAAAGCAAAATAACTGCACCAAAGTAAACACCCAAAGACACACAACAAACAAGCGCTAGGAGTGACTCGCATAGGGAACCATCGCAGTCCCCAGTAGAGCCTCCAGCTGTTGCAACTGCGAAAACACCCAGCGGAAAAACAAAAGAGTCGCCACCGTTCATTATTTATCCCAAGGAGAGGGAAAGGAAACAATCAGAGAAAACATATGAAAAAGGGAAAAAGACAAGTTCATCACAACCAAATCTTGGGTTCCGGAGTAAGTTACGCAAGGGGAAGGTATTAACACCCCTCACGTCCGTTGTACTCAACATGATCCACGCTTGTTGTCTAATCAAAGGGTGTATTTATCTATCTAAGCTACAGGCTCACAGGACAAAAGGAAAGAAAAGAGACTCGATAGAGCATCGCCGCTCTATGCCTATGTATTCCCTCATGCAATGGGAAAGTCAGAGTCAACGTAGTTCGGAAAAGTACAGATGAAGGTGGGGAAGGTTGCTCGTGAAGACATCGCAATCTTATGCCTATGTACCTCGTCTGGTATGAGAAATCAGAGCAAACATAGTTCGGGCTGACACGACCACATATTAATGCAAGTGTTTTAATCGAGTAGGGTTAAACCTTCGTTCCAGCAGTTAGGGACGATGCCTGTTTGTGGTAGAACCAAGACATAACAATACTCTTTCTGAAAACGGTTTTCAATTAATCCCGAAGGATAAAAAGTTTTGAGGTTTTGTTTGTGTTTTTTAGTGAAGTGAAGTAATTTGATTTGTGATTCATATTGCACTAAAGACTATGACATAGGAACGAATGCGTCGCATATCGCCCCCAAACGGGACGTATACTAAACACTCTAGAAAAACGAGGGGAGACCCCTCACTCATCATTTCCCATGTGCATAAGGCTCGTAGCATACAACGTTCATCGTATTTATTAGATGAGTTAGAATGTGTTTTGAGATGAGAAGAGATACGCACAGAAGGTCTAAGGGAAACCCGACCCTAATGTTGTCATGCAAAATGGACCTAAAGTTGGGAATGAAAGGGAAATCTACCCTAATGTTAGCATGCTTGGATTGAACACCTAATGTCTCTCCTACTCCCATCCTAAGCGGAGGGACTAGGAATCCTAAGGGATCATGGAAAAGGACCAAGAAAACACAAAGCAATTCAATCACAAATGGAAAGAAATGAAAGATGAAATGCAAACATGAAATGCTACCTTCGATCATCAAAGAAAAGTGGGAGGAAAAAGGTGTGGGACAATAGCCACCATAAGCACATCTCAACCAAGTAATTCTTCAAACTCAAGCAAATGCAAAGGATCCTCACTTGAACAACATATACAAGAGTATGCATTCGAGTGGAACAACGTGTGTCGAACAATCAAGATTAAACGAACATGAACAACAACACATATCCAAAACAACTCACTCCAAATGCATCATACTGATCCCTGAAGATTCAAAGTGAGTAGCTACCAAAACAAACTTGAAAACAATAAAAAATAGCATTCTGGTTCAGTGTTAATCGGTTAACACTATGGGTCAACCGATTAACCATTGAAAAAACTTTAAAATATGAAAATTTCTGGTTAATCGATTAACCAGTTTGCACTGCAACTGGTTAACCGATTAACACTGTACCAGAAGCAGAAAAACAGAAATTCAAAAGCACTTTCAGCAAATAGTCACTTCTCCAATAATCCAGATGATCATATAATTACTTATGCCCAAATTTAAACCAGAAAACAATGATTTAATCAACATGAACACATGTTCAAACATCGAGATCTCAAATCACATGGATCAAATAAACCAAAAGTCAATCAAAAATGAAGATCCACATCGAATATGCAAAATAAGCTCAAAATAGCATCAGATCTAGAATTCCAACCTACAAAGTAGTGATTTGCTCTGGTAATTGTTGATTCAACTTCAATTGAGCAGATCCAAGTAAGAAATCCAGAAATCCTTCAAGATCCAAGTGATGACTTGTAGTAGAAATGAAGATCCACCAAAATTAAGCAAGAACAATCCAAATAAGCTCTTCTAAACCAGCTTCCAAGACCAGATCCAAACTAGCACGAAAATTGAATGGATAATTGGAGATGATAAGGATGAAGGATGAAGGTTTTAGCTCTAGAATTCTATGATTCCAATGGAGAATCAAAGAATTCAAGGTAAGAAGAGCTTTAGTGGAGTTTGGGAGATGGAAAAGTTGAGAGCAAAATTCAAGAGTGAATGAATTCTGAAAATGAAATGGAATTATGAGGATTGTGTTTGTGAGGTTTGGAGAAAATCATTTAAATATGCTCTAGGTTAGGAGTAGAATGGTGGTTTGGAGTGTGGTTATGAGAATTGGAATGGGATTAGAAGTGGGAAATTGGAGGGAATTTTAATTAATTTGAAAGCTAATCAAAATTCAAAGTGGTTCTAGATCCTTCTTCTGGTGTAAAATGAACTTCACAAGTTATCAAAATGGACCCCAAGTGTGGCTGCCTTTGAAAATTCACGTGCAGAGCAGAAATTTTCCTTGGTTAATCGGTTAACCATCTGGGTTAATCGATTAACACACTTGAATATTTGAATTTGTCCTGATTTTGCATTGGTTAATCGGTTAACCATATGGTTAAGTGATTAACACCTTGAAATTTTGAATTTTGGCGCATTTTGGAGGGAAAAGATGCACAATGGCCCGTTTTCATCCATTTTAAGCTCTGTTAAGCCTCTGAAACTTGCTCTTGAATACTAAAACCGAGAGAATGATTGAGATGGCTTAGGTGCAGCCTCCTGAGCTGAAAGTAACCCTGCAAAACAAAATAGAATCGACCACTCGATCTCCGGGCAAAATAAATGTCGGAGCCCCTGACGCTCGCTGTTTGGATTCTTGCAATAAAAATGAACTCTGAGCCACAAAAAAACCTTGATCCCCTGCCTCAAGAACAAATTGTATGATATGCAGAAATGCGAAAATGCAAAGAAACATAGGCCAATAAAGGTTAAAATGAAAGGGAAAATTTTGGGATGCAACACATATATTCTCTGATATGGTGACAAATTGTTTTAGCCAAAAATTTGCCAAAGGGGGAGTTTGTAGATGTTCTTGATTGGCTGCATTTTATGGTAAAACATTGATGTGTGTAGATGTCTTGACTGATGTCATGACATTCGTGTGTAGTGTACTGCAGGGTAAGTTTGGTTAGCTAGAACAGAGTGTATTGGATGTCATGCTGGATGTTATGATATCAGGTAGTGACCAACAAGGGCGCGTGTTTGTTTTTCTGGTATAATGCATGAGTTAGCTCAGGCTAGATTTCAAGAAACATTTTAGGGTTCGTAGTTATCTCAGGAGAAATGCTAGGCAGTGCTGAGCATAACATGAAATGCGTCTGACCTAATTGAAACAACCCTGAATTATGGAAAAGGGTTTAACTTGGTTAAACCTAACTTCTGCCACTTAGGCCCAAGGTCCATGCGCTGCATATAAATAAAGAAGTGGCAATCCTGATTATGGAGGGACTTAGACATTGTGAGTGAAGAATTCTGGTGTGTATTTTGTTCTTCACGTGTGGTTTTGTGGCTTAGGTTTTCTTGTGAGCCAAGCAATCATCACCTAGATGATTGCATTGGACTAGTGTGTTTTGAGTTGTACTTTGATTGTGTCACTCTAAGCTTTTAAGCATGAGTGTTGTGTCTCTTGATTGAAGCTGTGAAGCAAGATCAAGATTTTTTTGAAGCGTGTCTTCTTTTTAATCTGTAACTTAATTGGTTGAAATCACTACTGTAATTGAGGGGGGTGAGTAGGAACTCAGGTCTAGTGTTAGGTTGAAGTTGCATTGGATAGGTCTTACGTGAAGAGTGCAAACTGGTAGTTTGGCTCTGAATTAACTCTGCTTATAGTGGATTTCCTCCCTGGCTTGGTAGCCCCTAAAGTAGGTGTGATTACACCGAACTAGGTCAACAATTCCTTGTGTTATTTACTGCTTTCATTTTTTGTTTATTGTTAAGTTCTATAGTCTGTTCAATAGTGGATGTCATAACATCCGTTATAATATCAACTTTCTGTTACTAGAATTTCATATACTCTAGAGTGGTTTATGATTTTATTATCAGGAAGACACATAAGGTAAAGAAGAGTCTGTTTGTACTTAGACGTATGGTCTTATAGAAATATGAGTATCATAATGTATCTACTACAGATATCAAGGCAAAAAGCAGAGGCATCTTCCATAAGGTTGTTTACATAATTTATTTGAGGAAGAGCCAACAACCCAGATTCAGGTATTGGTGGTACTGAATTTGGTGAGAGTAGTGGACTCAATGGTTAGATAGCCCTTGAATCAAAATCCACTAAAAGTGGTGTTCAGACTCTATTTGTCAAGTCTGAATATTGAATCGAGTCTGACCGAGAAAAACAAAAAAGGGTATGCTTGTCCTTTTCTGGTGTATCTTTTGATTCAATGAAACATTTCTATAGATGTAAATACAAAGTTTCTGTTAGACTTCTAGAGAAGTTCTTTTGAAAATGAGAGCTTCAGAAATCTTTAAGAGGAAACTCAGTTGTATTTATCTGTACTGAATATCTTATTGAGCCAAATGATGATCATATTTATGGAAACAATTTTCTCACTTTTTGAGTTGATACTGTAGCTTGTTAGCTGTATAAAGAAGACAATTCAATATCCATCTATCACTCATGACTCTTGTTTCAAGATAAAGTGCTAGTTCTTAATAGAATCTTAGAGACTTATGATTGATAGATGATATCTCTGTCTAAGTCTAGATCTACTAGACTCAGATGAATGATAGCTTCTGAAAGTTATCAGATTCTGAGATTCAAAAGAAGATTCTTTACTTTTGATATAGCAGTTTAAGCAACAAGTTTTCCAAAACTTTTATAATACTTAAATTTTCATAAAGGTGAAACTCATCTAGTGGAATTGAAATATTTTCTGGATTAAGAACCTTTGGGTAATGATGTTCTCTCTTTTGGTACTTGTTGTTACTATTCCCTGTCTTGTAAAACATCATTGTGTCCTTTTTTTTGACAAGATTCTTATTCTTGTAGGATTCTTGTTCAGTTCTTCTTCTTCTTCTTTTCTTCTTGTTTGTGTGCTGATCAAACCAAACCTGAGACAAGTTCTTCAGTTAGTTCTCCTTTGAATCAGTTGTTTGTCATTAATGAAAATTTTATGGATTTTGATGAGTTGCTTGAGATTGGTTTCAACTTCTGGAAGATTGTGTGTGAAGAAGGTTGGAATGGCAACTTTGAGATGCTCTGTGGTTTCACTTATCCAAGTCTTGTCAAAGAGTTTTTGACTAATGCCTCCATTGTTGAGCTGAATTCAGAGTGTGTTATTCTATCTAGAGTAACTGGAGTTTCTAAAATAGTAACCTCTAAAGCGATTGCAAAGGTGATCAATTATGGGGATATTGGAGAAATTCCATGAACTCTTATTTGGGAACACTATCTTCCTACTTTGCGTATCTTTATAGATCCATCTAACACATCAGCGGTCTCAAATCTTCTTCAAAATATTGTTGTTTGGAATCAGGTTCTGAATTCAAACTTACTTCCTAAGGATAAAGATTTAGATCTTGTGGATCGTATTGAAAAAAATCTACTTCTGCTTCTTAATTCAGATTCAAAGATTGATCTTCCTCAAGTTATGTTTGACCATCTAAAAAGGTTTCTTTCTTATTTTCAAAAGGGAAAGACCTTCTTTATTCCTTATGGACAAGTTATTTTTGAGATACTTGTTCAGCGGGGGATTAACATAAGTTCTGAGGCTAGTTCTTCTAAAATTTGGAGAGACAAGCTTGAAGCAATCTATGAAAGATTCTGATGTTACATTTCTACATAGTTATGCTTTCTACTCAGTTGTACATATTGGCCATTTATTTTCTTGTCATTTTTTTTGTTACCTTCCCCAGGGCGTATTTTAACTTTCTTGTACATAGGTCTAAGGAAAAGCTTATAAACCTCGGGCTTAGCCAATCAGACCCAGAAGAAGCATGCAAACCTAGTATTCTGGTGTTGCCAAAGAAAGTTAAAAGAGCAACATATTTTAACTCTCTTGTACATAGTGTTAAGTAAGAGTTTACAAACCTCTGACATAGCCTATTTAGACTCAGAAGGAGCTTACAAACCTTGTATTCTGATGTTGCCAAAGGAAGTTAAAATTTTGTTATTTTGGTTTTCTTAAATATGGAACTAAGGGGGAGCTTACAAATCTTAACCTTGGAACTGTTTGACTCAAGGAGAGCTTGCAAACCTCAAACCCTGATGTTACTAAGAAGACTTCTTTATTTTTTCTTGAAAAATATTTCTTGGTGTTACAGTTAATAGAACTTAGCTGTGGACGATCAGACTCAGGGGGAGCTTAAAAACCTCATACCATGATGTTGCAGAGAAAATTAAATGCCCAACATTGTCCTTTAAATACTTGTGTTTGTCATCATTAAAAAGTGGGAGAATGTTAGAACAAGATTTGTTCATGACATATTCTCTCATAGTTTTGATGATAACAAAGTATTGAAAGAACAATGGTTTATTTGATGTGTGTTTTATTTATGCAGGTTCTACATCATTGTACATTAATCATCAGATTCTGTGTTACATGAACACACTTGGGAGTTGCTTCATTGCTAGCTTTCGGTGGCAGAATTTGAAGAACAATTGTTAGGATGGCTTGGCGCAGACTTTGACCTGAAGGCTTCAGCATTCAGACGATTTATTACACTTGGTAATTGTATACCAGCATCTGGTACCATTCAGAGATGGTGATAAATTTATTGTTGTTTGTACTGCAAAAAGCAAGTTGTATTGTCTTATCAGCTTGCCAGCTAGAGTCTACAAGATTTCAAGGCTAAAGAAAGTTTGGCATGCTCTACAAATATCTTTTCTCAATGGCTCTATTAGTACGAGAACATCTTGAATACTCAAAGGTTAAACGTGTTACACACTAGCTTTAGAATCTGTTGTGCATCCATCTTCAACGTATCTTGTACTATAGAGTAAAGGCAAAGACACTTGATCAAATTACCTCTTCAACGACTAGTTTCTGCAAAGGCTATAAATATGGCTAAAGATTCAAGTTTGAATCTTAACAAGGATTCTTCAGAAGAAGGAGTAGCAAGATCAAGCAATTATTAACTCTATTGTAATATGCATATTTTCTGTTGTAGCTTGTAATTCTAAAAGCCTTAAGATTTCTTACCATTGAATATCGTAGAAATCTTAAGAGCTTTAGGTCTTTGTTATGGAGATTTCTCGTACCTCTGATGCCTGTATCATGAACACGTCGTTCTCTATTTTGCTGAGCCTTCAGTAGTTTAGATAAAGACTTTTTCTATGTGCTTAAGCAGAAGTCTTGAGCCTAGATGCTTAAGCCACAAAAGTCTCATTGTTTAAGTGCTTAAGCTATGAAAGTCTTATTCAGCTAGGCTGATTAAGCAAGGAAAAATATCAGTCTGGGTGACCTTTAGAGCAAGTGGCTCGGTCAGAGGGCGTGAGCAAGAAGTCTTAGACATGTGCTCTAAGCAAGGGTAAGTCTCAACCAGAGGACCTTTGGAGCATTTGGCTCGGTCAGAGGTTGTGAGCAAGAAAAGTCTTAGACATGTGCTATATGCAAGAAAGTCTCAGATAATTGGTCTGAGCAAGTGTAAAAGACTTATGCAGAAGCATAAGCGATTGTAACCATGAAGTGGTTATAATGAAAATCTCTTGTGAGGCAAAGGGAATGAAGTAATCTCAGTTAGGGGAGGAACCCAGATAAATCTTTTGTGTATTCTATTGTTATTTGTTTGTTTCTGTTATATCCGCTGCCAATGAATTAAAACAGAATCTGAACACCAGTTTTGATTCTTAAACTCTAATCAGAAGTAAAATTAAAAAAACGTGAAGCACAATTCAACCCCCCCCTCATTCTTGTGTACTTTTCACACCTTCATCTCTATGTTATGCTTCTACACTTCAAGCTCATATGACAAAGTTAGATCCTAGAGCAAGAAAATCCATATTCCTTGGCTACACACCTGGTATGAACGGATATATACTACTTGAGTTTCATACCTATGAAATATTTGTATCTAGAAATGTCATCTTCCATGAACATATTTTACCCTACCAACCCAAAAACCATACCTTAAATACTTCATGGTCTTACTTTCCTTCTAAATCAGGAAAACACTTCAATGACCAAATTACCACAACACCTCCTAATGACGTTACCTCTAACATCACATCTACAATTATCCATATCCAAAACCAAACCCCTCGACCATATGAACTACATATTGCTTCCATCATTGATGATTTACCCCTTATCCAATCACTTATTGCCTCTGACCAATCAATTAGAATACCAACCCTTAATACTGCTGACCCTCCCCCTAGAACCTCTTCTAGAATGAGACCATCATCCCTCTTATCTGCAAGACTATATATACAGTTCTCTTACTGCATCAAGTTAAGCTTTCAAAGGTATTCTTTATCCTATTTCTCTCTCTCTCTCTCTCTCTCTCATGCATCCCTTTCCTCTGCATATTCTCATTATGGATTGTCCTTTATTTCTAACATTGAGCCTAGAACATACAATGAGGCATCCAAACTTGAATGTTGGAGACATGCAATGCAACTTAAGCTTAAAGCACTTGAGAAAACTAGCACTTGGAAGATTGTTGACCTTCCACCAAATGTCAAACCTATAGGCTGCAAATGGGTTTACAATATTAAATACCTTGTGGATGGTTTCATTGATATATTTAAGGTACAATTAATAGCTAAAGGATATAATCAGATTGAGGGTCTTGATTATTTTGACACCTACTCATGAGTTACCAAAATCACTACTGTGAGAACCATCATTGCTTTAGCTTCTTGTAAATAATGGCATATTCATCAACTAGATGTAAACAATGCATTCTTGCATGGAGAAATTAAAGAAAATGTGTACATGATCATTCCTCCTGGAGTTTCCATAAGCAAGCCTAACCAAGTGTGTAAGCTTGTTAAATCCTTATACGGACTTAAGCAAGCTAGCAGAAAATGGTATGAAAGGCTTACTTCATTTCTCCTAGAACATCACTACAAACCGGCTAACTCAGACCACTATCTCTTTGTAAAAACCAACACATCCTCCATCACAATATTACTGGTCTATGTTGATTATGTGATACTAACAGGCAATGATCTCCATGAGTTTCAAAGGATCAAAATAGCTCTGGACAAAACTTTCAAGATTAAATACTTGGGCAAGCTCAAGTATTTTCTAGGTATTGAAGTTGCTCATTCCAATGAAGGAATTCTCATATACTAAAGAAAATATTGCCTTGATCTACTAGAAGATACAGGTTTTCTTGACTCCAAACTTGTCTCAACTCTCTCTGATCCTACACTGAAATTCTACCAAGACTATAGCACCCCCTATCATGATATTCCATCCTATAGAAGACTTATAGCGTGGCTGCTATACCCTAATGCAACAAGGCCAGATATTACATTATGCACCTAACAATTGAGTCAATTTTTGTCTTCTTCAACAGCCACTCATTTTAAGGCAGCCTGCAGAATTCAAAAAAACCTCAAATCTTATCTAGCTTGAGGCATTCTCCTACCTAGACACTTCTCCTTGCAGCTACATGGTTATTCTGATGCTGACTGGGCTGGTTGTCATGACACACGCAGGTCCATCTCTGGCCAATGTTTCTTTCTTGGTCATTCCCTCATTTCATGGTGCACCAAGAAATAACTAATCGTATCTCGCTCCTCCTCTAAAGCTGAGTATTGAACCTTTGCAGCAACTACATGTGAACTACAATGCCTCGAATCTTGTTTTTCATGAACGCACGAAGGACTTGGAGATTGATTGCTACATTGTTAGAGAAAAAATTCAAGGAGTATTAAAGCTTCCTCATGTCAAGTCCAAGGACCAACTTGTTGATCTTTTCATTAAGCCTCTCCATCCTCAACCTTTTCATGCACTGTTGGTCAAGATGAAGTTTATAAACATCTATCAACCTTCATCTTGTAGGCGGACATTGAACCATGCCATACATGCATACGTGAACAATGATGATGACACGATTACACATCACAATTTAACTTGAAATGAGTTTGTTACATGTTAGTTGGTTGATTAGAATTTAGTTACACTCTCATGGCTACACTATAGTGTGCTAGGATATATGTTTCTTATGGTGTCAGTAACCATACTTGTATATATATCTTAGCTTGTAACAACTTCTTCTTCAATGAAAATTCCACATTCCAATGTTCATTTTGATTTCTTAATAATAATTATGATTTATAGTAAGAATAAAAATTCTAAAATAATTTTAAGGTCGAGAACAATTATAATATATTGATGGAAGCAATAGAGAAAATCACACAAAAGAGAAGGGTAACACGAAAGAAAACTAATAATTTTGAAATACTATAATTAAAATAAGGATATTTTAGTAAATATAATAATTTTTCAAACAATTTTCTATCACCGCATGATCTTCAAACTCTTTTTCAAATGAAAGATATTTTGTCTCGAGACAATGCAAGACAATGCTTCGTCCACATATATGTGAGTTGAAATAAGTGACGTTTTCCTATGAATGTTGATATGTAGAAATCCATTCGATGTGATGCAAATGCCTGCTCCTAAAACTGTTTTGGGTAAGCATTGTTTTTCTGTCGATTGTGACAAAATAGATTTCGCTAATATCGACCAACAAATAAACATTTTCTACCCAAAACCACGTAGCCTTGAGTTCTCCATTGCACCTGGAGATACGAAGGAGCGAGATTCAAAGTTTTGTCAAGCGCCATTAGCAAAAATCCAAAAATACCCTTTTTCTTAAACGAAATATGTTTTCGTCTTGAGACGATGTAAAACAACGCCTCCTCCGCACAAGTGTGAGTGAGATAAGTGACATTTTACTGTGAATATTTATATGTAGAAACCCATTCGGTGTTATGCAAATGTCTAGTCCTCTAAACTGTTTTAGGTAGGCAATTTTTTCAATTTTATTGCGACAACGACAACTTTTGCTAAAATTAACCAACAAATAAATATTTTATACCCTGAACTACGTAGCCTTGAGTTCTCCATCATACTTGGAGATATGTAGGTGCAGGATTTTGAAATCTTGTCAAGCACCCTGATAAAAAAATTCATTTTTAGTCTTATTCTTTTTCTTTCTCAATAACAAGAAGAAATAAATGATGCTAACATTCCTAATAACAAGGCTAACTAAATGGTTCCCGTTGAGTACAACGAACGTGAGGGGTGCTAATATCTTCCCCTTGCATAATCGACTCCTAAATCCTGACCTGGACGTGACGACCATAATCGCTGTCATTTTTTTTGGGTTTTATCGATATTTCCCCTTTCCCTTTTTGGGAATAAATAACATTCTGGCGACTATATTAGTCCATCCTTTCTACAAGCGTGTGACGCGCCTCGCGAGGTTGTATTTTTTCTGAGGCACGACACTTATGAGAGATTTTAAGTGCAACATTTAGACAACACAGATCATCGTTGGTAGATGAAGCTATCGGTACCAAAGTAGTTTATACATGAGCAAAAGACTGCAGTGACACTAGTGGTTAAGAGGTCATGGTCGGAGACCGGGTTAGCAATCTTTTACCATGTTCGAAAGTTATGGTTGCATATTTCATAATTCTTTTGTAACTAACTTTCCCTTTTTTTCACTACTTCAAAGTGTTACAATTGATTGAATTTTATAGAAGCAATCAGGTAACCTGCAATAGCAGATTACTTAACAAACTAATATTGACAACTGCCAGTTATAACTACCCTAGGCTTAGCTTATCTCTAATAGGTATAAGTACCTTTTACTTTGGTTACTACTTGGAAGATTTTCTAAGAAATAAAATGTACTTTTGCTTGCCTCCATAAAATAAAAGAAACAAATTAAAAGAAATTCAACCAAAATCACACCAAAAAATCATATTAACACGGAAGCTAAGACTTGAAGCTTCTTGAAATAACTTTAAAAAGCGCATTAGGATGTGATAATGAATATTGAAACACTCATTCAAACGTATACTAAATATAATAAATTCATATTTGAAGCTAAGAACAATCAATACAAGCTTAGAAAGTAGCCTTCGAAAAGAGCGAAACAAATAATCTTATATAAGAAACAAATAATCTATAAAATGGCTATCTAATTCTAACCGTTATGAAAGAAGAAAGCAAAATTTAAAAATTTAAAAATATATTAAAAAAAATTCTAATTTCTAAGAAAATCAACTAGAATAATACCATATAGAAGCTCAGAACCAAGTTATAAAAAATTGTACGTTATGGCGAAAAATGACTGCGACAAAAACAATATCAAAAGATTTTAATATTAATACCGTTATTCATCATTTTCTGATAAATAAAAAATCGTGGATAATTCACAATGCGACATCCGTAATCTATGTCATAACACTTGTACCAACTAAAATTGTGAAATCCTTTACACGACCGCGACTGTTATTCATAAGCTTCCTCAAGAACAAAGAATGCGTGCATAGAAAATCACAAAAAAATTCGGCGGGAAATATTCTTAAAAGAAAACCAGCTAAAGTTGAGATTTTTATCTCAAGCTAACCAAAATAGAAATGTAGAAGATAAGAATTGGAACCTTGAAAGGGCTTAGGGATTGAGAAAATCCTATGTTGTTTTAGGGTAATTGTTATCTACAACAACAACAACGAAAAAGGTGTCTTACAAATGTACTCCAATTTGAAAAATCAATATCAAACTTTGAATTAACTCTTCAAACTGAGGAAATTCAGCAAGTTCAAGATTGTGTCACAAATACTTCAATTCTCAAAAACGTATTGTTAGAACACAGATTGGTGTTTCTTATATCTCTATGTTTTGATGATAACTTTTATGGAATTTTGTAATGAGTAAATATACACTCTAAAATTTGTTCAAGTATTATTGTTTCAGGTATAAAATTAAAATACTCTTAAAGAAGCAAAATACATAAGTACAAAGAAACTATGCAAAGCTCTGAAGCATCAGATGCAAGACTATCAGAAGATTCTGAAGCACTACTAGAAGGATCTGAAGCAGAAGCTACAAAGTGATCTGAAGCGTTAATGAAAGGAGTGTACAAAAGTTGAGTCTTTGATAATCAGACTCTTATCATTAATATTCACGCTCTTAGCACATACTGCTGCATACTCTAATGAAGACTCTAATCAAGATTGAAACTCTGATACATTAAAGATCTGATCATCTACCAAGACTCTGAACTTATCATTCATCTTAAAGTTCTGAAGTGCGGATTATGAAGACTTCATCTTGAAGGAAGCTTGTTGAAGAAGCTATAAACTTGATTAGACGTGGTGCTACTTCCAAAGTAACTAACGACTAATTTGTCCAAAGAAGTGACGTGGTGCAAATCCCAAGGCTTCTACAACCATACCTTTCTGCAGAAAGCATATCTCTGCGCATACTTTTGGTGATGAAAAGTCATACAATCAAATATTATAATTAGCTGCACATCACTCAAAGCATTTGAAAAAGCTATAAAAGGAGAACTACTTCAACATTTTGAGGTTGCTAATTCACTACTCACTGTTGGCTCATTGCTAGATCACTTAGAAAGAAATACACACTTGATTCATAAAAGAGAAAATCTCTCAAGATCTTACTCATTTGATCTCTCATAAAACCATATAGTTTTTGTTGTACTTAATCTTAAGTGTAAACATCACAGTTGTGATACAGCTTATTAGACTCATTCAAACACTTGTTAGTTTACATTAAATTGTAAGAAGTTCCTTAAGAAGACCAAGGTGTGGTCAGTAGTTCTTGAGAAGACTAAGACAGTTGTTCTTAGTGCTTTCTATTGTAATCAGTTGATCAATAGTGGATTAAGTCCTTACAGAGAAAGGCAAATCATCTTTGATAAGGTGGACTGGAGTAGTTGAGTTCAACGAACCAGGATAAAAATCTTGAGTTGTTTTTATTGCCATATTTCTAAAAACTCTTATTCAACCCCCCTTCTAAGTGTTTTTCTCACCTTCACGTATTTGGCAAGATTTGAATTTTTTTAATGAGTATCAATGGAAGTCACCCAAGGAAAAAATTATTGCAAGAAGATGTTGAACATTAGTTGTCTATTCAAGTTCCTCGCAGTTTTAAATATTTAATTTGATGAGGTTCACTGTCGAATTCTAAGAAAAAATTTAATCCCTCATATTGGTGAAGTTATTATTAAAGTTTTTCTTAACTCATCCTTACAAAACCGGCTTGTAAGATGAGGGGTGCGACTTTATATAAACTTTTGTAATGCTCTATCTTCTACCAATGTGGGACTTAGGATCTTCCTAATACATCCCATCACGCCCAACACTCTTTTTGGGCTTGGTGTGTGGATATAAATAGTGGGTGGTCCATGGTCTGATAGATAAGCTCTAATACCATATTAGAGTTTGGGCTAACTCATCCTTACAAAATTGGCTTGTAAGGTGAGGGGGTGTGACTCTATATAAACTCTTTGAATACTCTATCTTCAACCAATATGTGACTTAGGATTTTCCTAATAGTTATTGTAGAAGTACGTCGCGAAGAGATACATAAGCAAGTGATGCATAGAGAAAAGACATGTGGTGTCCTTTCACCTTTCGACTGGTCTTCCTTAGTCGTGTCTCATGTTAGTTGAAATTGATTCATTATCGGCAAGGTGGATACGAGACTCATTTATTTTGAAACTATTATAGTTGCGATCATCACACTCAGGAATTTTTCTTCAAACTTCAGGGAAGGCTAAACTATGGTAGGGTTGGTGAGTTTCATTACCATCCTATGTTTCCAACTAGTGGTGATCACTTTTCTCCATATACAAAGGAGAATATGGATCATCTACTTAAGCTTCTAAAGTTTAACTCATCCTCTAAAGTTTTTCTTGGAACTGTAGCACAAATAAATAAGGATTTTTGGGCAATATCTTCCGAAAAGCACTATAACCCTTGGATAATATATTCAGATGCATTTGAACAAATGATTAGCTTCCATATATTCAACTCCTTTTTTTCTAGATCAGGTTCTGAAAATGTTAGGGTAACTGAGTGGTAGTTATTGTATTGTAGGAAAGGTCTTGTTAAAAACTTTAGGGCAAATCACAATACAATATATTTTACATTTTCGTAAATTTCTTGAAACCTTCTATTTGTTCATAAATTTTCTAGGGAGAACAATTGTTCTTTTATATTTTTGTTCTTCTACTTGTGTGTTTTTAGGACTTGTACTTGGGGAAGATATTTGGAATTTCTAAAGAGATAAATGAGTTGTACTACTTTGATGAAACTCCTCCTTGTAGTACAACGATTTAGTTATCTCATCATAGTTTTCCTTATATTAGGCTTTTATTTATTGAATTTTCCAAAGGAATAAATTATTCCCAATTTCATTATAAAACTTTTTATTTAGCTAAATTTTGGAGTCCTTTGATTATGAGAAGGTAGTTTGATTTAAGATTGAAGTTCTTAAAGAATTTACAGTTTAGAAAGTTGTGTACAGCTGAAGGAGAATCAAGATTCAGATATGTGTTGCTTCATAATTAAAATACATTATGGATAATTTGACATCTTACAATGTCTCGCCATTTATTTTAGTGTCTTTGTCGCCTTTGTAGTAGGTTGTTTTGACCAAAGCTATGATATGGAGGTTGTGAGTCTCCTTCAGCATTGAATTTAATGACTCAACAAAGTTTGTTGACATGTTTTTAATCATCGCGATTTCTATCGTATGCTTAAGTTCACTATTTTTTTTATAAATAAATAAGTATATATAATTTTTATGGCATCTGAAAACTTACAAATTTCAAAGAAGAATCAAAAGTGTCAAGTGGGTTTAAGTTTAAGTCATCTCATCACCAAAATACATTGGTTGTTAATCAAGAAAATCACGGCCCTTCCTTACAGATTCAAATTGGACAAAATCTGAAAGTACAATTAAGCAAACTATAACAACAAGCTAAAGAGGAAGAAAATTTGACCTAAGCTGATGTTGACATTCAACAACTATAGACAGATTTTCATCCTTAACTTCTGTTGGAAATGATGTTCAATGATGCAAATACAGTCTTGGTCAAGTCTCAAATTCTTAGGGCTATAAAAGGTAAAATGCCAATGAATTATTCTAAAGGAGCATGTGCTGAAAGAATAACCTAATTGCGCATGACCTTACCCCTCTTCTCTATGCTTTGTGTTTAATCAAGGAAATCACAGTCGAGAAAAAGTTGTGTTGAACATTAACAAAACAAATGATAGAGTATAACATAATAGTGGAAGCGTAGAAATTTAAGAGAACATTGATTATTTTCATTTGATCAAGCATAAACTCATCGTTTGATGAACCAATTTTTGTTGCCGCACAACTACATCTAGCAAAAAAAACACAATTTAAGATTAAACAAAATTAAAAAAAAAAAGACAAACAAAAGGAAACTGCAGATTTTTCACATGTATATCATCATTAAAACAAAACATCATCAAAATCAATTCAAACATAATAACATATAAGAAAATGAATTATAAATAAACAATAAAGATCATATTTATCACTCTGCATCAATGTGAGATATCTTGGTGTGAGAAAAGATCTAGATCTCCATCAATATAGTTTGGAGAATCGACTTTGATTCTTGTTTTGTCTTGTATAACCTAACAAAAACACTCATTTATTGCCTCGTTAGTGGATCTAATGAAAAAACATAACGCAGTTTCAAATTAAACAAAAACAAAAAAGACAACCAAAAAGCAGATGCAGTCAATTCCAAAACAAAACGAATGATATGAGATTTTTCATATATATCTTAGTTTAAGAAAACAATGGTGTCAATGGTATAACTATTGTTAACATATCATCAAAACTAATTCAATCATAAGAATATATAATCTAATGAATTAAAAATCAACAGTAAAAATCATATTTACCTCTCTACATCCATGCAAGATGACAGGGTTTGGAAAGAGATCAAGATATCCGTCGATATAGTTTGGAGAATCGGCGTTGATTCTTGTTTGTCTTGTAAAACATAATGAAACCACTCATTTATAAGGAGTTGAATAAATTAGGGTTTGTGTTAGGTTTTTTTATTATCTAAATTTTATTTAAAAAATTATATAATGTTTCATTTTAAAAAATCACATGAAAATTAAATTTATTGATTCCTCAAATAAATTTCACAAAAGAACTAAATAAATAAATATTACACTTTTTATTTAGTAGCTTAGTGATTGGAATTTCACCTTTAAAGGTGAATAAGTGGGATGTCGCAGATTTGAACTCGCCCCCCATAATCGAATGTATCTATATAGCTACCAAATGAATTGTGTTAACTGGGAAAATATTTCAAGAAAAAATATATTTTATACTGATAAGTGCTTGATTTTGTAACTTCAAAAAACATATTAAAAATTGTATAAAAATAAATATGGTAAGAGCTTAATCATTTTCTGTAATTTAACACCATATTTGTAAGGTTGAATATTTCCTAACAAAATGTTATGATAGGGGGAGTAAATTGAATGATAATCTATAATGTAAATGCTTTAATAGTTCTAACTATTTCACTTTCGAGTACCAAAATATTGATTTCCTAGAGTTAAAAGTTGAAACATAAAACAACTCCTCAAAAAACTTAGAGTCGGATGGGGTGAATTTTGGCTTCGTGAAAGAACTTTAGGATGATATCAAAACTAATTTGATCATAATTATGTCAGAGTTTTATAGTCATAGGGGAATAGTCAGAGGAAAAAATTCTTCTTTCATAATGTTAATCCCAAAGAAAAATAATCCGACAAAATCATCTAAGTGTAAACCAATTTTTGTGATAGGATGCATCTATAAGGTTGTAACAAAGGTTCTAGCAAACATGCTTAATAAGGTTGTCATACCCCAAATTTTTACCCCTAGATTCCATTACCATTCTAGGAGCATCAAGCATTGTTTCCTAACCCTAAACTTGTTTCAAGTTTATTGTTAAATTCATCTGAATTATGGCTTTGCATCTGTGGAATCAAGATGACTATTGCTTGATCAGTCAATGTTTTGGATTGATCATCATCAAATAAAGGTTCCCCTACATTAAAGGAGCTTATATTCAACAAGAATCAAGTGTTAATTAATCTCATTGAAGACAATTGAAGCCCAATTTCATCTGCCCCTGAATTAGGGTTTTGTTAGGAAAAGTCAATTGTGCCTTTGACTTTTGACCCAAGCATGATCACAAGCCTTGGGACATGATTAAATATGTTCATACACATCCTTAAAGCATACTTATGGTGTCTGATAAGTCTCAAGTGGCAATTTCATTGAAGATCACACAGTTGAATTCATCAGATTCAAAATTCATTTGAAAAGTCAACCCTTTGACTTTTAGGGTTTTTGGTTCAAGTTGGAGCATCCAAGACAAATTTCATCAAGATATGTCCAAATAATGAGTTTGACCATGAGAAATTAAGATTTGAGAGGTTTCTTGCTAAAGAAGAAAACCTTAGTTTTGGTGCCAACTTTGAAAGGCCATAACTTCCAATCCACACATCCATTTTGTAAGTTCCAAAGATGAATGTGTAGATCTCCTCATGTACTGCAAAAGTGTCATAGTGACCTATGAGCAAAATATGCTTAGATTTTGTTACTCTAATTTTTAGTCAACTTCAAGGTCAATTTTCACCAAGATCCCTTGAGATTCAAGGAATTCTCATAACATGAGAGCTGTATAGAATGCTTAGGGCTTTCCAAAAAGTACAAGAACTCATTCATAGCATTTTTGAGCTAGGAGTTTCGAAGAGAAGAAGTTGGGGTCCAAAACTTGATTTCCAAGTCATTTTCATGCCAAGAACCAGTTGCAAGAACAACCAAATATGCAATATCCTTTGAGTGACAACCTTGAAACTTGAATATCTACTTAAGATCATAAGATTGATTTACTTTTGAAGTCATTACACAAAATATTGAGCCATGATTCAAGTTTCATACCATTTATGGAAGTTTTGGCATAAAGGTGTGACTTCCATTTGCATAAAGTAAGGTCTTTCTAATAAATCAGCTTCTTGAGCCTCCAAACTGTTCTTTCTATACTCAAGCCATTTCAAAGTCATAAGCAATATCCCAACCACTCAATATTTCATGGTACTTTGCTTAGGAACCATAAGAACTATCCAAACCTCAGGTTGGAATTCAACTAAACTTTGAAAACTACCAAGTTACAACAAGTTACACAAGCTGACTTCAAGCCTTGCCCTATAAACAGAGGTTCAATTGAGGCAGAAAGGGGGCTGGAAAAAAGAAGAAAAACACACCTAAAGCATCTCAAAACTCTCCCATATTAGAATTGGTCTTCAAGTCACCACTTGAAACCAAGAACCTTCATCTTGCAAAAACTCATCCAAAACCCTTTACAGTCACAAAACCTCTAATCCAATCACACAAACCATAAAACACCTCATAAGGGTGTTCAAACCATCACATTGATCCAAAACCTCAGAAATCAAAAAGTCAATCCTCAATCCAAAATTTGTTGACTTTAGCATTTTCAAAGCCAAGTCTCCCTTCTGACCAGTTTCAACCACTCTAACCATTCAAACATCTTCCATAAATCATCCCTAAGTTGTTCCACACTTGACTTCCCAAGTGTAACTATATTTACTTGAGGTTAAATTTTGGACATCCTTGATATATTGCAAGAAGGAAGCACTTCCAATCCTGTTGATCTTCCTTTGCTTCCAGGCATCCCAACAGCTTTCTAAAGGTTTATTGGAAGTGTCTAAAGCATTACTTGGCATCTGTAGCAGCTATCTTGAAATTTGACTTCGAGCTTCAAGAGGTAAGTTTTCTAGAACTTGATACTTTTCACACCATGCTTTCCTTTGATGTTCCTTAAGTATAAACATGTTTCATATACCCTATGTGTTGTGTATGAACCTTTATTTGCTGCTTATCATGTTTGAATAAGGTTGTGAGGATGAAAATGCAAGGTTGTTACCTTTTTGATGTTGCTATTGGGTTTTGAAATGGAAGTGTTATTAGGCAAAACTAATTTATTGAATTCCTTGAGAAATTCTGAGTGAGTTTGATCTTTGGATCATTCATTTTTATGAAGAATTGAGGAAGTTATGATTGCTCTTGCAAAACTGAATTGATGATCTTGATGACCAGCCATGGGGTAAGTCAGGCCTTAGATCATTGTTTGCCTTATCTTTTAATTGATGGGGGGGGGGGTGATACAATGGATGTATCACCAACCCAGTAGTTTACCATGCGCTCTTAAACACCCCTTTGCCTTGCCAGACCTGGGTTCGATCCAGCGGATCAATCCTTTTGTTCTTTTTTCAGGATTTATTTGATGTTTAACATATATTGTGTTTTTTCCACTTGATTCACAAAGTGCGCATTGACCAGATTGGTATTGTTTTGACTTATAACCCTAGGTGCATGGGTTCATACCCCATGGGATGCATTTCCTTATTTTTTTTACCACTTATCTTCATATTTTCCTTCATAATTTGATTTAATCATAAATTCTTTGATTTTTATCATTTTGATCCCATTCTTTTTGCTAAATGTTCATGATAATGCCTATTGTTCATTTGTACCAAGAAATGTCCAAAAATAATTTTTTTTTTGCATTTATGTGTCTTCAAAGTATTGGTTTTTTTTAGGGTTTCATGAGATTTCTCTTAATTCTCCTTGCACATCTTGTTTGCATGAACCACACCTCGCTTGTATGAACCTCACTTAATGTGTGAATTTGCACACTCTTGTTGTTACATGATGGTTGTTACCTTTTTCATGTTTAATTTCACATATGAATGTATGTTTGAGTGCATGTTTTAAAACTTTGGTTGTTACCTTACCTTGAGTGTTCTCATACATTTGTTGTCTTATCTTTGAAACATGTTCAAGTATGCATGATTTCTATTTGATTTGTTTCCCATTATTGTTTAGAAATCCATGATTGAATCCCTTTACATGTTTGGTAGTTACCTATTTGTCTAAAATGACTCACCATAAATCACATGATTATTCACACATGTCCCACACATGTTCAAGTTGTTTTGGTTGTTACCTCTACTTGAGTTGTACCCATGACAAGTAATGTCTTGAGTTATGCTTTATCCTACTTGATCCCCATGATAAGTAATGTTTTGACTTATACATGATCCTCTATTTGCTCCATGCTTGAATATTGTTATGATTTATGCATGTTGATCTTGATCCTTTATAAGTAATTTTTTGACTTATACATGTTCCATGCTTGAACATTGTTATGATTTATGCATGTTGATCTTTGATCTTTGTTAGAAGTAATGTTTTAACTTACACATGATTCTCTACTTGTATCCATGCTTAAATATTCTCATGATTTGTGCATGTTGATCTTGGAACTTTGCCATGGTAAGTAATGTTTTGACTTATGCATGATTCACTTATGCTTGTGATATTTGGTGTTGTAAGAACCTTATCATTATCCCCATTTAGATGTTATAACATCTATGGTTACATTTGTTTAATACCCTAATTTTTACCCCTAAGATCCCACATTTCATTTGCATCATTACATACGCAAACAAGATCGTACTTTTTGGTTCTCCCACCCTTGTGTGTTTCTTACTTGCTTTTTGTTGTTTATGTTTACTAACCTCTAACCGAAATACCAAAAATATTTTACAATTTTTGCTTGTTTCTTCTTCTCTGTGTGTGTTTAGGATTTTGCAGAGAGATTTATGGCAAAGACATTCATTCAAGTCTAGATCAGATGGAAGTTTGACCTCATCTTGGTCAAACTATCAAGAGATTGCTCCAATTGCAAATTGGTCGTGGCAGTGGGCTATTTTCTCAAGCAATGTGATTGGTCAAGGTTTATCAGTCCAGTTTGTGTTCATCTATGGATTTATTTTCCCAGATATTAATTCAGACCAAATTCAAAATGATTTAGAATCTTTGTCATTTATTATCAGAGTTTCATCTGATGAAGTCAAGTGACTGAGCACAATTCAAGATATGGTCCGTATTGCAAGTCCTCTCTATAAGTGTTTTTTATTGGTTCAAGTCAAGAGTGTCATTTATTCAATATTCATATTAAGATTGGACCAATTTCAATCAAATTCAAGATTTATTACAAGTTTGGTTCACTTATAGTGATGAGCATAATGTTAAATCACGAGGATGGTTGAATTGGCTATCTCGTGGCATGCTTGGTGCTGGTGGTACTGATGATTCTAGTCAATCTTTTAGGGTTGTGTCATTTGATGTTAAGGATATTTCTAATGCAACTGAATTTCATCCAGTGTTAATGTTGTTACAAAGGGTAAGTTGTGCATATTTGCATCAAAGATTGAAATTCTTCAGATTTGCGCAACTTTATTTAGTAAGAAGCACTGTAAAGGAATTGTAGAAATAATTTTTTGAAGGCTGAGTTATTGAGTCTAAGTTCTACAAAGAACATGGAATTATTATCTCCAAATTCAAGTCTGGGAAAATGGTTGAGCTCAACAGCAAGGAGATCTTTTTACAAATTAGTCGACCTAATGGAATGGTTTGAAGTTTTTTTAACAGTATGAGCAAACTCGAGGCGGCCGATCTATTAACTCCGTTGAGAGAATTGGCCCACACATATGCTAATGTTGCATACCATTTATGGTTTCTGGTATTTCCATTTGTCTGGATTACATTACATGAAGAAAAACAAGTACGACTTGCTAAACCTATGATCACATTTCTGTCTAAAGATTACCATAAGAGGCAGCAAGCCAGCAGGCCACATGTTGAAGATTCAGAAAATGATGCTAATGAATGCTTTGGCAAAGAGATGTTGCTTGAAGTTGTTGATACTGCTGATGGGACTGCAAGCACTTCATGAATGAAAGAACATGTTATGAAAAGCACACTGAATTCATCTCAATCTAGCCAAGCTATGACTCCTAGGGATATTGAGGATTTTGGCCGGTCTTTAAGACCAAACACTTTCTTGCATCATAATTTCTCTACACTAAATCAACTTTAGTCCAGGAAAAGTATGGATTTCAATCCTATTGATCAAGATGTCAACAAATTCAAAGTATTAGATGATGTTGGGGATAGACAGTTTGATTCTAATCATGGAAAACGGTCATACAGATACAATTACGCAGTTGAAGATGTTTTGGGTAATAATTCTTCGGTGCTAGGTGATGGACGAGAAACTAATAGACCAACCTTTCATTGTGAAGAACCAATCTGCCAGTTTTCATCTTGGCAATTCAATGGAGCAAGAAAATAGACTCAATAATACTGATCAGCATGCTCACGACATACTAAGCCAGTTCCTACTTCAGTTGCAACTACCAATGTGTTTTCTCAATTATTGCCTCCTGCCGTTGAATCTGATTTGCATACTGCAGAGACTTAGACTCCGTTGCAAAGGCGCATCCATGGCGGTGCTATGGTATTTTGAAGAAATTGATCCCAGGCTAACTTGCCTTCTCATGCACATAATTTCGGGTCTCAAATAGCAGCAGTTTTGTTTGACTCATAGCCAAATGAGACAACAGCTCTCACTCTCTCAACAGTCATGCCAACTGCCAGAACAACATCACTCGCAGCAACATGAGTAGGAACAACATTTTCCCAAAAATGTAGCTTTGCAACATCAACCTCAACAAGTTCAGGATTTACAACCAGAGCAGAGCAACTTGCTTATTCGTTCACCTGGCTCTAATGTGGAATGATGTCTTCGAATGGATGAAACAACTGTAAGTGCTCAGTTCTTCAGGACTAGAATCTGTATACCTTTTTGTCAACACTGCGTAGTTGAAGTTGGTCATCTCTTATGCGAATCGAATCTTCATGTGCCAAGTTTTGGAATGTTGATGCTGAAGGCTCCATCTTTCACAATGCAAATTTGTGTGAATGTGAGTTTACTAGGGAAAATCTTTGTGGTGCTTTATTGGCTGGTACGCGCCTTCAGAGTGCAAATCTATAAGATGCTTGTGTAGTAAATTATAGCTTCTGTGAAGCAGACATGCGATCTGCATATTTACATAATGTTGTACCTATTATTGCTAATCTAGGCAAATACTAGCTTTTATAGAATGCAAGGAGCTATGAAAAATTTTGTTGATGAGACAAATGTCAGCGGGTATATATTTCACCACTTACTGGGTCATGAAGTTGTGGATCAGATGGTCCAAGAATAATGAATATACATGCTCCTGAATTTGTTCCAAGAAATGCTACTCACAGTCAATTAGGTGAAGTCTTTTCCTCGTGATCTTTCCAAGTTTGATAAGCTTCAAAATATTTTGGATACTGTTGTTGTATATCCCAATCCATCTGGCTTTAATCAGGGTATGTATTCATATCAGTGGCTATTTTGAAAAAATTGGATTTGTATCATCCACGTTGGAATTCAAAGGATTTGCAAGTTTGGCTGAGAATAGTTTAAATTCAGTTGAGCAAATTAGAACTTACATTGATTCGCCTTCAGCGAGTACTCCGTTAACATGATGACATTGTAGAGGGGCTAACTCAATTCAGCTGCAAGGGAAACAAACACCAATGTCTCAACGGAACAATGGAATCATTAGAACATTCATTTCATGTAATCAATCAGCTTGTGTTGAGTCACGCACCGTGTTCTGTTGGAATTCTGGTCGATCGCGGTCTGGGAAGAACAAACCAAGTTCAAGCTAGTGATGTTTCTTTCAATGTTGTTGTAGTATTCTTCGGAGGACCTGATGATAATGAAGTTCTTGCTTACGGTATGAGAATAGCATAACATCCTGGGATTGTGCTAACTGTTGTTAAATTTGTGTCTCCACCTGGAACGACATTATCATTCGATGCTAAGTTAGTCGTTGTTGCAGCAGATAAGAATGGAACAGTAGTGATTAATGATAAAAAGGAGATTGATGGTGTGAAAAATAAGCATCATTCTACAAACACTATTAGAAAATGGTAGCTTGATTTCTACAAGTGATAGTCAAAACGTACCCTCGAGAAGCTTCATACTGAGCCATATTTCCAAGCTGTGCATATATGTCAAAGCTGACACGAGGTTGTGCTAAGAAATCCACGTCACATATTTGAATTTGAGCTGAAATCAAAAAAAAGGAATAACACGTGAGCTACAAAGAGAAATTCCAAAACGACATGAAAAAATGCACATGAGTCACGCCGTTCACACAACACACCCAATTCAAAACGCAACAATTTTTTCAAAAACGGCAAATCATTTTCACTCGTTCTCCCTCATTCTCATCTATAAATAGAACCCATACCTCACTCATTTTCTCAAGCTTTTTCAGCCAAGAAAACTCTGACATTTTTTCTCTCTTCATTTCTTACTCCGTAAAATCGTTTCATACAAATCATTCCCTTCTTTCGTACTTCCAATTGAACTCCATTTCAAACCAGATTCCAACCAAAATTCAACCAGAATCGAAGAAGAAGAAGAAGAGAGTTTCAGTTTCACCATTTACCTGAGTTTGAAGGTAGTTTGAGCTTCACCGTCATTTTCGATCCGTTACTTTTGGTTGCGTTTCTTTGAACTGTTGGTACTGTTGTGAAGAGCTCTTGATTTCGATCCATTTCGTGTGATTTTCGCGTCCCGCCGCTCCAATTTCTGGAAAGCTCTGAAACATCCATGGTCGTGAATAGTGGCACGTTGCAAATGAAGAAGATGATGAAGTTCTAAAACTTCAGATTCAATTCACTTTACTTTTTATTTTATTTTAAACTTTTTTTTCAAAACAGATCTTGGGTCGTGTGGCCTTTTCACTATCATCACCACATTTTTTTACTGTAAACCTCCCTCTCCTTTTTTAAAAAGTTTTTCATTCAATTTTGTTTTAATATTTTTCTAATATTTGTTTTTCTTTTGAAATAATTTCTTAAAATAGATTTTGTTTTGGATCTTGAATTTTGATAAAATCTCATCAACATCAATGGACTTTGGGTGTCGATTTTATCCACCAAGAGAGGTGATTGATATTGATGATGATTTAATCGATTTAAGATTCAAATTGTTGTTTCCTTTCATTTTTTTTTCTTTTCTTTCTTCTTCTTTTTTTCTTTTGATCGATGAAATCTATGGATCATGGATTGTTGATTATCAAGGTTGTTTAATCTTCATTATTTCAAATCTATGGATGAATAATCATTGAGATGATTCTTCATACTTTGGAATAGTGATAGATTACCTTTGATAAATCGATGAAAAGTCTTTATTATGATGAGATCACTACCTCTTTTCTTTTTGTGTGGCATGTTTTAGGAGAGTGATTTACATATCACTTCTCTAACATGTGTTAACACTAACATTATTATTGACCGGCCTCAGATAGTCGTGGTTCCTACATAAACCCGATTACGATTGCTTAACATAGCGCTAAAGTGTCCCGTAATCGGAAAATGATCATTCGTGGCTCAAACTTATGTTTGAAAGTCCAAGTATGGTTGGTTGCTTGTCTTAAGTCCACTACCTATAAAACTCATTGTTAGGAGGCTTTGATTCTATCAATCCTCTAATGAGTTTTCGTTAACCTTGGTCTAAGTGCAAGAATTAATTTTTGTCGATCATATGTTCTAACCACTAATTACTAATTCACTAACAATATCCTTGTATAATTTTGTTTATATTTCCTTCTTATCTCTTTACTTTTATGCTTCCATATTATCATTTCATATTATATCTTTGTTTATGTTTATGTCATTTCTCTTTTGTCCAAATGGACCATATCTTGTTCAAAACACTAATAAAGGATCCAAACATATAAAAAACTTAGTGCTATTAACTTGGTGGTTATGCTTTTGGACCATTGTTGGACTCTTGGACTTAGAATTAGGACTTTCTTTCCTATGTTTGGAGTGTTGTGGATCTTAGCCTTTATTTGGCTCGCTCATTAGCTTATGCTTTAAATCAGATGGAATTCTTTTTGCTTTCTATGGAGTGTGCTACAAGTCGGTTAGATCTTTCTTATCTCTAGCTTTTATTTTGTTTTCTAGGATAGTCACTTCATCTTCTCCCCTTCTTAAATTTTCAAAATCTTCTCCCTCTTTCAAAACCTTCTTGTTTTCAAACTTCAAAACCGCTTTTGCAATAAAACCTTGACTTTCGTCAAGTGATTTTCAAACTTTTTTCTTAATAAAAGTCAATCAATGTTAATCATGCTTTGACCAATTTCAAAAGACATAAAAAATACAAAAAACTCATCAACTCTTTTTGTGCCTTTATGCACTTTTCACTTTAAAACTTTCCATAAAGTTTAGACATGAGTCATTTCCATAGTTGAGATATAATTCTCCTATTCCCCATAGTATTAAGATTTTGACATTTTCCACTTTGATGTTGAGTGATAGACTTGTTGATAATCCAAGCAAATCCTCCATTTTTATGTGACGCAAATGTTGTCTTATACTTGTGGGCGACTAGTCGTAGTTTTCTCCTTAAAATGACGACTTGTCTTCACATTTAAAATCAATCAAAACCAAAAAAAAAAATTTATTTGTACCACGAACTACGAGGTTTTGATCCTATAGTGCACTTTGTGGGTACGTAGGCATGAGGCGATAAGTCTCTCCAAACACAAAAATCTAAAAAAATAATTCTCATCTCCCTAATCTCTTTTCAAATAAACCATTTTCAAACCAAAAAGCGTAAATATTTCAAAGGGCTCCTATAGAGTACTATAGACGTTTTGGGTGCTAACACCTTCCCATTGCGTAACCAACCCCCTTACCCTGATCTCTGTTTCTTGTTCTCGTTTTAGAACTCTTTGGTTTTATTCGCTCTTTTTCCTTTCCTTTTGGATAAAATAAAAGTGCGGTGGCGACTCTTGCATTTTGAGTTAAGTTAATCAATAGCTTACGCTCACGATTTTTACCGCTACAATTTGGTTGTAACCATTTGGTTTGATTCTTCCATGGATATACTTGGCTGTAACCTTGTTATCAAATATTTGCTTGATGTTGTTACATGCTTGAATTTACTTTCTTGTGTGCTTTGTTATCTTTCCCCAAGTGATGTAGCTTGTTAGCTCTCATCCTCAAGATTCACCCCATGTCCCTTATTCCAAAGGAAAGTCTCTCTATTGACTCAATGTCATAGATAACTCATTAAGAACCTTCTCCCTTTGACCTTGTTAGAGTCGTTAGGACTTTTAAGAGAACCTTATCCCTTTGACTTTTTTAAGTCAAGACCTTTAGCACACCTTGTTAGGAATCCTACAACTTAGAGCTTAGGCTTGGAGTTTGTTAACTCTTTGTGTGTACCATTGTTATGGGTACTCACTTCCCCCTTTTGGCTTTTGTTAAAGTCAAACCCCTAGTTAGTCTTTCAACTTAGACTTAGAGAGTTTTTTAACTCTATATAAGTATCATTGTTATAGATGCTTATTCCCCTTGAGCCTTGACCATAGTCAAGAGTTCTCTCCCTAGTTAGGAGAACTACGGTTGCTCTGATTCCATCCTTATTAGGATACGTAGGCACGAGATACGACGTCTTGGTGAGCATACTTAGTGTACAAACCCATAGGTCTTTACCTTAGCATACAACCATTAGAAATGGACATTGACAATAACACAACTACCAAATAAGAGGCTCCTGTAGAGTACTACAGATACTTAGGGTTTAGGGTTTTCTTAGTATAACAAACCCCCCGATCTCTTAGCTTTATTGTTACGTAGCGCACTTAGGGTTTTCTTCGATCTTTACCCTTTCCTTTGGATAAATCAAAGCTCAGTGGTGAATATTTAAAGATTTGCGATTCAAGTTAATTAATAGCATGATATCTAATTCTCACCGCAACAAAGGTGATTGGGTCAGTCATCTCGAACATGCAATCAACATTTATAACACGTAGAAAAATTCTTAATGGTATTCAAATAGAAAATAAAATTATAGATGAAGTCAAAAGCAAGAAAAAAAGGAGTGATGATGTTCAAGTTAAACTGTCAAACAATGTTTTAAAAATCGGACTGGTCATCAAACCAGTGAAGGTACTGGGTCCCTGGTTCATCGGACGAACCACTGGATCACTGGTTGAACAGCATGACTAAACCGGATTAAACCGGATAACTCGGCTGAATAAACCGGTCTCTATAAAAAAAACTATATATTTAATAAATTGGTCGAACCGGATGACTTGGTCTCTAAAATATATCACGACACCTACATAATTTTAAAATGTCATAATTTCACAATTTCATTCTTTAAATTCAAACTCTTGACGTACACATCACACACGACAAAATAGTATAAAATACAAATCCAAATAAATTTTGAACAATATCTGATTACAAACAAAGAAATTTTTTTCCAAATAAGTTTTATATAAACTCTACTTATATTTTAATTTTATATGAAAATAAATAAATTATCAAAACGAAGTCGTTATTATGAACAAAAAAATACATGCATTTGAACCGCTGGTTTTCCAAAACCGTCGGTTCACCGATTTTTAGCGACTTTGACCGGTTCTGGCCGGTTTCCACTGGTTCAATAGCATATCTGATCCAACAACCAGACTAGACCAGTGATCCCTTTGATTTCCAGTTCGACCGGCCTGTTTGATCCGGTTTTTAAAACACTACTTTGAAAAGCCCTATGAGACGGTCTATTAGAAGTTCTTAAATTGTTTAATGGCTAAGATGGGGTTCTATGAAAAATGGAGAAAGTGGATTTCAAAATGTTTGAAGACAACAACAAGTTTGGTGTTGGTGAGTGGCATCCCAACTAATGAGTTCAATATGGAAAGAGGCCCAAGATAAAGAGATTTGGTATACCCTTTCCTTTTCCTACTTGTGGTTGAAAGACTCAACATTCTCATGAAAAGATCAGTTGAGATGACAAAATTTTCTGGATACAAATTAGACAAAGAAGAAGAAACCTTCTCACATCAACAATACGCGGATGACAAACTAATAATCATTGAAAAAATTTGGGGAACATCAAGATAATAAAGACATATTTGATGTTATTTTAGTTGATGTTGGGCTAAAAAGTCAAATTGCAAAAGAGTTGCATCACCATTATAAACATATGCCCCTGCTGGATTCAAGAAGCGGTTGATATTCAAAATTCCAAGGTAGGAAAAAATTCATTCAGCTACTTTGGGATTCTCATATGAATGAACCCGAGATCCAAAAGGTCTTTGCAAATGGTGATTGATACAGTTAGATCTAAAATCTCCAAATAGAAATATAAACATCTTCTCATTGGTGGTCGTGTGGTAATGCTTAAGTTAGTACTATTAGCTATTCTAGACTATTCCATCACCCTTTTCAAACATCGTAAGATATTGTCTCAAAACTTGAACCTATGTTTAAAAATTTCTTTTAGGGTGGTAGTGAGGATGAAAGGAAAATAAATTAGGTGAAATGGGATAGGATTTTCAAACCTATCGATGAAGGAGGCTTAGGTATTAAGAATTTGAGAGTTTTTAACGATGACCTTTTGGATAAATGAAGGTGAAAAATCATACACGAGAGAAGTGGCATGTGATATAGAACATTGACATGTAGATATGGTGAGATTAATGGTTTTTTAATTTAAACAATGGGAAAGATTTGTTATGGTGGAGAGATATCTTTAACTTGGGTGTAGCTTCCATAGACTATGCTGAACAATATTCGGTTAAAGAGAGTTGCAAGATAATGATGCTAGAAAATAGGACAAAACCTAATGGTTGTTGGTCAAAGATTTGGAACAAAGTGATGCCTTTAAAAGTGTCTTACTTAGTAGGGAGAATGTTTCATAATAAACTGCCAACTAAAGAGTACTTAGTGAAGAGAGGCATCATCGGCCTATATTTACATCTATACGTTGGTGGTGCAGTATTGTCCAAACAATATCTCACCTTTTTTAGTGTCCCATTTTTGCAGGTATATGGTATATAGTTTGAAATAGGCTGTGCGGTATTGACCAAACAATATCTCACCATTTTTAGTGTCCCATTTTTGCATGTATATGGTATATGGTTTGAAATAGGCTCAGTGTATCCATAATATTTCAAAGAGAATGTGTGTCCCATCTTGTGCAATTCAAAGCCTTTTTTGGGAATGAAAGATTGCATGCCAATAAATTAAACGGGATGTTTACTTGTATTTGGAGCATATAGAAAGCAAGAAACGATATAAAGAATAACATAGATGTTTCGGTGGAGCAAGTGTTCGAATCAACACAAAGAAGATCGTGGAATTGGAAAAATAACAAATCAAGTCGATTAATTTGTTGAGTCTGTTGCACCCTAAAATTTGACCAACCGGGTCCCGTATCTGACTCGATGTTTCGACGCATCTCGCATTCGCATTTACATACTACATATAGTGCATTTCTTCAATCATGGTGATTTTATCGGGATTACAGCCCTGCTGTCGCATTTTAGGTATCTCAGACCGATTCGAGTAATCGGAGGTTATTTTGGGAAGTCGCGCGCTCCCTGGGTGTTCTCAGCTCACGCAGTGATTTTGGAGATTCTCGGTATCCGGGTTTACTGTTCGCTTTGGTCTGGTCTCGCGCTCTCTTTTATATTGGTTATTTGCCTTTGTCTGCATTTTTAGGATTTAATAGCTTCTTGTAGATTTTAAATAGGCTTTATAATTTTTTTAGAATTTAAATAGATTTTTTAATCATTTTTAGAATATTAATAGTTTTTTAAATAGTTTTAATAGCTTTAAAATCAATTTTAGAATATAATAGATATTAATAAACAATAAATAGATTTTTCTAAATATAGAATATAGGTTTTTCTTGTTTATATAGAAATAGTCTTTTTTTTAATAGAATATAATAGACTCATCTTTTAATAATTTTCGTTTTATAGAATTTTAATAGTTAAATAGATATTAATAGTTTTATTAGATTGTTAGAATTTTAATTAGATTTAATTCTCAATCTTTGATTAGATTTAATTAGGTTAATTAGGTTTTAATCAAGTGGTTAGTTTAGTGGTTAGAGTTTCAATTAATTAGACTTTTATTAGATTCTATTTAGCTTAGTTTAATTTTGATTAATTAGTTTTACTAGTTAATTAGGTCTTTAATTACCATTTTTAGATCAGTATTAATTTCCATAACAAGGTTTTGGTCCATTAATCAGAGTGTTAGGTCATAATCAGTCTTTTGATCCAATCCGTTTCAATCATGTTCATTAATCCTGTTAATCAGTCCATATTAATCCTACTAATCACTTCGTTAATCATCATGTCCACTAATCCATATTAATTCATCATTTAACCATGTTCATTAGTCTTTTATTGGGCCAGATATCCAAATTCGTAAAGCCCAATTCATCGCAGAGTCCAAATGCCAGCATGTGGTACAAATAGTCTGATACACGTGTAATTCTCAGAAGCAAGCCACATATCATAACCATCACGCAGCCACATCACCCTTCCCTGTTTCCTCTCTCTGCCACGCCCAGTGCCACGCGGCACACATGCAGTAATCTCTCCCACTATCCCTGCCACTTGTCTCCACCACAACCTTCACCGGTTGCATGGTCGGCGGCCATGCAACCACCGCCGTTAACCAATTCCGGCGACCCCTAACTCCTTCCGACCACCCTAACAGCTCCCCGCCGGTCACCTAACTACCTCCGGCCACCGTCTGTTTCGCCGGAAAACTCAGAAAATCCCAAATCTTCAACCGATCATTCACCATCAACCAATCTTCAACCAATCATCAACAATGTGTTTCCAGTCTTCGATCAGCATCATCACCTCCTCCAATCCATCTTCGTCACTGTTGTTCATCATCACCATGGATCTTCACCAAAAACTCTTCAGAGCGCTCATCCGTTTCATTTTTTCAGAAATCGCCATAGATTCATCGCAACTTCCATCATCAGTTCTTCCTCAATATTTTCCTGAGATTTTCCAGAAACACGAACCTTCAAGCGTTCTTCGACTAAATCCAGATCCACAAATCGTCATCGAGTTTTCCAGATATGCAACATATTTCGTTCAATCTTCAAAGGTGTCTATCGCTTCCTTGAAGATCTCGTCCAGAAATCTTGCAGAGACTCGTATGGATCTTCATCCATCGTTTTCCAGCAACTCGTAAAAAACCATTCAAATGTTCATCCAATTTTTTTTCCAAAGTTATCACGAACTTCATCATCCTCAAGAAATCCTCAACAACTCAGCTCACAATCCCTCATCCCCAAACGGCTTCAACAGAACTCCAACACCGAGTTTCTTCAGATCTACAACAAGATTCCTTCATCAACACCTTCAGGAAGACTCCATAGATCTTCATCCTCCATCAAGAACACGAACCTTCGTCTCCTGAGATAGTTGAGCAGTAAATCCATTTCTTGATTCAGAGGTTTAGGTATTCTTTTGAAGAAATTGAAACGAAGCTGGGAGATCTGGGAGAAACGGATTGAGTAAGAGAGATAGAGGTTGAATCAGAAAGAAGGAGTAAAGTGGGAAAGAAGAATCCAAAGACGGTGAGGGAGTAGTGAACGGTGACGGCGACGGCGCAGTGGAAGGGAGAAAGAAGGAGAAAACTAGGGTTCTGTGGAGTTTGGACGAAGGAGGGTAGAAGTTCGTGGACCGGTTTGGGCCTCGCAAACCCTTGGGCTTAATTCATTTCCCAGTTCGCACCCCCATTTTTTTGATATCCACCCTCCGTGTCTGTGTTTTTTTGGAGGGACTATGGGCCAAGCCCAATGCACCTCCGTTTCACTCATAGCACCCCCCCCCCCTGAGTTTCTTTTTTGGTGAATTGCTTATGGGCTGGGCCTTAGTGCTGTTTATTTTTTTCTGCTTACCCCCTGTATTCATCTGCACCCCCCTCCCCTTTGTTTTTTTTCTTTTTTTTCTTTTAAATTCACTTGTTTAGGGAATATAGTGAAAAAGAAATACAATAAAAAAGAAATATTTGAAAAAAATATAAAAAAGTGAAAAAAAAATATAGAGAAAAGAAATATTTGAAAAAGAAATACAATAAAAAAGAAATATTTGAAAAAAATATAACAAAGTGAGAAAAAATATATAGAGAAAAGAAATATTTGAAAAAAAATAGAAAAAGAAAAGAAATATTTGAAAAAAATAGAAAAAGAAAGAAATGAAAAAAGGAAAAGGATAGTAAGAAAAATAGTAAAAAATATTAGTGTAGATTTAATATTTTTTAGAGTATATTTTTTCATAGAAATTCTTTTACACCTTTTAGGGATAGCTTAGAAGTCCACTTGTTAGGGGACTATTTTCCATTAGATTTGTCATAGGATAGGATAGTATTTCTTAAGAGTTTATTTTCCGTATTCGATCATTGTAACCATTTTTCAGAATGTTAATAAAACGAGATTTGAGCTGTGGTCCCGAAGTAGCCGAACTACAGCTGCTCTGATTTCTCGTACCAGACGAGAATATGTAGGCATAGGATGCAATATCCTAGCGAGCACACTAACAACTAACCTTTGTTCTCTCGCGGCTGTGCGATCGAGACTTTCCCGCTGACGACTGATTAGTATCCCTTTTTCTGGCTTGCCCGAGTGCATTTGAGACCAGACCGTAGTTTTTCCCATAGGTTCTCGTACCTTTGAAACCAGTTAATTTCTCACTGCTGTGTGAGAATACCCTGTTTAGCCGTAGTTAGCCTGAACTATGTAAGCTCTGATCTTCCATGCAGTGTAGAAGTACGTAGGCACAAGACGCGAAGTCTTGGCGAGCCAATTTCCCTGTAGTCCCGAACTACGTTGACTCTGACTTTCTCTCTTGAGAATACGTAGGCATAGAGTGCGACGCTCTATCGAGTAAATTCCCTTCTGTTTAGATTTAGCAGCCATAGATAGATTGTTTGTGCATCCTGTAGACAACCCAAGCAAGCGTGGATCCCATCGAGTACGATGGACGTGAGGGGTGCTAATACCTTCCCCTTGCGTAACCGACTCCCGAACCCAGGTTTTGGTTGCGATGACCATACCTTTTCCCGTTTTTTGCGAGGTTTACTTCGAGTGTTTCCTTTCCCTCTGTTGGGATAAATAACGCACGGTGGCGACTCTTCTGTCAGCCGGTGCCGATTTTCGCAGTAGCGACAGCTGGCGACTCTGCTGGGGACGGCGATAGTTCCCCATGCGTGTGGGATCCAACGTCCCCTAAGAGAGTCAATCCTAGCGCTTGTTTGCTTGTCTATTGGGGTTTATTTATTGATATTATCTGTTGCTGTTGGGGTGTGACGGGTGTTCTATGATTGAGTGAGAAGCCGGACCTGGGCTTGAGTGCACCTTAGACTTAGAGTAGAGATTAGTGGGCGCGTACCGGCTTTGTTGTACTAGTGCCCCGCGAAATCTACACTCGGACGAGGTTCTTCTGGTTGACTTCTTTTTCTACCCTTTGGGTCGAGGGGGTTGTTGGTTAGTTGGATTGTCGACTCCGAGAACCGATCATTTGGAAGTTAGCTAAGTGAGGCCTCTTCAAGACTTGATGATGCCACTCCTTCTGGGAATCTTATCGTCAGTCTTGAAAGTCTGTGACGCTGACGACCGCATAGGATGTCGTACCTTGTCAGATATAGGTCCATACCTGTGAGTGGGGGGTTTTTTGCAGGAAACTTGACTTCCAACCTACCCGTTATTTTGGTCTTCTCTTCAGAGCGAACGTACTCCGTCAGCAGTGCAGTAGTATTCAGATTTGTATGGGGGTTGTGGTCCCGTTGTTTGCTGCATCTTGCATATTATGTGCATATCAGTGTTGCATCATATTGCATATCATCCTCCAGTTAGCCAGAGTTCTGATCCAGCCTTTGTTTCCTGAAGGTGATTACCCGGAGTTTGGATTGAGCAGCTGTTGATTGTCAGAAGACCTACCTAGGGGTTGAGTAAATTTGAGCAGAATCAAGCATTGAAGTCAGCTGAAGACTACTGGTAGCTATGTCTGAAGGCAATTTCCAGTCTCCTAACACCCTGACGGGGTTCACTATGACGTCCAACCCTCTGTATGATTCTATGGAAGATTTCCCGCAAGTGAACAACGTTACTGCAGACCAAGTTGTACAGCCTTCTGTTGAGAACCGAGATCGACATGAGCAGTTTGTTGCCCGAAATGAACGTCCTCCTCCTGTTAACAATCAAGGTGTTGCTTTCCCTGTGATGAATTACCGAAGAGATATTCCAATAGCCAGGATGGTAGATCCAAGAGCTCTTGAGACGGATAGAAAACTCCGAGCATTGGAAGAAGGAATGAAAGCTTTGAAAGTGAAAGATGCTGTTAACCTGGATGCTGTAGACATGTGTTTGGTTCCTGACCTGGTGTTGCCTTATAAGTTCAAAGTGCCGAAATTTGAGAAGTACACGGGAGATAGCTGTCCGAAGCAACATTTGATGATGTTCTGTCGGAGAATGACTTCGTTTGTGCGAGATGACAAATTGATGATCCATTGCTTTCAAGATAGTCTGACTGGGGCATCTTTGAGGTGGTATATGCAGTTAGAGAAGAATCAGATTCAGTCATGGATGGATTTAGCCAGAGCTTTTCTGAAGCAGTACGATTATAACCTAGACATAGCTCCTCATCGCATGCAGTTGCAAGAATTGTCTCAAGAGAACAATGAACCTATCAGGAAGTATGCTCAGAGATGGAGAGAATTTGCTTCTAGAGTGCATCCACCGCTGTTAGACCAAGAGTTGACAAGCATGTTTGTAGATTCCCTACAAGATCCTTACTTCGAAAGATTGCTCGGACTTCCGCTAAGTTTCTCTGACGTGGTAACATTAGGAGAACGCCTTGAGTATGCCATAAGAATTGGGAAAATTCAGATTACTTCAAATGATCAAGCTGGTGAAACTGAATATCCTTGTGACTATCAGAATGAAGAATAAGTTGTGATCAACGCAGTCATGCCAAATGTTGAATATCCTCGAAGGGAATCAGTGAATTTTGTTGGTTCTTCATCTTATCAGAGATCAGTACCTCCTGTGGCTTGTTATACTGAACAGACAGCCGTGCCTAGGACACCATATCAGGAATCTTATGTCGCTTCCATTACAAAGCAGAAAACTCGTGGCCGAGGTTATCAGAATCAGCGTCAGAATCAGAATCGACCTCGCAACAATTTGGAACGAAGGAAAGCTCCTTTTCACCCAGTGCCTATGTCGTATAGCCAGCTGCTACCATCTTTGATCCAGAGTTCTTTGGTGGAACCTAAAGCTCTTAAGCCAGTTCCAGAACCTTACCCTCCTGGGTACAATCCCCACGTTCAGTGTGGTTATCATGGTGGCTCTCCGGGGCATTCGACTGAAGATTGTAAAGCATTTCAGGCGAAAGTACAACAGTTGATCGACCAGGATTGCATTTCCTTTCGAGAAGGACTTCTGTTTGTTCATACTAACCGCTCAGCTGTCTAAGCTCGTAGATTCGGAAAGTATTCCCCAGCAAAAGCCAGTGATCCAGACAGGCAGGCGCCTCAGCATTGGCAGTCCTCAGGCTTTTATATCATTTGCATGTGTAGTTTCTTTTCTGTTAGTTACTACCTGCTTTTAAACATTGTATGTTTCGAATGGTGATATTAATAAAGTGACTATGCATTTTTCTGAATTAATCATGTCGTTGTCGCTCATTTATTGCATTGCACTGACACTTGCATTTTTATTCACTCCACTTTATCACTGTGATTAGCAAAGATTGGAGGGAGGATGACGAAATTAAACTCATAACCGATGATCGTATGCTTTCAGATAAGACCTTACCGATGACGTACAAGGCATTGTTTCAAATCCCCCAAACATTGGAGATATAAGGAGTTAGTCCCTTGTTAACCACTTCGAGCCAGGAAGTAGAAGCTTTTTCGGACTTTTAGACCCTCACATCTTAACCCGGGGCAGGGTAGTTGTCAGTTAGCTTGACCGAGCATTCAAGTCTTACAGAGGAGTGTTGTCTTTCAAGGACCAATCAGTTTACACCTTTCAAGAGGTCATACCTCACCAATCAGGAGTGAGACAGTTACAATCCTTTCGGAGCAATCAAGACAACCAGTGTCACACGGCTTTGCTCCAAAAGAAAGAAGAAAGAAAGCCTGCTAAGTAAAAAGAAAGAAAAAGCTGGAAGGCTAATACTTAGGCAAAAAATCAGGGCATCCCGCTGGAATTCAAAAAGAAAAATCGAAAAGAACTCAAAAGGAGTCAGTCCAGGCAAAAGTTAGGGAATCAAAAGAATGAAGGGATAGAAAAAAATAATATCCCCAGCGAGTCACAAAGTCGTGTACACAGACACCGAAAGCGAAGAAGGAGTAACTGTCACTCTGAAAGACCTTGTGAATTCCTTAGCTATGGTTCTTACCATTCAACATACCTCTCGAAGAGGCGAGTGCTCGTGTCAGGTTAACTGAACTTTAGGATCGGAGATCATCACGTAGAAGGGGTGGGTACAAATCAAAATTTGAGCCAAATATCCTTTGTTTCACGAACCGTGAACCCGACCACGATACAACCCTTAAAAGACCTAATTGAGGTAGGGTTAGTCTGAAGCGCATTACGATAAGGTTGAGTAACCTGACTCCTTCTTGACTTGCTAGTCACATCCTTGTTGTATTTTTCACTGATCACGTAAGCACTACGTTTGAACTTTGGTTCATTCGTCACTCACAATCACAGCATGTAAATGAGTGACGGCACAAATTTTTTCAAAATCTGCATAACCCCTGCATTAGAATTACCATTCGTGAACAGACAATTTTAATTGCAGGTTAGTAGTTGGCATGAAAGAAATTCCAACAGGGAATAATCGAGCAGGACTGAGTAATTCAGCAGTCTGAACCAGAATGGTGTATATTGCGAAACCCGGTGAATCAGGGGCATTGACTTCCGGTGAGTTCGGAATCAGTCTGTCTGAGGGCGAGTCCCGAAGCTTCAGTTGGTCAGGGGCAGTATGCTTGAGTAGCAGTTGATCAGAAGCGAGTCTTCTCGGAGAGCCAATCAGGGGCAATTATACAGAACGTTGAGATTTGAAAGCAGAACCTTCCAGTGGATAATCAGGTCAGGTTGAGTCGCTAGAACGCTCATTCAGGGGCAAAGTTACTTCAGAGATAGTGAAGACCAACTGGGTTGTTAGGTGTTTAATTGAAGTTGAATTCCGTTTGTCGTATAGATACCGGGGCAAGTAATATCGAGGTCGTCTGGTGGTAAGCTGTTCAGAGCAATATTCCCAAGAGTTAGATTGGGGCAAGCTGAGTGCACTGGGGGCAAGTTATTCAAGCCAGTCTGTTTATCCCCAGCAAGAGTTGAGTATCGGGGAATCGTGTCAATACCCTTATCAAAAACCTGAGAAAGAGCCGTGTTGTCGTTGGATTGCTATCCTACAGTTTAAATCTGTTACCTGTCAGAACTTCGTAACCAAGTCGTTTCCAAAGCCCAGGTTTCGCCTGGCAAACCGGTAACCAGTTCTCGTCTGGCCCATGCTTCCGTAAATACCAGTTCTCGCCTGGTACCTGTTTTCGTTTAACCCAGTTATCGTATTGTCGATCTTTTTCCGTAAATACCAGTTCTCGCCTGGTACTGTCTTTCTTTTAACCAGTTATCGTATCGTCGATTTGCTTCCCGTAAACATCAGTTCTCGCCTGATGCATGTCAACTTCCAACCAGTCCTCGTCTGGTTGTTTTCTTTTCTGTAACCTATTGTTGTATCAGTTCTCATCTGGTACATGTCAGCTTTCAGCCAGTTCTCGCCTGGTTGTCTTTTTCTTAGCTTATATCCAGTCAGCCCCGTCTGACGATCAAAACGTAAAAAACCGATTTTCGTTCAAGTTTCCTAATCTATTTTGCTATCAGTTCTCGCCTGGTAGTCTACCTTTGAATGCTAGTTCTCGTCTAGTATTTTCCATCTTGTTAATAGCCCGCTGTTTATCTAGAAAAACCAAAAAATGTGTAAATACCCGATAATAATATTGTCATGTTTCCCGATACGAAGCTTAATGGATACCAGTGCTCCGATTAATGTCTGAATTCCTTGTGGACGTTGTTAAATCAAAATTGCTACTCTTCAGCAGATGAAAATTGTGTATTATCCCCGAAAAAGTCGAGATTGTATTTTACCCCGTATCAGAGTAGGATCATGAGTATCCCCAGCAGATTAAGATTGATATCCTTGATAGTAGGGGCATTTCCAACAGTGTGTTGCGCGCAATCAACCCTAGTTCGGGTCAATCCCCACAGAGTACAATCGGTTGCCAATGGTCTGAAGAGAGCATCCCCGAGCAGAGTTGTTCTTATTCTCCCCAAACAAGGTTGCCTTTTTATTTCTCCAGCAGGACAGTTATCCCCAGCGGATTTGTTTCCCTTTTCCAGCATTTATTTTGCTGAGATGATTCTGTGATATCAGGTTACCTTCAGTGGAGTTGTCCTTGCCTTCGGCATTTATTTTGCCAAAGCGGTTTGCAGACCTGGTGTTCCCTGGCAGCTAGAGCTTACATTAGCATTTGCATATATCGTCAGATTTGCATCTGTCAAAACGCATAGCATATTCATGCCGTATAGGGCATTGCAGTTACAAACGCATAACATTCACATGTCATATAGGGCATTGCATCATTTCAAGCATACGCATGTCGAAACATAGACCAGGATAGTTACCTATTGGCTTTCGAATTTGTTCACCTGCAGAGTTGTTTGGTTAAGCTTCTCTACTCCCCCCAGCGGAGTGATTTCTTCACATCTGGTTGTTACGTCAGCACTGGAAAGAAAAACAAAAGAAAGATTGACACATATAGAACTTCTGAAACTGCCGCCTTCGTCGAAATAGGTGCCAGGCAGTTCAATTCAGAATTCCCCAGGAGAGTTTCCTCAGGTTCGCCGTGAACCATGAGTCGACAGAAAAGATCCCATAGCAGATGGGAAGGTGTTTGCTTTTCTGAAGAATTATTCCGAAGAATTAGTATCTGTGGCGTCACACAGGTGATTGATGTTGGGAAAAAAAAACAACAACAGCAGAAAATTTTACCAGTTGTTGTCGTGACAACCAGGCTTCAATTTATTAGACGCTATTTCTCAAGCAGTTTCGCAGTTTATTTTTGCGGTTGGCAAATTTCAGGGTTCCATTTGTATTCAACCATCTTCTACCTTTGAATGATCAAAGGCTGGGCGCTCTTCAACCATTTAGGTCCAAGCTGTTTGAATAGGGGCAGCTGTTGCACCCTAAAATTTGACCAACCGGGTCCCGTATCTGACTCGATGTTTCGACGCATCTCGCATTCGCATTTACATACTACATATAGTGCATTTCTTCAATCATGGTGATTTTATCGGGATTACAGCCCTGCTGTCGCATTTTAGGTATCTCAGACCGATTCGGGTAATCGGAGGTTATTTTGGGAAGTCGCGCGCTCCCTGGGTGTTCTCAGCTCACGCAGTGATTTTGGAGATTCTCGGTATCCGGGTTTACTGTTCGCTTTGGTCTGGTCTCGCGCTCTCTTTTATATTGGTTATTTGCCTTTGTCTGCATTTTTAGGATTTAATAGCTTCTTGTAGATTTTAAATAGGCTTTATAATTTTTTTAGAATTTAAATAGATTTTTTAATCATTTTTAGAATATTAATAGTTTTTTAAATAGTTTTAATAGCTTTAAAATCAATTTTAGAATATAATAGATATTAATAAACAATAAATAGATTTTTCTAAATATAGAATATAGGTTTTTCTTGTTTATATAGAAATAGTCTTTTTTTTAATAGAATATAATAGACTCTTCTTTTAATAATTTTCGTTTTATAGAATTTTAATAGTTAAATAGATATTAATAGTTTTATTAGATTGTTAGAATTTTAGTTAGATTTAATTCTCAATCTTTGATTAGATTTAATTAGGTTAATTAGGTTTTAATCAAGTGGTTAGTTTAGTGGTTAGAGTTTCAATTAATTAGACTTTTATTAGATTCTATTTAACTTAGTTTAATTTTGATTAATTAGTTTTACTAGTTAATTAGGTCTTTAATTACCATTTCTAGATCAGTATTAATTTCCATAACAAGGTTTTGGTCCATTAATCAGAGTGTTAGGTCATAATCAGTCTTTTGATCCAATCCGTTTCAATCATGTTCATTAATCCTGTTAATCAGTCCATATTAATCCTACTAATCACTTCGTTAATCATCATGTCCACTAATCCATATTAATTCATCATTTAACCATGTTCATTAGTCTTTTATTGGGCCAGATATCCAAATTCGTAAAGCCCAATTCATCGCAGAGTCCAAATGCCAACATGTGGTATAAATAGTCTGATACACGTGTAATTCTCAGAAGCTAGCCACATATCATAACCATCACGCAGCCACATCACCCTTCCCTGTTTCCTCTCTCTGCCACGCCCAGTGCCACGCGGCACACATGCAGTAATCTCTCCCACTACCCCTGCCACTTGTCTCCACCACAACCTTCACCGGTTGCATGGCCGGCGGCCATGCAACCACCGCCGTTAACCAATTCCGGCGACCCCTAACTCCTTCCGACCACCCTAACAGCTCCCCGCCGGTCACTTAACTACCTCCGGCCACCGTCTGTTTCGCCGGAAAACTCAGAAAATCCCAAATCTTCAACCGATCATTCACCATCAACCAATCTTCAACCAATCATCAACAACGTGTTTCTAGTCTTCGATCAGCATCATCACCTCCTCCAATCCATCTTCGTCACTGTTGTTCATCATCACCATGGATCTTCACCAACAACTCTTCAGAGCGCTCATCCGTTTCATTTTTTCAGAAATCGCCATAGATTCATCGCAACTTCCATCATCAGTTCTTCCTCAATATTTTCCTGAGATTTGCCAGAAACACGAACCTTCAAGCGTTCTTCGACTAAATCCAGATCCACAAATCGTCATCGAGTTTTCCAGATATGCAACATATTTCGTTCAATCTTCAAAGGTGTCTATCGCTTCCTTGAAGATCTCGTCCAGAAATCTTGCAGAGACTCGTATGGATCTTCATCCATCGTTTTCCAACAACTCGTAAAAAACCATTCAAATGTTCATCCAATTTTTTTTTCCAAAGTTATCACGAACTTCATCATCCTCAAGAAATCCTCAACAACTCAACTCGCAATCCCTCATCCCCAAACGGCTTCAACAGAACTCCAACACCGAGTTTCTTCAGATCTACAACAAGATTCCTTCATCAACACCTTTAGGAAGACTCCATAGATCTTCATCCTCCATCAAGAACACGAACCTTCGTCTCCTGAGATAGTTGAGCAGTAAATCCATTTCTTGATTCAGAGGTTTAGGTATTCTTTTGAAGAAATTGAAACGAAGCTGGGAGATCTGGGAGAAACGGATTGAGTAAGAGAGATAGAGGTTGAATCAGAAAGAAGGAGTAAAGTGGGAAAGAAGAATCCAAAGACGGTGAGGGAGTGGTGAACGGTGACGGCGACGGCGCAGTGGAAGGGAGAAAGAAGGAGAAAACTAGGGTTTTGTGGAGTTTGGACGAAGGAGGGTAGAAGTTCGTGGACCGGTTTGGGCCTCGCAAACCCTTGGGCTTAATTCATTTCCCAGTTCGCACCCCCATTTTTTTGATATCCACCCTCCGTGTCTGTGTTTTTTGGAGGGACTATGGGCCAAGCCCAATGCACCTCCGTTTCACTCATAGCACCCCCCCCCCTGAGTTTCTTTTTTGGTGAATTGCTTACGGGCTGGGCCTTAGTGCTGTTTATTTTTTCTGCTTACCCCCTGTATTCATCTGCACCCCCCTCCCCTTTGTTTTTTTTCTTTTTTTTCTTTTTTTTCTTTTAAATTCACTTGTTTAGGGAATATAGTGAAAAAGAAATACAATAAAAATGAAATATTTGAAAAAAATATAAAAAAGTGGAAAAAAAATATAGAGAAAAGAAATATTTGAAAAAGAAATACAATAAAAAAGAAATATTTGAAAAAAATATAAAAAAGTGAAAAAAAAATATAGAGAAAAGAAATATTTGAAAAAAAATAGAAAAAGAAAAGAAATATTTGAAAAAAATAGAAAAAGAAAGATATGAAAAAAGGAAAAGGATAGTAAGAAAAATAGTAAAAAATATTAGTGTATATTTAATATTTTTTAGAGTACATTTTTTCATAGAAATTCTTTTACACCTTTTAGGGATAGCTTAGAAGTCCACTTGTTAGGGGACTATTTTCCATTTGATTTGTCATAGGATAGGATAGTATTTCCTAGGAGTTTATTTTTCGTATTCGATCATTGTAACCATTTTTCAGAATGTTAATAAAACGAGATTTGAGCTGTGGTCCCGAAGTAGCCGAACTACAGCTGCTCTGATTTCTCGTACCAGACGAGAATATGTAGGCATAGGATGCAATATCCTAGCGAGCACACTAACAACTAACCTTTGTTCTCTCGCGGCTGTGCGATCGAGACTTTCCCGCTGACGACTGATTAGTATCCCTTTTTCTCTCTTGCCCGAGTGCATTTGAGACCAGACCGTAGTTTTTCCCATAGGTTCCCGTACCTTTGAAACCAGTTAATTTCTCACTGCTAGGTGAGAATACCCTGTTTAGCCGTAGTTAGCCTGAACTACGTAAGCTCTGATCTTCCATGCAGTGTGGAAGTACGTAGGCACAAGACGCGAAGTCTTGGCGAGCCAATTTCCCTGTAGTCCCGAACTACGTTGACTCTGACTTTCTCTCTTGAGAATACGTAGGCATAGAGTGCGACGCTCTATCGAGTAAATTCCCTTCTGTTTAGATTTAGCAGCCATAGATAGATTGTTTGTGCATCCTGTAGACAACCCAAGCAAGCGTGGATCCCATCGAGTACGATGGACGTGAGGGGTGCTAATACCTTCCCCTTGCGTAACCGACTCCCGAACCCAGGTTTTGGTTGCGATGACCATACCTTTTCCCGTTTTTTGCGAGGTTTACTTCGAGCGTTTCCTTTCCCTCCGTTGGGATAAATAACGCACAGTGGCGACTCTTCTGTCAGCCGGCGCCGATTTTCGCAGTAGCGACAGAGTCCCATTGGTTCTTACTCCCTAATTCTCGAATGCTAGGTAGTTATTACGCCTGATTTTTTTTCGGTGCAGCGGTGTGTTGGAATTGTGCGGATCATGGTGCTTGGTTGCTAAAAGGTGGCTGGATTATATTAGGTTTGGAGGTGGAGGTGGCAGTGATCTAGCTTACCAACTGATTTATCTTTCTTAGTATGATTAAAATGTTGCATATGTTGTTGTTGGTCCAGTATAATGTAATGTGTTTTTTCCTGCAATTTGTATTGTTTTCATGCAATTTACAATTTGGCCTTTTAAAAAAAACAAGGTCCTCAAATAAGTCACATGAAAAAAATCATATTAACGCGAAAGCTAAGACTTGAAGCTTCTTGAAATCACTTTAAAAAGTGCATTAGGATGTGATAATGAATATTGGAACACTCATTCAAACGTATACTAAATATAATAAAATCATATTTGAAGCTAAAAACAATGAATACAAGCTTAGAAAGTAGCCTTCGAAAAGGGCGAAACAAATAATCTTATATAAGAAACAAATAATCTATAAAATGGATTTCTAATTCTAACCGTTATGAAAGAAGAAAGAAAAATCTAAAAAAAATATTAAAAAAAAATCTTATTTCTAAGAAAATCAACTAGAATAATACCATATAGAAGCTCATAACCATGTTTTAAAGAATTGTACGTTATGGCGAAAAATGACTGCGACAAAAATAATATCAAAAGATTTTGATATTGATACCGTTATTCATCATTTTCTGATAAATAACAAATTGTGGATAATTCACAATGCGACATCCGTAATCTATGTCATAACACTTGTACCAACTAAAATTGTAAAATCCTTTACACGACTGCGACTGTTATTCATAAGCCTGCTCAAGAACAAAAAATGAGTGCATAGAAAATCACATAAAAATTCGGGGGGAAATATTCTTAAAAGAAAACTAGCTAAAGTTGAGATTTTTATCTCAAGCTAACCAAAGTAGAACTGTAAAAGACAAGAATTGGAACCTTGAAAGGGCTTAGGGATTGAGAAAATCCTATGTTGTTTTAGGGTAATTGCTATCTACAACAACAACAACAACAAAAAAGGTGTCTTACAAATGTACTCCAATTTGAAAAATCAATATCAAACTTTGAATTAACTCTTCAAACTAGGGAAATTCAGCAAGTTCAAGATTGTGTCACAAATACTTCAATTCTCAAAAACGTATTTGGCAAGCTTTGAATTTTTTTAATGAGTATCAATGGAAGTCACCCAAGGAAAAAATTATTGCAAGAAGATGTTGAACCTTAGTTGTCTATTCAAGTTCCTCGCAGATTTAAATATTTAATTTGATGAGGTTCACGGTCGAATTCTAAGAAAAAATTTAATCCCTCATATTGGTGAAGTTATTATTAAAGTTTTGCCTAACTCATCCTTACAAAACCGGCTTGTAAGATGAGGGGTGCGACTTTATATAAACTTTTGTAATGCTCTATCTTCTTCCAATGTGGGACTTAGGATCTTCCTAATACATCCCATCACGCCCAACACTCTTTTTGGGCTTGGTGTGTGGATATAAATAGTGGGTGGTCCATGGTCTGATAGATAAGCTCTAATACCATATTAGAGTTTGGGCTAACTCATCTGTTGCGGTTAGAATATGATATCAAATTATTAATTAATTTGAATTGCATATTTAGTTCACAACCGCTCTTTGATTTATCCGAAGGAAAAGGTCAAGAGAGGGAAAACCTAATTTTGTATCGTAAACAATGCGGGGAGAGACCTAGGTAAGGGGTTGGTTAAGCTTAGGGAAGGTACTAGCACCCTAAACTTCTGTAGTACTCTACAGGAACCTTTTGTATAAATTTACTATTTGCTTTATTATTTACTTTAGGGTATATACTAAGCTAAGGTTTGAGAGTGACTGAAAGACCTAAGGGGTTAGTCCTAAGTTTACTCTGCAAGATTCGCATCTTGTGCCTAGGTATCCTAGATAGGGAATGGAGCCAGAGTAACCGTAGTTCCCCTCGAAAGGGAGGTTAGAAACTTCTTGACTGTGGTCAAGGTTTCAAGGGGAGCAAGCGTTTCTTACGGAAAGCGCTTACGTGGAGTGCGGCGACTCCTACTTCTATGTTGAAAAGTTGAATTTAAAACTAGGGTAAACTAAATGTTCCACGACGGGAAACCCTAAAACGGAGTACGACCGCTCCTTGACCTAATGCTAGGGTGAAGGGCATTTTGGTCCACAACAGGACACCTAGGCAATTAGGGTTTTGAACCATTCAAAGGTTAAGGCTATTGACTCGGCGGTCAAACTGTTAGACCTAATCCTTCGGAGGGGTTAACGGTAACTAATGTCATGCAAAAGTAAATAAAATGGCAGTATGAAAATATGGTAAAGTGCGAAAACATAAAGAACATGCATGGCGATGATATACTCGCATAAGTTACAATCCCCAAAACAAACAAGCAAGAATAATAACGGCGACAATGTCCCCGCCCAATTACAACCGAAAAAATGAAGCGGAAAGTAAAGTGTGAGATGAAACAAAATCCGAAAAGTTAAATTTCTAAACTTTTAATGGTTACGGTTTTTAAGGATGTTCTAAATGAATAAATAAAGTTTCTTGTGGAAACATAGTTGCTGATGAGTTTTTTTAGGGATTCGGTTACTCGACTTTGTTATTTGTTGCGTGGCTGATAAGTGTTGCTGGAAACTTGGTTTGACTTGATTGTTGATGGATTTTGTTACGGTTTTCTGGATTCGGTTATGGCTGCATATCAATTTTTCGGTTCTATTGATTTTGAGGTATTTGGATATCCATATTTTATTGGATATGCTGGATTTTCTTAATCTTGTTTGGCTGAATGCGGAAAAAATCCCTTTTCCATAAATAATCACTTTTTCTAATAAACACTTTTTCTCTCAAGATGCCTTGAAAATAAAAACAGAAGCTGTCGGTTTTAGCCCGATGTCGGAATTGAGTCGGGAGCTAGAGACAGAGCAATCTGTTACCCTCCCGACACACCCGATGATGAGAATTTTCTGAGGGTGTCGGAGTCCTATTTCTAATCGTTGAATATTGTCTGTTTTGTTGTTGACTTTGCAGGTTTGAAGAAAAATAATCGGAGACTCGAAGAAATCGGAACCGACTTTTAGAAGAAATATTAGGAAATTTAGGAATTAAAAATATAATTTAATTTCCTTTATGATAATTTTGTGATTTCCTTTGTAAATAAGAAAATAGAATTTAATAAATAAATTCAACTCCTTCTATCTTTTTCAATCAAATTCTTCCACATAAAATTAATCTGATTAACTCATCCGATTAAACTAAGACAAATAAATTCCGTTAATTAAAATTTATCTGACTAAATTCAAATGACTAAGTGCCTCCTAATGAACTCAAATAATTAAAACTTAACCAATTATCCTCAACTAATTAAACTTAACCAACGGGATTAAATTCACCAAATAAATTCGTCCAAATAAACCCATGAAAATTATTCGTACAGACTTTGTCATTCCAATTCCGGATTCGACAACCAATCATATTGCCTGATTTAAACCTGACATAACTGAGTTACAGACAAATCCTGTTCCAAATTAATTCGTGCCTGATAATAGAAACGGTGAATACGGTCTTGAATGAATAAACATAAAAAATCCAATTAACAACGAAGCAAACTATTCACCGTATTGAAAAGTTCACCTCATATCTCAAATGCCTAAGTTCGATGACCTGAATCAACTCGGCTAGTAATCATGACCAAACAGATATTAAAAATCCAAACACGAGCCGAAATTCCACCGTTTCCTTTTAAACTCGACTGACAGGTAGCAGAAAACAGGAAAACGAGCGACTATTAACATAAAATCCGCAGAGTACAAATCTCGCACTGATTTAACCCAAACTAACTGATATTTCAACACATTCAGATCCAGATGGCTTATTACTCAAAAGACATTTCTTAAATCCGCCTGACGACCGAAACTCGGCCCTTAAACAGAATGCACCGTATTACGAGGAATTTGACATCAAAACCGCCGTAAAACTCGATTCAACCTCAAATAAATCACAGGGCTCGAAGATGGAAACCCTAATCACTTGAGGAACCCCTGAGGACGACTCAACTTCATAAATTGTCAGCAGACTACAAATTAATGACCATTTGGCCCTTCATAAGTTTAAAGCACGCATTGTGATTTTTCCTGCAAAACCAACAGACTACACAAACCTGTTAGTGGTTAGTTAAATGCAATGCAAAAATGAGATGGAATGCAAAATGAACCGACTAAATCGAAGGGTAAAATTTGGGGTATTATAGTTGCCCCTATTTAAATAGCTTCACCGTAGGATTCGAGCGACACGGGCTCGAGAAATCACGGTGAAAGGGATTTAAATATAGATAACCAAAAATTTTGCCCTTAGACGCAGTGATATGCAATGCTATGGATAAAACGAAATGGATTATAATGAGTACAATGCCATGAATGTATTATGATGCGTATGATGAAAATGATAAATGCAAGGATGCAGACGACACGACGACACAAGGGACAGACGGGACGAACGAACCACACTGGGGAATACAACACACTGAGGAAGCAGTACGGCACTGGGGAATCCTGAAGTGATGGCCAACTGGTGCGAGCACGACCAATCGTCACTTTAAAAATAAACAGTAAAAACGAGATCCTCAATGGAGATGGCATCAGTGAGACGGCCTCCACTGGGGAATATCTAAGAGTAATTGTTCAATAGGTTCAGGCGTGACCGGCTGATACTCTAGGATAAAAGGTAAAACTGGATCCACACGACGGTAGGATCAAGTAAACAGAATGCTAGAGCATTGAGCAAAGAATAACATCCGAGCTTCTTGAAACTTTCCTCGTGACGGGATCGAACGAAATTTTCGGGAATCCATAGAAAATATACAGGGTAGAACCGGCTGTATGCCAAAATAAATGGACTTTAATGGGAAATACCCTGATAAGTTTTCTCGAGAGAGGACTGCCACTTATCATTGCAGGACTTACATGCCAATATGGATAAGCTCTCAAATAAAGAAACTGTTGCTTATCTGGGTATAATATATGAATAGATTGATAAGCTCCACTGGAGGGACTGTCGCTCATCTGATAAAAATAAGCTTCCATGAGAAAAACATGATTAAGCTTCTTCTTTTACTAAAGGATAAAATAAACTTCTTCATACTTCAAGGTCGTGTTTCCCTGAATATGATTCAGTTCCTTCTTTTACTAAAGGATAAACTAAACTTCCTCATACTTCAAGGTCGTGCTCCCCTAAATATGATTCAGTTTAAACCTCCCCGCACTTCAAGATGACAAGGAAATGGAAACCAGCTTCTCGATGGAGATGGCCACTTGCTGCTCCTCATGATGAAGATAGGATAAGCTTCCCAGGCGAGAAATACCACTTATTTGCAAAAGTACCAAGGATAAGCTTTTCGAGCGAGACTTGCTTGTAGAGGTGGTAACATGTAATGTAAATTGTAATGAAGGTTGTAATGAAGGTTGTAATGAAGATTGTAATGAAGTCATAAGCTTCTTGTACGAGAACTGTCGCTAATCAATTGTAAAGTGTAATGTAAGATTTTAAAGTGTAATGTGATGATAGGCTTCTCGGGCGAGAATTGTCGCATGCCGCATCTGAAAGATGTAATGATAGGCTTCTCAGCAGAGAACTGTTGCTTGTCTGCAAAGGATTGCAAAGGCTATTCTTGAAATATAGCGCAAAATAAATGCACATCCATGTAGGTTCGGCGACCAATAGGACCGATGTGTAATCTAGAATCGAGCTAGAAATACGCTGTCAAACAAGACTCCATTGAGGAAATGAACTCGAATGAGTATTATCTTATCCTAGAGTGGAAAGATAACTGAAGTAACCATCGCCCACGAGGTTCGAACTCTGTGGGGAAACTGGAAACAATAGGTATTTTATGCTTAGGGCTGACAATCTACTTGGAGAGAGCGGGTAAACCCAGTTACTCGACAGTAACGACAAGGATGACAAGGATAACAAACATGTATATGCTAATACGTATGTCAATGTGTATGTAAATGTAATGAACATGAAATGCTTAGGCTTATGCATATGCCTATGCTGACAAAACAGATGAGAGAGGAGACGGGAGATGAAATAAACATCTCGACGAGGATACCCGGTGACCTCTGCAACGATACATCTATCGAAGGATAGGAAAAGTTGATGATAGAAACGAATCTGGCTTCAAAGTCCCAAATCCTATGGGGAGAAACTAATCCACTTGAGGATGCGGTATCATGACTTCTCTAGGGGATACAGCACGACTTCACCGGAGAGTATGATGTCCTGACTTCACTGGAGGAATGGCTATCATGAATCATAATCAGCCAAATAAAATCTTAGAATTAGAGACTTCCGGGGATAAAATAAATATTCGCTGCATGGGGAAGATGTGGAGCTAGGCAACTTCATGGAGATAGTGTAGCAACTTCCTGCGAATAGTACATCAGCTTCCTGGGAGAAAGGTGAATCCAACTTCCCTGGGGATAAACTATATCAAACTTCCCTGAGGAGAGTTCATCAGACTTATTGGGGAGAAATCAGCAGACATCCCTGGGGAAAGTACCTTGACTTCTTGGGGAGAATATGGAAATCTCCTAGGGAATATTCCTATGGAAGGTAAGAAAATTTCACTGAGGAACAGATGATTCCACTGGGAGTGGGATCTCAAGGATATGCAACACTTGGAAGATACTGGGGAGCTCCCTGAAGTCTTTGAGAGTCACTAGGGATTTATCGGATTCGTCCAGAAGTGTGGTCAGCTTAAAGCCTCGTTGGGGACTGCGTTGGTAATGATTTAAAAGTGCCTATGCAACAATGAGACTCACCGGGGAACGAAGAGATCCTTCAGAGCTTTCCATAAGTCAAAGCAACTTTTTATTTTTCAAATGCATTTTCAAAGAAATTAGTTTTAAAGTTTTGAAAAACCTTTCTCTTTCAAAATTTTATTAACAAATGGAATTTTGCATAACAAAAACGAAATAGAGATAATGTGAACAAGGAAATTGAATAGCAAAAGGTAAATTTTATTGAAAAATGGTAGCTTGCTAAAGGCATAGCTCCATGGGAAATTACAATTTGAAATTGGCAATATGGGAAAGGTTACATTGAATCCAACGACCTACTGACCCTAATGACTAAGACTACCCAAACATCCTGCTTCTGACAAGAGCGATTGGACTGGAATGGATTTCTGTAAAATGTATCTGCGATGTTTGGTGTCATCCGATACAGTGAAATGCCTTTGTCCCTAATTTTTTCCTGGACCTCCCTTTCGGATTTTCAATCCACCGGGACGCTCCTTTTTGCCTAAGCCGCCCTTTCGGGTTTTCAACTTAGCGAGCTGTATATTTTTTTGTTTTGTTTTTTTCTTTTAGGAATAATATTTTCGGACTGCATCAAAGTTCACAGGATGTGCGAGCTCTTCACCATCCATTGTTGTAAGAATTAGCGATCCTCTGGAGAAGACTGTCTTAACAACGAACGGGTCGTCGTAATTGGGCATCCACTTCCCGCGCATGTCTTTGTGAACTGGCAAAATCTTCTTGAGTACAAGTTCTCCTTGGCGGAACTCACGGATTCAGACTTTCTTGTCGAAGGCTCTCTTCATCCGATTCTGATATAGCTGACTGTGGCACATAGTTGTCAAGCGCTTCTCGTCGATAAGATTCAACTGGTCGAATCTGTCTTGAACCCACTCGGCTTCATCTAGCTTGGCTTCCCTCAATACCCTTAAGGAGGGTAGCTCGACTTCAATGGAGAGGACGTCGTCCATTCCATATATCAATGAAAAAGGGGTTGCCCTTGTTGAAGCTTGCACTATGGTTCTGTATCCATGCAAAGTGAATGGTAACATCTAATGCCAATCCTTGTAAGTCTTGACCATCTTTTGTAGGATTTTTTTGATATTTTTATTCGCAGCTTCAACAGCTCCATTCATCTTAGGACGGTAAGGATAAGAATTGTGATGTGCAATCTTGAAGCTGTCACACAACTCTTTCATAGTCGTGTTATTCAAATTGGTACCATTGTCAGTTATGATTCGGCTCGGAATTCCATAATGGCATATGATTTCCTTCTTGATGAAGCGGACAACTACTTGTTTGGTCACATTGGCGTAGGAAGCAGCTTCTACCCACTTGGTGAAGTAGTCGATAGAAACTAGAATGAATCGGTGACCATGGAAAGCTTTTGGCTCAATTTCCCCCATCATGTCAATGCACACGTTGAGAAAGGTTACGGTGAAGTCAGAACGTTCAACAGTGCCGGAGGTACATGCATTTTGTCAGCATAGACTTGGCACTTGTGACACTTCCTGGCATATTGGATACAGTCGGATTCCATGGTTAACTAGTATTATCCAGCCCTCAAGATCTTCTTGGACATAGCATAACCATTGGCATGAGTTCCAAAGGACCCTTCATGAATCTCTTGAAGTAACATGTCTGCCTCACGTCTGTCAACACATCTAAGCAGAACCATGTCGTAATTCCTTTTATATAGCATGTCATTGCTGATGAAGAACGTGGATGCCAGTCTTGTCAAAGTCCTTTTGTCAAGATGAGTAGCATCAGCTAGATACTCTTGCGTGAGCAAATAATTCTTGGTGTCATGAAACCAAGGCTTTTCATCACTCTCATCTTCTTCAATCACCAGACAGTAGGCAGGCTCAGTTCTACGTTCGATTCGAATGAGTGGCGATTCATTGACAAATCTGACCTTCCACATGGATGCTAGCATGGCTAAGGTGTCAGCAATATGATTCTCAGATCTCAGAACATGTTTGAACTTGATCTCATCAAAGTATTTAATCAATTCAACAATGTAGGCTCTGTAAGGGATTAACTTCTCATGTTTGGTCTCCCATTCACCTTTTACCCGATAGATAACCAAAGCTGAATCTCCGCTTACTTCGAGAAGTTTGATTCAGAGGTCAATAGCCGCTTCAAGGCCAAGAATGCATGCTTCATATTTGGCGATATTGTTCATGCATTCAAAGTCTAACCTTGTTGTAAATGGGGTATAGCCACCTTTTGGATTCATCAAATTGGCGCCTATGCCATGCCCACTAAAATTAGAGGAACCATCAAACATCATCTTCCACCAGAGACCCGGCTCGGGACCTTCCTCAGGACCTGGTTCTTCGCAATCCTTCACTAACATAATGTCTTCGTCAGGAAAGTCGAACTTGAGAGGCTCATAATCTTTGAATGGCTGGTCTGCAAGATAATCTGACAAGATACTTCCTTTGATAGCTTTCTGAGGTACGTACTGGATGTCATATTCGGATAACAACATATGCCAACGAGCAAGTCTTCCAGTCTGAGCAGGCTTTTCAAAAATGTACTTGATGGGTCCATCTTCGAAATCAGTAAAGTAGTATGACAAAGCATGTATTGCTTGAGACGCCTAGCAGCCCATGCTACAACAAGTCTTCTCCAAAAGTGAATATCTATTTTCACAGTCGGTAAACTTCTTGCTTAGATAGTGTTGCTGTGAAATTTTGATATCAAGCTATTGATTAACTTGAATCTTAATTCAATTACAACCGGTCTTTAATTTATCCGAAGGAAAGGTTAAAGAAAGGGGAAAACCTATTTTGCATTGTGAACACAATGCGGGGAGAGATCTAGGGTTCGGGGGTTGGTTAAGCTTAGGGAAGGTATTAGCACCCTAAACTTCTGTAGTACTCTACAGGAACCTCTTGTTTTAAATATTTGTTATTACTATGTTATCTGTTTAAGGTTATGCTAAGGGTTAAGAGTGAAGAGAAAGACCTAAGAGGTTAGTCCTAAGTATACTCGCCAAGACTCGCATCTTGTGCCTACGTATCCTAGGTAGGGGATGGAATCAGAGTATTCGTAGTTCCCCTCATAGAGGGAGATGAGGAACTTCTTGACTGTGGTCAAGGTTCCTGGGGGAAAGTAAGTGTTCATAAGGAAGCGCTTACTTTGGAGTACGGTAACTCCTGTTTATACGTTAAGGTTGAATTAAAAGGGTCAGGAGTAAGTATTCCACGGCGGGAAACTCATATGGAGTACGGCGACTCCTAATCCTAAGGCTAGGATGAAGGGTTGGATGTCCACGGCAGGACGCCTAAACATGAGTACGACGGCTCAAAGTTTTAAGGTTAAGGAAATAGTAAAGGTGGAGGTATTGACTCGGCAGTCAAACATGTGAATCTTTCCTTCGGGGGGAATTAAGCGGTAAAAATAAAGCGGTGGATAAGTGAAATGAAAATGGACATATAGATGATAGTGGTTAGTCGGATTTTAGAGGTGAAATATGATTAGGGAAAAAGGGCGGTGAAAGTATAATTGATTTTAGCAGTTAGAAAGACGAATTAGTTGTTTTTTTTTGAATTAATATTGTATTAAATTAACTTATTTAAATGAAAATGGGTAAATGTTGGAGATAATTATTTTATGGCTTTTGTGTAAAAAATGTTAGAATTTATTTGTGAATTTTTAAATTATAAAATGCTAGAATTTGGATAGAAATTTTTTTGAATGAAAAAAGGAATTAGGTTTTTTATAGTTTTTGAGCATTTAAATTGAATTAATCTTATATTAAGGAAAAAATTTTATTTATTTTTAAGAAAGGTGGATAATTATCAATTAACAAAGATTAAAGTTCTAAAGAAAATAAACTGTTTTTTTTTGGATTTTTAGATAAAATATTTTATGGGTTATTCTACCTATTATTTATTTTATTAGGTTTATCAAAATTAGAATAAAACTTAAATCTAAAAGATTATCAATTAAAAGATAAATCACATTAACTTACTTTTTTATTATTTAGTATTTATTTTTATATTAGATAAAAATCTCAGATTTTTTTAATAAATTCAGTTAGTAATTAGTTGGGTTAGTGTTAGTTGTTAGTGCTTATATTATTATTAATCAAACAATTACAAAAATACATCAGAGGAAACAAATAACAGAATTAAAAATAAATAAAAATAAAATGGGTCGGGCTGGGTGATGAATCCCCAGATCCGACCCGACTAATTGAGAAAGGGAAACGAGGGGGTCTGAAAACCCTAGCCCCAAACTGAACGAGGCGCCTCCCGTTCTCTCTTCCTCTCACTCGATCCTCTTCTCCTCCGTCTTCCACTCTTTCTTCTTCAATTTTGTTCCTCGATTTTCTTCGTAATTTCCTTAAAAACAAACACACATCAACTCATATTTATCAAAAATCAACGACAAAACTTACACTAGAACGTGTCCTTGCGGATTTCACGATGGATGGCCGGCGGGTGAAGTCGAAGTGTTGTTGGGAAAAATGATTCTGATTTCAGCCACGGCGAGATTGATTTGCGAAGATAAGTGTCTCGATTTTGTTTTTATTTTCTTTAGGATTTAGGTTATAAAATTCTGAGTACTTTGTGAATGACCCCCCCGCCCCCCCTTTGTTATGTATGTGATTCATATTTATACCCTTAATGCGTTGAATTCCGGATTTGACAGTGTTAATTGGCATGATAAAGAACTTTCCTATTTTTAACAAACATGTTAATAACCTGTCTAATTTTGTTTTGAAACTTTGATTGCACCAGTAAATCCTTATTAACAGCAAAAGAATTCCTTAAAATATTTCCATTTTCGAGTTGAATGTGTCGAAACATGTTTACCATCTTTTGGAAAAAAAATTAATTGTGTTTGCTGTTTATATTTCCGTTTTCTGCTTGATTCTGTTGGGAGTATGTTCAACTCTTTTTAGAAATAAATCTCTGCGATCAAATAGACTTGATGGATTATTGTCCGAGTATTTTCATTCTGGCAGTGTTTATGACAATCCCCCTAATTTAGAAGATGAACAATGCTTGGAAACCAATAGCTTTCACCACCTCTCTAATTTTAAATGGGGATAAATGTCATGAATGTTCAGATTTTGTGTTGAAAACTTGCCATATCCTCTTTGACCCCTATTCAATCGTTATTGAAGTTTTTAATCTTCATGTCTTTGTAACAGGAACATGATAAATGGACTCTAACAGTTACAAAGTTGTTATGAAAACAAAGGACAAGGCAAACAAAGTTCAAATCGGATACACCTCAACAATATTGTTTAACTCCACCCGCATATTAAGCTTCTCCGTGTGTTTTATATAATCAGCAAGAGGTATTCAATTCCAAAATCTTGGTGTGGTTATATCCTAGAATTCGATAACTTCCTTTGGTTACAGACAAGCTACTGAAAAATCAGTAATTCACAGGTACCCTGGCGGCGGCATGACAAAAACCCTTTATGATGAAGTTGCAATAGTGTAGGGTTCAATTATTGTGATGAATATTCAACATCCTAGGCCTTAGTAACATTCTGCGACTTTCTCGCATGATTATCTACTGGGAGCATGCTTTCCTAGGTGATGTTTAATGCATGTTCCGCTACTGAAGTAATGTTTAATGCATTCATTTCCAACATGGTTTGAAGACTTGTTGAAGTAATGTTGTACTAATGGTTACATGATGAACGAGGCTTGCACTTTGTATATATATTCTCATAAATTCTTATCCACAATTGCATCCAATATATCTTTAATACACAATTCCACCAACACTAAACCAAACATTTCGCATCAATGGCGGGGAGTTCGGACTTCTGAACCTTCCATAGCAAACCTGTCCTCGCAGAACACAACAAGAAACTCGTTAAATGGTTAGTTAAAACGAAAAGGTACTAAAATGAGATGCACAAATGATCAGTAATCTAAGGGTTAATTTTGGGGTATGATAGTTGCCCCTATTTAAATTACTTCACCAGATGATTTGAGCGACGGAGGCTCGAGTAATCAGGGTGAAAGGGATTTAAATACAGATAACCGGAAATATTTCCCTTAGATTGTGATATGCAATGCTCATGGACAAAACGGCCATGCTGACAATCCTTATGAAACTAAGGTGATGCGTATGATGGAAATGATGATGCAGACGATACAACAACGCAGGGGACGACGGTGCACTTGGGAAACAACACCGAACCGGGGAAATCTAAAGTGTTAGACCATCAGGTTCAAGCGTGACCAGTTGTCATTTTAGAAAGACAAACAAGAAGAGATCCTCAATGGAGATGGCACCGGAGAGACGACCTCCACAGGGGAAAAGGTAGCTCAGGCACGACTGTCTGACACTCTAGGATGAAAAGGTAGCTCAGGATCCACACGGTGGTAGGACCAAGTAAACAGAATGTTAGAGCATTGAGCAAAGAATAACATCCAAGCTTCTAGGAACTCTTAAGAGAAAAGATCAAACGGGCTCCTTGATGGAGATGGCACCGGCGAGACGACCTCCAATGGGGAAAATAACCAAGAGTAGCTGCTCAACGGGTTCAGGCATGACCGATTGACACTCTAGGGTAGGATCAAGTAAACAGAATGCTGGAGCATTGAGCGAGAATAACATCCGAGCTTCTGAAAACAGGATCTTCATGAATCAATATACAGGGTAAACACCTACTGTATGCCAAAATAAATGGACTTCAAGGGGAAATGCCCTAATAAGCTTCTTGAGAGATAACTGCCACTTACATGTCAAAAGGGATAAGCTCCCAAATGAAGAGACTGTCGCTTATCTGATAAACTTTCATGGGGTCCTCAATGAAGAAAGCACCGACGAGACGGCCTCCAATGGGGAAATAAGCAGAAAGATAAAGGCTCAACAGGTTCAGGCATGACTGGCTGATACTCTAAAGTGATGGACCAACAGGTTCAGGCATGACCGATTGACATTTTAGAAACTAGATCCTCAATGAAGAAGGCACCGACGAGACGACCTCCACTGAGGAAAATATCCGAGAGTACGACTCAACAGGTTCAGGCATGACCGACTAATACTCTAAGATAAAGGGTAAGCTTCCATGATCAAAATATGATTTAGCTTCTTCTTTAACTAAATGATCCATTTAGAAAGGGTTAATAAACTTCTTCACGTTTCAAGGTCTACTGCTCCCTGAAATGATTCCATTTCTTCTTTTACTAAAGGGTAAAATAAACCTCCCCCATACTTCAAGGTTTGTATTCCACGAACGGGTCTCAGTTTCTTCTTTTACTTGAAAAGGGTAAAAAATTGTCTATGGCAAGACGCCCAAGAATGAGTACGGCGACTCAACATCTTAAGGTTTAGGAAAGAATATGTCCACGGAGGGACGCCCAAGAATGAGTAACGACGACTCAACGTCTTATGGTGTACGGTAATGATATGTCCACTGCGGGACGCCCAAGAATGAGTACGGCGACTCAACGTCTTACGGTTCAGGAGAATGACATGTCCACGGCAGGACGCCCAAGAATGAGTACGGCGACTCAACGTCTTAAGGTGTACGGTAAGTTGTTGCTAGTCATAATAGGGATAAACTTCTCAGGAGAGAAATGTTGCAACTCTTTGTTGTAATAGGGATCTTCTTGAAAGATAGTGCAAAATAAATGCACGTCCAGGTAGGTTAGGCGACCGACAGAGACCGAAGTTCAATCTAGGATCGAACTAGAAATAAAATGTCAAGCAGAACTCTATTGAGGGAATGAACTCAAATGGGAATCATCTTATCCTAGGCACGGACAAGATAACTGAAATAGCCATCATCCACGAGGGTTGAACTCTATGGGGAAACTGATCATAGCAGGTATTTTATGCTTAAGGTTGACGACTCTATTTGGAGAGAGTGGACAAACCCAGTTACTTGGCAATAACCACAACCAAAGTAACGACAAAAGACAACGAGGATAGCGAACATGCAGATGCTAAAGCGTATGTCAATGCGTATGAAAATGCAAGAATGCAAATGAGTATGCAAAATGTTCATGCTCATGCCCATGCACATGCTGACAAAAACAAACGAGCGGAGGAAACAGGAGATGAAATAAACATCTCGACGGGATATCCAACAACCTCTGCAAAAGTACATCTATCAAGGGATAGGAAAGTTGATGGCAGAACTAAATCTTGCTTCAAAGCTCCAAATTCTCTGGGGAGAATAAAAATCCACTTGGGGATATAACATCATGACTTCACTGGAGGACTGCCATCATGGATGTAAATTTCAGATCAAAGAAGACCTGTTCACTGGGAGAGTCATCTCAGGATTAGGGACTCTCGGGGATAAAATAAATATCCGCTTCATTGGGGAAGTGTGGAGCTAGGCAGCTTCATGGAGAAAGTAGCAACTTCATGGAAAAGTACAAAAAACTCCCTGGGGAAAGCATCTCGACTTCTTGGAAAGTATGGTCGTCTCCTGGGGAATATTTCCTGAGGAAAATATGGCAAATTCAACGAGGAAAAGATGGTTCCACCGGGAGTGGGTCCTCAAATATATATCACTTGGAAGATGCTGAGGAGATCTCTGCAGTCTTGAAAGTCACTGGAGATTACCGGCTCAGTCTAAAAATGTTGTCAGCTTATAGTCTCGCTGGGGACTGCTCTGAGGCAAAGGCTTAAAAGTGCTTCTGCAGCACGAGACTTACTGGGGAATGAAAACCTCCTGCAGTAAAATTTATCGGGGTAGGAAGAGCGTAATAGTCGCCATTTTGAAAAACAAATGCCCCAGAGTACCTGCTTTGTGAGGAAGAGTCATCTCAGGAGGATTTTACAGAGAACATGGAGTCCAATTGCCCCACTGTTTTCAAACTCTTGGAGAGATTTGTCGGATCTCGACGTGACTGTCCCGGATTGACGATGTAATCACTGAGTCTTCAAGGAATAACTCTTAAGAAAGTCGGACTTGCACCAGTAAGCAATTTGTAAACCACCCGCCCCTGTCTAGCAGAATCTTCAAGTTCCATTGTTAATGTCTATATGTAAATTTTCTAAAATATCAGGCGAACTCAACATGCATGAACTGTTAATCCTGAAATTATTAATGCAACATACATATTTGTCTCGAAGTTGTTTTTACTTTTTATTTTGAAAAGATATCGCAATAACTTGTGATCGAATCACTAGTTAGGATATGGATTTAATTTATAATGCCAACATTGAACTGAGCATAGCTTGCAGGAGTCAGGAAACGTTCTCATCGAGTATGCTTTCAAGATAAACCCTACTTCAATTAGGTCTTTCAAAGGTTGTATCGTGGCTTGGTTCACGGTTTTAAGAAATAAAGGATAAAGGCTCAAAGTATATTTGTACCCACCCATTCTTTGTGATGTTCTCCAATCCTATATTTAGTTAACTGGATACGAGCACTCATCTCTCAAGCGGACTCGATATGGTTGAGATTTCCTCAAGGCTTTGGACATGGCAGTTACTCACCTATTTTCTCTGGTGCTTAATCACACGACTTTGTCTTTTATTGGGGTTATTTATTGTAACCCTTTGTTTTTTTATTTTTCGTGCTTTTATTCCCTAACTTTTGCCTGGACGAAGTCTTTTCGAATTTGGGTTTGGAGTCCAGCGGGATGCCCCAGTTTTGCCTAAGTCTCCTTTATAGGTTTTGACTTAGCGAGCTCTTTTTCACTCATTATTTTATGCACAAGTCGTGTGACTCTTCTGAAGGCTTGTGACTGCCCCACTCTTTAGATAGTTGAGGGATAATCATTTGTGTCTTTGGACTTCCAAACTCCTAAAATGTTGAGGATAAATGGGTTCTCGAGTGTATGCTCTTTTTGAAAGTCTAAGCGCTCGATCAGTTTAACTGAAAACTACCCTGCCCTAGGTTAAGATTAGGGTTCTTATCTAGAAATAAAGACTCCTAATTCAAGGCTCAAAGGGGTTAAAGAGGGATTATCATCCTTATATCTCTGGTGTTTAGGATTTGCAACAATGCCTTACATCATCAACAGGGTTTCATTCGAAAGTATATAGCAAGAGATCTGACGTTTTTGGTTCATCATCCTCCTCCCAATTCTCTATCAAAGCAAGAGATCGGGTAAAGTTGGCATTATAAATTATGAAAAAAAATTATGAGTGAAACGAATGGATTTCTTCAAGACAAATATATGGATTGCATAAATTATTCAAAACAAACAAGTTCGTACATGTTAAACATGCATTTATGATAAAAGAAACAAAATATATATAGATAAGCAAATGAACTATCTGGAATGCCTATTAGATCTCTGTATCCAAGTCCGGCACAGTAATGGTTTCTTCTGGCAGAGTCTCATTGGAATGAGTCGTCTTGCTTGCCCCAACCATATTGGTCACAGTTTTCTCAACAGTCTTCAATTATTCCTTTTAAATAATCTTAACTGATTCTTTGTCAAACATGGTCACATCGTATTTCCAGGGTACAGCTTGAGGATCACTGAAGTGAGATGGACTAGGCTTCTGAGTAATTACCGGCTGCGGTTGACTCACTGTAGAAGCAACTGGCTTAGACATGTTGAAAACTGGCTTTGCAGAATTTGATCTTGGCAACGGGAACACTCTGCGAGGAGTCCTGATCTGAGAAACCTTGACAACCCCATAACTTGGTAAAGGGTCATTCTTGACATTCAGCAGATGATCATCAAAGGACAAGATCTTCTTTTCCATTAACTCCTTGACCATGTGCTTGAGAGCATAACAGTTTTCTAAATCATGGCCAGGCGCATCCTCATGAAATAAACAATGAGCAACGGCGCTGTAATTGGCAGGTAGCAGATTCAGAGGTGGACCCAAAGCCCTGGTAGTAATCAAACCTTGTTGCACTAATGAAGGGTACAACTCGGTGAAAGTCATTGGAATAGGAGGACAAGGTTTGTACTGCTTCTTGTTCGGACCATTTTGGCGAGGCGCCTGATTCTTCGAATGACATGCAGGAGCGTTGGGCGCTCGTTGGTAGTTGGCAGGAGCTTGTGAAGGCTAATAACCAGGAGGTTGTTGATATACCGGAGGCTGATAAATAGGACCCGGTTGCACAGGCTGATAAGCGGGCATTTGCTGGTTAAAAGCAGGTGTTACAGCAACCCCATACGGTTGTTGAGCGTACTGAATCGGATAACTTTGTTGTTGAACATAATTCGGCTGAGATTGATAAGGCTGATGAGTAGCCATTTCACGGTAGTATATGGCCGAGTGACTCTTCGGACAAGTAGCACCTTCATACCGATCGAAACTCGGAGTCTTGGACTTTGGAGGAACAACTTGTTGAGCTGGTTGAGCAATAGGAACCGCAGGAGGAGTTGGCACAAAACTAGGTGGAAGACCATAGGGAGGTACATCTGCAACAGTAACAATTGGCGGAAGGTCCACAATATTATCGGTAATCCCAGAAACAACAGTAGGAGGAGTACCCATTCTTGCATTAATGGCCTGAAGCATCTCCATTATTTGCCCAACACTTCCCTTAAGGTCTTCAAGTTCATTTATGACACGATCAAGCTTTTGATTTTGTTCCACCATCTTTTTCCAAGCTCGGGCTCTGGTGTTGTACTGATGCAGGGGACTTATGTTGACAAGACTAGAAGCGAGAGAACTGATGATGAGAAACCGAAAGGAAAATGCAAATGCGAAAACAGGATGCAATGCAATGCATTGGTTTCAAGGATTTCAACGGTCGATTGCAAACATTTTCGAGGAAATCTTGAAAAGGTTTTAGATTTTGAAATGTAGAATTTTCTTCGAATTTGCATAAGGACAGTTGAACTCCTCGAAGCCAGGAATGATATGATGTTGGATGCAATGCACAAACACACAAAGCAAACAAAGGTCCTAGGTTAGAGGAACATGAGTGGAGCCAAGGTCTACCCATCCCAAAAGGTAAGTACTACAGGTTAGTTGTACCTGCAGAACAAGGGTTCTAACACGGTTCCCAAAGTCATTGGTCCATCTTTCGGATATTATCAACTTCTCAATTACTTGGTGGTTAATAATATTCTCAAGAGAACCTCTTTTGAGTGTAGTATCGCGTAGCACTATTTCGAGGGTACTCCCTCATAGTCCCGCACTACATCCTAATAAAGGCCAAAGTGGGGTTAAGGTAACTACGGTCCTCAATAACATAGGCTCCAACATCAAAAATAGTGTATGTTTTCATGATTAAAACTCGTTCAACAGTACAGCTTTTGAGAAGGCCTGAATTGAGCGTGATTTTCAAGTCAGCTTGGTCGGGATTCCACCCCCTATAAGCCTCGTCGAACATATCACTATCCTATCTTAATTTCACTCAAGTCTGGGTGTAGGACTTTGTCTCATCTCTCAAAGATATCAACCCAAAAGCATAAACAAGATATACAAATAGCCACATAACAATAAACAAGGCAAAAATAAAACAAGTTAGGGAAACCCACAAGTCATATCCCTAGTGAAGTCGCCATTTTCTGTTGCGGTGAAATTTTTATATCAAGCTATTGATTAACTTGAATCTTAATTCAATTACAACCGGTCTTTGATTTATCCGAAGGAAAGGTTAAAGAAAGGGGAAAACCTATTTTGCATTGTGAACACAATGTGGGGAGAGATCTAGGGTTCGGGGGTTGGTTAAGCTTAGGGAAGGTATTAGCACCCTAAACTTCTGTAGTACTCTACAGGAACCTCTTGTTTTAAATATTTGTTATTACTATGTTATCTGTTTAAGGTTATGTTAAGGGTTAAGAGTGAAGAGAAAGACCTAAGGGGTTAGTCCTAAGTATACTCGCTAAGACCCGCATCTTGTGCCTACGTATCCTAGGTAGGGGATGGAATCAACGTATTCGTAGTTCCCCTCACAGAGGGAGATAAGGAACTTCTTGACTGTGGTCAAGGTTCCTGGGGGAAAGTAAGTGTTCATAAGGAAGCGCTTACTTTGGAGTACGACAACTTCTGTTTCTACGTTAAGGTTGAATTAAAAGGGTCGGGAGTAAGTATTCCACGGCGGGAAACCCATATGGAGTATGGAAAATCCTAATCCTAAGGCTAGGATGAAGGGTTGGATGTCCACGGCGGGACGCCTAAACATGAGTACGGCGACTCAAAGTTGTAAGGTTAAGGAAATAGTAAAAGTGGAGGTATTGACTTGGCGGTCAAACATGTGAATCTTTCCTTCGGGGGGAATTAAGCGGTAAAAATAAAGCGGTGGATAAGTGAAATGCAAATTGACATATAGATGGTAGTGATTAGTCAGATTTTAGAGGTGAAATATGATTAGGGAAAAAGGGCGGTGAAAGTATAATTGATTTTAGCAGTTAGAAAGACGAATTAGTTGTTTTTTGTGAATTAATATTGTATTAAATTAACTTATTTAAATGAAAATGGGTAAATGTTGGAGATAATTATTTTATGGCTTTTGTGCAAAAAAATGTTAGAATTTATTTGTGAATTTGTAAATTATAAAATGCTAGAATTTGGATAGAAATTAATTTGAATGAAAAAAGGAATTAAGGTTTTTTTTTAGTTTTTGAGCATTTAAATTGAATTAATCTTATATTAAGGAAAAAAGTTTATTTATTTTTAAGAAAGGTGGATAATTATCAATTAACAAAGATTAAAGTTCTAAAGAAAATAAACTGTTTTTTTTTGGATTTTTAGATAAAATATTCTATGGGTTATTCTACCTATTATTTATTTTATTAGGTTTATCAAAATTAGAATAAAACTTAAATCTAAAAAATTATCAATTAAAAGATAAATCACATTAACTTACTTTTTTATTATTTAGTATTTATTTTTATATTAGATAAAAATCTCAGATTTTTTTAATAAATTCAATTAGTAATTAGTTGGGTTAGTGTTAGTTGTTAGTGCTTATATTATTATTAATCAAACAATTACAAAAATACATCAGAAGAAACAAATAACATAATTAAAAATAAAAAAAATAAAATGGGTCGGGCTGGGGTGATGAATCCCCAGACCCGACCCGACTAATTGAGAAAGGGAAACGAGGGGGTCTGAAAACCCTAGCCCCTTGAGGGAAACGAGTATTTTCATTCTGGCAGTGTTTATGACAATCCCCCTAATTTAGAAGATGAACAATGCTTGGAAACCGATAGTTGTCACCACCTCTCTAATTTTAAATGGGGATAACTGTCATGAATGTTCAGATTTTGTGTTGAAAACTTGCCCTATCCTCTTTGACCCTTATTCAGTCGTTATTGAAGTTTTTGATCTTCATGTCTTTGTAACAGGAACATGATAAATGGACTCTAACAGTTACAAAGTTATTATGAAAACAAAGGACAAGGCAAACAAAGTTCAAATCGGATACACCTCAACGATATCGTTTAACTCCACCCGCATATTAAGCTTCTCCGTGTGTTTTATATAATAAACAAGAGGTATTCAATTCCAAAATCTTGGTGTGGTTATATCTTAGAATTTGATAAATTCCTTTGGTTACAGATAAGCTACTGAATAATCAGTAATTCACAGGTACCCTAGCGGCGGCATGACGAAAACCCCTTATGATGAAGTTGCAACAGTGTAGGGTTCAATTATTGTGATGAATGTTCAACATCCTAGGCCTTAGTAACATTCTGCGACTTTCTCGCGAGATTATCTACTAGGAGCATGCTTTCCTAGGTGATGTTTAATGCATGTTACCGTGTCGTTGGTCTCTAGGCAGCAACATCATCCATGTGAGTATAAAAGGATCTCAAAATCAACTGGTTTCTATGACATTACTTATATACTCCTTGGAGACTGATAAAGTATCTTCATTTGGATGCTCATATTTTAATTTGAACACAACTTGTGAAGGAATATCAAGAGCTTTTGTGACTTTTGAACATGAAACAAGGAAAAGGTGACTTCCTTTCTCCTTAGTTTTCTGATTTTGAATTCCCAAACCAAAACGCATGCCTTTGATAAAAGGTTTTTGGTATAATCTCAAACTTTATGTGTCGTCTTCAAATGAACAGATTTGCGGCACCATTCACTTTTCTCTGTATTTCTGAAGTTACTGTTTCCTGATACATTGTTATTTGTTGCAGGAGTAGTGATTTTGAGTGCCTTATTTTCAAGAAGAAATGAAAATTGTCGGTTTGCTAAACTCAATGCTTGTTGTGATTACACTGATATTTTATTTCCATCTTCAACTTGACTTGTTTATTCATGTTATGGTTGTGACTTGTAACTCAGCTCATTTACTTTAAAACTCAACTTCATTTTGACAGCAGGTTGGGGACTAGAGATGTTGTTTGATTATGGTGCCAAGTTTGGTGCTCAACTCTACTTGGATGTAGACAGGATGGCCTCTTGCTTGGTAAGCCATGGGCCGTGCTTGTGGAAAACTTTTTATGAAGTTCTTACTTAAATTTATACTGATAGTTCTCTTTACAGGATTGTTCACAACACTATGCCGTTATTCACTTCATTCCAAATTATCGGCAGCGTTGCAGCAAGCACTCGAACCAAAGCACCAACGATACTCTGATATGAAGACGTACAAATGATTTCTCACGATGCACCATCCAACTTGGCTGTAATATTAGTAGCTTCACCACAGTCCTTCAAATCAAGCTTCTCAAACAACTCATCTAGATTACTCTGCGTCTTTAGATTGCCTTCATACTCTTTTGTAAATTTAAGTATCTTCTTTTAAAGTCCTTTGGCACAGCTAACAGTAGCGAAAATTGCACTCATTTCTGACATGGTTTGCAGACTTGTTGAAGTAATGTTGTACTAATGGTTACATGATGAACGAGGCTTGCACTTTGTATATATATTCTTATAAATTCTTATCCACACTTGCATCCAATATATCTTTAATACACAATTCCGCCAACACTAAACCAAACATTTCGCATCAATGGCGGGGAGTTCGGACTTCTGAACCTTCCATAGCAAACCTGTCCTCGTAGAACACAACAAGCAACTCGTTAAATGGTTAGTTAAAACGAAAAGGTACTAAAACGAGATGCACAAATGATCACTAATCTAAGGGTAAAATTTGGGGTACGACAGATAGTAAATGGCATGTTCCTTTTGTCTAGTCTCATCGTGTTGCCCAAGTACACAACCCATAGACTTCTCCAAAACAGTAAGATACATGAACAATGGCCTTCCAGGAACAGGAGGAATGAAGATACGAGGCTCTTGCAAATAATTTTTAATCTTTTCAAATGCTTGCTGACAATCAGGATTCCAATCAACAGTCTGACCTTTGCAAAGCAACTTGAATATCGGCTTACAAGTAGCATTTATGTTAGAGATAAATCTAGAAATGTAGTTCAAACGTCCAAGAAAACCTCTTACCTGTGTTTCAGTCTGCGGAGCAGGCATGTCTTGAATGGCACGAACTTTGTCAGGATCTACTTCAATTCCGTGTTGGCTGACGATAAAACTAAGTAGCTTTCCGGATCTAACACCAAAAGTACACTTAGCTGGATTTAGTTTCAACTGGTACTTCCTGAGTCGTTCAGACAGTTTCAACAGGTGATCCAAATGTTCCTCCTCGTTCCGAGATTTGGCAATCATATCATCCACATAAACTTCTATCTCTTTGTGCATCATGTCATGAAAGAGAGTCGTTATAGCACGTTGATAGGTTGCCCCTGCGTTCTTCAAACCGAAGGGCATAACTTCGTAACAGAAGGTTCCCCAAGGAGTAATGAATGTGATCTTCTCTCTATCGGCTGGATCCATCTTGATCTGATTATAACCGGAGAAACCATCCATAAATGAGAAGACGGCAAAGCTGTTTGTATTGTCAACAAGGGTATCAATATGGGGCAGAGGGAAATCGTCTTTTAGACTAGCTTTGTTCAAATCCCTGTAATCTACTAATCTACACACATTCTGACTTTACCGTCCTTTTTGGGCACTGGAACAATGTTGGCAACCCAATCAGGATACTTTGCAATGGTAAGGAAGCCTGCATCCAACTGTTTCTTAACCTCATCTCGAATCTTCAAAGCCATGTCAGGTCTCGTTCTTCAAAGTTTCTGCTTGACAGGCGGACATTCTGGCTTAAGTGGCAACTTGTGAACTACAATATATTTGTCTAAATCGGGCATATCTTGATACGACCATGCAATCACGTCAACATAATCCTTCAAAAGCTTGACCAATCTCTGCTTGACCTCAGCCCTAAGTACTGCACCAACCTTGACCTCTTTCTTGTCTTCATCTATGCCAAGATTAATCAAACCTACCTGCTCCTTGTGCGGTTGAAGTTCTGTGTACTCATAGTCAACCAATTTTGTCAGTTCCGCGGGTACTTCAAAATCTTCTTCACCCTCATCTTCAGCTTGATAAATGGGTGAATCCCAGTCAGGAGAAACAGTAGAGTCATTGGATTCAACAAGGGTTGTAATGCCACTACATGTTGGAAGGCTTATTTTATTAAATGCTCAAAGAAAAATGCAAGAGAAACGAAAATGCTTTTTTTGTAGTTTTTGAAAAGATTGCTAATTTCATTTTAAAAGGTGAAAGCGAAAAACGCTAATGGAACAAAGTGGAAGTGGAACAAAATGCATTTATTAATAATTGTTTAAAAAGTGAATGGTGGCCCTACAAAGTGATCCAAATAGCCTTGGGCAGAGCTATGGATGTGAAAACACAAATGAAAATGTTTAATTACTTTGACATAGGAAAAATAACAAGAATATCTATAGCCTCCCAGTTGCTCAAAGTTGCATCGCTCTTGAATACCAGGTTGCTCAGGTCTTCGTCTTCGCCACAGTCACTAATGACATTAACTTGAAAACCCCCGCTGATAAACACTTCATGAAAAAACTTCGGACGCCCTTCGATAGTTGTAGAAGCCTTATCATAAGTTGGTCTATAACCCAACCCGTGGTGATCAGTCTTGGTCTTGATGTTGATTACCTCTCTCCAACCTTTAGGAATGCCCATGTCGATCGTTGATCTGATACTCTTCAAGGACATAAAAGATGGATTACTCTGGCCCTCCATAGTCTCTTCAGCTTCCACTAAAACAGCATTGGAGATCTCAAGTGATTGGAAAGAAGTTTCTAAAGCGTCTTCATCAGCCTCAATATAACAGAACGAAGATAAATTACTAACCATTAAATCCTCCTCACCTTGTATAATAACTAGCATGTCGTCGACCACAAACTTCATCTTCTGATGTAAAGTTGAAGTTACTGCCCCAACGGCATGGATCCAAGGTCTTCCGAGTAGACAGTTGTAATTGGGATTGATATCCATGACTTAGAAAGTGATATTGAACACATGCGGACCAATCAGAATCGGAAGTTCCACTTCTCCAGTCACAGATCTATGAGAACCATCAAAAGCCTTAACAATCAACGAAGTAGGCTTCACCATAGTCTCTTTATAAGCCAACTTGCTAATAACTCTCTTGGGTAGAACGTTCAAGGAAGAACCGGTATCCATAAGAACCCTTGCTAAGTTATCCTCCTAACACTTCACCAATATATGCAAAGCACGGTTGTGATTCGGGCCCTCACTAGGTAGCTCTTCATTCCTGAAGCTAAGAGTATTACAGGTGGTAATATTGGCGATCACACTATCAAACTGACCGGTAGTAATGTCTTGAGCAACATGAGCTTGAGTCAATACCTTTTGCAAAGCAGCCCTATGAGAGGGTGAACTCATCAACAGAGGCAAGATAGAGATCTTCGAAGGAGTATGATTAAGTTGATCAATAACCTTGTAATCACTCTTTTTAATGATCCTAAAAAACTCGACATCTTCATCATTGGCGACTGCCTCTTTACCCTTATCTTTGGCAGGCGCAGCAGTAGTGGTAATTGTTTCCTTAGGCGGAGCGTCATTGAAATGGGGAGTATAAATGTGACCACTGCGAGTCATCCTGCTTGCCCCAGCTATGTTGGTCACGGTTTCACTATCAATCTTCACTTCTTCCCTCGGAATGACCTTCTCAGATTCTTTGTCAACCATGGTCACGTCATATTTCCAGGGTACAGTTTTAGGATCATTAAAAGGAAACGAACTTGGCTTCTGAATCATTATTGGCCTTGGTTGATCCATCATCGGCGTAACTGGCTTCAATATATTGAACACGAGCTTGGCAGAACTTGCCCCTGGAAGATTAAACACGGGCACCTTAACCTTCGGTTTTGGCAAGTTAAAGATAAGCTCAATCACAGCGACTTCATCCTTCTTCACCTTGCTAACCACTTGCAGAAAATCGTTGTCGATCAATTTCTGAACATCCTTCTGAACCACTGTACAGCCCTTAGCACAAACCTCACGACTTGCACAATTAGCATGAGAAGTAGATACTAAACCGGCTTCAAACAAATTTGAATGGAATACCTTGAGAGGAGTCTTGATCTGAGCTACATCAAGAATAAAGTTTTCTTCGGACGAATCATCAATGGCATTAACAACCTCATGGTTAGGCAGAGGGTTGCTTTTGACATTTGGTTGAGGGTCGTCAAAGGACAAAATCTTCTTTTCCATCAGATCTCTAAAAATGTTCTTCAGAGTATAGAAATTTTCCAAATCGTGAACGGGTGCACCCTCATGAAATAAACAATGAGCGGCGGTGTTGTAGTTGGCAGCAAAGGATTGGTGGGTGGACCCATAGCTCGGGTAGTAATCAAACCTCGTTGCACTAAGAACGGATACAACTCGGTGAACGTCATCGGAATCGGAGGACAAGGCTTGTATTGTCTCCTATTCGGAGCACTTTGACGAGGTGTATAATTCCTCGGCTGCTGATGGGCAGGAGCACTGGGTGCTTGTTGGTAAATAGGAGGAGCTTGTTGATAACCGAAGGTTGATAGACAGGAGCTTGTTGCATAGGCTAATAAACGGGAGCTTGTTGAACTTGTTGATTAAAAGACAGTGCAACAACAGCTACATACGGCGGTTGAGCATACTGAACCGGATATCCTTGAGGTTGAGCATACTACGGTGGGTTTTGATACTGTTGATTTCTTCTTTTACATGAAGATACAACATGGGTCTCACCTTCCTTCTTTTTCTGAGAATTGAAAGAAGACTTCTTAGCTTGGTCCTTTGAGCTTGAACTACCAGAACCACTTGTCATTTTTCCACTCTTCAGAGCCAATTCAACCTTTACCCCAATAGCAACAATGTTAGCGAAATTCGTAGTCACGCTATCCACCATCCTCTCATAGAATTCGGGACGAATGGTGTCAATAAACCAATCAGCTAGTTCCTTATCAGTCAAAGGAGGTTCGAGTTGTGAAGCAATCTCCCTCCACCTCTGAGCATATTCCTTAAATGTTTCGAAACTCCTCTGGGACATACTCAACAATTGTCTTCTGTCAGGAGCCAGATCCATGTTTTACTTGTAGTGCTTAATAAAAGCGTTGGATAAATATTGAAAATACCTGATGCGAGACTGATCCAAAGTCAGGTACCATTTGGAGGAAGCACCCTTCAGATTGTCTTGGAAACAGTGAATCATCAATTTATCATTTTCCACATGAGCAGCCATCCTGTGGTATTACATAATCAGATGATTTTTGGGTCATGTAGTTCCTTCATAGCAATCGAAGTTCAGAATTTTGAACTTCAGAGGAATAACCAAACCGGAAACCAAACAAACATCTCTGGCGGCAGCACCGAAGATTTGATCTCCTTCCATCTTCCTCAATCTCTTCTCAATAGTTTCAACATTCTTCTGAAGCCTTTCTGGCGCTCATTTCCCTTATCATTATCATCGAGAATCTCATAAACAGGCTCATTGAGATAAGGTTGTACACGAGTGTGAACAATAGCTGGTGCAAAAGTAGGAACTACTCGAGGAGGTTCGGAAGCCAAAGGCAAGCTTGCTGAACGGGTTGCACAACGGGAACAGTTTAGGGAACTGATGAAACGATAGAAGGTACGAAACCGGGTGGAAGACCATAAGGATATGCATTCTCAACAGTAATGGCCGGTGGAGGATCTGCCACAGTAGTGTTAGTCTCAGAGATAACAGTAGGCTGAGTATCCATCCTTGCATTGATGACTTGGAGCAACTCCATAACCTGTCCTACCCTTCCTCGGGAACTCCGAGGTCATTGTTGACACAATCCATCTCTTGAGCTTGTTCTTCCATCCTTTTTCTAGCTTGGGCTCTGGTGTTGTATCGACGCAGAAAACTTAGGGTGATGGAACTAGAATGCGAGAGAATCGAGAATGAGAAACCGGGAGACACATGCAATGTAAAAATATGATGCTAAAATGAAAAATGCGAATGAAATATTTCATGGAATTCAAATATTTACAAGTATCGCGGAATACTAAAGGAATTTTATTTATTAATTTGAAAATGGATTACAAATAAATATTCTTAAAAAAAGTCTTAACAAAAATAGCTAAATAAAAGCTGAGAAAGCCCTAAGGAATGTTGTCCACAACTTCAAAGAGTAGGCAGAGAGTCGGAGGAAAATAAATTCTCGTAGATTCTTCTCTTCTTGTAGGAAAGTACCTCTTCATTCTTGGCCTGAAGTTGTTTCTGAAGTTCGGAATTCTCACTGACGATAACCTGATATTTATTCTTCCATTGTTCGGCCTCATGTTGTGCTTTCTTCAAAGCAATCTTCAATGTTTCAGCATCGGACATGAAAACTAGAACATGTTCTCTTCTCGGAGGTAAAGGATCTTGGCGAGGATAAGGCATCTTCAACTTGATGGCTCGTTCTCGGACCCACTGAAGGTATGGTTCCATAGACACACAAATTGGCCTTCCCAAACTTTCTCTACCTTTCTTATGCAAGTGACGCAAGGCAGATACAATCTGATCTTGAAGTTCTTTATTGTCTTTGAAGAAGATTTTCTCCACATACACACTTTTAGGTGGTTCCTTCAAAGGATATTCTAACTATCGGTGAGCCAGAACTGGATTGTAGCTGATCCCTCCATTAAAACCAAGTAAGGGTACATTGGCAAAGTCCCCACAACCATCAATGATTAATGTCCCATCATATACTCGATTATACCAATCAATATTCGAGTGGGTTAGAGCCATAATCCTTTGTGACCAAAGTCCTTTTTCAAGATCTAAAAAAGGAGCAGATTTGGGCAAGTATGAAATAAACCACTTGTATAACAAAGGCACGCAACAGGTGATCATCCTTTCACCATGAAAGTTTCGGAGATGCACGGAATGGTAGGTGTTACCCAATAAAGTCGGTAATGGATTAGCCTTCATGAATATTTTGATGGCGTTAAGGTCAACGAATCCTTCAAAACTAGGGAAGAGTAACACTCCGTAGATATGCAAGGCGAAGATTGCCTCAAATATATCCATGCTCATATGATCAGCGTGGTATCGGGCTTTCTTAATTAGGAAATTTGTAGGTAACCCAAAAGTTTCGCCTTTTGCGATCATATTGCCCTTGATGTTGGACACCTTCAAGCATGTGGCTTTAGCAATGTCTTGCTCCTTAGGGTTTCCTTCTAGGAAGGGGAAAGGAGAGTCATCAAAAATAGGTAAGCCAACCAAATAAGAGTACTCTTCTAAAGTAGGCAATAGCTGATAGTCTAGGAAGGTAAAGCAATGATAATCCGGATCTTAGAACTGCAACAAAGTAGAAAGAAGTCCCTCGTCCATTCGGAGTCTCAATAAAGCCAACAGCTTCCCATACTTGTTATTGAATCCTTCCTGACCTTCAACCAACACTCCTAACTTCTTTGGTTCATCCAACTTAGGACTCATAAAAGTATATTTCAAAGTATTCTTCCTTTTGCAATCCATGGTATCCTGCAATGTTCATAAGTAAAATTTGAATTCCATGAAACTTAATGCAATGTGATGCTTTATGGATGCAATTCACAAATATACGCAAGTCCTAGGTTAAAGGTATATGAGCAGATTCAAGGTCTACCCACCCCCATAAGGTATGCACTAAGGTTAGTTGTACCTGCAGAACAAAGGTTTTAAAGCGGTGCCCACAGTCATCAGTCCATCTTTCGGATATTATCAATTTCCCGATTGACTCGGTGGTTAATAATATTCTCAAGAGAACCTCTTTTGAGTGTAGTATCGCGTAGCAACTATTTTGAGAATACTTCCTTGTAGTCTCCACACTGCGTCCTAGATAAGGCCAATGTGGTGTTAAGGTAACTACGGTCCCCAGTATCACCGGCTCCAATCGAAGATAGTAAGTATTTTCACAAATACTCGTTCAACAGAACTACCTTCCAAAAGGGCCTCAACTGAGCGGCGATTCTCAAGTCAGCTTGGTCGGGAATCACTCCCTATAAGCCTTGTCGAATATATCACCTCCTATAATAAGTTCACTCAATTCCTAGTGTAGGACTTATCTTACAACAAGGATACCCCAAGCAAGGTACAACAAATATATTATATACAAGCAAGCAAATAATGAAGAAAATAGTAAAAGTAACAAGGTAGGGGTAACCCTTAAAATATAGGCAAATCCCCAGTGAAGTCGCCATTTTCTGTTGCGGTTAGAATATGATATCAAATTATTAATTAATTTGAATCGCATCTTTAGTTCATAATCTCTCTTTGATTCATCCGAAGGAAAAGGTCAAGAGAGGGAAAACCTAATTTTGCATCGTAAACAATGCGGGGAGAGACCAAGGTAAGGGGTTGGTTAAGCTTAGGGAAGGTACTAGCACCCTAAACTTCTGTAGTACTCTACAGGAACCTTTTGTTTAAATTTACTATTTGCTTTATTATTTACTTTAGGGTATATACTGAGCTAAGGGCTGAGAGTAACTGAAAGACCTAAGGGGTTAGTCCTAAGTTTACTCGGCAAGATTCGCATCTTGTGCCTACGTATCCTGGATAGGGAATGGAATCAGAGTAACCGTAGTTCCCCTTGAAAGGGAGGTTAGAAACTTCTTGACTGTGGTCAAGGTTTCAAGGGGAGCAAGCGTTTCTTATGGAAAGCGCTTACGTGGAGTACGGCGACTCCTATTTCTACGTTGAAAAGTTGAATTTAAAACTAGGGTAAACTAAATGTTCCACAGCGGGAAACCCTAAAATAGAGTACGGTCACTCCTTGACCTAATGCTAGGGTGAAGGGCATTTTGGTCCACGGCGGAAAACCTAGGCAATTAGGGTTTTGAACCATTCAAAGGTTAAGGCTTTTGACTCGGCAGTCAAACTGTTAGACCTAATCCTTCGGAGGGGTTAGCGGTAACTAATGTCATGCAAAAGTAAATAAAATGACACTATGAAAATATGGTAAAGTGCGAAAATGTAAAGAACATGCATGGCGATGATATACTCGCATAAGTTACAATCCCCAAAACAAACAAGCAAGAATAATAACGGCGACGATGTCCTCGCCCAATTATAACCGAAAAAATGAAGTGGAAAGTAAAGTGTGAGATGAAACGAAATCCGAAATGTTAAATTTATAAACTTTTAACGTTACGGTTTTAAAGGATGTTCTAAATAAATAAATAAAGTTAGTTTTAAAATGTTTTAATTAATTAAAATTAAAAAAAATATTTCAAGGATGCTTTGATTTAAAAAGTGTTAATGATTTTAATCAAAAGTGTTTTAATTGTGTTTTAATTAAGAAAATTGTTTCAATTTTAATGTTAAATTAAGAAGAAAAGATGCTTTGGTTTTAATGTTTAATTAAGAAAATTATGTTAATTTTAATGTTAAATTAAGGAAAAAGTTTTTGTTTTAATGTTTGATTAAGAAAAAATTTTAGTTTACATGCTAAACTAAAACGTAATAGTTTTAATATTAATGTTTAATTTAAATAAAGGTGATTTCCCTTATGATGCTTTTTCTCTAAATCAAATAAAAAATATAATAAATAAAACAGAATAAAATAATAAATAAAATAAAGAAAAATGAAATGGAAAGGGATTGAACACAATTAGGGCTTTTCATTTTCTTTGTTTTTTCCTTCTCTCCTTATCCGCAGCGGCGGCCATGGATGCATGCTTCTGAAATTTTTTCTTCTTCTTTCTGCCATATCCATGCTCTTTTGCCTCCAAATTTCTTAGTGATTCTAGAAAAAAAAATTGAAATAAATCCGTTAGCACAATCTTGCTCACCCTCTCTGAAGGGTTTTAAGCGATTTGGGAGCTGGATGGATCTTGCTGATGGACAATGATGATGGTGAGACGAAAAATTTCGTCCTTCTGAGTCTTTAGGTTGCGGCTTTAGTGAGGGACTCGATGTTGTTCCTTGAGCTCCTTGTCGTCGTCGATTGATTTTTGTCCCCTTCTGTTCTTCATGATGAGTTTCTGGGTTTGCTTTTTTATTTAAATGATGAAAAAAACTCCCCCCCTGACGATGTTGATGCATGTGAGTTTTATACCCTTCTATTTGATTTATGGGCTGGATTTATGTGATTCAGGTTGGATATGATTTTAGGGTACGAAAATAATGCCTTGTTTTATGAACTTCCGGTGCAATTTTCTTGTGGAAACGTAGTTGCTGATGAGCTTTTTCAAGGATTCAGTTACTTGAATTTGTTATTTGTTGTGTGGTTGATAAGTATTGCTGGAAACTCGGTTTGACTTGTTTGTTGATGGATTTTGCTACGGTTTTCTGGAAACGGTTATGGTTGGATATCCATTTTTCAGTTCTATGGAATTTGAGGGATTTGGATATCCATATTTTATTGGATATGCTGGATTTTCTTAATCTTGTTTGGCTGAATGCAAAAAAAATCCCTTTTCCTCAAATAATCACTTTTTCTAATAATCACTTTTTCTCTCAGGATGCCTTGAAAATAAAAACAGAAGCTGTCGGTTTTAGCCCGATATCGGAATTGAGTTGGGAGCTGGCAACGGAGCAATCCGTTACCCTCCCGACACACCCGATGATGAGAATTTTCTGAAGGTGTCAGAGTCCCTTTTCTAACCGTTGAAAATTGTTTGTTTTGTTGTTGACTTTGTAGGTTCGAAGAAAAATAATCGGAGACTCGAGGAAATTGGAACCAACTTTTAGAAGAAATATTAGGAAATTTAAGAATTAAAAAATTAATTTAATTTCCTTTATGATAATTTTGTAATATCCTTTGTAAATAAGAAAATAGAATTTAATAAATAAATACAACTCCTTCTATCTTTTTCAATCAAATTCTTCCACTTAAAATTAATCTGATTAACTCATCCGATTAAACTTAGACAAATAAATTCTGTTAATTACAATTTATCCGACTAAATTCAAATGACTAAGTGCCTCTAAATGAACTCAAACGATTAAAACTTAACCGATTAGCCTCAACTGATTAAACTTAACCAACGAGATTAAATTCACCAAATAAATTCGTCCAAATAAACCCATGAAAATTATCCGCACAGACTTTGTCATTCCAATTCCGGATTCGACAACCAATCATATTGCCTGATTTAAACCTGATGTAACTGAGTTTTAGACAAATCCTGTTCCAAATTAATTTGTGCCTGATAATAGAAACGGTGAATACAGTCTTGAATGAATAAACAAAAAAATCCGATTAACAGTGAAACAAACGGTTCTCCGTATTGAAAAGTTCACCTCATATCTCAAATGGCTAAGTTCGATGACCTGAATCAACTTGGCTAGTATTCATGACCAAACAAATATTAAAAATCCAAACACGAGCCGAAATTCCACCGTTTCCTTTTAAACTCGACTGACAGGTAGCAGAAAACAGGAAAACTAGCGGCTGTTAACATAAAATCCGCAGAGTACAAATCTCGCACAGATTTAACCCAAATTAACTGATATTTCAACACATTCAGCTCCAGATGGCTTATTACTCAAAAGACATTTCTAAAATCCGCCTAACAACCGAAACTCGACCCTTAAACAGAATGCACCGTATTACGAGGAATTTGACATCAAAACCGCCGTAAAACTCGATTCAACCTCAAATAAATCACATGGCTCGGAGATGGAAACCTTAATCACTTGAGGAACCCCTGAGGACGACTCAGCTTCATAAATTGTCAGCAGGCTGCAAATTAATGACCATTTGGCCCTTCATAAGTTTAAAGCACGCATAGTGTGATTTTTCCTGCAAAACCAACAGACTACTTAAACCTGTTAGTGGTTAGTTAAATGCAATGCAAAAGTGAGATGGAATGCGAAATGAACCGACTAAATCTAAGGGTAAAATTTAGGGTATTACATCATCCTTACAAAATTGGCTTGTAAGGTGAGGGGGTGTGACTCTATATAAGCTCTTTGAATACTTTATCTTCAACCAATGTGTGACTTAGGATTTTCCTAATAGTTATTGTAGAAGTACATCGCGAAGAGATTCGTAAGCAAGTGAATCTTAGAGAAAAGACATGTGGTGTTCTTTCACCTTTCGAATGGTCTTACTTAGTTGTGTCTCATGTTAGTTGAAATTGATTCATTATCAGCAAGGTGGATACGGGACTCATTTATTTTGAAACTATTATGGTTGCAATCATCACACTCAAGAATTTGTCTTCAAACTTCAGGGAAGGCTAAACTATGGTAGGATTGGTGAGTTTCATTACCATCCTATGTTTCCGACCAGTGATGATCACTTTTCTCCATTTACGAAGGAGAATATGGATCATCTTCTTAAGCTTCTAAAGTTTAATTCATCCTCTAAAGTTTTTCTTGGAAGTGTAGCACAAATAAATAAGAATTTTTGGGCACTATCTTCCCATAACCACTGTAACCCTTGGATAATATATTCAAATGCATTTGAACAAATGATTAGTTTCCATATACTCAACTCCTTTTTTTCTAGATCAGGTTCTGAAAATGTTAGGGTAACTGAGTGGTAGTTATTGTATTGTAGGAAAAGTCTTGTTAAAAACTTTAGGGCAAATCACTCTACGGTATATTTTACATTTTCATAAATTTTCTTGAAATCTTCTATTTGTTCATAAATTTTCTAGGGAGAATAATTGTTCTATTCTTTTTTTCGTTCTTCTACTTGTGTGTTTTTAGGACCTGTACTTGGGGAAGATATTTTTAATTTCTAAAGAGCTAAATAAGTTGTACTACTTTGATGAAACTCCTCCTGGTAGTACAACGATTTACGGTTTCAGATCAAGATCAAGTTATGTTATGGCCTAATTAGTTATCTCATCATAGTTTTCCTTATATAAAGCTTTTATTTCATGAATTTTCCAAAGGAATAAATTATTCCAAATTTCATTATGAAACTTGTTACTTAGCTAAATTTTGGAGTGCTTTGGTTATGAGAAGGTAGTTTGATTTAAGATTGAAGTTCTTAAAGAATTTAGAATTTAGAAAGTTGTGTACAGCTGAAGGAGAATCATGATTCAGATATGTGTTGCTTCATAATTAAAATAAATTATGGATAATTTGACATCATACAATGTCTCGCCATTTATTTTAGTGTCTTTGTCGCCTTTGTAGTGAGTATCCTTCAGCATTGAATTTAATGACTCGACAAAGTTTGTTGACATGTTTTTAATCATCGCGATTTCTATCGTATGCTTAAGTCCACTTTTTTTTTATAAATCAATAGGTATATATAATTTTTATGGCATCTGAAAACTTACAAATTTCAAAGAAGAATCAAAAGTGTCAAGTGGGTTTAAGTTTAATTCATCTCATCACCAAAATACATTGGTTGTTAATCAAGAAAATCACAGTCCTTCCTTACAGATTCAAATTGGACAAAATCTGAAAGTACAATTAAGCAAAATATAACAACAAGCTAAAGAGAAAGAAACTTTGACCCAAGCTGATGTTGACATTCAACAACCATAGACAAATTTTCATCCTTAACTTCGGTTGGAAATGATGTTCAATTATGCAAATGCAGTCTTGGTCAAGTCTGAAATTCTTAGGGCTATAAAAGGTAAAATGCCAATAAATTATTCTGAAGGAGCATGTGCTGAAAGAATAACCTGATTGCGCATGATCTTAACCCTCTTCTCTATGCTTTGTGTTTAATCAAGGAAATCACAGTCGAGAAAAACTTGTGTTGAACATTAACAAAACAAATGATATAGTATAACATAATAGTGGAAGCGTAGAAATTTAAGAGAACATTGATTGTTTTCATTTGATCAAGCATGAACTCATCGTTTGATGAACCAATTTTTGTTGCCGCACAACTGCATCTAGCAAAAAAAACACAATTTAAGATTAAACAAAATTATAAAAAAAAAAAAAAGACAAACAAAAGGAGACTGCAGATTTATAAGAAAAAAATGAATCACATGAGATTTTTCACATGTATATCATCATTAAAACAAAACATCATCAAAATTAATTCAAACATAATAACATATATGCAAATGAATTATAAATAAACAATAAAGATCATATTTATCACTCTGCATCAATGTGTGATATCTTAATGTGAGAAAAGATCTAGATCTCCGTCAATATAGTTTGGAGAATCGACTTTGATTCTTGTTTTGTCTTGTATAACCTAACAAAAACACTCATTTGTTTCCTCGTAAGTGGATTTAAAGAAAACAAGATGACGCAGCTTCAGATTAAACAAAAACAAAACAAAAAAGACAACCAAAAAGCAGATGCAGTCAATTCCAAAACAAAACGAATGATATGAGGTTTTTCATATATGTCTTGGTTTAAGAAAACAATGGTGTCAATGGTATAACTATTGCTAACATATCATCAAAACCAATTCAATCATAAGAATATATAATCTAATGAATTAAAAATCAATAGTAAAAATCATATTTACCTCTCTACATCCATGCGAGATGACAGGGTTTGGAAAGAGATCAAGATATCTATCGATATAGTTTGGAGAATCGGCGTTGATTCTTGTTTGTCTTGTAAAACATAATGAAACCACTCATTTATAAGGAGTTGAATAAATTAGGGTTTGTGTTAGGTTTTTTTATTATCTAAATTTTATTTAAAAAATTATATAATGTTTCATTTTAAAAAATCACATAAAAATTAAATTTATTAATTCCTCAAATTAATTTCACAAAAGAACTAAATAAATAAATATTACACTTTTTATTTAGTAGCTTAGTGATTGGAATTTCACCTTTAAAGGTGAGTAAGTGGGATGTCGCAGATTTGAACTCGCCCCCTATAATCGAATGTATCTATATAGCTACCAAATGAATTGTGTTAACTGGACAAATATTTCAAGAAAAAATATATTTTATACTGATAAGTGCTTGATTTTGTAACTTCAAAAAACATACTAAAAATTGTGTAAAAATAAATATGGTAAGAGCTTAATCATTTTCTGTAATTTAACACCATATTTGTAAGGTTGAATATTTCCTAACAAAATGTTATGATAGGGGGAGTAAACTGAATGATAATCTATAATATAAATGGTTTAATAGTTCTAACTTTTTCACTTTCAAGTACCAAAATATTGATTTCCTAGAGTTAAAAGTTGAAACATAAAACAACTCCTCAAAGAGCTTAGAGTCGGATGGGGTGAATTTTGGCTTCATGAAAGAACTTTAGGATGATATGAAAACTAATTTGATCATAATTATGTCAGAGTTTTATAGTCCTAGGCGAATAGTCAGAGGAAAAAATTATTCTTTCATAGTGCTAATCCCAAAGAAAAATAATCCGACAAAATTATCTAAGTGTAAACCAATTTTTGTGATAGGATGCATCTATAAGGTTGTAACAAAGGTTCTAGAAAACATGCTTAATAAGGTTGTCATACCCCAAATTTTGACCCCTAGATTCCATTACCATTCTAGGAGCATCAAGCATTGTTTCCTAACCCTAACCTTGTTTCAAGTTTGTTGTTGTTAAATTCATCTGAATTAGGGCTTTGCATCTGTGGAATCAAGAGGACCATTGCTTGATCAGTCAATGTTTTGGATTGATCATCATCAAATCAAGGTTCCCATACATTCAAGGAGCTTATATTCAATAAGAATCAAGTGTTAATTGATCTCATTGCAAGACAACTAAAGCCTAATTTCAGCTGCCTCTGAATTAGGGTTTTGTTAGGAAAAGTCAATTGTGCCTTTGACTTTTGACCCAAGCATGATCACAAGCCTTGGGACATGATTCAATATGTTCATACACATCCTTGAAGCCTACTTATGGTGTCTGAGAAGTCTCAAGTGGAAATTTCATTGAAGATCCCACAGTTGAGTTCATCAGATTCAAAATTCATCTGACAAAGTCAACCCTTTGACTATTATGGTTTTTGGCTCAAATTGGAGCATCCAAGACAAATTTCATCAAGATATGTCCAAACAATGAGTTTGACCATGAGAAATCAATATTTGAGAGGTTTCTTGCAAAAGAAGAAAACTTGAATTTTTCTAAGTGTGGAAAAACCTTAGTTTTCATGCCAACTTTGAAAGGCCATAACTTCCAATCAACACATCCAATTTGTAAGTTCCAAAGATGAATGTGTAGATCTCCTCATGTACTAAAAAAGTTTTCTAGTGACCTATCAGCAGAATATGCTTAGATTTTGATTTATGAAGCTTCAAATTTTGGGAGAATTTCAAAAATACTTAGAATTTTTCAAGACAGCTTTGTTACTCTAATTTTTAGTCAACTTCAAGGTTAATTTTCACCAAGATCCCTTGAGATTCAAGAAATTCTCAAAACATGAAAGTTGTATAGCATTTTTAGGGCTTTCCAAAAAGTATAAGAACTCATTCATAGCATTTGTGAGCTAGGAGTTTCGAAGAGAAGAAGTTGGGGGTCCAAAACTTGATTTCTAGGTCATTTTCATGCCAAGAACCACTTGCAAGAACAACCAAATATGCAATATCCTTTGAGTGACAACCTTGAAACTTGCATATCTAATTAAGATCATAAATTTGAGTCAATTTTGAAGTCATTACACAAAAGATTGAGACATGATTCAAGTTTCATACCATTTATGGAAGTTTTGGCATAAAGGTGTGACTTCCATTTGCATAAAGTAAGGTCTTTCCACAAAATCAGCTTCTTGAGCCTCCAAACTGTCCATTTTGTACTCAAGCCATTTCAAAGTCATAAACAACATCCCAACCACTTAATATTTCATGGTACTTTTCTTTGTAACCATAAGAACTATCCAAACCTCAAGTTGGAATTCAACCAAACTTTGAAAACTACCAAGTTACAACAAGTTATACAAACTGACTTCAAGCCTTGCCCTATAAACAGAGGTTCAATTGAGGCAGAAAGGGGACTGGAGAAAAAATACACACCTCAAGCATCTCAAAACCCTCTCATATTAGAATTGGTCTTCAAGTCACCATTTGAAACCAAGAACCATAATCTTGCAAAAACTCATCCAAAACCCTTTACAGTCACAAAACCTCTAATCCAATCACACGAACCACAAAACACCTCATAAGGGTGTCCAAACTATCACATTGATCCAAAACCTCATAAATCAAAAAGTCAATCCTCAATCCAAAGTTTGTTGACTTTCTGCATTTTCAAAGCCAAGTCTCCCTTCTGACCAGTTTCAACCACTCTAACCATTCAACCATCTTCCATAAATTGTAAGTACAGAGTATGCCTAAGAGGGGGGGGGGGGGTGAATTAGGACTTTAGAACTTTTTCCGGTTTTTATGGTTTCTTGAAATTTTACTGGTTTGTGTTCTTGGTTATGAAAGCAGTAGAAAGTAGAAGGACAGTGGACACCAAGATTTATAGTGGTTCCCCTCACAATCCGAGAGTACTCCACTCCCCTTTCAACATGAAAGAGAGTTTTCACTATTGTTTAATAAAGTACAACCTATCACACCATCAACCGGTGAGGCCTACTATCAAACAATAAAAATCAACAAGTGTACAAGAATAATCCTCTTGTAAACACTCACCCTTGTGTCCAACAATCCTGGATCACAAGTCAAAATACACGTAATCTGAATACTTTGATTTGAGAGTAATAATGGTAATGTCAATGCTGAGATTGATCTTCTCCTTCTTATCAAAATTCACTCATTTAATTTCAACACAAGTGTTCAATGCTATGCATATGAAAAATATGATCAATATGAACACTTTTGAAAAATTTGAAAAGTATTTGAAAGTGGTGAATTTGATTCAAAGAATATTTTGAAAATGATTATTGGAGGATTTTTTTTCAAAATTGAAAAACTCAGAATTTATATGTGTAAAGACACCTTTTCCAATAGGTATATTTGAGTATAATTCAAAATATGAACTGGTATAATTTTCAAACCATTTTTGAACTTGAAACAAAGCCATTTTTCAAAATACGTTCAGTGTTAATCGGTTAACCTATATGGTTAATCGGTTAACACTTGAACGTTATACCAAAATATTCAAAATTTGAAATGGTTAACCGGTTAACCTATATGGTTAATCGGTTAACACTGCTATTTTTCAGAAAAATGCTTATAAAAATAATGTTATACCAATTCTAATAGTTTAAAAAATATTCTAATGCAATGTGATCAAATGATAAAGATATTGAACACTTGTATATCAATTAAATTAATGGATTTTGATATACCATAGCTTGTGTCCAAAACTTGAAAGTTGATCAGTCAAATGTTCATGAAGCTTTGAATGTTGATCACTTTTATTCCACTTGATCTTGGTCTTTTGAAAGCGTTTGCCTTTTTGCACAGATGAATTATTCTTGATCTTGATGTTGACGTCATCAAAACTTTGAGATGAAGCTTGCTTCTACATAAATCATCCCTAAGATGTCCCAAACCTGACTTCCCAACTGTAACTATATTTACTTGAGGTTAACTTTTGGACATCCTCGATATATTGCAAGAAGGAAGCACTTTCAATCCTGTTGATCTTCCTTTGCTTCCAGGCATCTCAACAACTTTCTAAAGGTTTATTGGAATTGTCTAAAGCATCACTTGGCATCTATAGCAGCTATCTTGAAATTTGACTTTGAGCTTCAAGAGGTAAGTTTGCTAGAACTTGATACTTTTCACACCATGCTTTCCTTTGATGTTCCTTAAGTATAAACATGTTTCATATACCCTATGCATTGTGTATGAACCTTTATATGTTGCTTATCATGTTTGGACAAGGCTGTTAGGATGAAAATGCAAGATTGTTACCTTTTTTATGTTGCTATTGGGTTTTGAAATAGAAGTGTTATCAGCCAAAACTAATTTCACCATTGAATTCCTTGAGAAATTCTGAGTGGGTTTGATCTTTGGATCATTCATTTTTATGAAGAATTGAGGAAGTTATGATTGCTCTTGCAAAACTGAATTGATGATCTTGATGACCAGCCGTGGTGCAAGTCAGGCCTTATATCACTTTTTACCTTATATTTTAATTGATAGGGTTGATACAATGGATGTATCACCAACCCAGTGGTTTACCAGACGCTCTTAAACACCCCTTTGCCTTGCCAGACCTGGGTTCGATCCAGCGGATCAACCCTTTTGTTCTTTTTTCAGGATTTATTTGATGTTTAACATATATTATGTTTTTTTCCACTTGATTCACAAAGTGCGCATTGGCCAGATTGGTATTGTTTTGACCTATAACCCTAGGTGTGTGGGTTCAAACCCCATGGGATGCATTTCCTTATTTTTTATCACTTATCTTCATGTTTTCCTTCATAATTTGATTTAATCATAAGTTCTTTAATTTTTATCATTTTGATCCCATTCTTTTTGCTAAATGTTCATGAGAATGCCTACTTTTCATTTGTACCAAGAAATGTCCAAAAAGAATTAATTTTTTTGCATTCATGTGTATTCAAAGTATTTTTTTAGGGTTTCGTGAGATTTCTCTTGATTGATTCTCTTGATTCTCCTTGCACATCTTGTTTGCATGAACCACACCTTGCTTGTATGAACCTCACTTAATGTGTGAATTTGCCCACTCTTGTTGCTACATGATGGTTTTTACCTTTTTCAAGTTTACTTTCACATATGAATGTATGTTTGAGTGCATGTCTTAAAACTTTGGTTGTTACCTTACCTTGAGTGTTCTCATACATTTGTTGTCTTATCTTTGGAGCTTGTTCAAGTATGCATGATTTCTCTTTGATTTGTTTCTAATTATTGTTTACAAATCCATGATTGAATCCCTTTACATGTTTGGTTGTTACCTATTTGTCTAACATGATTCACCATAAGTCACATGATTATACACACATGTCCAACACATGTTCAAGTTGTTTTGGTTGTTATTGTCGCTACTGCGAAAAAAGAGCCGACAAACAGACAGAAGAGTCACCACCGAATGTTATTTATCCCAAAGGGAGGGAAAGGAAACGATCGAATAAAACCTAAGAAAAAGGGAAAGACGAGGTCATCGCAACCAAATCTAGGGTTCAGGAGTCGGTTACGCAAGGGGAAGGTATGAGCACCCCTCACGTCCGTTGTACATAACGGGATCCATGCTTGTTGTCTAACCTATGGGTGAAAACTATCTAATGCTACTGCTAAACGGGGGTGAAGAGAATGAACAGACTCAATAGGACATCGCCGCCCTATGCCTACGTATTCCCTCATGTAATGGGAAAGTCAAAGTCAACGTAGTTCGGGAAACTACGGGTGATGGGGGGAAGGTTGCTTGCCAAGAAATCGTCGTCTTGTACCTACGTATCCTCATTTGGTATGAGAAATCAGAGCAAACGTAGTTCGGGATAATAAGACCACTGGCTGGTTCAAGAGTTTTTTATGAGTAATGTCACGTTTCAATTCCAACAGTTAAGGATGATGCCTGTTTGCGATAGAATGGAAATGTAACATACTCTTTCTAAAAATTAGGTTTGCAAACAATCCCGAAGGCTAAAAAGGTTTAGGTTTTGTTTGTGTTTTTTATGAGAAGTGAATTGAGTTAGTTCGTAACTCATGTTGCACTAAAGACTATGACATAAGAGTGAATACGTTGCATATTGCCCAAAGGGCATACACTAAACACTCTAGACAATGTGAGAGGAGGCCCCCCACTCATCATTCCTTATGTACTTAAGGCTCATAGCGTACAACAATTGTCAATCTTTATTAAGTGTCTTAAGAAAGTTCTGAGATGAGAAGAGAAAACAAAAGACTCTAATGGGAACTGATAAACCCTAATGTTGTCATGCAAGATAATCCTAAATTAGGGATTGAAAAGGGAACTACCTAATGTTGTCATGTAAAGGATTGAAAGCCTAATGTCTATCCTACTCCCATCTTAAACAGAGGGACTAGGAATCCTAAGGGATCATGGCAAAAAGCACAAGTAAATACCAAACATAATCAATAACAGATGAAAATGCAATGAAAGACTTAAACAAGTCTTGAAAGATGAAAATAGATATGAAATGAAAACACATATGCAAACATGAAAAGTTGCAACAAAACAAACACAAGGGAAGACGTAAACAAGTCAAAAGAAGATGAGATGAAATGGGAGAAGTAAACTCCTACAACCAAGTACCATCAATCATCAAGAAGCAAAGGTGTTACACAAAGAGCATAAACAAAAAAGTGAGGGAGGAAAGAGTGTGGGGAAGCCACCACATCTTAATCAACTCAACCAAACACTTACTTGAATACCAAGTAAAGAAATGCAACACAACAATGCAAAAGGAGTGCAAGTGTTCATGACAAAACTTCAAAGTGAAACCACATCACCAAAGCATCGTGAACAAGCATAAAAACCACTAAGGGAAGAAGTGAAACACAAATGGTATACCTCAAATTCAAGATCAAAATGGAAGGCAAGCACAAGAATGATCAAGTTCAATTAGAGGACCAAAGTCCATCTAAACATCTCACACTTCAAACAAGTGGAAAGATAAGATCAAAACATAACTTATGGCACACGGTACACATGCAATTAACCTCTAAACATGCAAGGCAGCACCTCAAGCATGTTAACAAGAGCTAACAAGGCTTAAGAGGTGCTCAAGGGATCACTCATGACCATATCCCAAAGCTAGGTTAAGTATGTATGTGTACACGTGATCAAAACAACCTGGAATTTGAAGCAACCACTAAAAATAGAAGAAAGCCCAAATAAATTCCAAATAAATCACCCAAATAAATTTGAATCAAATGCAAAATAGAATGCAAAATCTCATGGCCAAAATCAACTCAATGCACCACCAATTGTATTAAACAATGCTAGGTGTTCTACGTATCGAGTGTTCATCGAGGGTCCATAAAAAGCCAATGAGAAACAATTTAAAAATGATTATTAATACCTCATACCAGCCCTCAAATATACCTCAATCAATCACCTAAGTATGAGAGAAAATTTGGTCCTTGGGGGGTTTTCAAGTGAGGGTCAACGATCAAGTTCAAAACAATACATAAACCACAAAACACCTCTAATCATAAATTCAATTAAAAATATTAAAAATAATAGAAAAATAAAATAAAAATGTGGAAAATAAATTCAACACATTGAAATACTAGAAACCAAATTTTTGGGATTTTTATGAAACTCAAACCTATTTTTAAAGGATTAAAATTGAAATAAAAAACAAAAGAAAAAAAATAAACATGAAGAAGGGGTGTATCAAGCAATTGGACTTTAAACTGATTCCCTCACAAAACACGCGCATGGGCCAGATCTGGGGGGTGCAATTATCAAAAGTGCAAGGCCCAAAATCAATTGAAACTTGACTCCAAGTGAAACGCACCTTCACTTATCCTGGTGATATTCAACGTGCCAAATCACCAGGTCAACATGCCACATCACCATGACACCTCAGCTCAAGCCTGAACGCCAGAGCCCTAGCTCCGGTCGTCTTCTCAAGAAAGCTTCACTAGATCTGGGTGAAAAACATGATAAAAATTAAAACCTATAGCATCAACGTGAAGCTCTTCGCAAGTAGAACATGATCCTACCCTCCATTTCAATAAAAGGTCCATGAATCATAAAGAAATCAAGCCACGAGTTTTTAGTGCGCACACTGAAATCAACTCAAACAAGCATAAAATTTATCCAAACATGGCCTATACAAGATAGGAATTCAGATGCACCAGATATGAACCCTAATGCAAGGCTAAAATGAGAGTTTCAGAGGCTTGAAGCTTACCTAACAGAGCTGCTCTGATGGCTCTTCAAACGCCTTGTAAGCTTTGCTCTGAGGCTACCAATCCCTTCCTTGATCCTCAATGATTATGAAAAGAGCAATGGATTGAAGAAAATCTCAAGGAAATAGGTGATTCAAAGTGAGAGAAAATTCTGAAATTTCTTGATGAAACTCTCCTCTCTGCGCAGCAAGCTCTCTCCTCTTCCCTTAGGGTTCATTCTTAACTTATATATGGTGGGTTTATGACACTCATGCAGGCCCATAATGGCTGATTCAAGTGATTTCCAAAATTTTCCAAAAAAACTCACCTTAAGCATACACACGGGTTAGAGCTCTTGTACATCTCTCTTGGGTCAGCAAAATTAAACTTTTGGGAGTGTGGAAATGAATCATTATGGTTTTCGTCATTGAGAATGAGTGGACACCATGTTTTGAACCATTACCCCTTATGGCATGAAATTTAAAAAATGGCATGTAAAGTGTACTAATGTTGGTTCACTTTGGGTAATCTCTAGCAAGACCAATATATGATGATGTTATGTCCTCAAAATTTCAAAACCAACTTCATTTGATGACTTGTATTGGAAGGAATTCAAACCAAGTTCAAAAATCAACTTTTCAAGCTCATCATGGTTCAAATTATCAAACAAATCATCAAACATCATGGATTTTGACCTCAAGAGGATGTTAAGGCAATGTGACACAACTTTCATGTGGCACAAATTTGGATTTGAGGTCTTGAAGTTCATGAAAATGGTCTTTGAAGTGAATGACCTAAAATGAAGTTTCCAAAAATACGCTTAACTTGTGAAAAGCATAACTTGAGCTCCACACATGATAATGATGAGTTCTAGGACTTTTTGGAAAGCTAAGACAATGATTAACAAATCTCATGTCCGAGGAAATATGAGAAAGAGCTTGGTTCCATGTGAAAAATGCCTTGGAAGTGAGTTGACCTTGAGTACCTCTAAATTCTCTTCATCTGATGACACCAACTTGTTGACACCATAACTTGAGATGTACAAACCCAATGGATGATTTCTTGTACTCAAAAGAAATATTGAAAGATGATGAACAAGTCTCATTTTTATGGGAAAATGAGATTGGACTTTCCTCATAATGAAATTCATCCTTGAAGTTAGAGACTAAAAGAGGGGATTTTACACTGAAATCAACTGAAACCCTAATTTAGTAACTCCTTGAACTCTTGAAACTTCTGACTTATCCTCAACATGACATTAGAGATGATTTATGATGACTTCCCATGGCTTCCATGACATAGAACGAAGCCTTGAGCCTTATCAAGTCCACAGTTGACCTTCTGTTAACCAGATGAAACCCTAACACCATATCCATTGACTGAGGCTCTTGCAGATGATTTGAATAACCATACACACTCCATAAAGAACTCTCAAGATTCACATTGAGCTCTTGAACCATGTATTCCCCAAATAGATGACCTAATGACCCTCTGATGATCCTCAAGATAGGAGGTAACACCCATACACACACTTCTCCTCTCAAGGAGCTTTGATACCCAATCTGATGATGAAAAACCCTTGTTGACATTTACAAATACCCTTGCTTGAGCTTGAACAAGAAATCTTCTCTCTTGAATGACAAATACAACCTCTTGATCCCCTGTCTAGAACCGATGCTATGGAAATGCAAATGCTAAATGATATGAAACTTAAGCCAAGCTAAAAGAAAAGATTGGGCAAATTTTGGGGTGCAACAGCTGCCTATATTCAAGAGACTTGGACCTGAAGGTATGAAAAGCAACCGCTTTTGAACATTTAAGGTAGAAGGTGATTGAATACAAAAGAACCCAGAAATTTGCCAACCACGAGATAGTAAACTGTAGAAATTGCCCACCAAAGTGGAAACAGGATCACCGGAGAAATGTATCTGAAAGTGATAGGAAAGAGATACTAACCACAAGTTAGGAAGCCTCGACACGCAATCGGAAACAAACTGATAAACACATCTTTGACATCAAGTCGGAAAGCAATAAACATCTACTAACCAGCAGGCTCGACACTAAGTCGGGAAGAAACAAACATCTGCTAACCAGCAGGCTCGACACTCGGTCGGAAAGAAACAACCATTTGCTAACCAGCATGCTCGACACTCTGTCGGAAAGAAACAAACATCTGCTAACTAGTAGGCTCGAGACTCAGTCAAAAAGAAATAAAGATCTACTAACCAACATGCTCGACACTCGGTCGGAAAGAAACAAACATCTGCTAACCAGCAGGCTCGACACTAAGTCAGAAAAGAAACAAACATCTGCTAACCAGCAGGCTCGATGCTTGGTCAGAAAACAAACATCTGCTAACCAGCAGGTTCGACACTAAGTCGTAAAAGACACTACTAAACAGCAAGCTTGACACTAAGTCGGAAAAAACAACTGCTAACGCAAGTTAAACAGTCTCAACACAAAGTTGGAAGTAGAATCAACCGATTCACAATCTGAAAAAGAATTCCTAGGAGAAAGAGGAGCTTAAACAAGCAAACTCTGTTGGGGAGATGAAGATAAGTTAAACACATCTATCAAAGATTCTCGCAGGGGTATGGATACCACACAGGCTCATCAATACGTTGTTATCTGCTAGAGAAAAGTCTGACAACAAAAGGTAACAACCTGGCTTATGCTTCGTATGCATATGTTTGATTTTTTTATATGGCGTAATGCTCCATACGAAATGGAAATGCTACGCGTTTGGGAGGATTGTATGCAAAATGCAAATGCAAAGGACCACCACCACAAAAAGGTGCCGAAGTAAACGGCAGACAAACTCGTGTTGGGGAAAAGGCCCTGAACGGCCTCTTGGAAATAAAACTCTCCTGGGGGAAATGCCCTGAACGACCTTCCAAAATAAAACTCTTCTGGGGAAAATTACCTGAATGGCCTTCTATAATAAAACTCTTATGAGGAAAATATCCACTATGCTGGGAATAAATCCACTCCACCGGGGATTAAGAATAATATATATTGGGAAATCATCCCAAAATCTCGCTCTGAAGAAAACCAATAACCACTGGATTCTGCTAAGGACAACGCCCTGAACGGCCTCCCGGGACAAGACTCTCTCAAGGATAACTCCACCCTGATAGGAATAATTCCACTCTACTGAGGATTAAGGAAAAAATTTGTTGGGAAATTATCCCAAAATCTCGCTCTAAAGAAAGCCAATAACCACTGCATTCTGTTGCGGACGACGACTGCACTGGGGAATACTCATCAAGAAAATCAGCATCAACCTCTGCTTGGGGATTGAGTCAATGACATAGACTATGTGGGGGAACTTCACTGAACTTGTCCCACTGCTAGGGGAATAATCCCAAATACCTGCTAGAGATAAATGCACACCACTGCCGGGGAAACTCAATCTCAACCTGCTGGGGATAACCACAATCTCAACCTGCTAGGGAGATATTTCTGATTTGATAACATCATCCTGTGGGGATACAGAATCTCTATTATGGAGAAGTGAGATCAATCGAGCCTCGTGTCGGGGAATATGATAGCATGTGAGCCACTGGGAATATAGTTATCCCAAGTATGGTTGGGCTTTTTGGTATGGGATGGGACCAGGCTTATGGTGGTTGGAATTTTTTTGTTTGGTTACCAACAAAAGTGTATTTTAGAGGGGGATTACCAAACGAGAACTGGTATTTGAGGGTAGACGACCAGACAAGAACTGGTAGCAAAAAGTTAAGTTGTCAGGCGAGAACTGACTTCTGGTTTGGTATCAGACGGGAACTGATTTTGTGGTTTGCAAGACGAGACCTGGACTTTGAAATTGTTTTTTCCAGACGAGGACTGGTTAAAGAGTAGGCTAAAGTATGGGTGACCAGACGGGAACTGGTTGAAAAGCGGACATGCACCAGACGAAAACTGGTGTTTACTGAAGGGTTGACCAGGCGAGAACTAGTTTAAAGGTTTTCCAGACGAGAACTGGGCTTTGGAAATGTTTTTAGGTTACAAGTTTTGACATGTTACAGGTTCAAACTGTGGGATGAAAAATCCAACGACAGATAGGCCTTTTCAGAAGGTTCAGGTTATTTGATGGGGTGACGACACGATTCCCCAACACTCAACTCTTGCTGACGAAAATGAACTTGTTCGAATGGCTTGCCCCAGTGTAGTTCAAATTTCCCCTGTCTGGTCTTTGGGAAAGTTCACCTTAAAAAGAAAGTAGCTTTCCATGAGACGACCTCGAGATGGCTTGCCCCAGAATTTGTACCATGAAAGGATTCACCCTTGATTAACTGACTCCCAGAGTAATTAGCTTCAATATACTCTTAAAGTGGCTTGCCCCTGAATGAGCGTTGAAGCGACTTAACTTGACCTGATTGAATACTGGAGGATCTTCCCTCAAATCAACAGAATCTCCAGGTGATATGCCCCCTGATTGGTAGAGTCTCGAGATGATTCACTTCTGATCAACCGCTTCTTGAATGATTTACCCCATAATCAATTGATGCTTGGGGATTTGTCTCTGACTGACTGATTCCAAACTCTTCATGTACCAATGCCCCAAATCCAGACTGTTGAATAATCTAGTCCTGTTTGATTGCTCCCTGTTGGAATTTCCTCCATGTCAACTACTGATCTGCAATTAAAATTGTTTGTTCATGAATGGTAATTTTAATGCGATGCTCATGCAGATTTTTGAAAGAAATGTCATTTATTAAGTGTCGTGATAGTGAGATGAATGGACCATTTAGTCCAAACATTGTGCTAACTTTATTGGTGTGAAAGATAGAGCAAAGATAATGACACCGATGCTGATGAGTAGCAAATATGTGAGGAGTCAGTTTACACAACCTTGCGATAGTATGCTTTCAGAATAAACCCTGCCTCAATTAGGTCTTTCAAGGGTTGTAACATGGTCTGGTTCACGGTTATTGAAACAAAGGATATTAGGCTCAAAGTATGATTTGTACCCACCCCTTCTCTGTGATGATATCCAATCCTACTTTTAGTTAACTTGGCACAAGCGCTCACCTTCAAAAGGTTTGTTGAATGGCAGGAGTAATGGTTAAAGAACCCACAAGGTTTTCGGAGTGACAATTATCCTTTTTGTCTTCTGTGTCTGTAGTCACACGACTTTGTTCTTGTTTGAGGATTTTTCTTTTGAGATCCTTTCTTTTTATTCTTATGTTCCCTAATTTTTGCCTCGACTGATTCTTTTATTTTGAAGTCCAGCGGGATGCCTCAATTTTTGCCTAAGTTCTTGCTTTCCAGCTTTTCGACTTAGTGGGCTTTCTTTCTCCTTTTTTTTAAACAAGACGTGTGACACTGGCTGTCTTGATTTCTCCGAAAGGGTTGTGACTCTCTCACTCTTGATTGGTGAGGCTTAACCATTGTAGTACGATGTGATTGGTCCTCGAACGGGGACACTCCTCTATAAATTTTGAACGCTCGGTCAAATTAACTGACAACTACCCTGCCCCAGGTTAAGATGTGAGGGTTTGAGAGTCCGAAAGAAACTCCTACTTCTAGGATCAAAGTGGTTAACTAGGGACTAACTCCTTATCTCTCCGGTGTTTAGGGGGTTTGAAAAAATGCATGTACATCATCAGTAGGATTTTATCCGAAAGCATATGAGCATCAGTTATGAGTATTCAGTTTTTGTCATCCTCCCTCCAATCTTTGCTAAAACAACAGTGATTAAGTGGAGTGGATAAGAGGTGTATGTGTATGTGCTTTGTGATAAATGAGAAAATGAGTGAATGGGACATGATTAATTCATAAAATGCATAATCACTTCATTAATATTACCATTCAAAACAACAATGTTTAAAAGAAAGCAACAATTAACAGGAAATAGACTACAAATGCAAATGATAGAGTGTCCAAGGGCTGATAATTTTGAGGACGTCTACCTGTCTGGACCACTGACTTTTGGAGATGACTCTTGAAATCGTCGAGCTTAGATAGCTGAGAGGTTGACATGAAAGTTGCACAGACGGAGCTTGAGTGAGGTTGTTCACTTGCGTAGAATCTTCATCGGGCAGAGAACCATTTAGAGGGTTGTTCATCACAGTAAAACCTAGTGGGGTATATTTGGAATCAGCAATTTTTTATTGGCTTGAAATGTATGTAGGAAAATCTTCTTGTTTATCAAAATAGTTAATTAATTTAGTTATTCCATTTTTCTGTTTGCTAGTGTCTATGCAGGGAAGGTCACTGAACAAAACTCAAAAATAACTGAGTACAGTTAATTCAAGTCAAGAGAGGATAGCTCAGGGTGTTCTTGAGCAAGAGACTTGTAAAATGTTGCTTCCAAAGACGACGGTGGTGCCACTGGTTCGCAGTCACAAAATAGCTCTAGTGTACAGTATGAGGTTCAACAGAACATTTCTCAACCAGGTTCAGAATCAGGTTTGGCAGCCACACCAACTAGTATTGCTAAACAAAAGGGTAAATGATTGACTATATACAACAGAAGGGGCAACAAAGGTGTCAAATGATGCCAGTTGTATTTTGTATGTTAAACTTGAAGTTACTGTTAGATTGAGAATATCGCTTATGCAGGCCATTTGTCAAGGTTAATAAAGCCAATCTCAGGATTGCTTCTGTAAAGGCAAATCATCTTTTGGCAAGGCTTTGTGGTTTTAGTAGACGTATACTTCTACCTGTTAAACTTGTAGTATTAAGTAACGTTAGACATTGTGTCTGTTGTGTGTATGTATTTGAGTTAATGATTGAAGTTATGTATTTGAGTTAATGCTTAAGTATTAAACTTTAAAAAATTATGTATTTTGTCATTTTGCTATATTTTATTAGCACAACTTTTGTGGTACATGCAATTTATGTTTAATGTAATTTTTGTTTGAATTGTTTATTCTAAAAAAGTATGGTAAAAAATATTCCTAAGTAACTTATAAAAACATTTATCAAACTTTCTCACTATTTCACTTTTAGGGAACAATTGGTAATTGTTGCCAGATATTCCTAAGAGTGTTCTCACTCTACCACTTTTAGGGAACATTTTTTAGTTGTTGCAATTTTAACAACACTTTTAGGGAACATTTTTTAGTTGTTGCAATTTTAACAACATCTTAAAAACGTCGCCTAAGATGTCACAGAAAAACGTCCCCTTTTTTTATAGTTTAGGGGACGTTTTATGAAAGTGTAGCCAAAAAGCGAAAATAAACGTTCCCTTAAGTAATAGGCAACGCTCGCACAGAGGACGGCTGGAAAACGTCCCCTTTTGTTTTAGGCAACATTTTTCTCAATTCTGGCAACATTTTCCAGTTGTTGTCAAAGAGGAAAAATGTTGTAGTGCACCCTAAACTTCTGTAGTACTCTATAGGAACCTCTTGTTTTAAATATTTGTTATTACTATGTTATCTGTTTAAGGTTATGCTAAGGGTTAAGAGTGAAGAGAAAGACATAAGAGGTTAGTCCTAAGTATACTCGCCAAGACTCGCATCTTGTGCCTACGTATCCTAGGTAGGGGATGGAATCAGAGTATTCGTAGTTCCCCTCACAGAGGGAGATGAGGAACTTCTTGACTGTGGTCAAGGTTCCTGAGGGAAAGTAAGTGTTCATAAGGAAGCGCTTACTTTGGAGTACGGCAACTCCTGTTTATACGTTAAGGTTGAATTAAAAGGGTCAGGAGTAAGTATTCCACGGCGGGAAACTCATATGGAGTACGACGACTCCTAATCCTAAGGCTATGATGAAGGGTTGGATGTCCACGGCAGGACGCCTAAACATGAGTACGGTGGCTCAAAGTTTTAAGGTTAAGGAAATAGTAAAGGTGGAGGTATTGACTCGACGGTCAAACATGTGAATCTTTCCTTCGGGGGGAATTAAGCGGTAAAAATAAAGCGGTGGATAAGTGAAATGAAAATTGACATATAGATGATAGTGATTAGTCGGATTTTAGAGGTGAAATATGATTAGGGGAAAAGGGCGGTGAAAGTATAATTGATTTTAGCAGTTAGAAAGACGAATTAGTTGTTTTTTTTTTGAATTAATATTGTATTAAATTAACTTATTTAAATGAAAATGGGTAAATGTTGGAGATAATTATTTTATGGCTTTTGTGTAAAAAATGTTAGAATTTATTTGTGAATTTGTAAATTATAAAATGCTAGAATTTGGATAGAAATTAATTTGAATGAAAAAAGGAATTAGGTTTTTTATAGTTTTGGAGCATTGAAATTGAATTAATCTTATATTAAGGAAAAAAGTTTATTTATTTTTAAGAAAGGTGGATAATTATCAATTAACAAAGATTAAAGTTCTAAAGAAAATAAACTGTTTTTTTTGGATTTTTAGATAAAATATTTTATGGGTTATTCTACCTATTATTTATTTTATTAGGTTTATCAAAATTAGAATAAAACTTAAATCTAAAAGATTATCAATTAAAAGCTAAATCACATTAACTTACTTTTTTATTATTTAGTATTTATTTTTATATTAGATAAAAATCTCAGATTTTTTTAATAAATTCAGTTAGTAATTAGTTGGGTTAGTGTTAGTTGTTAGTGCTTATATTATTATTAATCAAACAATTACAAAAATACATCAGAGGAAATAAATAACAGAATTAAAAATAAATAAAAATAAAATGGGTCGGGCTGGGTGATGAATCCCCAGACCCGACCCGACTAATTGAGAAAGGGAAACGAGGGGGTCTGAAAACCCTAGCCCCAAACTGAACGAGGCGCCTCCCGTTCTCTCTTCCTCTCACTCGATCCTCTTCTCCTTCGTCTTCCACTCTTTCTTCTTCAATTTTGTTCCTCGATTTTCTTCGTAATTTCCTTAAAAACAAACACACATCAACTCATATTTATCAAAAATCAACGATAAAACTTACACTAGAACGTGTCCTTGCGGATTTCACGATGGATGGCCGGCGGGTGAAGTCGAAGTGTTGTTGGGAAAAATGATTCTGATTTCAGCCACGGCGAGATTGATTCGCGAAGATAAGTGTCTCGATTTTGTTTTTATTTTCTTTAGGATTTAGGTTATGAAATTCTGAGTACTTTGTGAATGACCCCCCCCCCCTTTTGTTATGTATGTGATTCATATTTATACCCTTAATGCGTTGAATTCCGGATTTGACAGTGTTAATTGGCATGATAAAGAACTTTCCTATTTTTAACAAACATGTTAATAACCTGTCTAATTTTGTTTTGAAACTTTGATTGCACCAGTAAATCCTTATTAACAGCAACAAAATTCCTTAAAATATTTCCATTTTCGAGTTGAATGTGTCGAAACATGTTTACCATCTTTTGGAAATAAAATTAATTGTGTTTGCTATTTATATTTCCGTTTTCTGCTTGATTCTGTTGGGAGTATGTTCAACTCTTTTTAGAAACAAATCTCTGCGATCAAATAGACTTGATGGATTATTGTCCGAGTATTTTCATTCTGGCAGTGTTTATGACAATCCCCCTAATTTAGAAGATGAACAATGCTTGGAAACCAATAGCTGTCACCACCTCTCTAATTTTAAATGGGGATAACTGTCATGAATGTTCGGATTTTGTGTTGAAAACTTGCCATATCCTCTTTGACCCCTATTCAATCATTATTAAAGTTTTTAATCTTCATGTCTTTGTAACAGGAACATGATAAATGGACTCTAACAGTTACAAAGTTGTTATGAAAACAAAGGACAAGGAAAACAAAGTTCAAATCGGATACACCTCAACAATATTGTTTAAATCCACCCGCATATTAAGCTTCTCCATGTGTTTTATATAATCAGCAAGAGGTATTCAATTCCAAAATCTTGGTGTGGTTATATCCTAGAATTCGATAACTTCCTTTGGTTATAGATAAGCTACTGAAAAATCAGTAATTCACAGGTACCCTGGCGGCGGCATGACAAAAACCTTTTATGATGAAGTTGCAATAGTGTAGGGTTCAATTATTGTGATGAATATTCAACATCCTAGGCCTTAGTAACATTCTGTGACTTTCTCGCATGATTATCTACTGGGAGCATGCTTTCCTAGGTGATGTTTAATGCATGTTATCCTGTCGTTGGTCTCTGGGCAGCAACATCATCCATGTGAGTATAAAAGGATCTCAAGATCAACTGGTTTCTAAGACATTACTTATATACTCCTTGGAGACTGATAAAGTATCTTCATTTGGATGCTCATATTTTAATTTGAACACAACTTGTGAAGGAATATCAAGAGCTTTTGTAACTTTTGAACATGAAACAAGGAAAAGGTGACTTCCTTTCTCCTTAGTTTTCTGATTTTGAATTCCCTAACCAAAACGCATGCCTTTGATAACAGGTTTTTGGTATAATCTCAAACTTTATGTGTCATCTTCAAATGAACAGATTTGCGGCACCATTCACTTTTCTCTGTATTTCTGAAGTTACTGTTTCCTGATACATTGTTATTTGATGCAGGAGTAGTGATTTTGAGTGTCCTATTTTCAAGAAGAAATGAAAACTGCCGGTTTTCTAAACTGAATGCTTGTTGTGATTACACTGATATTTTATTTCCATCTTCAACTTGACTTGTTTATTCATGTTATGGTTGTGACTTGTAACTCATCTCATTCACTTTAAAACTCAACTTCATTTTGACAGCAGGTTGGGGACTAGAGATGTTGTTTGATGATGGTGCCAAGTTTGATGCTCAACTCTACTTGGATGTAGACAGGATGGTCTCTTACTTGGTAAGCCATGGGTTGTGCTTGTGGAAAACTTTTTATGAAGTTCTTACTTAAATTTATACTGATAGTTCTCTTTACAGGATTGTTCACAACACTATGTCATTATTCACTTCATTCCAAATTATCGACAGCGTTGCAGCAAGTACTCAAACCAAAGAACCAACGATACTCTAATATGAAGACGTACAAATGATTTCTCGTGATGCACCATCCAACTTGGCTGTAATATTAGTAGCTTCACCATAATCCTTCAAATCAAGCTTCTCAATCAACGCATCTAGATTACTCCGCGTCTATAGATTTCCTTCATACTCTTCTGTAAATTTAAGTAGCTTCTTTTAAAGTCCTTCGGCATAGCTAACAGTAGCGGAAATTGCATTCATTTCCAACATGGTTTGAAGACTTGTTGAAGTAATGTTGTACTAATGGTTACATGATGAACGAGGCTTGCACTTTGTATATATATTCTCATAAATTCTTATCCACAATTGCATCCAATATATCTTTAATACACAATTCCACCAACACTAAACCAAACATTTCGTATCAATGGCGGGGAGTTCGGACTTCTGAACCTTCCATAGCAAACCTGTCCTCGTAGAACACAACAAGAAACTCGTTAAATGGTTAGTTAAAACGAAAAGGTACTAAAATGAGATGCACAAATGATCAGTAATCTAAGGGTAATTTTTGGGGTATGACAGTTACCCCTATTTAAATTACTTCACCAGATGATTTGAGCGACGGAGGCTCGAGTAATCAGGGTGAAAGGGATTTAAATACAGATAACCGAAAATGTTTCCCATAGATTGTGATATGCAATGCTCATGGACAAAACGACCATGCTGATAATGCTTATGAAACTAAGGTGATGCGTATGATGGAAATGATGATGCAGACGATACAACAACGCAGGGGACGACGATGCACTTGGGAAACAACACCGAACCGGGGAAATCTAAAGTGTTAGACCATCAGGTTCATGCGTGACCAGTTGTCACTTTAGAAAGACAAACAAGAAGAGATCCTCAATGGAGATGGCACTGGAGAGACGACCTCCACAGGGGAAAATATCCAAGAGTAACTGCTCAACAGGTCCAGGCACGACCGTCTGACACTCTAGGATGAAAAGGTAGCTCAGGATCCACACGGTGGTAGGACCAAGTAAACAGAATGTTAGAGCATTGAGCAAAGAATAACATCCAAGCTTCTAGGAACTCTTGAGCGAAAAGATCAAACGGGCTCCTTGATGGAGATGGCACCGGCGAGACGGCCTCCAATGGGGAAAATAACCAAGAGTAGCTGCTCAACGGGTTCAGGCATGACCGGTTGACACTCTAGGGTAGGATCAAGTAAACAGAATGCTGGAGCATTGAGCGAGAATAACATCCGAGCTTCTGAAAACAGGATCTTCATGAATCAATATACAGGGTAAACACCTACTGTATGCCAAAATAAATGGACTTCAAGGGGAAATGCCCTAATAAGCTTCTTGAGAGATAACTGCCACTTACATGTCAAAAGGGATAAGCTCCCAAATGAAGAGACTGTCGCTTATCTGATAAACTTTCATGGGGTCCTCAATGAAGAAAGCACCGACGAGACGGCCTCCAATGGGGAAATAAGCAGAAAGATAAAGGCTCAACAGGTTCAGGCATGATCGGCTGATATTCTAAAGTTATGGACCAACAGGTTCAGGCATGACCGATTGACATTTTAGAAACTAGATCCTCAATGAAGAAGGCACCGACGAGACGACCTCCACTGGGGAAAATATTTGAGAGTACGACTCAACAGGTTCAGGCATGACCGACTGATACTCTAAGATAAAGGGTAAGCTTCCATGATCAAAATATGATTTAGCTTCTTCTTTAACTAAATGATCCATTTAGAAAGGGTTAATAAACTTCTTCACGTTTCAAGGTCTACTTCTCCCTGAAATGATTCCATTTCTTCTTTTACTAAAGGGTAAAATAAACCTCCCCCATACTTCAAGGTTTGTATTCCACGAACGGGTCTCAGTTTCTTCTTTTACTTGAAAAGGGTAAAAAATTGTCTATGGCAAGACGCCCAAGAATGAGTACGGCGACTCAACATCTTAAGGTTTAGGAAAGAATATGTCCACGGCGGGACGCCCAAGAATGAGTAACGACGACTCAACGTCTTACGGTGTACGGTAATGATATGTCCACGGCGGGACGCCCAAGAATGAGTACGGCGACTCAACGTCTTACGGTTCAGGAGAATGACATGTCCACGGCAGGACGCCCAAGAATGAGTACAGCGACTCAACGTCTTAAGGTGTACGGTAACTTGTTGCTAGTCATAATAGGGATAAACTTCTCAGGAGAGAAATGTTGCAACTCTTTGTTGTAATAGGGATCTTCTTGAAAGATAGTGCAAAATAAATGCACGTCCAGGTAGGTTAGGCGACTGACAGAGACCGAAGTTCAATCTAGGATCGAACTAGAAAGAAAATGTCAAGAAGAACTCCATTGAGGGAATGAACTCAAATGGGAATCATCTTATCCTAGGCACAGACAAGATAACTGAAATAACCATCATCCACGAGGGTTGAACTCTATGGGGAAACTGATCATAGCAGGTATTTTATGCTTAAGGTTGACGACTCTATTTGGAGAGAGTGGACAAACCCAGTTACTTGGCAATAACCACAACCAAAGTAACGGCAAAAGACAACGAGGATAGCGAACATGAAGATGCTAAATCGTATGTCAATGCGTATGAAAATGCAAGAATGCAAATGAGTATGCAAAATGTTCATGCTCATGCCCATGCACATGCTGACAAAAACAAACGAGCGGAGGAAACAGGAGATGAAAGAAACATCTCAACAGGATATCCAACAACCTCTGCAAAAGTACATCTATCAAGGGATAGGAAAGTTGATGGCAGAACTATTTCTTGCTTCAAAGCTCCAAATTCTCTGGGGAGAATAAAATTCCACTTGGGGATATAACATCATGACTTCACTGGAGGACTGCCATCATGGATGTAAATTTCAGATCAAAGAAGACCTGTTCACTGGGAGAGTCATATCAGGATTAGGGACTCCCGGGGATAAAATAAATATCCGCTTCATTGGGGAAGTGTGGAGCTAGGCAGCTTCATGGAGAAAGTAGCAACTTCATGGAAAAGTACAAAAAACTCCCTGGGGAAAGCATCTCGACTTCTTGGAAAGTATGGTCGTCTCCTGAGGAATATTTCCTGAGGAAAATATGGCAAATTCAACGAGGAAAAGATGGTTCCACCGGGAGTGGGTCCTCAAATATATATCACTTGGAAGATGCTGAGGAGATCTCTGCAGTCTTGAAAGTCACTGGAGATTACCGGCTCAGTCTAAAAATGTTGTCAGCTTATAGTCTCGCTGGGGACTGCTCTGAAGCAAAGGCTTAAAAGTGCTTCTGCAGCACGAGACTTACTGGGGAATGAAAACCTCCCGCAGTAAAATTTATCGGGGTAGGAAGAGCGTAATAGTCGCCATTTTGAAAAACAAATGCCCCAGAGTACCTGCTTTGTGAGGAAGAGTCATCTCAGGAGGATTTTACAGAGAACATGGAGTCGAATTGCCCCACTATTTTCAAACTCTTGGAGAGATTTGTCGGATCTCGACGTGACTGTCCCGGATTGACGATGTAATCACTGAGTCTTCAAGAAATAACTCTTAAGAAAGTAGGACTTGCACCAGTAAGCAATTTTTAAACTACTTGCCCCTGTCTAGCAGAATCTTCAAGTTCCATTGTTAATGTCTATATGTAAATTTTCTAAAATATCAGGCGAACTCAACATGCATGAACTGTTAATCCTGAAATTATTAATGCAACATACATATTTGTCTCGAAGTTGTTTTTTCTTTTTGTTTTGAAAAGATATCGCAATAACTTGTGATCGAATCACTAGTTAGGATATGGATTTAATTTATAATGCCAACATTGAACTGAGCATAGCTTGCAGGAGTTAGGAAACGTTCTCATCGAGTATGCTTTCAAGATAAACCCTACTTCAATTAGGTCTTTCAAAGGTTGTATCATGGCTTGGTTCACGGTTTTAAGAAATAAAGGATAAAGGCTCAAAGTATATTTGTACCCACCCATTCTTTGTGATGTTCTCCAATCCTATATTTAGTTAACTGGATACGAGCACTCATCTCTCAAGCGGACTCGATATGGTTGAGATTTCCTTAAGGCTTTGGACATGGCAGTTACTCACCTATTTTCTCTGCTGCTTGATCACACGACTTTGTCTTTTATTGGGGTTATTTATTGTAACCCTTTGTTTTTTTGTTTTTCGTGCTTTTATTCCCTAACTTTTGCCTGGACGAAGTCTTTTCGAATTTGGGTTTGGAGTCCAGCGGGATGCCCCAGTTTTGCCTAAGTCTCCTTTATAGGTTTTGACTTAGCGAGCTCTTTTTCACTCATTATTTTATGCACAAGTCGTGTGACTTTTCTGAAGGCTTGTGACTGCCTCACTCTTTAGATAGTTGAGGGATAATCATTTGTGTCTTCGGACTTCCAAACTCCTAAAATGTTGAGGATAAATGGGTCTCGAGTGTATGCTCTTTTTGAAAGTCTAAGCGCTCGATCAGTTTAACTGAAAACTACCCTGCCCTAGGTTAAGATTAGGGTTCTTATCTAGAAATAAAGACTCCTAATTCAAGGCTCAAAGGGGTTAAAGAGGGATTATCATCCTTATATCTCTGGTGTTTAGGATTCGCAACAATGCCTTACATCATCAACAGGGTTTCATTCGAAAGCATATAGCAAGAGATCTGACGTTTTTGGTTCATCATCCTCCTCCCAATTCTCTATCAAAGCAAGAGATCGGGTAAAGTTGGCATTATAAATTATGAAGAAAAAAAATTTATGAGTGAAACGAATGGATTTCTTCAAGACAAATATATGGATTGCATAAATTATTCAAAACAAACAAGTTCGTACATGTTAAACATGCATTTATGATAAAAGAAACAAAATATATATAGATAAGCAAATGAACTATCTGGCATGCCTATTAGATCTCTGTATCCAAGTCCGGCACAGTAATGGTTTCTTCTGGAAGAGTCTCATTGGAATGAGTCATCTTGCTTGCCCCAACCATATTGGTCACAGTTTTCTCAACAGTCTTCAATTATTCCTTTTGAATAATCTTCACTGATTCTTTGTCAAACATGGTCACATCGTATTTCCAGGGTACAGCTTGAGGATCACTGAAGTGAGATGGACTAGGCTTCTGAGTAATTACCGGCTGCGGTTGACTCACTGTAGAAGCAACTGGCTTAGACATGTTGAAAACTGGCTTTGCAGAATTTGATCTTGGCAACGGGAACACCCTGCGAGGAGTCCTGATCTGAGAAACCTTGACAGCCCCATAACTTGGTAAAGGGTCATTCTTGACATTCAGCAGATGATCATAAAAGGACAAGATCTTCTTTTCCATTAACTCCTTGACCATGTGCTTGAGAGCATAACAGTTTTCTAAATCATGGCCAGGCGCACCCTCATGAAATAAACAATGAGCAGCGGCGTTGTAATTGGCAGGTAGCGGATTCAGAGGTGGACCCAAAGCCCTGGTAGTAATTAAACCTTGTTGCACTAATGAAGGGTACAACTCGGTGAAAGTCATTGGAATAGGAGGACAAGGTTTGTACTGCTTCTTGTTCGGACCATTTTGGCGAGGCGCCTGATTCTTCGACTGACATGCAGGAGCGTTGGGCGCTCATTGATAGTTGGCAGGAGCTTGTGCAGGCTAATAACCAGGAGGTTGTTGATATACCGAAGGCTGATAAATAGGACCCGGTTGCACAGGCTGATAAGCGGGCATTTGCTGGTTGAAACCAGGTGTTGCAGCAACCCCATACGGTTGTTGAGCGTACTGAACCGGATAACTTTGTTGTTGAACATAATTCGGCTGAGATTGATAAGGCTGATGAGTAGCCATTTCACGGTAGTATATGGCCTAGTGACTCTTCGGATAAGTAGCACCTTCATAACGGTCGAAACTCGGAGTCTTGGACTTTGGAGGAACAACTTGTTGAGCTGGTTGAGCAATAGGAACCGCAGGAGGAGTTGGCACAAAACTAGGTGGAAGACCATTGGGAGGTACATCTGCAACAGTAACAGTTGGCGGAAGGTCCACAATATTACCGGTAATCCCAGAAACAACAGTAGGAGGAGTACCCATTCTTGCATTAATGGCCTGAAGCATCTCCATTATTTTCCCAACATTTCCCTTAAGGTCTTCAAGTTCATTTCTGACACGATCAAGCTTTTGATTTTGTTCCACCATCTTTTTCCAAGCTCGGGCTCTGGTGTTGTACTGATGTAGGGGACTTATGTTGACAAGACTAGAAGCGAGAGAACTGATGATGAGAAACCGAAAGGAAAATGCAAATGCGAAAATAGGATGCAATGCAATGCATTGGTTTCAAGGATTTCAACGGTCGATTGCAAATATTTTCGAGGAAATCTTAAAAAGGTTTTAGATTTTGAAATGTAGAATTTTCTTCGAATTTGCATAAGGACAGTTGAACTCCTCGAAGCCAGGAATGATATGATGATGGATGCAATGCACAAACACACAAAGCAAAAAAAGGTCCTAGGTTAGAGGAACATGAGTGGAGCCAAGGTCTACCCATCCCAAAAGGTAAGTACTACAAGTTAGTTGTACCTGCAGAACAAGGGTTCTAACACGGTTCCCAAAGTCATTGGTCCATCTTTCGGATATTATCAACTTCTCAATTACTTGGTGGTTAATAATATTCTCAAGAGAACCTCTTTTGAGTGTAGTATCGCGTAGCACTATTTCGAGGGTACTCCCTCATAGTGCCGCACTACATCCTAATAAAGGCCAAAGTGGGGTTAAGGTAACTACGGTCCTCAATAACATAGGCTCCAACATCAAAAATAGTGTATGTTTTCACGATTAAAACTCGTTCAACAGTACAGCTTTCGAGAAGGCCTCAATTGAGCGTGATTTTCAAGTCAGCTTGGTCGGGATTCCACCCCCTATAAGCCTCGCCGAACATATCACTATCCTATCTTAATTTCACTCAAGTCCGGGTGTAGGACTTTGTCTCACCTCTCAAAGATATCAACCCAAAAGCATAAACAAGATATACAAATAGCCACATAACAATAAACAAGGCAAAAATAAAACAAGTTAGGGAAACCCACAAGTCATATCCCCAGTGAAGTCGCCATTTTCTGTTGCGGTGAAATTTTTATATCAAGCTATTGATTAACTTGAATCTTAATTCAATTACAACCGGTCTTTGATTTATCCGAAGGAAAGGTTAAAGAAAGGGGAAAACCTATTTTGCATTGTGAACACAATGCGGGGAGAGATCTAGGGTTCAGAGGTTGGTTAAGCTTAGGGAAGGTATTAGCACCCTAAACTTATGTAGTACTCTACAGGAACCTCTTGTTTTAAATATTTGTTATTACTATGTTATCTGTTTAAGGTTATGCTAAGGGTTAAGAGTGAAGAGAAAGACCTAAGTGGTTAGTCCTAAGTATACTCGCTAAGACCCGCATCTTGTGCCTACGTATCCTAGGTAGGGGATGGAATCAGCGTATTCGTAGTTCCCCTCACAGAGGGAGATAAGGAACTTCTTGACTGTGGTCAAGGTTCCTGGGGGAAAGTAAGTGTTCATAAGGAAGCGCTTACTTTGGAGTACGGCAACTTCTGTTTCTACGTTAAGGTTGAATTAAAAGGGTCAGGAGTAAGTATTCCACGGCGGGAAACTCATATGGAGTACGGCAACTCCTAATCCTAAGGCTAGGATGAAGGGTTGGATGTCCACGGCGGGACGCCTAAACATGAGTACGGCGACTCAAAGTTTTAAAGTTAAGGAAATAGTAAAAGTGGAGGTATTGACTTGGCGGTCAAACATGTGAATCTTTCCTTCGGGGGGAATTAAGCGGTAAAAATAAAGCGGTGGATAAGTGAAATGCAAATTGACATATAGATGGTAGTGATTAGTCAGATTTTAGAGGTGAAATATGATTAGGGAAAAAGGGCGGTGAAAGTATAATTGATTTTAGCAGTTAGAAAGACGAATTAGTTGTTTTTTGTGAATTAATATTGTATTAAATTAACTTATTTAAATGAAAATGGGTAAATGTTGGAAATAATTATTTTATGGCTTTTGTGTAAAAAATGTTAGAATTTATTTGTGAATTTGTAAATTATAAAATGCTAGAATTTGAATAGAAATTAATTTGAATGAAAAAAGGAATTAAGGTTTTTTTTAGTTTTTGAGCATTTAAATTGAATTAATCTTATATTAAGGAAAAAAGTTTATTTATTTTTAAGAAAGGTGGATAATTATCAATTAACAAAGATTAAAGTTCTAAAGAAAATAAACTGTTTTTTTTTTGGATTTTTAGATAAAATATTTTATGGGTTATTCTACCTATTATTTATTTTATTAGGTTTATCAAAATTAGAATAAAACTTAAATCTAAAAAATTATCAATTAAAAGATAAATCACATTAACTTACTTTTTTATTATTTAGTATTTATTTTTATATTAGATAAAAATCTCAGATTTTTTTAATAAATTCAATTAGTAATTAGTTGGGTTAGTGTTAGTTGTTAGTGCTTATATTATTATTAATCAAACAATTACAAAAATACATCAGAAGAAACAAATAACATAATTAAAAATAAAAAAAATAAAATGGGTTGGGCTGGGGTGATGAATCCCCAGACCCGACCCGACTAATTGAGAAAGGGAAACGAGGGGGTCTGAAAACCCTAGCCCCTTGAGGGAAACGAGTATTTTCATTCTGGCAGTGTTTATGACAATCCCCCTAATTTAGAAGATGAACAATGCTTGGAAACCGATAGCTGTCACCACCTCTCTAATTTTAAATGGGGATAACTGTCATGAATGTTCAGATTTTGTGTTGAAAACTTGCCCTATCCTCTTTGACCCTTATTCAGTCGTTATTGAAGTTTTTGATCTTCATGTCTTTGTAACAGGAACATGATAAATGGACTCTAACAGTTACAAAGTTATTATGAAAACAAAGGACAAGGCAAACAAAGTTCAAATCGGATACACCTCAACGATATCGTTTAACTCCACCCGCATATTAAGCTTCTCCGTGTGTTTTAATAATAAACAAGAGGTATTCAATTCCAAAATCTTGGTGTGGTTATATCTTAAAATTCAATAACTTCCTTTGGTTACAGATAAGCTACTGAATAATCGGTAATTCACAGGTACCCTGGCGGCGGCATGACGAAAACCCCTTATGATGAAGTTGCAATAGTGTAGGGTTCAATTATTGTGATGAATGTTCAACATCCTAGGCCTTATTAACATTCTGTGACTTTCTCGCGGGATTATCTACTAGGAGCATGCTTTCCTAGGTGATGTTTAATGCATGTTACCGTGTCGTTGGTCTCTGGGCAGCAACATCATCCATGTGAGTATAAAAGGATCTCAAAATCAACTGGTTTCTATGACATTACTTATATACTCCTTGGAGACTGATAAAGTATCTTCATTTGGATGCTCATATTTTAATTTGAACACAACTTGTGAAGGAATATCAAGAGCTTTTGTGACTTTTGAACATGAAACAAGGAAAAGGTGACTTCCTTTCTCCTTAGTTTTCTGATTTTGAATTCCCTAACCAAAACGCATGCCTTTGATAACAGGTTTTTGGTATAATCTCAAACTTTATGTGTCGTCTTCAAATGAACAGATTTGCGGCACCATTCACTTTTCTCTGTATTTCTGAAGTTACTGTTTCCTTATACATTGTTATTTGATGCAGGAGTAGTGATTTTGAGTGCCCTATTTTCAAGAAGAAATGAAAATTGCCGGTTTGCTAAACTCAATGCTTGTTGTGATTACACTGATATTTTATTTCCATCTTCAACTTGACTTGTTTATTCATGTTATGGTTGTGACTTGTAACTCAGCTCATTCACTTTAAAACTTAACTTCATTTTGACAGCAGGTTGGGGACTAGAGATGTTGTTTGATGATGGTGCCAAGTTTGGTGCTCAACTCTACTTGGATATAGACAGGATGGCCTCTTTCTTGGTAAGCCATGGGTTGTGCTTGTGGAAAACTTTTTATGAAGTTCTTACTTAAATTTATATTGATAGTTCTCTTTACAGGATTGTTCACAACACTATGCCGTTATTCACTTCATTCCAAATTATCGGCAGCGTTGTAGCAAGCACTCGAACCAAAGCACCAACGATACTCTGATATGAAGACGTACAAATGATTTCTCACGATGCACCATCCAACTTGGCTGTAATATTAGTAGCTTCACCACAGTCCTTCAAATCAAGCTTCTCAATCAACTCATCTAGATTACTCTGCGTCTTTAGATTGCCTTCATACTCTTCTGTAAATTTAAGTATCTTCTTTTAAAGTCCTTTGGCACAGCTAACAGTAGCGGAAATTGCACTCATTTCCGACATGGTTTGAAGACTTGTTGAAGTAATGTTGTACTAATGGTTACATGATGAACGAGGCTTGCACTTTGTATATATATTCTCATAAATTCTTATCCACACTTGCATCCAATATATCTTTAATACACAATTCCGCCAACACTAAACCAAACATTTCGCATCAATGGCGGGGAGTTCGGACTTCTGAACCTTCGATAGCAAACCTGTCCTCGTAGAACACAACAAGCAACTCGTTAAATGGTTAGTTAAAACGAAAAGGTACTAAAATGAGATGCGCAAATGATCACTAATCTAAGGGTAAATTTTGGGGTACGACAGATAGTAAATGGCATGTTCCTTTTGTCTAGTCTCATCGTGTTGCCCAAGTACACAACCCATAGACTTCTCCAAAACAGTAAGATACATGAACAATGACCTTCCAGGAACAGGAGGAATGAAGATACGAGGCTCTTGCAAATAATTTTTAATCTTTTCAAATGCTTGCTGACAATCAGGATTCCAATCAACAGTATGACCTTTGCAAAGAAACTTGAATATCGGCTCACAAGTAGCATTTATGTTAGAGATAAATCTAGAAATGTAGTTCAAACTTCCAAGAAAACCTCTTACCTGTGTTTAAGTCCGCGGAGCAGGCATGTCTTGAATGGCACGGACTTTGTCAGGATCTACTTCAATTCCGTGTTGGCTGATGATAAAACTAAGTAGCTTTCCGGATCTAACACCAAAAGTACACTTAGCTGGATTTAGTTTCAACTGGTACTTCCTGAGTCGTTCGGACAGTTTCAACAGGTGATCCAAATGTTCCTCCTGGTTCTGAGATTTGGCAATCATATCATCCACATAAACTTCGATCTCTTTGTGCATCATGTCATGAAAGAGAGTCGTTATAGCACGTTGATAGGTTGCCCCTGCGTTCTTCAAACCGAAGGGCATAACTTCGTAACAGAAGGTTCCCCAAGGAGTAATGAATGTGATCTTCTCTCTATCGGCTGGATCCATCTTGATCTGATTATAACCGGAGAAACCATCCATAAATGAGAAGACGGAAAAGTTGGTTGTATTGTCGACAAGGGTATCAATATGGGGCAGAGGGAAATCGTCTTTTAGACTAGCTTTGTTCAAATCCCTGTAATCTACTAATCTACACACATTCTGACTTTACCGTCCTTTTTGGGCACTGGAACAATGTTGGCAACCCAATTAGGATACTTCGCAATGGTAAGGAAGCCTGCATCCAACTGTTTCTTAACCTCATCTCGAATCTTCAAAGCCATGTCAGGTCTCGTTCTTCAAAGTTTCTGCCTGACAGGCGGACATTCTGGCTTAAGTGGCAACTTGTGAACTACAATATATGTGTCTAAATCGGGCATATCTTGATACGACCATGCAATCACGTCAACATAATCCTTCAAAAGCTTGACCAATCTCTGCTTGACCTCAACCCCAAGTACTGCACCAACCTTGACCTCTTTCTTGTCTTCATCTGTGCCAAGATTAATCAAACCTACCTGCTCCTTGTGCGGTTGAAGTTCTGTGTACTCGTAGTCAACCAATTTTGTCAGTTCCGCGGGTACTTCAAAATCTTCTTCACCCTCATCTTCAGCTTGATAAATGGGTGAATCCCAGTCAGGAGAGACAGTAGAGTCATTGGATTCAACAAGGGTTGTAATGCCACTGCATGTTGGAAGGCTTATTTTATTAAATGCTCAAAGAAAAATGCAAGAGAAACGAAAATGCTTTTTTTTGTAGTTTTTGAAAAGATTGCTAATTTCATTTTAAAAGGTGAAAGCGAAAAACGCTAATGGAACAAAGTGGAAGTGGAACAAAATGCATTTATTAATAATTGTTTAAAAAGTGAATGGTGGCCCTACAAAGCGATCCAAATAGCCTTGGGAAGAGCTATGGATGTGAAAACACAAATGAAAATGTTTAATTACTTTGACATAGGAAAAATAACAATAATATCTATAGCCTCCCAGTTGCTCAAAGTTGCATCGCTCTTGAGTACCAGGTTGCTCAGGTCTTCGTCTTCGCCACATTCACTGATGACATTAACTTGAAAACCCCCGCTGACAAACACTTCATGAAAAAACTTCGGACGCCCTTCGATAGTTGTAGAAGCCTTATCATAAGTTGGTCTATAACCCAACCTGTGGTGATCAGTCTTGGTCTTGATGTTGATTACCTCTCTCCAACCTTTAGGAATGCCCATGTCGATCGTTGATCTGATACTCTTCAAGGACACAAAAGATGGATTACTCTGGCCCTCCATAGTCTCTTCAACTTCCACTAAAACAGCATTGGAGATCTCAAGTGATTGGAAAGAAGTTTCTAAAGCGTCTTCATCAGCCTCAATATAACAGAACGAAGATAAATTACTGACCATTAAATCCTCCTCACCATGTATAATAACTAGCTTGTCGTCGACCACAAACTTCATCTTCTGATGTAAAGTTGAAGTTACTGCCCCAGCGACATGGATCCAAGGTCTTCCGAGTAGACAGTTGTAATTGGGATTGATATCCATGACTTAGAAAGTGATATTGAACACATGCGGACCAATCAGAATCGGAAGTTCCACTTCTCCAATCACAGATCTACGAGAACCATCAAAAGCCTTGACAATCAATGAAGTAGGCTTCACCATAGTCTCTTTATAAGCCAACTTGCTAATAACTCTCTTGGGTAGAACGTTCAAGGAAGAACCGGTATCCACAAGAACCCTTGCTAAGTTATCCTCCTCACACTTCACCAATATATGCAAAGCACGATTGTGATTCGAGCCCTCACTAGGTAGCTCTTCATTCCTGAAGCTAAGAGTATTACAGGTGGTAATATTGGCGATCACACTATCAAACTGACCGGTAGTAATGTCTTGAGCAACATGAGCTTGAGTCAATACCTTTTGCAAAGCAGCCCTATGAGAGGGTGAACTCATCAACAGAGGCAAGATAGAGATCTTCGAAGGAGTATGATTAAGTTGATCAATAACCTTGTAATCACTCTTCTTAATGATCCTAAAAAACTCGGCATCTTCATCATTGGTGACTGCCTCTTTACCCTTATCTTTGGCAGGCGCAGCAGTAGTGGTAATTGTTTCCTTAGGCGGAGCGTCATTGAAATGGGGAGTATAAATGCGACCACTGCGAGTCATCCCGCTTGCCCCAGCTATGTTGGTAACGGTTTCACTATCAATCTTCACTTCTTCCCTCGGAATGACCTTCTCAGATTCTTTGTCAACCATGGTCACGTCATATTTCCAGGGTACAGTTTTAGGATCATTAAAAGGAAACGAACATGGCTTCTGAATCATTATCGGCCTCGGTTGATCCATCATCGGCGTAACTGGCTTCAATATATTGAACACGAGCTTGGCAGAACTTGCCCCTGGAAGATTAAACACAGGCACCTTAACCTTCGGTTCTAGAAAGTTGAAGATAAGCTCAATCACAGCGACTTCATCCTTCTTCACCTTGCTAACCACTTGCAGAAAATCGTTGTCGATCAATTTCTGAACATCATTCTGAAACACTGTACATCCCTTAGCATAAACCTCACGACTTGCACAATTAGCATGAGAAGTAGATACTAAACCGGCTTCAAACAACTTTGAATGGAATACCTTGAAAGGAGTCTTGATCTGAGCTACATCAAGAATAAAGTTTTCTTCGTACGAATCACCAATGGCATTAACAACCTCATGGTTAGACAGAGGGTTGCTTTTGACATTTTGTTGAGGGTCGTCAAAGGACAAAATCTTCTTTTCCATCAGATCTCTAACAATGTTCTTCAGAGCATAGCAATTTTCCAAATTGTGACCGGGTGCACCCTCATGAAATAAACAATGAGCGGCGGTGTTGTAGTTGAGAGCAAAGGATTGGTGGGTGGACCCAGAGCTCGGGTAGTAATCAAACCTCGTTGCACTAAGAACGGATACAACTCGGTGAACGTCATCGGAATCGGAGGACAAGGCTTGTATTGTCTCCTATTCGGAGCACTTTGATGAGGTGTATAATTCCTCGGCTGCTGATGGGCAGGAGCACTAGGTGCTTGTTGGTAAATAGGAGGAGCTTGTTGATAACCGAAGGCTGATAGACAGGAGCTTGTTGCATAGGCTAATAAACGGGAGCTTGTTGAACTTGTTGATTAAAAGACAGTGCAACAACAGCTACATACGGCGGTTGAGCATACTGAACCGGATATCCTTGAGGTTGATCATACTACGGTGGGTGTTGATACTGTTGATTTCTTCTTTTACATGAAGATACAACATGGGTCTCACCTTCCTTCTTTTTCTGAGAATTGAAAGAAGACTTCTTAGCTTGGTCCTTTGAGCTTGAACTACCAGAACCACTTGTCATTTTTCCACTCTTCAGAGCCAATTCAACCTTTACCCCAATAGCAACAATGTTAGCGAAATTCGTAGTCACGCTATCCACCATCCTCTCATAGAATTCGGGACGAATGGTGTCAATAAACCAATCAGCTAGTTCCTTATCAGTCAAAGGAGGTTCGAGTTGTGAAGCAATCTCCCTCCACCTCTGAGCATATTCCTTAAATGTTTCGAAACTCCTCTGGGACATACTCAACAATTGTCTTCTGTCAGGAGCCAGATCCATGTTTTACTTGTAGTGCTTAATAAAAGCGTTGGATAATTATTGAAAAGACCTGATGCGAGACTGATCCAAAGTCAGGTACCATTTGGAGGAAGCACCCTTCAGACTGTCTTGGAAACAGTGAATCATCAATTTATCATTTTCCACATGAGCAGCCATCCTGTGGTATTAAATAATCAGATGATTTTTGGGACATGTAGTTCCTTCATAGCAATCGAAGTTCAGAATTTTGAACTTCAGAGGAATAACCAAACCGGAAACCAAACAAACATCTCTGGCGGCAGCACCGAAGATTTGATCTCCTTCCATCTTCCTCAATCTCTTCTCAATAGTTTCAACATTCTTCTGAAGCCTTTCTGGCGCTCATTTCCCTTATCATTATCATCAAGAATCTCATAAACAGGCTCATTGAGATAAGGTTGTACACGAGTGTGAACAGTAGCTGGTGCAAAAGTAGGAACTACTCGAGGAGGTTCGGAAGCCAAAGGAAAGCTTGTTGAACGAGTTGCACAACGGGAACAGTTTAGGGAACTGATGAAACGATAGAAGGTACGAAACCGGGTGGAAGACCATAAGGATATGCATTCTCAACAGTAATGGCCAGTGGAGGATCTGCCACAGTAGTGTTAGTCTCAGAGATAATAGTAGGCTGAGTATCCATCCTTGCATTGATGACTTGGAGCAACTCCATAACCTGTCCTACCCTTCCTCGGGAACTCCGAGGTCATTGTTGACACAATCCATCTCTTGAGCTTGTTCTTCCATCCTTTTTCTAGCTTGGGCTCTGGTGTTGTATCGACGCAGAAAACTTAGGGTGATGGAACTAGAAGGCGAGAGAATCGAGAATGAGAAACCGGGAGACACATGCAATGTAAAAATATGATGCTAAAATGAAAAATGCGAATGAAATATTTCATGGAATTCAAATATTTACAAGTATCGCGGAATACTAAAGGAATTTTATTTATTAATTTGAAAATGGATTACAAATAAATATTCTTAAAAAAAGTCTTAACAAAAATAGCTAAATAAAAGCTGAGAAAGCCCTATGGAATGTTGTCCACAACTTCAAAGAGTAGGCAGAGAGTCGGAGGAAAATAAATTCTCGTAGATTCTTCTCTTCTTGAAGGAAAGTACCTCTTCATTCTTGGCCTGAAGTTGTTTCTGAAGTTCGGCATTCTCACTGACGATAACCTGATATTTATTCTTCCATTGTTCGGCCTCATGTTGTGATTTCTTCAAAGCAATCTTCAATGTTTCAGCATCGGACATGAAAACTAGAACAGGTTCTCTTCTCGGAGGTAAAGGATCTTGGCGAGGATAAGGCATCTTCAACTTGATGGCTTGTTCTCGGACCCACTGAAGGTATGGTTCCATAGACACACAAATTGGCCTTCCCAAACTTTCTCTACCTTTCTTATGCAAGTGACGCAAGGCAGATACAATCTGATCTTGAAGTTCTTTATTGTCTTTGAAGAAGATTTTCTCCACATACACACTTTTAGGTGGTTCCTTCAAAGGATATTCTAACTGTCGGTGAACCAGAACTGGATTGTAGCTGATCCCTCCATTAAAACCAAGTAAGGGTACGTTGGCGAAGTCCCCACAACCATCAATGATTAATGTCCCATCATATACTCGATTATACCAATCAATATCCGAGTGGGTTAGAGCCATAATCCTTTGTGACCAAAGTCCTTTTTCAAGATCTAAAAAAGGAGCAGATTTGGGCAAGTATGAAATAAACCACTTGTATAACAAAGGCACGCAACAGGTGATCATCCTTCCACCATGAAAGTTTCGGAGATGCACGGAATGGTAGGTGTTACCCAATAAAGTCGGTAATGGATTAGCCTTCATGAATATTTTGATGGCGTTAAGGTCAACGAATCCTTCAAAACTAGGGAAGAGTAACACTCCGTAGATATGCAAGGCGAAGATTGCCTCAAATATATCCATGCTCATATGATCAGCGTGGTATCGGGCTTTCTTAATTAGGAAATTTGTAGGTAACCCAAAAGTTTTGCCTTTTGCGATCATATTGCCCTTGATGTTGGACACCTTCAAGCATGTGGCTTTAGCAATGTCTTGCTCCTTAGGGTTTCCTTCTAGGAAGGGGAAAGGAGAGTCATCAAAAATAGGTAAGCCAACCAAATAAGAGTACTCTTCTAAAGTAGGTAATAGCTGATAGTCTAGGAAGGTAAAGCAATGATAATCCGGATCTTAGAACTGCTACAAAGTAGAAAGAAGTCCCTCGTCCATTCGGAGTCTCAATAAAGCCAACATCTTCCCGTACTTGTTATTGAATTCTTCCTGACCTTCAACCAACACTCCTAACTTCTTTGGTTCATCCAACTTAGGACTCATAAAAGTATATTTCAAAGTATTCTTCCTTTTGCAATCCATGGTATCCTGCAATGTTCATAAGTAAAATTTGAATTCCATGAAACTTAATGCAATGTGATGCTTTATGGATGCAATGCACAAATATACGCAAGTCCTAGGTTAAAGGTATATGAGCAGATTCAAGGTCTACCCACCCCCATAAGGTATGCACTAAGGTTAGTTGTACCTGCAGAACAAAGGTTTTAAAGCGGTGCCCACAGTCATCAGTCCATCTTTCGGATATTATCAATTTCCCGATTGACTCGGTGGTTAATAATATTCTCAAGAGAACCTCTTTTGAGTGTAGTATCGTGTAGCAACTATTTTGAGAATACTCCCTTATAGTCTCCGCACTACGTCCTAGATAAGGCCAATGTGGTGTTAAGGTAACTACGGTCCCCAGTATCACAGGCTCCAATCGAAGATAATAAGTATTTTCACAAATACTCGTTCAACATAACTACCTTCCAAAAGGGCCTCAACTGAGCGGCGATTCTCAAGTCAGCTTGGTCGGGAATCACTCCCTATAAGCCTTGTCTAATATATCACCTCCTATAATAAGTTCACTCAATTCCGAGTGTAGGACTTATCTCACAACAAGGATACCCCAAGCAAGGTACAACAAATATATTATATAAAAGCAAGCAAATAATGAAGAAAATAGTAAAAGTAACAAGGTAGGGGTAACCCTTAAAATATAGGCAAATCCCCAGTGAAGTCGCCATTTTCTGTTGCGGTTAGAATATGATATCAAATTATTAATTAATTTGAATCGCATCTTTAGTTCATAATCTCTCTTTGATTCATCCGAAGGAAAAGGTCAAGAGAGGGAAAACCTAATTTTGCATCGTAAACAATGCGGGGAGAGACCAAGGTAAGGGGTTGGTTAAGCTTAGGGAAGGTACTAGCACCCTAAACTTCTGTAGTACTCTACAGGAACCTTTTGTTTAAATTTACTATTTGCTTTATTATTTACTTTAGGGTATATACTGAGCTAAGGGTTGAGAGTGACTGAAAGACCTAAGGGGTTAGTCCTAAGTTTACTCGGCAAGATTTGCATCTTGTGCTTACGTATCCTGGATAGGGAATGGAATCAGAGTAACCGTAGTTCCCCTTGAAAGGGAGGTTAGAAACTTCTTGACTGTGGTCAAGGTTTCAAGGGGAGCAAGCGTTTCTTATGGAAAGCGCTTACATGGAGTACGGCGACTCCTATTTCTACGTTGAAAAGTTGAATTTAAAACTAGGGTAAACTAAATGTTCCACGGCGGGAAACCCTAAAATAGAGTACGGTCACTCCTTGACCTAATGCTAGGGTGAAGGGCATTTTGGTCCACGGCGGGAAACCTAGGCAATTAGGGTTTTGAACCATTCAAAGGTTAAGGCTTTTGACTCGGCAGTCAAACTGTTAGACCTAATCCTTCGGAGGGGTTAACGGTAACTAATGTCATGCAAAAGTAAATAAAACGACACTATGAAAATATGGTAAAGTGCGAAAATGTAAAGAACATGCATGGCGATGATATACTCGCATAAGTTACAATCCCCAAAACAAACAAGCAAGAATAATAACGGCGACGATGTCCTCGCCCAATTATAACCGAAAAAATGAAGCGGAAAGTAAAGTGTGAGATGAAACGAAATCCGAAAAGTTAAATTTATAAACTTTTAACGTTACGGTTTTAAAGGATGTTCTAAATAAATAAATAAAGTTAGTTTTAAAATGTTTTAATTAATTAAAAGAAAAAAAATATTTCAAGGATGCTTTGATTTAAAAAGTGTTAATGATTTTAATCAAAAGTGTTTTAATTGTGTTTTAATTAAGAAAATTGTTTCAATTTTAATGTTAAATTAAGAAGAAAAGATGCTTTGGTTTTAATGTTTAATTAAGAAAATTATGTTAATTTTAATGTTAAATTAAGGAAAAAGTTTTTGTTTTAATGTTTGATTAAGAAAATTTTTTAGTTTACATGCTAAACTAAAACGTAATAGTTTTAATATTAATGTTTAATTTAAATAAAGGTGATTTCCCTTATGATGCTTTTTCTCTAAATCAAATAAAGAATATAATAAATAAAACAGAATAAAATAATAAATAAAATAAAGAAAAATGAAATGGAAAGGGATTGAACACAATTAGGGCTTTTCATTTTCTTTGTTTTTTCTTCTCTCCTTATCCGCAGCGGCGGCCATGGATGCATGCTTCTGAAATTTTTTCTTCTTCTTTCTGCCATATCCATGCTCTTTTGCCTCCAAATTTCTTAGTGATTCTAGAAAAAAAATTTGAAATAAAATCCGTTAGCACAATCTTGCTCACCCTCTCTGAAGGGTTTTAAGCGATTTGGGAGCTGGCTGGATCTTGCTGATGGACAATGATGATGGTGAGACGAAAAATTTCGTCCTTCTAAGTCTTTAGGTCGCGGCTTTAGTGAGGGACTCGATGTTGTTCCTTGGGCTCCTTGCCGTCGTCGATTGATTTTCGTCCCCTTCTGTTCTTCATGATGAGTTTCTGGGTTTGCTTTTTATTTAAATGATGAAAAATACTCCCCCCTGACGATGTTGATGCATGTGAGTTTTATACCCTTCTATTTGATTTATGGGCTGGATTTATGTGATTCAGGTTGGATATGATTTTAGGGTACGAAAATAATGCCTTGTTTTATGAACTTCTGGTGCAATTTTCTTGTGGAAACGTAGTTGCTGATGAGCTTTTTCAAGGATTCAGTTACTTGAATTTGTTATTTGTTGTGTGGTTGATAAGTATTGCTGGAAACTCGATTTGACTTGTTTGTTGATGGATTTTGCTACGGTTTTCTGGAAACGGTTATGGTTGGATATCCATTTTTCAGTTCTATGGAATTTGAGGGATTTGGATATCCATATTTTATTGGATATGCTAGATTTTCTTAATCTTGTTTGGCTGAATGCAAAAAAAATCCCTTTTCCTCAAATAATCACTTTTTCTAATAATCACTTTTTCTCTCAGGATGCCTTGAAAATAAAAACAGAAGTTGTCGGTTTTAGCCCGATATCAGAATTGAGTTGGGAGCTGGCAACGGAGCAATCCGTTACCCTCCCGACACACCCGATGATGAGAATTTTCTGAAGGTGTCAGAGTCCCTTTTCTAACCGTTGAAAATTGTCTGTTTTGTTGTTGACTTTGTAGGTTTGAAGAAAAATAATCGGAGACTCGAGGAAATCGGAACCAACTTTTAGAAGAAATATTAGGAAATTTAAGAATTAAAAAAATAATTTAATTTCCTTTATGATAATTTTGTAATATCCTTTGTAAATAAGAAAATAGAATTTAATAAATAAATACAACTCCTTCTATCTTTTTCAATCAAATTCTTCCACTTAAAATTAATCTGATTAACTCATCCGATTAAACTTAGACAAATAAATTCTGTTAATTAAAATTTATCCGACTAAATTCAAATGACTAAGTGCCTCTAAATGAACTCAAACGATTAAAACTTAACTGATTAGCCTCAACTGATTAAACTTAACCAACGGGATTAAATTCACCAAATAAATTCGTCCAAATAAACCCATGAAAATTATCCGCACAGACTTTGTCATTCCAATTCCGGATTCGACAACCAATCATATTGCCTGATTTAAACCTGATGTAACTGAGTTTTAGACAAATCCTGTTCTAAATTAATTCGTGCCTGATAATAGAAACGGTGAATACAGTCTTGAATGAATAAACAAAAAAATCCGATTAACAGCGAAACAAACGGTTCTCCGTATTGAAAAGTTCACCTCATATCTCAAATGGCTAAGTTCGATGACCTGAATCAACTTGGCTAGTATTCATGACCAAAAAAATATTAAAAATCCAAACACGAGCCGAAATTCCACCGTTTCCTTTTAAACTCGACTGACAGGTAGCAGAAAACAGGAAAACGAGCGGCTGTTAACATAAAATCCGCAGAGTACAAATCTCGCACTGATTTAACCCAAATTAACTGATATTTCAACACATTCGGCTCCAGATGGCTTATTATCAAAAGACATTTCTAAAATCCGCCTAACAACCGAAACTCGACCCTTAAACAGAATGCACCATATTACGAGGAATTTGACATCAAAACCACCGTAAAACTCGATTCAACCTCAAATAAAGCACAGGGCTCGGAGATGGAAACCTTAATCACTTAAGGAACCCCTAAGGACGACTCAGCTTCATAAATTGTCAGCAGGCTACAAATTAATGACCATTTGGCCCTTCATAAGTTTAAAGCATGCATAGTGTGATTTTTCCTGCAAAACCAACAGACTACTTAAACCTGTTAGTGGTTAGTTAAATGCAATGCAAAAGTGAGATGGAATGCGAAATGAACCGACTAAATCTAAGGGTAAAATTTAGGGTATTACATCATCCTTACAAAATTGGCTTGTAAGGTGAGGGGGTGTGACTCTTAATAAGCTCTTTGAATACTTTATCTTCAACCAATGTGTGACTTAGGATTTTCCTAATAGTTATTGTAGAAGTACATCGCGAAGAGTTCGTAAGCAAGTGAAGCTTAGAGAAAAGACATGTGGTGTTCTTTCACCTTTCGAATGGTCTTACTTAGTTGTGTCTCATGTTAGTTGAAATTGATTCATTATCAGCAAGGTGGATACGGGACTCATTTATTTTGAAACTATTATGGTTGCAATCATCACACTCAAGAATTTGTCTTCAAACTTCAGGGAAGGCTAAACTATGGTAGGATTGGTGAGTTTCATTACCATCCTATGTTTCCGACCAGTGATGATCACTTTTCTCCATTTACGAAGGAGAATATGGATCATCTTCTTAAGCTTCTAAAGTTTAATTCATCCTCTAAAGTTTTTCTTGGAAGTGTAGCACAAATAAATAAGAATTTTTGGGCACTATCTTCCCAGAACCACTGTAACCCTTGGATAATATATTCAAATGCATTTGAACAAATGATTAGTTTCCATATACTCAACTCCTTTTTTTCTAGATCAGGTTCTGAAAACGTTAGGGTAACTGAGTGGTAGTTATTGTATTGTAGGAAAAGTCTTGTTAAAAACTTTAGGGCAAATCACTCTACGGTATATTTTACATTTTCATAAATTTTCTTGAAATCTTCTATTTGTTCATAAATTTTCTAGGGAGAACAATTGTTCTATTCTTTTTTTTGTTCTTCTACTTGTGTGTTTTTAGGACCTGTACTTGGGGAAGATATTTTTAATTTCTAAAGAGCTAAATAAGTTGTACTACTTTGATGAAACTCCTCCTGGTAGTACAACGATTTACGGTTTCAGATCAAGATCAAGTTATGTTATGGCCTAATTAGTTATCTCATCATAGTTTTCCTTATATAAAGCTTTTATTTCATGAATTTTCCAAAGGAATAAATTATTCCAAATTTCATTATGAAACTTGTTACTTAGCTAAATTTTGGAGTGCTTTGGTTATGAGAAGGTAGTTTGATTTAAGATTGAAGTTCTTAAAGAATTTAGAATTTAGAAAGTTGTGTACAGCTGAAGGAGAATCATGATTCAGATATGTGTTGCTTCATAATTAAAATAAATTATGGATAATTTGACATCATACAATGTCTCGCCATTTATTTTAGTGTCTTTGTCGCCTTTGTAGTGAGTATCCTTCAGCATTGAATTTAATGACTCGACAAAGTTTGTTGACATGTTTTTAATCATCGCGATTTCTATCGTATGCTTAAGTCCACTTTTTTTTTATAAATCAATAGGTATATATAATTTTTATGGCATCTGAAAACTTACAAATTTCAAAGAAGAATCAAAAGTTTCAAGTGGGTTTAAGTTTAATTCATCTCATCACCAAAATACATTGGTTGTTAATCAAGAAAATCACGGTCCTTCCTTACAGATTCAAATTGGACAAAATCTAAAAGTACAATTAAGCAAAATATAAAAACAAGCTAAAGAGAAAGAAACTTTGACCCAAGCTGATGTTGACATTCAACAACCATAGACAAATTTTCATCCTTATCTTCGGTTGGAAATGATGTTCAATGATGCAAATGAAGTCTTGGTCAAGTCTGAAATTCTTAGGGCTATAAAAGGTAAAATGCCAATAAATTATTCTGAAGGAGCATGTGCTGAAAGAATAACCTGATTGCGCATGATCTTAACCCTCTTCTCCATGCTTTGTGTTTAATCAAGGAAATCACAGTCGAGAAAAACTTGTGTTGAACATTAACAAAACAAATGATATAGTATAACATAATAGTGGAAGCATAGAAATTTAAGAGAACATTGATTATTTTCATTTGATCAAGCATGAACTCATCGTTTGATGAACCAATTTTTGTTGCCGCACAACTGCATCTAGCAAAAAAAACACAATTTAAGATTAAACAAAATTATAAAAAAAAAGACAAACAAAAGGAGACTGCAGATTTATAAGAAAAAAATGAATCACATGAGATTTTTCACATGTATATCATCATTAAAACAAAACATCATCAAAATTAATTCAAACATAACAACATATATGCAAATGAATTATAAATAAACAATAAAGATCATATTTATCACTCTGCATCAATGTGTGATATCTTAATGTGAGAAAAGATCTAGATCTCCGTCAATATAGTTTGGAGAATCGACTTTGATTCTTGTTTTGTCTTGTATAACCTAACAAAAACACTCATTTGTTTCCTCGTAAGTGGATCTAAAGAAAACAAGATGACACAGCTTCAGATTAAACAAAAACAAAACAAAAAAGACAACCAAAAAGCAGATGCAGTCAATTCCAAAACAAAACGAATGATACGAGATTTTTCATATATGTCTTGGTTTAAGAAAACAATGGTGTCAATGGTATAACTATTGCTAACATATCATCAAAACCAATTCAATCATAAGAATATATAATCTAATGAATTAAAAATCAATAGTAAAAATCATATTTACCTCTCTACATCCATGCGAGATGACAGGGTTTGGAAAGAGATCAAGATATCTATCGATATAGTTTGGAGAATCGGCGTTGATTCTTGTTTGTCTTGTAAAACATAATGAAACCACTCATTTATAAGGAGTTGAATAAATTAGGGTTTGTGTTAGATTTTTTTATTATCTAAATTTTATTTAAAAAATTATATAATGTTTCATTTTAAAAAATCACATAAAAATTAAATTTATTGATTCCTCAAATTAATTTCACAAAAGAACTAAATAAATAAATATTACACTTTTTATTTAGTAGCTTAATGATTGGAATTTCACCTTTAAAGGTGAGTAAGTGGGATGTCGCAGATTTGAACTCGCCCCCTATAATCGAATGTATCTATATAGCTACCAAATGAATTGTGTTAACTGGACAAATATTTCAAGAAAAAATATATTTTATACTGATAAGTGCTTGATTTTGTAACTTCAAAAAACATACTAAAAATTGTATAAAAATAAATATGGTAAGAGCTTAATCATTTTCTGTAATTTAACACCATATTTGTAAGGTTGAATATTTCCTAACAAAATGTTACGATAGGGGGAGTAAACTGAATGATAATCTATAATATAAATGGTTTAATAGTTCTAACTTTTTCACTTTCAAGTACCAAAATATTGATTTCCTAGAGTTAAAAGTTGAAACATAAAACATCTCCTCAAAGAGCTTAGAGTCGGATGGGGTGAATTTTGGCTTCATGAAAGAACTTTAGGATGATATGAAAACTAATTTGATCATAATTATGTCAGAGTTTTATAGTCCTAGGCAAATAGTCAGAGGAAAAAATTATTCTTTCATAGTGCTAATCCCAAAGAAAAATAATCCGACAAAATTATCTAAGTGTAAACCAATTTTTGTGATAGGATGCATCTATAAGGTTGTAACAAAGGTTCTAGAAAACATGCTTAATAAGGTTGTCATACCCCAAATTTTGACCCCTAGATTCCATTACCATTCTAGGAGCATCAAGCATTGTTTCCTAACCCTAACCTTGTTTCAAGTTTGTTGTTGTTAAATTCATCTGAATTAGGGCTTTGCATCTGTGGAATCAAGAGGACCATTGCTTGATCAGTCAATGTTTTGGATTTATCATCATCAAATCAAGGTTCCCATACATTCAAGGAGCTTATATTCAATAAGAATCAAGTGTTAATTGATCTCATTACAAGACAACTAAAGCCCAATTTCAGCTGCCTCTGAATTAGGGTTTTGTTAGGAAAAGTCAATTGTGCCTTTGACTTTTGACCCAAGCATGATCACAAGCCTTGGGACATGATTCAATATGTTCATACACATCCTTGAAGCCTACTTATGGTGTCTGAGAAGTCTCAAGTGGCAATTTCATTGAAGATCACACAGTTGAGTTCATCAGATTCAAAATTCATCTGACAAAGTCAACCCTTTGACTATTATGGTTTTTGGCTCAAATTGGAGCATCCAAGACAAATTTCATCAAGATATGTCCAAACAATGAGTTTGACCATGAGAAATCAATATTTGAGAGGTTTCTTGCTAAAGAAGAAAACTTGAATTTTTCTAAGCGTGGAAAAACCTTAGTTTTCATGCCAACTTTGAAAGGCCATAACTTCCAATCAACACATCCAATTTGTAAGTTCCAAAGATGAATGTGTAGATCTCCTCATGTACTACAAAAGTTTTCTAGTGACCTATCAGTAGAATATGCTTAGATTTTGATTTATGAAGCTTCAAATTTTGGGAGAATTTCAAAAATACTTAGAATTTTTCAAGACAGCTTTGTTACTCTAATTTTTAGTCAACTTCAAGGTTAATTTTCACCAAGATCCCTTGAGATTCAAGAAATTCTCAAAACATGAAAGTTGTATAGCATTTTTAGGGCTTTCCAAAAAGTATAAGAACTCATTCATAGCATTTGTGAGCTAGGAGTTTCAAAGAGAAGAAGTTGGGGGTCCAAAACTTGATTTCTAGGTCATTTTCATGCCAAGAACCACTTGCAAGAACAACCAAATATGCAATATCCTTTGAGTGACAACCTTGAAACTTGCATATCTACTTAAGATCATAAATTTGAGTCGCTTTTGAAGTCATTACACAAAAGATTGAGACATGATTCAAGTTTCATACCATTTATGGAAGTTTTGGCATAAAGGTGTGACTTCCATTTGCATAAAGTAAGGTCTTTCCACAAAATCAGCTTCTTGAGCCTCCAAACTGTCCATTTTGTACTCAAGCCATTTCAAAGTCATAAACAACATCCCAACCACTTAATATTTCATGGTACTTTTCTTTGTAACCATAAGAACTATCCAAACCTCAAGTTGGAATTCAACCAAACTTTGAAAACTACCAAGTTACAACAAGTTATACAAACTGACTTCAAGCCTTGCCCTATAAACAGAGGTTCAATTGAGGCAGAAAGGGGACTGGAAAAAAATACACACCTCAAGCATCTCAAAACCCTCTCATATTAGAATTGGTCTTCAAGTCACCATTTGAAACCAAGAACCATAATCTTGCAAAAACTCATCCAAAACCCTTTACAGTCACAAAACCTCTAATCCAATCACACAAACCACAAAACACCTCATAAGGGTGTCCAAACTATCACATTGATCCAAAACCTCATAAATCAAAAAGTCAATCCTCAATCCAAAGTTTGTTGACTTTCTGCGTTTTCAAAGCCAAGTCTCCCTTCTGACCAGTTTCAACCACTCTAACCATTCAACCATCTTCCATAAATTGTAAGTACAGAGTATGCCTAAGAGGGGGGGGGGGGGTGAATTAGGACTTTAGAACTTTTTCCAGTTTTTATGGTTTCTTGAAATTTTACTGGTTTGTGTTCTTGGTTATGAAAGCAGTAGAAAGTAGAAGGACAGTGGACACCAAGATTTATAGTGGTTCCCCTTACAATCCGAGAGTACTCCACTCCCCTTTCAACATGAAAGAGAGTTTTCACTATTGTTTAATAAAGTACAACCTATCACACCATCAACCGGTGAAGCCTACTATCAAACAATAAAAATCAACAAGTGTACAAGAACAATCCTCTTGTAAACACTCACCCTTGTGTCCAACAATTCTGGATCACAAGTCAAAATACACGTAATCTGAATACTTTGATTTGAGAGTAATAATGGTAATGTCAATGCTGAGATTGATCTTCTCCTTCTGATCAAAATTCACTCATTTAATTTCAACACAAGTGTTCAATGCTATGCATATGAAAGATATGATCAATATGAACACTTTTGAAAAATTTGAAAAGTATTTGAAAGTGGTGAATTTGATTCAAAGAATATTTTGAAAATGATTATTGGAGGATTTTTTTTCAAAATTGAAAAACTCAGAATTTATATGTGTAAACACACCTTTTCCAACAGGTATATTTGAGTATAATTCAAAATATGAACTGGTATAATTTTCAAACCATTTTTGAACTTGAAACAAAGCCATTTTTCAAAATACGTTCAGTGTTAATCGGTTAACCTATATGGTTAATCGGTTAACACTTGAACGTTATACCAAAATATTCAAAATTTGAAATGGTTAACTGGTTAACCTATATGGTTAATCGGTTAACACTGCTATTTTTCAGAAAAATGCTTATAAAAATAATGTTATACCAATTCTAATAGTTTAAAAAATATTCTAATGCAATGTGATCAAATGATAAAGATATTGAACACTTGTATATCAATTAAATTAATGGATTTTGATATACCATAGCTTGTGTCCAAAACTTGAAAGTTGATCAGTCAAATGTTCATGAAGCTTTGAATGTTGATCACTTTTATTCCACTTGATCTTGGTCTTTTGAAAGCGTTTGCCTTTTTGCACAGATGAATTATTCTTGATCTTGATGTTGACGTCATCAAAACTTTGAGATGAAGCTTGCTTCTACATTCTCCCCCTTTTTAATGATGACAACCAAAATGATCTTGTGCAATTTTTTGACGATGATTAGCAGTGATCTTGTTTTCTCCCCCTATGTCCATGAACTCCCCCTATCGAATACATAGGCAAAAATTCTGCACACATAGACATAAGAAAGCCAAAGCTCTTCTCCCCCTTTGTCATAAGCAAAAAGGAAGGAGCTTTCAAGAAAGAAAACTAGATAGACTAATAATGCAAGCAATCACAATAAAATGGAAGCAAAGCATAATGAATATAAACGGCAATACTGCGAATATTGTACGAGTTACAATGCCAAATAAAAACAGAGTTCAAACATAAATGAAAGCACAAAACATCAAAAACTAGCAAACAATGCAATAAAAGACATCAACAACAACAACATATTCTCTAAAGATCCTCATCTGCCATATCTTCCTCCTCTTCTTCCTCTTGTCCTTCATTTTCTTCATCAGATACAACAAAGTTGTCAGTGTTGGTGCAGTGAGAGGAAAGTACAAGGTTTCGGAGAGAAGCAATGGCTCGGGAGGTTTCTCTATGCTGAGTCATTATAGTTTGGTAAAGGAACTCATTTGTAATGCCTCCTTCAGGTACGGGATAGGCTTGGTTAGCATTGGCTCCTTCATCTGAATACTTATAAGTACCGTCAATATCCTTAAAAATTCCAGTATTCTTGACAATTGTAATCTCGTTGATCTCATTGGTAGTTGATTTCATCTTGATGGTTGGTTCACGGTTAAGATCCAAAGTTGTCAGCTCCAAAATTCTTGACACTAGCCTTGCATACGGAAGACGGGTTGAAAGAGATAGTTGTTGTTGAAGGTGATACATGATGGTCAGAATCCAATTGACACGAATCTTGTTCTTGATGGCGAAAAGGAGTTGCATTTCCAGATCATTAATTTGGGCATGATTCGAATCCTTGGGAATCAGCACATAACATATTATGTAGTGAAGCATCCGATCAGAAACGGTAAGATTCTTTGCATAGCACAACAGACGAGCAGTGCGTTGGTTGGCGATAATCATCTCTTTTGGAAATCTGCAGATCTGATAGTAGAACTCCATCTTGTCGTAGTTGGACCACAGCCCTTCCACGTGGTTAACTCCCTTTCTCAGAAAGTACCCAGATGATGGTATGTTCAGCATTGCAGCAACATCAGACAGATTTTCTTCCACAACACAGTCTCTAACAATTGTTTTCATAATATGCTCATCATTTGCATTTATAAACACAGACAGTTTATGCAAAAAGGATTTGACAAGATCCGGATAGCAGTTTCCAGAATCCGACACAAATTTATCGATCCTCTGATATTTGAGCAAAGCAGGAAAATCAAAAGATGATGCTGGAAAAGCCTTAAGATTCACATACTTTACCGGGAGGATGGAACGAACTCGGACTTTGAAATCCATTTTGCGCTTCTTGGTTGTTTCCATAGGGATATCTTCTTCATCAGATGCAGAATGATGTTCTGGTAGCTTTCCCTTGCCGCGGTTTGATGCTGAATCCATGGATGAGTTTGATGGAACTGAAGTTGTGGGTTCTGAGGAAGTTAGGGTTTGAGAAGTTGTGGGGATGGTTATGAGGAGTTATCCAATTTTAGAGAGTGGGAGAGAGGTAGTTAGGGTTTGAAGAGGGAAGTTCCACAAAACTCTTTAAGAGGGGATATGATTTTGGATATGGAGTTGGATTCTTAAGAGAATATGGACCACATAAAAAATGCATTTATCATATATAATATTTTCAAAATTTTAATTAATTTTTGTTTCTGATTTTTAGAAAATTTAACAGTGTTAATCGGTTAACCATATAGGTTAATCGGTTAACACATTAAAAAATTGAGTCAGAATTAAAAATTTAACAGTTAATCGGTTAACCCATATGGTTAATCGATTAACATATTCAAGTTTTTTTTTGAAAAATACTTTAAAACAGAATACATACACATGAAAACACACCACAAATAATGCATACATATATTAGAGAAAAGGTCAGATGTCACCTTCATCAAGAATCCCAAGTTCTCGCCAAATTTTGTAGAATGGTTCTTTCGCCAAAAGTTTGGTGAAGATGTCGGCGAGTTGATTGTGCGTGTCGACGAAAGTAACATCTACATCTCCATTCAATACGTGATCTCGAAGGAAGTGATTCCAGATATCTATATGTTTTGTTCTTGAATGCATGACCGGGTTCTTTGTAATATTGATGGCACTTGTATTATCACATCTAAGAGGAATGCAGCCGAGATCTATACCGTAATCGAGGAGTTGTTGCTTGAGCCACAGAATTTGTGCACAGCAACTTCCTGTTGCAATATATTCCGCTTCGGCTGTACTAAGTGCCACACACACTTGCTTCTTGCAGGCCCATGACACTAATGCATTCCCGAGAATGTGACATGTACCGCTTGTGCTTTTTCTATCGGTCTTACATCCTGCATAGTCAGCGTCAGAGTAACCAACTAAAGAACAAATACTACCTTTAGGATACCATAATTCGATGTTCATTGTCCCTTTGAGATACTTTATGATTCTCTTTACGGCTGTGAGATGCGATTCCTTCGGACTTGCTTGAAATCGTGCACACAAACAAACGCTAAACATAATGTCAGGACGGCTTGCCGTCAAATATAGTAATGAACCGATCATACCTCGATATTTTGTTATATCAACTGGAGTACCGAATTCCTCTTGATCAACGTACGTTCCGGATCCCATAGGAGTGGACATCACCTTGCAACTTTCCATATCGAATTTCTTCAACAATTCTTTGCAATACTTGGATTGGTTGAGGAAGATGCCTTCTTTTGTTTGCTTGATTTGTAGTCCAAGAAAATAATTCAATTTTCCCATCATGGACATCTCGAACTCTCCTTGCATCATAAGTGAGAATTCTTCGCAAAGCTCTTTGTTTGTTGATCCGAAGATGATGTCATCGACATAGACTCTAACCAATAAAGTGTTTCCTTTAATCTTCTTTATGAACAATGTCTTGTCAACCTTTCCTTTTGTAAATCCCTTCTCACATAAGAAATTGCTAAGGCGGTCATACCATGCTCTTGGTGCTTGTTTTAGTCCGTAGAGTGCCTTTTTCAGTTTGTAGACATGTGAGGGATTCTTGAAGTCTTCAAAACCCGGAGGTTGTTTGACGTAGACTTCCTCATTGATGTAGCCATTCACGAAAGCACTTTTGACATCCATATGGAACAATTGAAAATTCATAGAACAAGCGTAAGCAAGTAGTAATCTAATTGCTTCTAACCTTGCTACCGGAGCGAACGTTTCATCAAAATCAATTCCTTCCTCCTGGTTGTAGCCCTGTGCGACCAATCTTGCTTTGTTACGAACTATGATCCCATTCTCGTCAAGTTTGTTCTTGAACACCCATCTTGTTCCTATGATGTGCTTATGGTCTGGTCTTGGTACAAGACTCCAAACTTGATTCCTTTCGAATTGGTTGAGTTCTTCTTGCATCGCTACAATCCATTGGTCGTCGCCTAAGGCTTCATCAATCTTGGTTGGTTCAATTTGAGATACAAAAGCCATGTTGAGACAAGCATCCTTTAGATTAAGTCGAGTTGCAACGCCTTGGCTAATATCACCAATTACTTTATCTATCGGGTGATCTCTATGTGTCCTCCATTCCTTCGGAAGATCTTGATGTTCTTCAATAATTTGAGTGACATCTTCTTGTGGTATTTCTTGATTTTTTAAAATCTCTTCTTGTTGTTGTGGAGAACCTACTATATCATCATCATCATTCATAATAATATTATCCTCTTTCGAGGGGTTAGTCTCATCAAATGAAACATGAATGGATTCTTCAATAGTAAGTGTTCTCTTATTAAAAATTCTAAATGCTTTACTATAAAGAGAGTAACCAAGAAATATACCTTCGTCGGATTTCTCATCAAACTTACCGAGATTATCTTTGTTGTTGTTGAGAACAAAGCATTTGCATTCGAATATGTGGAAGAATGCTATATTTGGTTTTCTACCCTTGAACAACTCATACGGAGTCTTTTTGAGGAGTGGTCGAATATTGACACGGTTGCTTAAAAAACATGCTGTACTAACTGCATCTGCCCAAAAATATTTAGGAAGATTTGCGTCGCTGAGCATTGTCCTTGCAAGCTCTACCAGTGATATATTCTTCCGTTCTACGACACCGTTTTGTTGAGGCGTCCTTGGTGCTGAAAAATTATGAGAAATTCCATACTCTTCGCAAAATTCTTCAAAGTCTGAATTTTGGAATTCTCCACCGTGATCGCTTCTTATAGAGGCTATGGTGAGTGATTTCTCATTTTGAATTTTCTTTGCATATTTCTTGAATGCTTTAAAAGCATCACTTTTCTGCACTAAAAACAATGTCCAAGTGTATCGAGAGAAATCATCAACAATAACTAAGGCGTAGAAATTACCTCCGAAGCTTTTCGTTCTCGATGGACCGAAAAGATCCATATGCAACAATTGAAGTGGTCTTGATGTAGAAACCACTTGCTTGGATTTGAAAGTTGTCTTGGTCTGTTTTCCCTTTTGACATGCATCGCATAACTTATCCTTGATGAATTCTATCTTCGGAAGACCAACAACTAGATCATGCTTTATCAACTTGTTTAAATGCTCCATGTGAATGTGAGCAAATCTTTTATGCCAAAGCCATGCCTCGTTGTTGTTCGCCATAAGACACTTTACCTTCAAGGAAGAGTCATCAAAAGAAATCATAAAAATGTTATTATATCTTTTACCTTTTAGCAAAATGTCATGAGTGACTTCATGTTCTATCAAGCATTCCTCCTTTGTGAAGTTGATTCGGAACCCTTTGTCACACAATTGACTTATGCTAAGTAGGTTGTGTTTAAGGCCTTCCACATAAAGAACGTCTTCGATGATTGTACATGGAGGTGTACCAATGGTTCCAACTCCAAGAATTTTTCCCTTATTATCATCTGTAAGTGACGTATCCTTTGGCCTTTAATGATAGACTTGAAAATTTGTTTATGTCTCCCGTCATATGCTTCGAGCAACCGCTATCAAGATACCATTGATTAGTGGTTGTCTTCAAGCATACCTACAACACAAAATCAGGTAGTGTTAGGTACCCAAATTGCTTTGGGTCCTTGATAGTTAATACCTTTTTCAACCCACACATAATGCCCTTTAGCAACACCAATATTGCGCACATAGCAAGCATTAGGTGTATGGCCTTTAATTCCACAATAAGAACATGTAGGTTGAAAATGACTTCTATATTTAGGAAAATAATTCTTTTTCTTTGCAATGCTTTTCTTGTTATGATTTTGATGCTGAACTTTAGAAGTGCTGGCCTTTTCTTTAACAATTTGTTCACTTGCTCTTACGAAAACGGTCTTATTGGTGCTTGGTTTCGAAAATTTAGAATATCCTAATCCACTTTTATCATTAGGATATCTTTGATGTTTTAGAATTTCTTCCAAGCCAATTTGACCTTTTTCGTATCTTTCTAAAACTCTTTTGAGTTGAACAATTTGGAAAGATAAAGACTCACACTTCTTACATACAAGACTTTGTTTTTCATCCATCAGTTTCTGTTTTTCATCTTCAATATTTTTCATAAAAACAGAGTTTTGTTCTTATAAAGATGAGATTCTTTTCTTTTGTGATGAGATGTTTTTATACAAAGTCTTGCACTCTTTTAGAAGTTCATCTATAATTTCTTGTGCATCATTATCATAAACAGAAAAATTACTACTAACGTCATTTTCTTCATCGGAGTGGTGAGAGGCCATTAATGCCATATTTGCACATTCATCATTTTCCGATTCTGATGATGAACTTGCTTCGTTGTCGTCCCATACGACATAAGCCTTCTTCGTTCTGAAATCCTTCTTGCCTTTGAATTTTCCTTTATTTGCGAGTTTCGGGCAATCTGGCTTTATGTGACCTTGTTTCCCACATTCGTAACATGTAATTTCTTGGTTTGATGCGGGTGCCTCCTTTTTCCTGAAATGTCTATTCTTTTTAGAAAAAGAAAAAAATTTATTATTATTTAAAAAATTACCAAACTTCTTTACTAGAAGCATGAAATTTTCGTCTTCGGAAGATTCGTCATTTTTGTCATCCCTTGTGTCAATCTTCAAGGCAATTCCTTTGGACTTCTTGTCTTGACTTTCATGCTTCTCAAGCCTACCAAGTTCCAGTTCATGCTCTTGAAGTTTTCCAAATAATGAAGCGGATGTCATCATTGAAAGACTCTTCTTTTCGGAAATAGCGGTCACCTTTGGTTGCCATTCTCTTGTTAAGGATCTTAGGACTTTCAAGTTGAGATCATCATTGGTGAAGGTCTTCCCAAGAGAAATCAAATGATTAGTTAGATGAAAGAATCTCTTTTGTAAGGCAACAATGGATTCACCGGGCTGCATACGGAACATTTCATATTCTTGACTTAAAGTATTAAGTCTTGATCTTTTTACTTCGGCTGTCCCTTCATGCATTTCTACCAGGGTGTCCCAAATTTCCTTTGCTGACTTACACTGTGATATACGGAAGAATCCGTCCATGCTGAGAGCTCTTTGAAGTATGTTGATTGCTTTCTTCTCATTCAAAATTCTCTTCTTGTCATCTTCATCATATGAGGATTTTATCTTTGGAGTTCCAACACCATTTACCACACTTGTAGGAACATGTGGACCAGTTTCTACGGTTTCCTATATACCATCTCCTTGAGCCTCAAGATGTGCCTTCATACGGATTTTCCAAAAATCGAAGTAATCTCCAGAAAGGAGTGGTGGCTTGTTACTGCTTCCACCATCTTTGAAAATCGGGTTAGTACTAGCGGAAGCCATTAGGATCGATAGGAACAGGTTACCTTAACCTGCTCTGATGCCAATTGTAAGTACAGAGTATGCCTAAGAGGGGGTGAATTAGGACTTTAGAACTTTTTCCGGTTTTTATGGTTTCTTGAAATTTTACTGGTTTGTGTTCTTGGTTATGAAAGCAGTAGAAAGTAGAAGGACAGTGGACACCAAGATTTATAGTGGTTCCCCTCACAATTCGAGAGTACTCCACTCCCCTTTCAACATGAAAGAGAGTTTTCACTATTGTTTAATAAAGTACAACCTATCACACCATCAACCGGTGAGGCCTACTATCAAACAATAAAAATCAACAAGTGTACAAGAATAATCCTCTTGTAAACACTCACCCTTGTGTCCAACAATCCTGGATCACAAGTCAAAATACACGTAATCTGAATACTTTGATTTGAGAGTAATAATGGTAATGTCAATGCTGAGATTGATCTTCTCCTTCTTATCAAAATTCACTCATTTAATTTCAACACAAGTGTTCAATGCTATGCATATGAAAAATATGATCAATATGAACACTTTTGAAAAATTTGAAAAGTATTTGAAAGTGGTGAATTTGATTCAAAGAATATTTTGAAAATGATTATTGGAGGATTTTTTTTCAAAATTGAAAAACTCAAAATTTATATGTGTAAAGACACCTTTTCCAATAGGTATATTTGAGTATAATTCAAAATATGAACTGGTATAATTTTCAAACCATTTTTGAACTTGAAACAAAGCCATTTTTCAAAATACGTTCAGTGTTAATCGGTTAACCTATATGGTTAATCGGTTAACACTTGAACGTTATACCAAAATATTCAAAATTTGAAATGGTTAACCGGTTAACCTATATGGTTAATCGGTTAACACTGCTATTTTTCAGAAAAATGCTTATAAAAATAATGTTATACCAATTCTAATAGTTTAAAAAATATTCTAATGCAATGTGATCAAATGATAAAGATATTGAACACTTGTATATCAATTAAATTAATGGATTTTGATATACCATAGCTTGTGTCCAAAACTTGAAAGTTGATCAGTCAAATGTTCATGAAGCTTTGAATGTTGATCACTTTTATTCCACTTGATCTTGGTCTTTTGAAAGCGTTTGCCTTTTTGCACAGATGAATTATTCTTGATCTTGATGTTGACGTCATCAAAACTTTGAGATGAAGCTTGCTTCTACATAAATCATCCCTAAGATGTCCCAAACCTGACTTCCCAACTGTAACTATATTTACTTGAGGTTAACTTTTGGACATCCTCGATATATTGCAAGAAGGAAGCACTTTCAATCCTGTTGATCTTCCTTTGCTTCCAGGCATCCCAATAGCTTTCTAAAGGTTTATTGGAATTGTCTAAAGCATCACTTGGCATCTCTAGCAGCTATCTTGAAATTTTACTTTGAGCTTCAAGAGGTAAGTTTGCTAGAACTTGATACTTTTCACACCATGCTTTCCTTTGATGTTCCTTAAGTATAAACATGTTTCATATACCCTATGCGTTGTGTATGAACCTTTATATGCTGCTTATCATGTTTGGACAAGGCTGTGAGGATGAAAATGCAAGATTGTTACCTTTTTTATGTTGCTATTGGGTTTTGAAATAGAAGTGTTATCAGCCAAAACTAATTTCACCATTGAATTCCTTGAGAAATTCTAAGTGGGTTTGATCTTTGGATCATTCATTTTTATGAAGAATTAAGGAAGTTATGATTGCTCTTGCAAAACTGAATTGATGATCTTGATGACCAGCCGTGGTGCAAGTCAGGCCTTATATCACTTTCTACCTTATATTTTAATTGATAGGGTTGATACAATGGATGTATCACCAACCCAGTGGTTTACCAAGTGCTCTTAAACACCCCTTTGCCTTGCCAGACCTGGGTTCGATCCAGCGGATCAACCCTTTTGTTCTTTTTTCAGGATTTATTTGATGTTTAACATATATTATGTTTTTTTCCACTTGATTCACAAAGTGCGCATTGGTCAGATTGGTATTGTTTTGACCTATAACCCTAGGTGCGTGGGTTCAAACCCCATGGGATGCATTTCCTTATTTTTTATCACTTATCTTCATGTTTTCCTTCATAATTTGATTTAATCATAAATTCTTTAATTTTTATTATTTTGATCCCATTCTTTTTGCTAAATGTTCATGAGAATGCCTACTTTTCATTTGTACCAAGAAATGTCCCAAAAGAATTAATTTTTTTGCATTCATGTGTATTCAAAGTATTTTTTTAGGGTTTCGTGAGATTTCTCTTGATTGATTCTCTTGATTCTCCTTGCACATCTTGTTTGCATGAACCACACCTTGCTTGTATGAACCTCACTTAATGTGTGAATTTGCCCACTCTTGTTGCTACATGATGGTTTTTACCTTTTTCAAGTTTACTTTCACATATGAATGTATGTTTGAGTGCATGTCTTAAAACTTTGGTTGTTACCTTACCTTGAGTGTTCTCATACATTTGTTGTCTTATCTTTGGAGCTTGTTCAAGTATGCATGATTTCTCTTTGATTTGTTTCTAATTATTGTTTACAAATCCATGATTGAATCCCTTTACATGTTTGGTTGTTACCTATTTGTCTAACATGATTCACCATAAGTCACATGATTATACACACATGTCCCACACATGTTCAAGTTGTTTTGGTTGTTATTGTCGCTACTGCGAAAAAGGAGCCGACAAACAGACAGAAGAGTCACCACCAAATGTTATTTATCCCAAAGGGAGGGAAAGGAAACGATCGAAGAAAACCTAAGAAAAAGGGAAAGACGAGGTCATCGCAACCAAATCTAGGGTTCGGGAGTCGGTTATGCAAGGGGAAGGTATGAGCACCCCTCACGTCCGTTGTACATAACGGGATCCATGCTTGTTATCTAACCTATGGGTGAAAACTATCTAATGCTACTGCTAAACGGGGGTGAAGAGAAAGAACAGATTCAATAGGACATCGCCGCCCTATGCCTACATATTCCCTCATGCAATGGGAAAGTCAAAGTCAACGTAGTTCGGGAAACTACGGGTGATGGGGGGAAGGTTGCTTGCCAAGAAATCGTCGTCTTGTACCTACATATCCTCATCTGGTATGAGAAATCAGAGCAAACGTAGTTCGGGATAACAAGACCACTGGCTGGTGCAAGAGTTTTTTGTGAGTAATGTCACGTTTCAATTCCAACAGTTAGGGATGATGCCTGTTTGCGATAGAATGGAAATGTAACATACTCTTTCTAAAAATTAGGTTTGCAAACAATCCCGAAGGCTAAAAAGGTTTGGGTTTTGTTTGTGCTTTTTATGAGAAGTGAATTGAGTTAGTTCGTAACTCATGTTGCACTAAAGACTATGACATAAGAGTGAATACGTTGCATATTACCCAAAGGGAATACACTAAACACTCTAGACAATGTGAGAGTAGGCCCCCCACTCATCATTCCTTATGTACTTAAGGCTCATAGCGTACAACAATTGTCAACCTTTATTAAGTGTCTTAAGAAAGTTCTGAGATGAGAAGAGAAAACAAAAGACTCTAATGGGAACTGATAAACCCTAATGTTGTCATGCAAGATGATCCTAAAGTAGGGATTGAAAAGGGAACTACCTAATGTTGTCATGTAAAGGATTGAAAGCCTAATGTCTATCCTACTCCCATCTTAAACAGAGGGACTAGGAATCCTAAGGGATCATGGCAAAAAGCACAAGTAAATACCAAACATAATCAATAACAGATGAAAATGCAATGAAAGACTTAAACAAGTCTTGAAAGATGAAAAGAGATATGAAATGAAAACACAAATGCAAACATGAAAATTTTCAACAAAACAAACACAAGGGAAGACGTAAACAAGTCAAAAGAAGATGAGATGAAATGGGAGAAGTAAACTCCTACAACCAAGTACCATCAATCATCAAGAAGCAAAGGTGTTACACAAAGAGCATAAACAAAAAAGTGAGGGAGGAAAGAGTGTGGGGCAGCCACCACATCTTAATCAACTCAACCAAACACTTACTTAAATACCAAGTAAAGAAATGCAACACAACAATGCAAAAGGAGTGCAAGTGTTCATGACAAAACTTCAAAGTGAAACCACATCACCAAAGCATCATGAACAAGCATAAAAACCACTAAGGGCAGAAGTGAAACAAAAATGGTATACCTCAAATTCAAGATCAAAATGGAAGGCAAGCACAAGAATGATCAAGTTCAATTAGAGGACCAAAGTCCATCTAAACATCTCACACTTCAAACAAGTGGAAAGACAAGATCAAAACATAACTTATGGAACACGGTACACATGCAATTAACCTCTAAACATGCAAGGTAGCACCTCAAGCATGTTAACAAGAGCTAACAAGGCTTAAGAGGTGCTCAAGGGATCACTCATGACCATATCCCAAAGCTAGGTTAAGTATGTATGTGTACACGTGATCAAAACAACCTGGAATTTGAAGCAACCACTAAAAATAGAAGAAATCCCAAATAAATTCCAAATAAATCACCCAAATCAAGTTGAATCAAATGCAAAATAGAATGCAAAATCTCATGGCCAAAATCAACTCAATGCACCACCAATTGTATTAAACAATGCTAGGTGTTCTACGTATCGAGTGTTCATCGAGGGTCCATAAAAAGCCAATGAGAAACAATTTAAAAATGATTATTAATACCTCATACCAGCCCTCAAATATACCTCAATCGATCACCTAAGTGTGAGAGAAAATTTGGTCCTTGGGGGGTTTTCAAGTGAGGGTCAACGATCAAGTTCAAAACAATACATAAACCACAAAACACCTCTAATCATAAATTCAATTAAAAATATTAAAAATAATAGAAAAGTAAAATAAAAATGTGGAAAATAAATTCAACACATTGAAATACTAGAAACCAAATTTTTGGGATTTTTATGAAACTCAAAACTATTTTTAAAGGATTAAAATTGAAATAAAAAACAAAAGAAAAAAAAATAAACATGAAGAAGGGGTGTATCAAGCAATTGGACTTTAAACTGATTCCCTCACAAAACACGCGCATGGGCCAGATCTGGGGGGTGCAATTATCAAAAGTGCAAGGCCCAAAATCAATTGAAACCTGACTCCAAGTGAAACGCACTGTTTCACTTATCCTGGTGATATTCAACATGCCAAATCACCAGGTCAACATGCCACATCACCATAACACCTCAGCTCAAGCCTGAACGCCGGAGCCCTAGCTCCGGTCGTCTTCTCAAGAAAGCTTCACTAGATCTGGGTGAAAAACATGATAAAAATTAAAACCTATAGCATCAACGTGAAGCTCTTCGCAAGTAGAACATGATCCTACCCTCCATTTCAAAAAAAGCTCCATGAATCATAAAGAAATCAAGCCACGAGTTTTTAGTGCACACACTGAAATCAACTCAAACAAGCATAAATTTGTCCAAACATGGCCTATACAAGATAGGAATTCAGATGCACCAGATATGAACCCTAATGCAAGGCTAAAATGAGAGTTTCAGAGGCTTGAAGCTTACCTAACAGAGCTGCTCTGATGGCTCTTCAAACGCCTTGTAAGCTTTGCTCTGAGGCTACCAATCCCTTCCTTGATCCTCAATGATGATGAAAAGAGCAATGGATTGAAGAAAATCTCAAGGAAATAGGTGATTCGAAGTGAGAGAAAATTCTGAAATTTCTTGATGAAACTCTCCTCTCTGCGCAGCAAGCTCTCTCCTCTTCCCTTAGGGTTCATTCTTAACTTATATATGGTGGGTTTATGACACTCATGCAGGCCCATAATGGCTGATTCAAGTGATTTCCAAAATTTGCCAAAAAACTCACCTTAAGCATACACACGGGTTAGAGCTCTTGTACATCTCTCTTGGGTCAGCAAAATTAAACTTTTGGGAGTGTGGAAATGAATCATTATGGTTTTCGTCATTGAGAATGAGTGGACACCATGTTTTGAACCATTACCCCTTATGGCATGAAATTTAAAAAATGGCATGTAAAGTGTACTAATGTTGGTTCACTTTGGGTAATCTCTAGCAAGACCAATATATGATGATGTTATGTCCTCAAAATTTCAAAACCAACTTCATTTGATGACTTGTATTGGAAGGAATTCAAACCATGTTCAAAAATCAACTTTTCAAGCTCATCATGGTTCAAATTATCAAACAAATCATCAAACATCATGGATTTTGACCTCAAGAGGATGTTAAGGCAATGTGACACAACTTTCATGTGGCACAAATTTGGATTTGAGGTCTTGAAGTTCATGAAAATGGTCTTTGAAGTGAATGACCTATAATGAAGTTTCCAAAAATACCCTTAACTTGTGAAAAGCATAACTTGAGCTCCACACATGATAATGATGAGTTCTAGGACTTTTTGGAAAGCTAAGACAATGAGTAACAAATCTCATGTCCGAGGAAATATGAGAAAGAGCTTAGTTCCATGTGAAAAATGCCTTGGAAGTGAGTTAACCTTTGAGTACCTCTAAATTCTCTTCATCTGATGACACCAACTTGTTGACACCATAACTTGAGATGTACAAACCCAATGGATGATTTCTTGTACTCAAAAGAAAGATTGAGAGATGATGAACAAGTCTCATATTTATGGGAAAATGATATTGGACTTGCCTCATAATGAAATTCATCCTTGAAGTTAGAGACTAAAAGAGGGGATTTTACACTGAAATCAACTGAAACCCTAATTTAGTAACTCCTTGAACTCTTGAAACTTCTGACTTATCCTCAAAATGACATTAGAGATGATTTATGATGAATTCCCATGGCTTCCATGATATAGAACGAAGCCTTGAGCCTTATCAAGTCCACAGTTGACCTTCTGTTAACCAGATGAAACCCTAACACCATATCCATTGACTGAGGCTCTTGCAGATGATTTGAATAACCATACACACTCCATAAAGAACTCTCAAGATTCACATTGAGCTCTTGAACCATGTCTTCCCTAAATAGATGACCTAATGACCCTCTGATGATCCTCAAGATAGGAGGTAACACCCATACACACACTTCTCCTCTCAAGGAGCTTTGATACCCAATCTGATGATGAAAAACCCTTGTTGACATGAACAAATACCCTTGCTTGAGCTTGAACAAGATATCTTCTCTCTTGAATGACAAATACAACCTCTTGATCCCATGTCTAGAACCAATGCTATAGAAATGCAAATGCTAAATGATATGAAACTTAAGCCAAGCTAAAAGAAAAGATTGGGCAAATTTTGGGGTGCAACAGCTGCCTATATTCAAGAGACTTGGACCTGAAGGTATGAAAAGCAACCGCTTTTGAACATTTAAGGTAGAAGGTGATTGAATACAAAAGAACCCAGAAATTTGCCAACCACGAGATAGTAAACTGTAGAAATTGCCCACCAAAGTGGAAACAGGATCACCGGAGAAATGTATCTGAAAGTGATAGGAAAGAGCTACTAACCACAAGTTAGGAAGCCTCGACACGCAGTCGGAAACAAACTGATAAACACAGCCTTGACATCAAGTTGGAAAGCAATAAACATCTACTAACCAGCAGGCTCGACACTAAGTCAGAAAGAAACAAACATCTGCTAACCAGCAGGCTCGACACTCGGTCGAAAAGAAACAACCATTTGCTAACCAACATGCTCGACACTCGGTCGGAAAGAAACAAACATCTGCTAACTAGTAGGCTCGAGACTCAGTCAAAAAGAAATAAAGATCTGCTAAACAACATGCTCGACACTCGGTCGGAAAGAAACAAACATCTGCTAACCAGCAGGCTCAACACTAAGTCAGAAAAGAAACAAACATCTGCTAACCAGCAGGCTCGATGCTTGGTCAGAAAACAAACATCTGCTAACCAGCAGGCTCGACACTAAGTCGTTAAAGACACTACTAAACAGCAGGCTTGCCACTAAGTCGGAAAAAACAACTGCTAACGCAAGTTAAACAGTCTCAACACAAAGTTGGAAGTAGAATTAACCGATTCACAATCTGAAAAAGAATTACGTAGGAGAAAGAGGAGCTTAAACAAGCAAACTCTGTTGGGGAGATGAAGATAAGATAAACACATCTATCAAAGATTCTCGCAGGGGTCTGGATACCACACAGGCTCGTTAATACGTTGTTATCTGCTAGAGAAAAGTCTGACAACAAAAGGTAACAACCTGGCTTATGCTTCGTATGCATATGTTTGATTTTTTTATATGGCGTAATGCTCCATACGAAATGGAAATGCTACGCGTTTGGGAGGATTGTATGCAAAATGCAAATGCAAAGGACCACCACCACAAAAAGGTGCCGAAATAAACGGCAGACAAACTCGTGTTGGGGAAAAGGCCCTGAACGGCCTCTTGGAAATAAAACTCTCCTGGGGGAAATGCCCTGAACGAACTTCCAAAATAAAACTCTTCTGGGGAAAATTACCTGAATGGCCTTCTAGAATAAAACTCTTATGAGGAAAATATCCACTCTGCTGGGAATAAATCCACTCCACTCGGGATTAAGAATAATATATATTGGGAAATCATCCCAAAATCTCGCTCTGAAGAAAACCAATAACCACTGGATTCTGCTAAGGACAACGCCCTGAACGGCCTCCCGGGACAAGACTCTCTCAAGGATAACTCCACCCTGATAGGAATAATTCCACTCTACTGAGGATTGAGGAAAAAATTTGTTGGGAAATTATCCCAAAATCTCGCTCTGAAGAAAGCCAATAACCACTGCATTCTGTTGCGGACAGCGACTTCACTGGGGAATACTCATCAAGAAAATCAACATCAACCTCTGCTTGGGGATTGAGTCAATGACATAGACTATGTGGGGAACTTCACTGAACTTGTCCCACTGCTAGGGGAATAATCCCAAATACCTGCTGGAGATAAATGCACACCACTGCCGGGGAAACTCAATCTCAACCTGCTGGGGATAACCACAATCTCAACCTGCTGGGGAGATATTTCTGATTTGATAACATCATCCTGTGGGGATACAGAATCTCTATTATGGAGAAGTGAGATCAATCGAGCCTCGTGTCGGGGAATATGATAGCATGTGAGCCACTGGGAATATAGTTATGCCAAGTATGGTTGGGCTTTTTGGTATGGGATGGGACCAGGCTTATGGTGGTTGGATTTTTTTTGTTTGGTTACCAACAAAAGTGTATTTTAGAGGGGGATTACCAAACGAGAACTGGTATTTGAGGGTAGACGACCAGACAAGAACTGGTAGCAAAAAGTTAAGTTGTCAGTGTTGCACCCTAATTTTTGACCTTAAGATCCCGCCTCCTTTCGCATTTTTTTATCTCTATACCTTTGTGTGTGTGTTTATTATGACTAACCAGTTTGCGCAGGTGCGGTAACTTCGAGTGTAGACCCTTTACAGTCCAATTCTTTAAGGTTGCATTATCATTTCATAAGGCTGAGTCTTCATTTGTGAGAAAGGGTTCGATTTTGGCGGATTATTCAATTTGGCAAGTTTGGAGGAAATTGTAAATGAGGTCTGAGTAATATTTTGTCAAGACATTAAAACCTTAAGTCGCATTGGAATTCCTCCAGGGGTACACGACTCGAGAATTCTCGGATACAAGGACGGCTCAAACCACTTCAGGCAATATTTATCTGGCCAAATCACAAGTTCGAGATCCAAAGCTCTATCATGGTTAATGAATCGTTTTATTAAGATACAAAGGCCGCTTAAGTGTTCAAATTCATTAAAGGACACAAGTTACTCCAATATTCCTCTAAGTTTCTCTATACAAGGTCGATGCCAAAGTACGTGATAAAAGTCTCAAGGAATTTCAAGGTTGCAGTCGCCTATATTACGTGTGATCATTTGTCGTTATATGGAAGAGGTGCATCAGAAATTATTTGGATCGTTGGATATCCATTACGTCGTTGATGACCATGCAGTTTTAAAACAACTAGTTTTATTAAGTATTTGCAACAGTACATAGTTTCTCGTGGTTTTGAACTGAAACCATAATTTGTTTAAGCCCCATTACAATCATGTGCAAGCTGTACCTTGTCATAAGCCTGTGTTTCACAGGAATACCAAGCTAACTTGAGATTTGCCTCCTTATTTGACCTATAGAAGCAGAATTATGTTCAGCAGTGCAGTATAAACTAATCAACCTATTAATGGTCTGACAAACTAGTTAAAGATTTGAAACACAGATTCGGCAGGCACAAATAACCGCTTGACATGTGCAGGCAAAGTTTCTTCAAATTAACGCCACGAGTCCGTGTATGACCAAGTTGAGTTTCATGAAGATCCATAATGCATCTCCAGTATTGAGCCTCGCACTTCACCTGCGTAGCAGAGAATGATAATAAAGAGAAACAGAGTTCTAACAACTACTTTGGTCGACGAAACCGCCACAGGGGCCATCCAAATAAATCCAAAACGAGCACCCTAACAAAGTGTCTTTAGGCGCCAGCTTGCATTAAAGTTGCGGCAATTGAATATTGCATCATCGTTGATAGACGGTCTCCAGCCAGCGGTACCGCACATCCTACATCAGAGCAACACAATTGTATAAAAAACAAGGTTCAATGACAGCCCTCCAACCAAGGTATACCCAAATTGAAAAGAAAGTGCACTCACCAATTATGTTCAACTTGGTTTCCATATCAAACTCAGAGGGTAGTTTAATGGAAGCGGGGAAGAGAAGTTGGTATACACAACCATTTGGCACTTACTGTCAGGTATCATAGGGATCTGCTCACTGAATCTGCTGGAATTGTGGGCTTTGAGGTCAAACCATCCAGTATGAAGGAAAGTGAAGACTTATTTAACTACCTGTGACCCTCATGCTGACATACGATTACACTTCAACCTTGTCGAGGATCATGTGATTGTTTTGCTGCAGAATGCAAGACCAATGATTGCATTATCAAGCATTAAAAGTCGTTGTACAAACCCACCACTTTATCAGACCCTGTCATAACCAAGGATAGTAAGCATGAAAGTCAAAACAAGAGTTTAATTAAGGGAATCTATCCAAGTAAACTCAATTCGAAGATTACCCAGAGCACCGACTTAAGTTTTTCTCTCCGTTCCGTGCCATAGCTACTCACCGGACCTGCACCAGCATAATTGTCAAGTCAGCAGCTAAAGTGTGTCGTAGATCAAATCAGATATAACACGAGCTAACCAACAGAAGGGATTCATCTGGCCAAACCAAAGTGTCTTCATGCCGAAACCGTCACTAGCGGATGAGACCGTCTCGGAGAATTTGAAGCTTTTTCGGTGCACCTCTGTGATACGATCTTTCTTGTCTTTCCAGTTATCTTAAACCCTACATTTTGACCAACCAGTATTTATGAGAGTATGCAGAAAGGCACTGTATCATAGCAGTCCACTTACAGAAGATCAGTACATATCCCAAGGATTCGGATATTTCCTCAAGGTTAAGGTGCAAATAATGTTTCGAAGGATTAACAATATTCAAAGGGGTTCTATTTAGAAGCATAATAGTGAGCTAAGGTGGGAAGAGCTCACCCCAACATTCCAGCCGCCACGGAACCCTGCTGCAGCTCCAGCATTTGAACACTTGAACCTGCTAGGATGCAGAGGTACCACAACAGAATTATACACTTCAACATGAACACTATCTCTTCTAGAGCAGCTAGCCCTATTACAGATGGCATGTGATCACCCTTACCATCTATTAGTAATTCAATGAGCAGAACCTGCAATCCACAGAAATCTCAAGTCATGCACGTCGGTATTAATTCGAAACACAAATTCCTGCATCAAGTGTACACGAATTGAAACTGATAAACAGCAACTCGGAACCGACAACAAACAATTAGCATCATTAAAACAAATTTTCAGAATTGACAAAAGTGGAATTTCGCAAGACTTACGTGCAGAATGAAAAAGTACGCATTGGGTACATTGTAAGAGATCTTCCAGCTAAGTTGTGCAAATGGCGTGTCGGTTCGGAGGCTTCCAACCAATATGACGGCATCATCTTCCAAATTTAGCATAAGCTCCATTCGTTTTAATACCTATCCAAAATCCAGAGCAAGGAGAATATTGAGTTTACGAAATTATTGATGTTCAAAATAAAACCAAACATAATATGTAAACACGGCCACATAGTGAAGGCAGGAACTTATATACCTACGCAAGTTGAAGGCACTGATCTGTTAAGCTGTCAGTGAGTTTGTTACTCTCCAGCAAATATGCTTGGCTTGAGTGGTGGTTCTATGGCTGGTGCAGTCATTCTATGAGTGCTGCAAGCTCTGAGTTCCCCTTTCATACTCCGTTTAATAGTCACGACACACCTTGTCTGCTGCTTCAGTTAGTAAATCCCACTGCAGCTCCTGCATAAGGTTAATCAAACTTAGTTTCGCGAGTACAACAACAACGTAAAAGAATTGGGAACGGATGCAAGTTCGAAGTTCAGATTATGCAGCAGGAATGGTTTGAATGCTCACCAACAAATTGAAGTTTGGTTTCCTGTCAATTGGAGTATTATTCCCAGTGAACATAAGAGAAATTCGGAAGACCGGAAGCTACCGCGTATCGACTAGGATTCACGCAGGAAGGTGTTAAGACGCCAACCCCAGCTCAGGATACGAAGTCCCTTTCACCTGCAATGAACCAGTTAAACCAATTTCATCAATGTACTTATCAACATGGAGAAATGTTCAGCAGAAGTCTGTTCAAATTTCAAGTCACCGACGAGTTTGCTCAATCCTAACAGAGTTAGCAGCCGCATCTACCTTAGGCTGGATTTCCTTTGGGCCCGAAACCTAACTGTTATCCGCACCTGCTAGAGGGGAAAATCGGATTAGCGCTTTGCTTGGGAGAATATTCCACAAAAAATCCAATCAGATCCAATCTCAATTTGAACCAAAAATCAAAGATTTGAAATAGCAATCAGACAGAAGAGGAAATGTTTCCAATTTCGTATGAACTAAAATGGAAAGATCCAACCAGGGTTTTAAAGCAACAATCAATTCTCAAATCAGAAAATCTCAACTTATGGCCTATATAAGAAGGGGGACAACACACAGAGATTCGCACGAAACACATACACATACAGCCAGAAATCCACAAATTCAGAAACCCCAAATCGAAAATCCTAAACTGAAGGTTATACAGAAATCTGAGAAACTTATCTTCGATCGCCCTCAAATCCGTTCACATCGATACCGGAAGTCGCTATTGCCGTCACCTTCAACCAAGGAATCAACGGCTCCGGCGCGAATCGTAGATCATCGTTCACCTCGAACACTTCATCAGTTTCCACAAAGGGGTAACGTGTTCCTCATTTTAAGTTCCAATTCAAAATTGATATGTTTTTTGCAGGGCTTCGATAAGTTTGGTGAGGAATTGGAGAAAACGGATCGAACCCGCGAAAGGGGAGGAGAGAGCGGAGGAGAAATGGCGAGGAAGAGACGAACGGAAGGATCCGATTTGGGGATGAAGGAGCCTAGAGTTCCACCTTTTTTCCCTCTCTGTTTTGTTTATTATGATTGTTATCTAATAATTACTCACTAACACCACCCACTTACACTTAATCCTCCTTAAACTACTTCATTAACGCAAAAAACTCTTAATCAACTTATTTAGTTAATAATCCTTAAAATATATTTATTTAATTAATCATTTTTTTTTAAAAAAACAACTAATCACTTTTTATGTAGATTAGTATCTCTTAATAACTTATTAATCGTTAATCTTTTTTAAAATAAATCAACCTTAATTAACCTTTTTAATTAAACTGTTTTTTAATTATTTAATGAAATAATTAAATTGTTTTCTAAGTAAGTTTTTTGTTTAAATCAATTTTCTGTCTTTTTATTTTAAATAATAATAATAATAATTTTTCACAATAACTAAAAAGAACCACCTTTTTTTTTCAAATTAATTAAATACAATCCACTTTCACAAATCTAAGTAATTTTGATAAAATCAACCGCCTCACAAATTCAACTTTTCTCTTAAGGTCAATTCACCCTCTCAATTCAACTTTTCTCATAAAATCAAGTCAACAATTAAAATCAATCAACATCATAATATACAATCAATCATGCACTCACGACACATGCACTTACACTTAGCGCTTTCATGCGTGTGTATGATTTATATTTCCGCAATTTACTTTACAGTCACTTTACTTCATCGCATCTATATTATCGCATCGCATCCGTCCAAAGGAAAAACCTACACATAATTCAACGTTGTGTGTAGTTGCACATCATTTGCATCATATCCCCTTCGATCCTTGATTCCATTCAAGTCGATCGTTTAAGTTTAGGACTTACCCCATAGGAAGGACATTGTCTTTATCCTTACAACTTAGACAAACAAACAATCAACAATACAAACTTTTCAAACACAATAGAGAATAGATGTTAATCATCTTAAGTGAGATATAATCTCCACCCCCACAATAATACAACCAAACATGTAGGAACTTTGCCTTAAGAGTGATAAAGGCATACTCGTCAAACAATCCGAGTACTTAAGCCCTTTTCTTAAGACGATGCAAAGACTATTTTCCTACGACCCCCTTTACACTTGTGGTGGTTATCTCTCCCTTAACATGAAGACTCGCCTCTTCTCCTAAACCCAATCAAAACAACTACCCTAAACCCGTAGGAACTTTGACCACAGTCGAAGAGCTCCTCTAACCCTTTAGGTGAACTACAACATACTCTGATTCCACTCCCGTAAGGATATGTAGGCATAAGACGCGATATCTTATCGAGTATACTTAGATATAAACCACTAGGGTCTTTTAACCAATAAGCAGATAAACCTTAGCAATAAACAAATATAAAACAAGAGGTTCCTGTAGAGTACTACAGAAACTTAGGATGCTAGTACCTTCCCTAAGTTTAACCAACCCCCGAACCTAAACAATCTAAATCTTGCATTTGCATTGCATTGTGGGAATTTCGATCTTTATCCCTTCCTTTGGACAAATCAAAGTTAGGTTGCAAATTTAATTAAAGATTCAAACTAATCAATAGTTTGGTATCCAAATTTCACTGCGACAGTCAGGCGAGAACTGACTTCTGGTTTGGTATCAGACGGGAACTGATTTTGTGGTTTGCCAGACGAGACCTGGACTTTGAAACTATTTTTTCCAGACGAGGACTGGTTAAAGAGTAGGCTAAAGAATGAGTGACCAGACGGGAACTGGTTGAAAAGCGGACATGCACCAGACGAAAACTGGTGTTTACTGAAGGGTTGACCAGGCGAGAACTAGTTTAAAGGTTTTCCAGACGAGAACTGGGCTTTGGAAATGTTTTTACGTTACAAGGTTTTGACATGTTACAGGTTCAAACTGTGGCATGAAAAATCCAACGACAGATAGGCCTTTTCAGAAGGTTCAGGTTATTTGATGGGGTGACGACACGATTCCCCGACACTCAACTCTTGCTGACGAAAATGAACTTGCTCGAATGGCTTGCCCCAGTGTAGTTCAAATTTCCCCTGTCTGATCTTTGGGAAAGTTCACCTTAAAAAGAAAGTAGCTTTCCATGAGACGGCCTCGAGATGGCTTGCCCCTGAATTTGTACCATGAAAGGATTCATCCTTGATTAACTGACTCCCAGAGTAATTAGCTTCAATATACTCTTAAAGTGGCTTGCCCCTGAATGAGCGTTGAAGCGACTTAACTTGACCTGATTGAATACTGGAGGATCTTCCCTCAAATCAACAGAATCTCCAGGTGATATGCCCCCTGATTGGTAGAGTCTCGAGATGATTCACTTCTGATCAACCGCTTCTTGAATGATTTACCCCATAATCAATTGATGCTTGGGGATTTGTCTCAGACTGACTGATTCCAAACTCTTCATGTACCAATGCCCCAGATCCAGACTGCTGAATGATCTAGTCCTGTTTGATTGCTCCCTGTTGGAATTTCCTCCATGTCAACTACTGATCTGCAATTAAAATTGTTTGTTCACGAATGGTAATTTTAATGCGATGCTCATGCAGATTTTTGAAAGAAATGTCATTTATTAAGTGTCATGATAGTGAGATGAATGAACCATTTAGTCCAAACATTGTGCTAACTTGATTGGTGTGAAAGATAGAGCAAAGATAATGACACCGATGCTGATGAGTAGCAAATATGTGAGGAGTCAGTTTACACAACCTTGCGATAGTATGCTTTCAGAATAAACCCTGCCTCAATTAGGTCTTTCAAGGGTTGTAACATGGTCTGGTTCACGGTTATTGAAACAAAGGATATTAGGCTCAAAGTATGATTTGTACCCACCCCTTCTCTGTGATGATATCCAATCCTACTTTTAGTTAACTTGGCACAAGCGCTCACCTTCAAAAGGTTTGTTGAATGGCAGGAGTAATGGTTAAAGAACCCACAAGGTTTTCGGAGTGACAATTATCCTTTTTGTCTTATGTGTCTGTAGTCACACGACTTTGTTCTTGTTTGAGGATTTTTCTTTTGAGATCCTTTCTTTTTATTCTTATGTTCCCTAATTTTTGCCTCGACTGATTCTTTTATTTTGAAGTCCAGCGGGATGCCTCAATTTTTGCCTAAGTTCTTGCTTTCCAGCTTTTCGACTTAGTGGGCTTTCTTTCTCCTTTTTTTTAAACAAGTCGTGTGACACTGGCTGTCTTGATTTCTCCGAAAGGGTTGTGACTCTCTCACTCTTGATTGGTGAGGCTTAACCATTGTAGTACGATGTGATTGGTCCTCGAACGGAGACACTCCTCTATAAATTTTGAACGCTCGGTCAAATTAACTGACAACTACCCTGCCCCAGGTTAAGATGTGAGGGTTTGAGAGTCCGAAAGAAACTCCTACTTCTAGGCTCGAAGTGGTTAACTAGGGACTAACTCCTTATCTCTTCGGTGTTTAGGGGGTTTGAAACAATGCATGTACATCATCAGTAGGATTTTATCCGAAAGCATATGATCATCAGTTATGAGTATTCAGTTTTTGTCATCCTCCCTCCAATCTTTGCTAAAACAACAGTGATTAAGTGGAGTGGATAAGAGGTGTATGTGTATGTGTTTTGTGATAAATGAGAAAATGAGCGAATGGGACATGATTAATTCATAAAATGCATAATCACTTCATTAATATTACCATTCAAAACAACAATGTTTAAAAGAAAGCAACAATTAATAGGAAATAGACTACAAATGCAAATGATAGAGTGTCCAAGGGCTGATAATTTTGAGGACGTCTACCTGTCTGGACCACTGACTTTTGGAGATGACTCTTGAAATCTTCGAGCTTAGATAGCTGAGAGGTTGACATGAAAGTTGCACAGACGGAGCTTGAGTGAGGTTGTTCACTTGCGTAGAATCTTCATCGGGCAGAGAACCATTTAGAAGGTTGTTCATCACAGTAAAACCTGGTGGGGTATCAATGTTCTGGAGGTCGTTCCCGGACATAGCTATCAACAGCTTTTAACTTGGCTTCTCTTCTTAACACTGCTTGAGGCTCCCTCAAACACTTAGTCGTCTTCCAACAGTCCCCACTTATTCGGAACAAGCACTAGCGAATCAACTGGCTGATCAAAGACAAAGGCAGGGTGAGAGTTCTGGCGGGATGAAGAATGATATGCAAAATGATGCAAAGGTGCTTATGCACATGCAATGAAAAATGCTTATGCAACAGACAAGGGATCATAGCTTCCATAAACTCCTAATATTGTTGCACTGCTGACTGAAGAGGTTCATAAGTCTGCTCTAAAGAGAATACCAGAATACCGGGTTGGTTGATGGTTAAAGTTTCCTGCAAAAACCCTCTGCTCACAGGTAGAACATAATCTCTGATAAGGTATGACATCCTATATAGGTCTTCAATGTCACAGACTCTCGAGAAACGATTATACGTTCACCACTTCTGGTTTGGCATTATAGTCTAATAAGGAGGCCTCACTCAAATGACTTCCCAATGATCGGTCTCCAGAGTCGTTAATTTTCAGATCCAACATCCTATCAACTGTCCGAAATGGACTGGCCTGGATGTCTTCAGAGAAAATCTCATCTAAATGCGAATTTCATGAGGAATATTGCATGCCAAACATGCAAGCCCTCACTACTCTCCACACTAATGCTAGGTATGTACACAAGCCTGGGTATTGGGCTTATCTCTCGATGGAATAACCCCACCCAACAACACAACAACAAATAATAATAAAGTGCGGAAAATAAAATTGTACAAATACAACATAAATGCACACAAATATACACCCCCACAAACAAAACACACAAGCGCTATGATTGACTCGCATAGGGGACGGGAGATAATCCCCAGCAGAGTCGCCAGCTGTCGCAACTGCAAAAAAGGAGCCGGCAAACAGACAGAAATGTCGCCACCAAACGTTATCTATCCCAAAGAGAGGGAAATGAAACGATCGAAGAAAACCTAAGAAAAAGGGAAAGACGAGGTCATTGCAACCAAATCTAGGGTTTGTGAGTCGGTCGCAAGCGGAAGGTATGAGCACCCCTCTTGTCCGTTGTACTCAACGGGATCCACGCTTGTTGTCTAATATATGGGTGAAAACTATCTAATGCTACTGCTAAACGGTAGTGAAGAGAAAGAACAGACTCGATAGGACATCGCCGCCCTATGCCTACGTATTCCCTCGTGCAATGGAAAAGTCATAGTCAACGTAGTTCAGGAAACTACGGGTGATGGGGGGAAAGTTGCTCGCCAAGACATCACCGTCTTGTGCCTACGTATCCTCATCTGGCATGAGAAATCAGAGCAAACGTAGTTCGGGATAACAAGACCACTGGCTGGTTCAAGAGTTTTTTTATGAGTACTGTCACGTTTCAATTCCAATAGTTAGGGACGATGCCTGTTTGCGATAGAACGGAAATGTAACATACTCTTTCTGAAAATTAGGTTTGCAAACAATCCCGAAGGATAAAAAGGTTTGATTTTTATTTGTGTTTTTTATGAGAAGTTAATTGAGTTAGTTTGTAACTCATGTTGCACTAAAGACTATGACATAAGAGCGAATGCGTTGCATATTGCCCAAACGGAATACGCTAAACACTCTAGACAATGTGAGAGGAGGCCCCCCACTCATCATTCCTTATGTACTTAAGGCTCATAGCGTACAACAATTGTCAACCTTTATTAAGTGTGTTAAGAAAGTTCTGAGATGAGAAGAGAAAACACAAGACTCTAATGGGAGCTGATAAACCCTAATGTTGTCATGAAAGATGATCCTAAAGTGGGGATTGAAAAGGGAACTACCTAATGTTATCATGCAAAGGATTGAAAGCCTAATGTCTCTCCTACTCCCATCTTAAACAGAGGGACTAGTAATCCTAAGGGATCATGGCAAAAAGCACAAGTAAATACCAAACATAATCAATCACAGATGAAAATGCAATGAAAGACTTAAATAAGTCTTGAAAGATGAAAAGAGATATGAAATGCAAACACAAATGAAAACATGAAAAGGTGCAACAAAACAAACACAAGGGAAGACGTAAACAAGTCAAAAGAAGATGAGATGAAATGGGAGAAGTAAACTCTTACGACCAAGTACCATCAATCATCAAGAAGCAAAGGTGCTACACAAAGAGCACAAACAAAGAACTGAGGGAGGAAAGAGTGTGGGGAAGCCACCACATCTTAATCAACTTAACCAAACACTTACTTAAATACCAAGTAAAGAAATGCAACACAACAATGCAAAAGGAGTGCAAGTGTTCATGACAAAACTTCAAAGTGAAACCACATCACCAAAGCATCATGAACAAACATCAAACCCACTAAGGGCAGAAGTGAAACACAAATGGTATACCTTAAATTAAATATCAAAATGGAAGGCAAGCACAAGAATGATCAAGTTCAATTAGAGGACCAAAGTCCATCTAAACATCTCACACTTCAAACAAGTGGAAAGACAAGATCAAAACATAACTTATGGCACACGATACACATGCACTTGACCTCTAAACATGCAAGGCAGCACCTCAAGCATGTTAACAAGAGCTAACAAGGCTTAAGAGGTGCTCAAGGGATCACTCATGACCATATCCCAAAGCTAGGTCAAGTATGTATGTGTACATATGATCAAAACAACCTTGAATTTGAAGCAACCACTAAAAGTAGAAGAAATCCCAAATATATTCCAAATAAATCACCCAAAGCAAGTTGAATCAAATTAAAAATAAAATGCAAAAGATCATGGCCAAAATCAACTCAATGCACCACCAATTGTATAAAACAATGCAAGGTGTTCCACTTATCGAGTGTTCAGCGGGGGTCCATAAAAAGCCAATGAGAAACAATTTAAAAATGATCATTAATACCTCAAACCAGCCCTCAAATATACCTCAATCAATCACCTAAGTGTTGGAGGGAATTTGGTCCTTGGGGTTTTTAAATGAGGGTCAACGATCAAGTTCAAAACAAGACATAAACCACAACACACCTCTAATCATAAGTTCAATTAAACATATTAAAAATAATAGAAAAATAAAATTAAAGTGTTGAAAATAAACTCAACACATTGAAATATCAGAACCCAAATTTTTGGGATTTTCATAAAACTCAAAACTATTTTTAAAAGATTAAAATTGAAATAACAAACAAAAGAAAATAAAAATAAAATAAACATGAAGGAGGGGTGTATCAAGCAATTGGACTTTGAACTGATTCCCTCACAAAACACGCGCATGGGCCAGATCTGGGGGGTGCAATTATCAAAAGTGCGAGGCCCAAAATCAATTGAAACATGACTCCAAGTGAAATGCACCGTTTCACTTGTCCTGGTAATATTCAATGTGCCAAATCACCATGTCAACGTGCCACATCACCATAACACCTCAGCTCAAGCCTGGACGCAGAGCCTAGCTCCGGTCATCTTCTCAGGCGAGCTTCACCGGAACTGGGTGAAAAACATGCTTAAAATTAAAAAACCTATGGCATCAACGTGAAGCTCTTCTCACGTAGAACATGATTCTACCCTCCATTTTGAAAAAAGGTCCATGAATCATAAAGAAATCAAGCCATGAGTTTTTAGTGCACACACTGAAATCAACTCAAACAAGCATAAAAGCTATCCAAACATGGCCTATACTAGATAGGACTTTAGATGCACCAGATATGAACCCTAATGCAAGGCTAAAATGATAGTTTTAGAGGCTTGAAGCTTACCTAACGGAGCTGCTCCGTTGGCTCTTCAAACGCTTTGTAAGCTTTGCTCTGATGCCTTCAATCCCTTCCTTGATCCTCAGTGACGATGAAAAGAGCAATGGCTTTAAAAAATGTCATGTAAAGTGTACTAATGTTGGTTCAATTTGGGTAATCTCTATCAAGACCAATATATGATGATGTTATGTCCTCAAAATTTCAAAACCAACTTCATTTGATGACTGGTAATGGAAGGAATTCAAATCATGTTCAAAAATAAACTTTTCAAGCTCATCATGGTTCAAATGATAACACAAATCATCAAACATCATGGATTTTGAGCTCAAGAGGATGTTAAGGCAATGTGACACAACTTTCATGTGGCAAAAATTTGGATTTGAGGTCTTGAAGTTCATGAAAATGGTCTTTGAAGTGAATGACCTATAATAATGTTTCCAAAAATACCCTTGACTTGTGAAGACCATAACTTGATCTCCACACATGAGAATTATGAGTTCTAGGACTTTTTAAAAAGCTACGGCAATGAGGAACAACTCTCATGTTTAAAGAAAGGTGATAAAGAGCTTGGTTCCATGTGAAAAATGCATTGGAAGTGAGTTGACTTTGAGTACCTCTAATTCTCTTCATCCGATGACACCAACTTGTTGACACCATAACTTGAGATGTACAAACCCAATGGATGAGTTTTTGTACTCAAAAGAAATATTGAAAGATGATGAACAAGTCTCATATTTATGGGAAAATGATATTGGACTTGCATCATAATGAAATTCATCCTTGAAGTTAGATACTAAAAGAGGGGATTTTACACTGAAATCAACTGAAACCCTAATTTAGTAACTCCTTGAACTCTTGAATCTTCTAACTTATCCTAAACATAAAATTGGAGATGATTTATTATGAATTCCCATGGATTCCATTACATAGAACCAAGCCTTTAGCCCTATCAAGTCCACAGTTGACCTTCTGTTGACCAGATGAAACCCTAACACCATATCCATTGATTGAGGCTCTTGCAGATGATTTGAATAACCATACACACTCCATAAAGAACTCTCAAGTTTCAAATTGAGATCTTGAACCATGTCTTACCCAAATAGATGACCTCATGACCCTCTGATGATCCTCAAGATAGGAGGTAACACCCATACACACATTTCTCCTCTCAACGAGCTTTGATACCCAATCTGATGATGAAGAACCCTTGTTGACATGAAGAAATACCCTTGCTTGAGCTTGAACAAGAAATCTTCTCTCTTGAATGACAAATACAACCTCTTGAACCCCTATCTAGAACTAATGCTATGCAAATGCAAATACTAAATGATATGAAACATAAGCCAAGCTAAAAGAAAAGGTTGGGCAAATTTTGGGGTGCAACAGTTACCTCTACTTGAGTTGTATCCATGACAAGTAATGTCTTGACTTATGCTTGATCCTACTTGATCCCCATGATAAGCAAATTTTTTGACTTATACATGATCCTCTATTTGCTCCATGCTTGAATATTATTATGATTTATGCTTGTTGATCTTCATCCTTTGTTATAAGTAATTTTTTTACTTATACATGTTCCATGCTTGAATATTGTTATGATTTATGCATGTTGATCTTTGATATTTGTTATAAGTAATGTTTTAACTTACACATGATTCTCTACTTGTATCCATGCTTAAATATTATCATGATTTATGCATGTTGATCTTGGAACTTTGCCATGGTAAGTAATGTTTTGACTTATGCATGATCCACTTATGCTTGTGATATTTGGTGTGGTAAGAACCTTATCATTATACCTATTTAGATTTTATAACATCTATGATTACCTTTGGTTGTAACCATTTGGTTTGATTCTTCCATGGATATACTTGGTTGTAACCTTGATGTTGTTACATGCTTGCATTTAATTTCTTGTTTATTACATCTCCATCATGTTTGAATGAATGTGTGTGTGCTTTTTTATCTTTCCCCAAGTGATGTAGCTTGTTAGCTCTCATCCTCAAGATTTACCCCATATCCCTTATTCCAAAGGAAAGTCTCTCTATTGACTCGATGTCATAGATAGCTCTTTAAGAACCTTCTCCCTTTGACCTTGTTAGAGTCATTAGGACTTTTAATAGAACCTTATCCCTTTTACTTTGATAAGTCAATACCTTTAGCACACCTTGTTAGGAATCCTACAACTTAGAGCTTAGGCTTGGAGTTTGTTAACTCTTTGTGTGTACCATTGTTATGGGTACTCACTTCCCCCTTTTGGCTTTTGTTAAAGTCAAACCCCTAGTTAGTCTTTCAACTTAGACTTAGAGAGTTTTTTTAACTCTATATAAGTATCATTATTATAGATGCTTATTCCCCTTGAGCCTTGACCATAGTCAAGAGTTCTCTCCCTAGTTAGGAGAACTACGATTACTCTGATTTCATCCTTGTTAGGATACGTAGGCACGAGATGCGATGTCTTGGCGAGCATACTTAGTGTACAAACCCATAGGTCTTTACCTTAGCATACAACCATTAGAAACAGACATTGACAATAATACAACTACTAAATAAGAGGCTCATGTAGAGTACTAAAGATACTTAGGATGCTAATACCTTCCCTTAGTATAACCAACCCCCGAACCCCCCGATCTCTTAGCTTCTTTGTTACGTAGCGCACTTAGGGTTTTCTTTGATCTTTACCCTTTCCTTTGGATAAATCAAAGCTCGGTGGTGAATATTTAAAGATTTGCGATTCAAGTTAATTAATAGCATGATATCTGATTCTCACCGCAACAAAGGTGATTGGGTCAGTCATCTCGAACATGCAATCAACATTTATAACAGGTAGAAAATATCTTTATGGTATTCAAATAGAAAATAAAATTATAAATGAAGTACAAAGCAAGAAAAAAAAGGAGTGATGGTGTTCAAGTTAAACTGTGAAACAATCTTTTAAAAATCGGACCGGTCATCAAACTAGTAAAGGTACTGGGTCGCTGGTTCATTGGACGAACCATTGTATCACTGGTTGAACCACATGACTAAACTGGATTAAACCGGATAACTTGGCTGAATAAACCGGTCTCTATAAAAAAACTATATATTTAATAAATTGGTCGAACCAGATGACTTGGTCTCTAAAATATATCACGACAGCTACATAATTTTAAAATATCATAATTTCACAATTTCATTCTTTAATTCAAACTCTTGACGTAGACATCACGTATGACAAAATAGTATAAAATACAAATCCAAATAAATTTTGAACAATATCTGATTACAAATGAAGAAAAACATTTTCCAAATAAGTTTTATATAAATTCTACGTATATTTTAATTTTATTTGAAAATAAATAAATTATCAAAACGACGTCGTTATTATGAACAAAAAAAGACATGCATTTGAAACGCTGGTTTTCCAAAACCGTCGGTTCACCGGTTTTTAGCGATTTTGACCGATTTTGGCCGGTTTCCACTGGTTCAATAGCATATCTGATCCAACAATCAGACCGGACCGGTGATCCCTCCAGTTTCCAGTTCGACCGACCTATTTGATCCGGTTTTTAAAACACTGCTTTGAAAAGCCCTATGAGACGGTCTATTAGATGTTCTTAAATTGTTTAATGGCTAAGATGGGGTTCTATGAAAAATGGGGAAAGTGGATTTCAGAATGTTTGAAGACAACAACAATTTTGGTGTTGGTGAGTGGCATCCCAACTAATGAGTTCAATATGGAAAGAGGCCCAAGATAAAGAGATTTGGTATACCCTTTCCTTTTCCTACTTGTGGTTGAAAGACTCAACATTCTCATGAAAAGATCAGTTGAGATGACAAAATTCTCTTGATACATAATAGACAAAGAAGAAGAAACTTTCTCACATCTACAAATGCAAATGACACACTAATAATCATTGAAAAATTGGGGGAATGTCAAGATAATAAAGACATATTTGATGTTATATTTAGTTGATGTTGGGCTAAAAAGTCAAATTGCAAAAGAGTTGCATCATCATTATAAACATATGGCCCTGCTGGATTCAAGAAGCGGTTGATATTCAAAATTGCAAGGTAGGAAAAAATTCATTCAGCTACTTTAGGATTCTCATAGGAACGAATCTGAGATCCAAAAATTCTTTGCAAATGGTGATTGATACAGTTAGATCTAAAATCTCCAAACGGAAATATAAACATCTTCCCATTGGTGGTCGTACGGTAATGCTAAAGTTAGTACTATTAGCTATTCTAGACTATTCCATCACCCTTTTCAAACCTCGTAAGATATTGTCTCAAAACTTGAACCTATGTTTAAAAATTTCTTTTAGGGTGGTAGTGAGGATGAGAGGAAAATAAATTAGGTGAAATGGGATAGGATTTTCAAACCTATTGATGAGGGAGGCTTAGGTATTAAGAATTTGAGAGTTTTTAACGACGACCTTTTGGATAAATGAAGGTGAAAAATCATACACGAGATAAGTGGCATGTGATATAGAACATTGACATGTAGATATGGTGAGATTAATGGTTTTTGAATTTAAACAATGGGAAAGATTTGTTATGGTGGAGAGATATCTGTAACTTGGATGTAGCTTCCATAGACTATGCTGAACAATATTCCGTTAAAGAGAGTTGCAAGATAATGATGCTATAAAATATGACAAAACCTAATGGTTGTTGGTCAAAGATTTGGAACAAAGTGATGCCTTTAAAAGTGTCTTACTTAGTAGGGAGAATGTTTCATAATAAACTGCCAACTAAAGAGAACATAGTGAAGAGAGGCATCATTGGCCTATATTTACATTTATACGTTGGTGGTGCAGTATTGTCCAAACAATATCTCACCTTTTTTATTGTCCCATTTTTGCAGGTATATGGTATATAGTTTGAAATAGGTTGTGCAGTATTGACCAAACAATATCTCACCATTTTTAGTGTCCCATTTTTGCATGTATATGGTATATGATTTGAAATAGGCTCAGCGTATCCACAATATTTCAAAGAGAATGTGTGTCCCATATTGTGCAAATCGAAGCCTTTTTGGGGAATGAAAGATTGCATGCCAATAAATTAAAAGTGATGTTTACTTGTATTTTGAGCATATGGAAATTAAGAAACGATATAAAGAATAACATAGATGTTTCGATGGAGCAAGTGTTCGAATCAACACAAAGAAGATCGTGGAATTGGATAAATAACAAATCTAGTGGATTAATTTGTTGTGTCCCATTGGTTCTTATTCCCTAATTCTCGATTTCTAGGTAGTTATTACGCTTGAATTTTTTTCGGTGCAGCGGTTTGTTGGAATTATGCGAATTGTGGTGCTTGGTTGCTGAAAGGTGGCTTTATTATCTCAGGTTTGGAGGTAGAGGTGGAAGTGATCTAGCTTACCAACTTATTTATCTTTCTTAGTATGGTTAAAATGTTGCATATGTTGTTGTTGGTGCAGCACAATGTAATGTGTGTTTGCCTACAATTTGTATTGTTTTCATGCAATTTGCAATTTGGCCTTTTAAAAAAAAAAGGTCCTCAAATAAGTCACATGCAAAAAATTATATTAACGCGGAAGCTAAGACTTGAAGCTTCTTGAAATCACTTTAAAAAGTGCATTAGGATGTGATAATGAATATTGAAACACTCATTCAAACGTATACTAAATATAATAAAATCACATTTGAAGCTAAAAACAATGAATACAAGTTTAGAAAGTAGCTTTCGAAAAGGGCGAAACAAATAATCTTATATAAGAAACAAATAATCTATAAAATGGATTTCTAATTCTAACCATTATGAAAGAAGAAAGAAAAATTTAAAAATTTAAAAATAAATTTAAAAAAATCTTATTTCTAAGAAAATCAACTAGAATAATACCATATAGAAGCTCAGAACCAAGTTTTAAAGAATTGTACGTTATGGCGAAAAATGACTGCGACAAAAACAATATCAAAAGATTTTGATATTGATACTGTTATTCATCATTTTCTGATAAATAAAAAATTGTGGATAATTCATAATGTGACATTCGTCATCTATGTCATAACACTTGTACCAACTAAAATTGTCAAATCCCTTACATGACCGCGACTGTTATTTATAAGCTTGCTCAAGAACAAAGAATGCGTGCATAGAAAATCACATAAAAATTCGGGCTTAGGGATTTTTATGTGATTTTTATCTCAAACTAACCAAAATAGAAATGTAGAAGACAAGAATTGGAACCTTGAAAGGGCTTAGGGATCTGAGAAAATCCTCTGTTGTTTTAGGGTAATTGTTATCAACAACAACAACAACAACAACAACAACAACAACAAAAAGGTGACTTACAAATGTAATCCAATTTGAAAAATCAATATCAAACTTTGAATTAACTCTTCAAACTGGGGAAATTCAGCAAGTTCAAGATTGTGTCACGAATACTTCAATTCTCAAAAACGTATTTGGCAAGATTTGAATTTTTTTTAATAAGTATCAAAGGAAGTCACCCAAGGAAAAAATTATTGCAAGAAGATGTTAAACGTTAGTTGTGTATTCAAGTTCCTTGCAGATTTAAATATTTAATTTGATGAGGTTCATGGTCGAATTCTAAGCAAAAATTCAATCCCTCATATTGGTGAAGTTATTATTTGAGTTTTGCCTAACTCATCCTTACAAAGTCGGCTTGTAAGATGAGGGGTCTGACTTTATATAAACTTTTTTAATGCTATATCTTCTACCAATGTGGGACTTAGGATCTTCCTAATACATCCCATCACGCCCAACACTCTTTTTGGGCTTTTGGTGTGTGGATATAAATTGTGGGTTGTCCATGGTTCGACAGATAAGCTCTAATACCATATTAGAGTTTGAGCTAACTCATCCTTTCAAAATTGGCTTGTAAGGTGAGGGGGTGTGACTCTATATAAACTCATTGAATACTCTATCTTCAACCAATGTGTGACTTAGGATTTTCCTAATAGTTATTATAGAAGTACGTTGCGAAGAGATTTGTAAGCAAGTGACGCTTAAACAAAAGACATGTGGTGTCCTTTCACCTTTCGAATGATCTTCCTTAGTTGTGTCTCATGTTAGTTGAAATTGATTCATCATCAGCAAGGTGGATACGAGACTCATTTATTTTGAAACAATTATGGTTGTAATTGTAACAGCCCGATTTTTCATTAATTAATTATTTGCATTAATTGTGGGTTAATGAGAATTATTTAATTGATGGGTAATTAATTAAATGAATTAATAGATGTTGGAGAGAATTAGAAGAGAAAGACATATTAAAAAGGAGAGTGGAAAGAAAAGGAAAAGATAGAAACATAAAGGAAAGAATAGAGAAAGAAGGAGAAAGAGGAGAAAAGAGAAGAAGAAGAGGGAAGAACTTGGAATCATCAAGAACAACTCTCAAGTTTTGGATTAATCAAGGTAAGGGTGTGAAATATCATTATCTTAACAATGTATATGAATATGTATGCTTAGGTTAGAGTATTGGATGTTTTTCTACAACTTCCATTTTAGGGCATAAATGGATTAATCGGTAGAATCTAAGTTTTCACGGTTGAAAATGAGAATAAGTGGTAGTATTTAGTCAGAGGATGTTAGACTAAGGTTACGGAACATGTTCGGTGAGAATCGGTTGGTTTGGAGAGTTTGGTGGGAGTTGGACAGTGAGAAATTCTGAGTTCGCAGACATTCGCTAGCGTGTTCGCTGAGCGAGCTGGTAGCGAATGTTCGCTAAGCGAGCTAGTAGCGAGCCAGTATGGAACGGTCCCAGACTTGGACAGAATGCATTTTGTGGTGTTCGCTGGTAGAGAATGGGGTAGCGAAGGTTCGCTAGGCCTTCGCTGAGCGAGCGAGGTAGCGAACAAAGTCAGTAGCTTCTGTTTGCCTTCGCGAACTTGTTCACTGGGCGAACAAGTAGCGAATACTCGCTAGGAGCTTGCTAAGCGAGCAGGGTAACGAATGTGACAGATTGTGTTTTCTTTAATGTTTCCATCCGAGGTCGGATTTCCGACTCAATTATGATTATTTTCCTTTGCTCGAGGCATCGATTATGTCGAGATGTATTATATTGTGGGTAGCCTAATGGCGTGAATCCTAGATTGTTGAATTAATTGAATTATAGTCTTTTGACAAATGTTATACATTGTTTAATGTGATTAAAAATGTATTGAGAATGCATGAGAACATATTGTGTATATGTGTGCATTGCTTGAAAATATATTGATGATATATGTGAATACGTTGTGTGTGCAATCGTTGTTATAATTCTTGAAGAGATGAATTATTTGAATGCATGAGATTAAGATATCGGTCTTAAGTGCATTTGATTGTTGATTGCATATGCATCATTTAGTCAAGAGGCAATGCTTGCTAGTTTCGTGGAGACTAGTGACTTGTTCCAAGCCAAGAAGAGTAGGTTTAAAAGCTTAGAGGAGGGGCTTTTGGTGGTTATCGGTCTAGAAGAGTGGACCTGGTTTAATGTAAACCGAAAAAAGATAACAAGTGTTGGTACCACATGGCATGAGTTTGCATTGAGTTGTATTGAGTCACATCGCATGAATTTCATTGTTGTATGAAATATGCTTGTGTGTGGAAATCGTGGACTATGTATAATTGCGTGTGTGCATGTTGTGATTGTATAATGAACTACAATGAATTGTGGTGAGAAAATGTGGAGTATGATAATATTTCTCACCCTTCTGCTATTTTATAATGCTCTATGAGGCATTGCAGATTAGGTTGCTGGAGGTTTCTTTTGGTGAAGTATAGTTTCATTCTTTTGAGTCGGTTGCTCTGATAATGTAACATCGGGTAGCTAGGCTTGTAGAGTATTCTTTTGTGATACATTGTATATGTATCAGCTGATGATGTTTTGTAAAACATGAATGATATTGTGAACTAAACTTGATGATGTGTATTTCTATGATATCATGTCTTAAGTAATTCAATGTTCTAGTCTTCCGCTTTAATTAAAATATTGATATGTTGGTTTTAAGAGTTATGCTTGGTTTTAGTTGAGATTTACCCCTTTTGTTACATATCTCTATGAGCAGGTGTTATTTATATTTTCGTTTCGTGGATAATGTGATGCGCCTCTCTTATACCATGTCATAAATATACTCTGATGGCTTTTTATTTATGTGAATAAGTATTTATTTGCATTATTTTGGTGGTACAGAAGGGGGTGTTACATTTAGTGGTATCAGAGCAGGTTGGCCAGTTGGCCAAGTTGTTAACTTGTTTATTCCCTTTGCATATGTGATTGTGTGTGACACTATCGGTATTGTTTGACCTTGTGAGTTCTGTTGTTGAGATACAAAACGATGGTGGCTTGTAGGAACGACGAGACGATTGCAGAGGCTTTGACTAGGTTGGCTGGAGCTATCGAGCAAAACCCTCAAGCCAATTTGAATGCTAGGAATCATGCAGATGATGAATTCTGTGCTTTAGGAAGGTTTCAAAGGAATAATCCGCCAGTGTTCAAAGGAACCCATGAGCCTGACAAAGCACAGGTTAGGTTGAAGGCTATAGAAAATATCTTCTGAGTTATGAATTGTTCGGATGCTCAGAAGGTGCAGTTTGGCACCCATATGCTTGAGGAGGAAGTGGAGGATTGGTGGGGTAATACTCGCCAAAGGTTTGAGGAGAATGAGATGGTGATTACTTGGGATCTTTATAAAGAGACATTTCTGGAGAAGTATTTTCAAGAAGATGTGCGTGGGAAGAAAGAAATCGAGTTCCTTGAGTTGAAGTAGGGTAACTCTACTGTGGCCGAGTATGCGGTAAGATTTAAAGAGTTGATTAAGTTCTGTCCCCACTACAACACTGTTAATGCTGAGAGATCTAAGTGTCTCAAATTTGTAAATGGTTTGAGGCCGGAGATCAAACAAGTTGTCGGAGATCAGGAGATCAGGCGATTTTCTGATTTGGTAAACAAGAGTAGGATTTATGACGAGGATAGTAGGGCTCGGTCTAGCCACTACAAGAATTTGGGTGATAAGTAGGGAAAGGGTCAATTTCGAGGGAAACCTTATGTGACTCCTACAGATAAAGGGAAACAAAGAGCTGATTATGGTAAGAAGCCAAGTGGGGGAGGAGCCTCTACTCCAGTAAGATGTTATAATTATGGTGAAGCGGGACATCGTGCTCCTGAATGAAAAGGTGTTGGGTTGAAGTGTTTTAAGTGTAGCAAGCCAGGCCACAAAGCTATAGAGTGCAGAAGCGGTGCAAATGTGACTTGCTATAATTGTGGTGAGCAAGGGAACATTAGTACCAAGTGTGATAAGCCGAAGAAGACGCAAGGGAGCGGAAAAGTGTTTGCTCTATCTGGATCAGAAACTGCTACTGATGATCGATTGATCTGAGGTACGTGCTTCATTAATGGTATACCTTTGATCGCTATAATTGATACCGGAGCTACGCATTCTTTTATTTCTTTGGATTGTGTTAAGAGATTAAGTCTTAAGCTGTCTGTTATGAGTGGCGGTATGGTTATTGACACTCCTGCTATGGGTTCGGTAACTACCCAGTATGTGTGCTTGAATTGTCCGTTGAGTATTTTTGGTAAAGATTTTGGAGTTGACTTAGTGTGTCTTCACTTAGAACGAATTGATGTCATTCTTGGAATGAATTGGTTGAGGTTCAACCGTGTTTATATTAACTGTTTTGACTAAACGGTTATTTTCCCTAAATTTGACAAAGAAGGGGATTTGTTTGTGACGGCTAAGCAAGTGAAGGAGTTGGTGCAAGATGGTGCAAAGGTAATTATTTTGTTGGCAACTTTGAGTATTGGTGAGAGTGAAGAAATTGCTGTTTTACCAATTGTTCGTGATTTTTCGGAAGTTTTCCCTGATGAGATAAGAGATTTACCGTCGAAATGGGAAGCGGAGTTTACGATCGATTTGGTTCCTGGAACTAGTCTGATATCAATGACTCCATATCGTATGTCCGCATCGGAATTGAAAGAGTTGAAGAGTCAAATTGAAGATCTGCTTGATAAGAGGTTTATTCGTCCAAGTGTGTCGCCATGGGGTGCACCAGTGCTGTTGGTTAAGAAGAAAGAAGGTTCTGTGAGACTCTGTATGGACTACAGACAGTTGAATAAGGTGACTATCAAGAATAAGTATCCACTTTCGAGGATTGATGACTTGATGGATCAGTTGGTTGGTGCGAGTGTGTTCAGTAAGATAGATTTGAGGTCTGGATATCATCAGATTCGCGTGAAGGATGAGGATATTTCGAAACCTGCTTTTAGAACGAGGTATGGACACTATGAGTATTCTGTGATGCCATTTGGTGTGACTAATGCACCAGGTGTCTTTATGGAGTACATGAATAGGATTTTTCATCCCTATTTGGACAAGTTTGTGGTTGTGTTCATTGACGACATTCTAGTCTATTCGAAGAATGAAGGAGAGCATGCCGAGCATCTGAAGGTCGTGTTATCTGTGTTGCTAGAAAAGCAACTGTATGCGAAACTTTCTAAGTGTGAGTTTTGGTTGAAGGAAGTGAGTTTCCTTGGGCATGTAATTTCAAGTAGAGGTATTGCGGTTGATCCGTCGAAAGTTGAAGCGGTATCGCAATGGAAGACTCCGAAATCAGTTTTTGAGATTAGAAGTTTTCTTGGGTTGGCCGGTTATTATCGGAAGTTCATTGAAGGATTTGCTAAGCTATCATCGCCGTTGACGCAGTTGACTCGGAAAGGTCAGGCTTTCGTTTGGGATGCCAATTGTGAAGGAAGTTTTCAAGAGCTTAAGAGGAGATTGACGACGGCCCCTGTTTTGATTTTGCCAAATCTGGAAGAACTGTTTGTTGTGTATTGTGATGCTTCTTTGATGGGTCTGGGAGGTGTGTTGATGCAAAATAATCAAGTTGTAGCTTATGCTTCGAGGCAACTCAAAGTGCATGAGAAGAATTATGCAACGCATGACTTAGAGTTGGTCGCCGTTGTGTTTGTGTTGAAACTTTGGAGGCATTATTTGTTTGGTGCAAGATTTGAGGTGTTTAGCGATCACAAGAGTTTGAAGTATCTCTTTGATCAAAAGGAATTGAATGCAAGGCAAAGGAGATGGTTAGAACTTCTGAAAGATTATGACTTTGGTTTGAATTATGATCCGGGTAAAGCGAATGTGGTAGCTGATGCATCGAGCCAGAAATCGTTGCACATATCGATGTTGATGGTGAAGGAGTTGGAATTAATTGAGCAGTTTCGTGATTTGAGTTTGGTGTGTAAAAGGACTTCTTATGGAGTGAAGCTTGGTATGTTGAAACTTACTAGTGGTATTCTGGACGAGATCCGAGAAGGACAGAAATCGGATTTGAGCTTAGTTGATCGGTTGACTTTGATCAATCAAGGCCAAGGTGATGATTTTCGGATTGATGAGAATGGTATTATGCGGTATCGTGATAGAGTTTGTATTCCTGACATTGTTGAGCTGAAGAAGAGTATTCTTGAGGAAGGGCATCGTAGTGGATTGATTATTCATCCGGGTGCTACTAAGATGTATCAAGATTTGAGGAAAATATTTTGGTGGCCTCGTATGAAGAAGGATATTGCAGAGTTTGTGTATTCTTGTTTGACTTGTCAAAAGTCTAAGATTGAACATCAGAAACCGTCAGGTTTGATGCAACCGTTGTTTATTCCTGAATGGAAATGGGATAGCATTTCTATGGATTTTGTGTCCGGTTTACCAAGGATGCGGAGTAATTTTGAAGCCATATGGGTTATTGTGGATAGATTGACCAAATCTGCTCATTTTATCCCTATGCACATGGACTATCCATTGGAGAAATTGGTGAAGTTGTACATTGAGAGGATTGTCAGTTTGCATGGTATTTCGTCTAGTATTGTTTCGGATAGAGATCCAAGGTTCACTTCGAGATTTTGGGAGAGTCTGTAGAGTGCTTTGGGTATGAAGTTGCGTTTGAGTTCAACTTATCATCCTCAGACAGATGGTCAGACAGAAACAACGATTCAATCACTTGAAGATCTATTGAGAGCTTGTGTATTGGAGAAGGGAGGAGCTTGGAATAGCTACTTGCCTTTGATTGAGTTTACTTACAACAATAGTTTCCATTCGAGCATCGGTATGGCACCTTTTGAGGCCTTGTATGGTAGACGTTGCAGGACGCCATTATATTGGTATGAGTCGGGAGAGAGTTCTGTAGTTGGACCCAAGTTAGTTCAAGATACTACCGACAAGATTAAGATGATCCAAGAGAAGATGAGGATTTCCCAGAGTCGTCAGAAGAGTTATCATGACAAAAGGAGGAAAGCAATCGAATTTCAAGAGGGAGATCATGTGTTTCTTCGAGTCACTCCTATGACTGGTGTTGGTAGGGCATTGAAGTCACGTAAGTTGATGTCGCGTTTCATTGGTCCTTTTCAGATTTTGCAGAGGGTAGGAGAGGCAGCCTATCATGTTGCTTTGCCGCCATCTCTTGCTAATCTTCATGATGTGTTCCATGTATCTCAATTGAGGAAATACATTCCGGATCCGTCTCATGTAGTCCAAGTAGATGATGTATAGATGAGAGATAACCTGATGGTAGAGACATCACCTATGCAGATAGAGGATCGGAAGTCGAAGCAACTTCAAGGCAAAGAGATTTCTTTGGTGAAGGTCGCTTGGGGAGGACTGGCTGGTGGGAATGTAACGTGGGAGCTGGAAAGCCAGATGAGGAAATCTTATCCAGAGTTGTTCGAATCAGGTAACATTTTCGAGGACGAAAATTCCTAAAGTGGGGGAGAGTTGTAACAGCCTGATTTTTCATTAATTAATTATTTGCATTAATTATGGGTTAATGAGAATTATTTAATTGATGGGTAATTAATTAAATGAATTAATAGATGTTGGAGAGAATTAGAAGAGAAAGACATATTAAAAAGGAGAGTGGAAAGAAAAGGAAAAGATAGAAACATAAAGGAAAGAATAGAGAAAGAAGGAGAAAGAAGAGAAAATAGAAGAAGAGGGAAGAACTTGGAATCATCAAGAACAACTCTCAAGTTTTGGATTAATCAAGGTAAGGGTGTGAAATATCATTATCTTAACAATGTATATGAATACGTATGCTTGGGTTAGAGTATTGAATGTTTTTCTACAACTTCCATTTTAGGGCATAAATGGATTAATCGGTAGAATCTGAGTTTTCACGATGGAAAATGAGAATAAGTGGTAGTATTTAGTCGGGGGATGTTAGACTAAGGTTACGAAACTTGTTCGGTGATAATCGGTTGGTTTGGAGAGTTTGGTGGGAGTTGGACAGTGCGAAATTCTGAGTTCACAGACATTCGCTAGCGTGTTCGCTGAGCGAGCTGGTAGCGAACGTTCGCTAAGCGAGCTAGTAGCGAGCGGTCCCAGACTTGGACAAAATGCATTTTATGGTGTTCGCTGGTAGCGAAGGGGGTAGAGAAGGTTCGCTAGGCCTTCGCTGAGCGAGCGAGGTAGAGAACAAAGTCAGTAGCTTATGTTTGCCTTCCCGAGCTTGTTCCTGGGTGAACAAGTAGCGAATACTCGCTAGGAGCTTGCTAAGCGAGCAAGGTAACGAACGTGACATATCGTGTTTACTTTAATGTTTCCATTCGAGGTCGGATTTCCGACTCAATTATGATTATTTTCCTTTGCTCGAGGCATCGATTATGCCGAGATGTATTATACTGTGGGTAGCCTTATGGCGTGAATCCTAGATTGTTGAATTAATTGAATTATAGTCTTTTGACAAATGTTATACATTATTTAATGTGATTAAAAATGTATTGAGAATGCATGAGAACATATTGTGTATATGTGTGCATTGCTTAAAAATATATTGATGATATATGTGAATACGTTGTGTGTGCAATCATTGTTATAATTCTTGAAGAGATGAATTATTTGAATGCATGAGATTAAGATGTCGGTCTTAAGTGCATTTGATTGTTGATTGCATATGCATCATTTAGTCAAGAGGCAATGCTTGCTAGTTTCTTGGAGATTAGTGACTTGTCCCAAGCCTAGAAGAGTAGGTTTGAAAGCTTAGAGAACGGGCTTTTGGTGGTTATCGGTCTAGAAGAGTGGATCCGGTTTAATGTAAACCGAAAAAAATAACAAGTGTTGGTACCAAATGGCATGAGTTTGCATTGAGTTGTATTGAGTCACATCGCATGAATGTCATTGTTGTATGAAATATGCTTGTGTGTGGAAATCGTGGACTATGTATAATTGCGTGCGTGCATGTTGTGATTGTATAATGAACTACAATGAATTGTGGTGAGAAAATGTGGAGTATGTACATTACGTATTGTGTATGCGTGTATAATTATATGCATTGATTATTATGATAATATTTCTCACCCTTCTGCTATTTTATAATGCTCTATGAGGCATTGCAGATTAGGTTGCTGGAGGTTTCTTTTGGTGAAGTATAGTTTCATTCTTTTGAGTCGGTTGCTCTGATAATGTAACATCGGGTAGCTAGGCTTGTATAGTATTCTTTTGTGATACATTGTATATGTATCAGCTGATGATGTTTTGTAAAACATGAAAGATATTGTGAACCAAACTTGATGATGTGAATTTCTATGATATCATGTCTTAAGTAATTCAATGTTCTAGTCTTCCACTTTAATTAAAACATTGATATGTTGGTTTTAAGAGTTATGCTTGGTTTTTAGTTGAGATTTACCCCTTTTGTTACATATCTCTATGAGCAGGTGTTGTTTATGTTTTCGTTTATTGGATAATGTGATGCGCCTCTTTTATACCATGTCATAAATATACTCTGATGAATTTTTATTTATGTGAATAAGTGTTTATTTTCATTATTTTGGGGGTATAGAAGGGGGTGTTACAGTAATCATCACCCTCAGGAATTTTTCTTCAAACTTCAGGGAAGGATAAACTATGGTAGGGTTGGTGCGTTTCATTACCATCCTATGTTCCCTACCAGTGATGATCACTTTTCTCCATTTACGAAGGACAGTGTGGATCATCTTCTTAAGCTTCTAAACTTTAACTCATCCTCTAAAGTTTTTCTTGGAACTGTAGCACAAATAAATAAGAATTTTTGGGCACTATCTTCCCAAAACCACTTTAACCCTTGGATAATATATTCAGATGCATTTGAACAAATGATTAGTTTCCATATATTCAACTCCTTTTTTTTCTAGATCAGGTTCTGAAAACGTTAGGGTAACTAAGTGGTAGTTATTGTATTGTAGGAAAATTCATGTTAAAAACTTAAGGTCAAATCACTATACGGTATATTTTACATTTTCATAAATTTTCTTGAAATCTTCTATTTGTTTATAAATTTTCTAGGGAGAACAATTGTTCTATTATTTTTTCGTTCTTCTACTTGTGTGTTTTTAGGACTTGTACTTGGGGAAGATATTTGTAATTTCTAAAGAGATAAATAAGTTGTACTACTTTGATGAAACTCCTCCTGGTAGTACAACGATTTACGGTTTCAGATCAAGATCAAGTTATGTTATGGCATAATTAGTTATCTCATCATAGTTTTCCTTATATTAAGCTTTTATTTCCTGAATTTTCCAAAGGAATAAATTATTCCCAATTTCATTATGAAACTTCTTACTTAGCTAAATTTTGGAGTGCTTTGGTTATGAGAAGGTAGTTTGATTTAAGATTGAATTTCTTAAAGAATTTACAGTTTAGAAAGTTGTGTACAGCTGAAGGAGAATCAAGATTCAGATATGTGTTGCTTCATAATTAAAATAAATTATGGATAATTTGACATCTTACAATGTCTCGCCATTTATTTTAGTGTGTTTGTCGCCTTTGTAGTAGGGGTTTTGACAAAAGCTATGATATGTAGGTTGTGAGTATCCTTCAGCATTGAATTTAATGACTCGACCAAGTTTGTTGACATGTTTGTAATCATCGCAATTTCTATCGTATGCTTAAGTCCACAATTTTTTTATAAATAAATAGGTATATATAATTTTTATGGCATATGAAAACTTACAAATTTCAAAGAAGAATCAAAAGTGTCAAGTGGGTTTAAGTTTAATTCATCTCATCACCAAAATACATTGGTTGTTAATCAAGAAAATCACAGTCTTCCTTACAGATTCAAATTGGACAAAATCTGAAAGTACAATTAAGCAAACTATAACAACAAGCTAAAGAGGAAGAAACTTTGACCCAAGCTGATGTTGACATTCAACAACCATAGACAGATTTTCACCCTTAAATTCTGTTGGAAATGATGTTCAATGTTGCTAATATAGTCTTGGTCAAGTATGAAATTCTTAGGGCTATAAAAGGTAAAATGCCAATGAATTATTCTGAACGAGCATGTGCTGAAAGAATAACCTGATTGTGCATGATCGTAACCCTCTTCTCTATGCTTTGTGTTTAATCAAGGAAATCACAGTCGAGAAAAACTTGTGTTGAATATTTACAAAACAAATAATAGAGTATAACATAATAGTGGAAGCGTAGAAATTTAAAGGAACATTGATTATTTTCATTTGATCAAGCATAAACTCATCGTTTGATGAACCAATTTTTGTTGTCGCACAACTGCATCTAGCAAAAAAAACACAATTTAAGATTAAACAAAATTAAAAAAAAAAAGACAAACAAAAGGAAACTGCAAATTTATAAGAAAAAAATGAATCACATGAGATTTTTCACATGTATATCATCATTAAAACAAAACATCATCAAAATCAATTAAAACATAACAACATATAAGCGAATGAATTATAAATAAACAATAAAGATCATATTTGTCACTATGCATTAATGTGAGATATCTTGGTGTGAGAAAAGATCTAGATCTCCATCATTATAGTCTGGACAATCGACTTTGATTCTTGTTTTTTCTTCTATTACCTAACAAAACCACTCATTTGTTGCCTCGTAAGTGGATCTAATGAAAACAAGATGATGCAGTTTCAGATTAAACAAAAACAAAACACTAAAGACAACCAAAAAGCAGATGCAGTCAATTCCAAAACAAAAGAAATGATATGAGATTTTTCATATATATCTTGGTTTAAGAAAACAATGGTGTCGATGATATAACTATTTCTGACATATCATCAAAACCAATTCAAGCATAAGAATATATAACCTAATGAATTAAAAATCAACAGTAAAAATCATATTTACCTCTCTACATCCATGCGAGATGACAGGGTTTGGAATGAGATCAAGATATTCGTCGATATAATTTGGAGAATCGGCGTTGATTCTTATTTGTCTTGTAAAACATAATGAACCCACTCATTTATAAGGAGTTCAATAAATTAGGGTTTGTGTTAGTTTTTTTTTTATTATCTAAATTTTATTTAAAAAATTATATAATGTTTCATTTTAAAAAATCACATAAAAATTTAATTTAATGACTCCTCAAATAAATTTCACAAAAGATCTAAATAAATAAATATTACACTTTTTATTTAGTAGCTTAGTGATTGGAATTTCACCTTTAAAGGTGAATAAGTGGGATGTCGCAGATTAGAACTCGCCCCCCATAATCGAATGTATCTCTAGAGCTACCAAATGAATTGTGTTAACTGGACAAATATTTCAAGAAAAAATATATTTTATACTGATAAGTGCTTGATTTTGTAACTTCAAAAAACATATTAAAAATTGTATAAAAATAAATATGGTAAGAGCTTAATCATTTTCTGTAATTTAACACCATATTTGTAAGGTTGAATATTTCCTAACAAAATGTTATGATAGGGGGAGTAAACTAAATGGTAATCTATAATGTAAATGGTTTAATAGTTCTAACTTTTTCGCTTTCGAGTACAAAATTATTGATTTCCTAGAGTTAAAAGTTGAAACATAAAACAACTCCTCAAAGAGCTTAGAGTCAGATGGGGTGAATTTTGGCTTCGTGAAAGAACTTTAGGATGATATCAAAACTAATTTGATCATAATTATGTCAGAGTTTTATAGTCCTAGGCAAATAGTCAGAGGAAAAAATTCTTCTTTCATAGTGCTAATCCCAAAGAAAAATAATCCGACAAAATTATCTAAGTGTAAACCAATTTTTGTGATATGATGCATCTATAAGGCTGTAACAAAGGTTCTAGCAAACATGCTTAGAAAGGTTGTCATACCCCAAATTTTGATCTCATTGCAAGACAATTGAAGCCCAATTTCATCTGCCTCTGAATTAGGGTTTTGTTAGGAAAAGTCAATTGTGCCTTTGACTTTTGACCCAAGCATGATCACAAGCCTTGGGACATGATTCAATATGTTCATACACATTCTTGAAGCCTACTTATGGTGTCTGAGAAGTCTCAAGTGGAAATTTCATTGAAGATCACACAGTTGAATTCATCAAATTCAAAATTCATCTAACAAAGTCAACCCTTTGACTTTTAAGGTTTTTGGTTCAAATTGGAGCATCCAAGATAAATTTCATCAAGATATGTCCAAACAATGAGTTTGACCATGAGAAGTCAAGATTTTAGAGGTTTCTTGCTAAAGAAGAAAACTTGGATTTTCCTAAGTGTGGAAAAACCTTAGTTTTTGTGCCAACTTAGAAAGGCCATAACTTCCAATCCACACATCCATTTTGTAAGTTCCAAAGATGAATTTGTAAATCTCTGCATGTACTACAAAAGTGTCCTAGTGACCTATGAGCAAAATATGCTTATATTTTGAGTTATAAAGCTTCAAAGTTTGGGAGAATTTCAAAAATACTTAGAATTTTTCAAGACAGTTTGTTACTCTAATTTTTAGTCAACTTTAAGGTCAATTTTCACTAAGATCCCTTGAGATTCAAGGAATACTCAAAACATGAATATTGTATAGCATGTTAAGGGCTTTCCAAAAAGTATAAGAACTCATTCATAGCATTTATGAGCTAGGAGTTTCGAAGAGAAGAAGTTGGGGTCCAAAACTTGATTTCTAGGTCATTTTCATGCCCAGAACCACTTGCAAGAACAACGAAATATGCAATATCCTTTAAGTGACAACCTTAAAACTTGCATATCTACTTAAGATCAGAAGTTTGAGTCACTTTTGAAGTCATTACACAAAAGATTGAGCCATGATTCAAGTTTCATACCATTTATGGATGTTTTGGCATAAAGGAGTGACTTCCATTTGGATAAAGTAAGGTCTTTCCACAAAATCAGCTTCTTGAGCCTCCAAACTGTCCTTTCTGTACTCAAGCCATTTCAAAGTCATAAGCAAAATCCAAACCTCTCAATATTTCATGGTACTTTGTTTGTGAACCATAAGAACTATCCAAACCTCAAGTTGGAATTCAACCAAACATTGAAAACTACCAAGTTACAACAAGTTGCACAAACTAACTTCAAGCCTTGCCCTATAAACAGAGGTTCAATTGAGGCAAAAAGGGGTCTGGAAAAAAGAAGAAAAACACACCTCAAGCATCTCAAAACCCTCCCATATCAGAATTGGTCTTCAAGTCACCACTTGAAACCAAGAACCTTCATCTTGCAAAAACTCATCCAAAACCCTTTACAGTCACAAAACCTCTAATCCAATCACACAAACCACAAAAGACCTCATAAGGGTGTCCAAACCATCACATTGATCCAAAACCCCAGAAATAAAAAAGTCAATCCTCAATCTAAAATTTGTTGACTTTCTTCATTTTCAAAGCCAAGTCTCCCTTCTAACCAGTTTCAACCACTCTAACCATTCAAACATCTTCCATAAATCATCTCTAAGTTTTTCCAAACCTGACTTCCCAACTGTAACTATATTTACTTGAGGTTAACTTTTGGACATCCTTGATATATTGCAAGAAGGAAGCACTTTCAATCTTGTTGATCTTTCTTTGCTTCTAGGCATCCCAACAGCTTTCTAAAGGTTTATTGGAAGTGTCTAAAGCATTACTTGACATCTGTAGCAGCTATCTTGAAATTTCACTTTGTGCTTCAAGAGGTAAGTTTACTAGAACTTGATACTTTTCACACCATGCTTTCCTTTGATAGGGGTGATACAATGGATGTATCACCAACCCAGTGGTTTACCTTGCGCTCTTAAACACCCCTTTGCCTTGCCAGACCTGGGTTCGATCCAGCGGATCGACCCTTTTGTTCTTTTTTCAGGATTTATTTGATGTTTAACATATATTGTGTTTTTTCCACTTGATTCACAAAGTGCGCATTGGCCAGATTGGTATTGTTTTGACCTATAACCCTAGGTGCGTGGGTTCAAACCCCATGGGATGCATTTCCTTTATTTTTATCACTTATCTTCATGTTTTCCTTCATAATTTGATTTAATCATAAATTCTTTGATTTTTATCATTTTAATCCCATTCATTTTGCTAAATGTTCACGAGAATGCCTATTTTCCATCTGTACCAAGAAATGTCCAAAAAGAATTATTTTTTTTTGCATTTATGTGTATTCAAAGTATTGGTTTTTTTTAGGGTTTCATGAGATTTCTCTTGATTCTCCTTGCACATCTTGTTTGCATGAACCACACCTTGCTTGTATGAACCTCACTAAATGTGTGAATTTTCCCACTCTTGTTGTTACATGATGGTTGTTACCTTTTTCAAGTTTACTTTCACATATGAATTTATGTTTGAGTGCATGTCTTAAAACTTTGGTTGTTACCTTACCTTGAGTGTTCTCATAAATTTGTTGTCTTATCTTTGGAACATGTTCATGTATGCATGATTTCTCTTTGATTTTTTTCTCATTATTGTTTACAAATCCATGATTAAATCCCTTTACATGTTTGGTAGTTACCTATTTGTCTAACATGATTCACCACAAATCACATGATTATTCACACATGTCCAACACATGTTCAAGTTGTTTTGGTTGTTACCTCTACTTGAGTTGTACCCATGACAAGTAATGTCTTGACTTATGCTTGATCCTACTTGATCCCCATGATAAGTAATGTTTTGACTTATACATGACCCTCTATTTGCTCCATGCTTGAATATTGTTATGATTTATGTATGTTGATCTTGATCCTTTGTTATAAGTAATTTTTTGACTTATACATGTTCCATGCTTGAACATTGTTAGGATTTATGAATGTTGATATTTGATCTTTGTTATAAGTAATGTTTTGAATTACACATTATTCTCTACTTGTATCCATGCTTAAATATTGTCATGATTTGTGCATGTTGATCGTGGAACTTTGCCATGGTAAGTAATGTTTTGACTTATGCATGATTCACTTATGCTTGTGATATTTGGTGTTGTAAGAACCTTATCATTATCCCCATTTAGATGTTATAACATCTATGATTACCTTTGGTTGTAACCATTTTGTTTGATTCTTCCATGGATATACTTGGTTGTAACCTTGTTATCAAATCTTTGCTTGATGTTGTTACATGCTTGCATTTAATTTCTTGTTTATGACATCTCCATCATGTTTGAATGAATGCGTGTGTGCTTTGTTATCTTTCCCCAAGTGGTGTAGCTTGTTAGCTCTCATCCTAAAGATTTACCCCATGTCCCTTATTCCAAAGGAAACTCTCTTTATTGACTCGATGTCATAGATAGCTCATTAAGAACCTTCTCCCTTTGACCTTGTTATAGTCATTAGGACTTTTAAGAGAACCTTATCCCTTTGACTTTGTTAAGTCAAGACCTTTAGCATACCTTGTTAGGAATCCTACAACTTAGAGCTTAGGCTTGGAGTTTGTTAACTTTTTGTGTGTACCATTGTGATGGGTACTCACTTCCCCCTTTTGGCTTTTGTTAAAGTCAAACCCCTAGTTAGTCTTTCAACTTAGACTTAGAGAGTTTGTTCACTATATATAAGTATCATTGTTATAGATGCTTATTCCCCTTGAGCCTTGACCATAGTCAAGAGTTCTCTCCCTAGTTAGGAGAACTATGGTTACTCTGATTCCATCCTTGTTAGGATACGTAGGCACGAGATGTGACGTCTTGGCGAGCATACTTAGTGTACAAACCCATAGGTATTTACCTTAGCATACAACCATTAAAAATGGACATTGACAATAACACAACTACCAAATAAGAGGCTCTTGTAGAGTACTACATATACTTAGGGTGCAAATACCTTCCCTTAGTATAACCAACTCCCGAACCCCCCGATCTCTTGGCTTCGTTGTTACGTAGCGCACTTAGGATTTTCTTCGATCTTTACCCTTTCCTTTGGATAAATCAAAGCTCGGTGGTGAATATTTAAAAATTTGCGATTCAAGTTAATTAATAGCTTGATATCCGATTCTCACCATAACAAAGGTGATTGGGTCAGTCATCTCGAACATGCAGTCAACATTTATAACAAGTAGAAAAATTCTTAATGGTATTCAAATAAAAAATAAAATTATAGATGAAGTCAAAAGCAAGAAAAAAGAGGAGTGATGATGTTCAAGTTAAACTATGAAATAATGTATTAAAAATTGGACTGGTCATCAAACCAGCGAAGGTACTGGGTCGCTGGTTCATTGGATGAACCACTGGATCACTGGTTGAACTTCATGACTAAACCGGATTAAACCGAATAACTCGGCTGAATAAACCGGTCTCTATAAAAAAACTATATATTTAATAAATTGGTCGAACCGGATGACTCGGTCTCTAAAAGATATCACGACACCTACATAATTTTAAAATATCATAATTTCACAATTTCATTCTTTAAATTCAAACTCTTGTTGTAGACATCACGTATGACAAAATAGTATAAAATACAAACCCAAATAAATTTTGAATATATCTGATTACAAACGAAGAAATATTGTTCCAAATAAGTTTTAAATAGATTCTACTTATATTTTAATTTTATTTGAAAATAAAAAAAATTATAAAAACAACTTCGTTATTATGAACAAAAAAAGACATGCATTTGAACTGCCGATTTTCCAAAATCGTCGGTTCAGCAATTTTAGCGGGTTTGAACGGTTTCCATTGGTTCAATAGCATATCTGATCCAACACATACCAGAGCGGTGATCCCTCCGGTTCTCGGTTCGACCGGCCTGTTCGATTTGGTTTTTAAAACACTGCTTTGAAAATCCCTATGAGACGGTCTATTAGAAGTTCTTAAATTGTTTAATGGCTAAGATGGGGTTCTATGAAAAATGGAGAAAGTGGATTTCAGAATGTTTGAAGACAACAACAATTTTGGTGTTGGTGAGTGGCATCCCAACTAATGAGTTCAATATGTGAAGAGGCCCAAGATAAAGAGATTTGGTATACCCTTTCCTTTTCCTACTTGTGGTTGAAAGACTCAACATTCTCATGAAAAGATCAATTGAGATGACAAAATTCTCTTGATATAGATTAGACAAAGAAGAAGAAACTTTCTCACATCTACAATATGCGGATGACACACTAATAATCATTGAAAAAATTGGGGTAACGTCAAGATAATAAAGACATATTTGATGTTATTTTAGTTGATGTTGGGCTAAAAAGTCAAATTGCAAAAGGGTTGCATCATTATGATAAACATATGCCCCTGCTGGATTCAAGAAGCAGTTGATATTCAAAATTGCAAGGTAGGAGAAAATTCATTCAACTACTTTGGGATTCTCATATGAACGAATTCGAGATCCAAAAAGTATTTGAAAATGGTGATTGATACAGTTAGATCTAAACTCTCCAATCGGAAATATAAACATCTTTCTGTTGGTGGTCATGCGGTAATGCTAAAATTAGTACTATTAGCTATTCTAGACTATTTCATCACCCTTTTTAAACCTCGTAAGTTATTGTCTCAAAACTTGAACCTATGTTTAAAATTATCTTTTAGGGTAGTAGAGAGGATGAGAGGAAAATAAATTAGGGGAATTGGGATAGGATTTTCAAACCTATCGACGAGGGAGGCTTGGGTATTAAGAATTTGAGAGTTTTTAACAATGACCTTTTGGATAAATGAAGGTGGAAAATCATACACGAGAGAAGTGGCATGTGATATAGAACATTGACATGTAGATATGGTGAGATTAATGGTTTTTGAATTTAAACAATGGGAAAGATTTGTTATGGTGGAGAGATATTTGTAACTTGGATATAGCTTCCATAGATTATGCTGAACAGTATTCGATTAAAGAGGGTTGCAAGATAATGATGCTAGAAAATAGGACAAAACCTAATGGTTGTTGGTCAAAGATTTGGAACAAAGTGATGCCTTTAAAAGTGTCTTACTTACTAGGGAGAACGTTTCATAATAAACTGCCAACTAAAGAGAACTTAGTGAAGAGAGGCATCATCAACCTATATTTACATCTATACGTTGGTGGTGCAGTATTGTCCAAACAATATCTCACCTCTATGTTTTGATGATAACTATTATGAAATTTTGTAATTAAGAATTATATACTCTAAAATTTGCTTAAGAATGTTTGCTGCAGATATCAAAGTAAATATCACTCCAGAAGCAAATCAGAACTGAACATAAGAAATATGCAAGGCTCTGAAGCGTCAGATGCAACCATTAGAAGATTTTGGACGCTGTCATCAGAAGCTCCAAAAGAATCTGAAGCAAAAGCTCCAGAAGAATCTGAAGCAAATCAGAAGCATCTGAACCAATGAAGAATTCTGTATGAAGAGTTTTCAAGCATAGTTAATTCAGAAGACTCTGAGAGTACTAACACTGCCAGTACTGAGGATCTGATCCAAAACTCTGCTCTGAACTTATACACGCTAAAAGCACACTTGCTGCAAAGACTCTAATTCAGCAAAACTCTTATCAACATCAGAAGGCTCTGATCAAAATAGACTCTGATGATTCTTGCTGAAAATTGTTGAAGAAGAATTCAAAGATTATGTCCGTTGGAATATCCAAACGACTCTTTCCTTATTTATGCTAGACACAAGAACACAGACAAAAAGGATTTCTTTGTGCCTTCTTCTTCTAGGAAAGGTCACTTGATGTGAAGACAAAAAGGCTCAGACCTTTTGGTACACACTTCTCAACGTGAAATACTCTTGGATCACTGTGCCTATAAAAGCAAGTCTCCACTCATCTTCTTCAGTTGACGAATCACTTGAAAAGAATTCATTATCAAAGCTCTCATACAACTCATATATTCTTTCTAGAATTAATTTCTTTGTTCTTAATATTAAGTGAAAAATCACAGTTGTGATAAAGCTTTATTAGAAGCATTTTAACACTTGTATTTGTTATTACATTTTATTGTGAGAAAACCTTAAGAAGATCCAGTTAGGATCAGTAGTTCTTGAGAAGACTTTGAACAGTTGTTCTTAGTGCTTACTATTGTAATCAGTTGATTAAATAGTGGATTAAGTCCTTGATTGAGAAAGGCAAATCACTATAGAAAGGGTGGACTGGAGTAGTTGAGTTCAATGAACCAGGATAAAAATAACTGAGTTTTTACTTCTAAGTTTTTATCTTCATACTTATTCAACCCCCCTTCTAAGTATTTTCTCACCTTCAGTTGGCATCAGAGCTCCGGTTCTGTGTGTGCTACCACTTCACAGTGACAGAAAAGATCCAGTGAGAAAAACTTTGATATATACATTTGGTTGTTACTATGGCTGATAATTCAATATCTAACATTAACAACAAATATGAAGAAAGGGACAGAATCAGCACTAAACCCCCTATGTTTGATGGGGAGAAATTTGATTATTGGAAAGACAGGATTGAAAGTTTTTCCTTGGTTATGATGCTGATTTATGGGATTTGGTCATAGATGGATATGTTCATCCCATTCATGGGAATGGCAAGAAAGTAGATAGAAAATCTATGACAGAAGCCCAAAAGAAGGAATTTAGAAATCACCACAAGGCTAGAACAATATTGTTAAATGCAATATCTCACACTGAGTATGAAAAGATTACAAATAGAGAAACTGCATTTGACATGTTTGAGTCCTTAAAGATGACTCATGAGGGAAACTCTCAAGTCAAGGAAACAAAGGCTCTGGCTCTAATCCAGAAGTATGAAGCCTTCAAGATGGAAGAAGCTGAATCTGTTGAAGCTATGTTCTCCAGATTTCAAATACTTACAGCTGGACTAAAGGTTCTGGATAAACGATACTCTACTACTGATCATGTGAAAAAGATCATCATAAGCTTACCTACTAGATGGAGACCTATGGTGACTACGCTGAAAATGGCTAAAGATCTGAACAAGATTTCTTTGGAGGAACTAATCAGTTCACTGAGGAGTCATGAAATTGAACTTGAGGAAGATGAACCTCAAAAGAAAGGTAAATCAATTGCCTTAAAATCTAATAAATCTGCTAAAGCATTGCAGGTAATAGAGGAAAGCTCTAAAGAATCCTCATCTGAAGATGAAGATGAACTATCCATGCTGTCCAGAAGAATAAACAAACTCTGGAAGCATAAAGGAAAAAAGTTCATAAACTTCAGGAAGCCTGACCAAAGAAAAGAATCTTCTGGACACAGAAGATCTGGAAAAAAGGAGGTTGTCTGCTACGAATGTAAAGAACCTGGGCATTACAAAAATGAATGTCCAAAGTTGTTGAAAGAAAAGCCTAAAAGAAAATCTGATAAGAAGAAGAAGGTTCTAATGGCAACCTGGGATGATTCAGTTACATCTGAATCTGAATCTGAGTCAGAAGAGGAATGTGCCAACATAGCATTGATGGCAGACATAGAAGATCAGGAGGAAGAAATTTTAGGTTCTGAATCTGACTCTGAATCTGACTCTGACGCTAAAGAGGTAATGGCTAAACTCACTAAAGATGAACTTATCAAAGTGTTATCAGAAGTTCTGAAGAGCTATAACAATATTAAGCTCAAATACAAGAAGCGTCAAAGCAATCTTGTATCTGAGAATAATATTCTCAAATCAGAAGTAGCTGAGCTAAATGAAAAGAACTTAAGATTGAAAAATGATTCTGAATTAGCTCAACAAGACTCTGATTCTGAAACTGAGTCTGAATGCAAAAATATTTTGGAAAAATATGATTACAGCTTTCAGAAGTTTCTTGCTAAAAGCATAGACAGAAGCAAAATGGCTTCTATGATCTATGGAGTTAGCAGAAATAACAGAAAAGGAATTGGATATAAATCTTCTTCTGGAAAGAATTTAAATGCAAAACCTGTTGATAAAATTATCATCAAGAAGACTCCTTTATATTCCCACTTTAAGTTTGGTCACTTGAATGATATTGAACACACTCGTTCTGAAAAGAACATTCATGTGTTTAAATCTAAGGCTAGTCAGAATAAACCTTATGTTGAAAAACAGAAGTTTAGACAAACCTTCAGAACAACTAACCCAAAAGGACCTAAGAAGATCTGGGTACCTAAAAGTAAAATAATTCCTGTTGCAGATGTTCTTAGCAGCAAGGTCAGGATGCCAATCATGGTACCTGGACTCTGGATGCTCGCGACACATGACAAGAGAAAGGTCTATGTTCCAAAGTCTGGAGCTTAGATATGGAGGTGATGTGAAATTTGGAGGGAATCAGAAGGGCAAGATCATTGAATCTGGCACTATTGGAAATGGTAAACTTCCCTCTATTACTAATGTTTTACTTGTAGAAGGGTTAAAGCATAATCTATTATCCATAAGCCAATTAAGTGACAATGGTTATGACATAACCTTTAATCAAAAATGTTGTAAATCTATTAGTCAAAAGGATGGCTCAATCCTATTTAGTGGAAAGAGGAAGAACAACATTTATAAAATAAATCATTCAGAACTTAAGGTTCAGAATGTTAAATGTCTCTTGTCTGTTAATAAGGAGCAATGAGTCTAGCACAGAAGATTGGGGCATATTAATATGAGACGTATATCTCAGATTAATAAACTTAATCTTGTCAGAGGACTTCCTAATCTGAAGTTCACCTCAGATGCTCTTTATGAAGCATGTCAAAAAGGGAAGTTTTCAAAATCATCTTTTAAATCAAAAAATGTTGTTTCTACTTCCAGACCACTAGAATTACTTCATATTGATCTGTTTGGACCAGTGAAAACTGCATCCATCAGAGGCAAGAAGTATGGATTAGTCATTGTTGATGACTATAGTAGATGGACATGGGTAAAGTTCTCAAAACACAAGGATGAGTCACATTCTGTGTTCTTTGACTTCTGCAAACAAGTCCAGAATGAAAAAGATTTCAAAATTATAAAAGTCAGAAGTGATCATGGTGGTGAATTTGAAAACAAATATTTTGAAAAATATTTTAATAAAAATGGAATTGCTCATGATTTTTCCTGTCCTAGAACTCCACAACAAAATGGAGTTGTAGAGAGGAAAAATAGAACTCAGCAAGAAATGGCCAGAACCATGATCAATGAGACTAATCTGGCAAAGCACTTTTGGGCATAAGCAATCAACACAGCCTGTTACATTCAGAACAGAGTGTCTGTAGGACCTCTTCTGGAGAAGACTCCCTATGAACTGTGGAAGAACAGAAAGCCCAACATTTCATATTTTCATCCTTTTGGATGTATTTGCTATATGTTGAATACTAAAGAGAATCTGAACAAGTTTGATTCTAAAGCACATAAGTGTTTCATGCTTGGGTATTCTGAATGCTCTAAAGGCTACAGAGTACACAATACTGAGACATAGATTGTGGAAGAATCTATTCATGTTAGATTTGATGATAAGCTTGGCATTAAAAAGCCAAAGCAGTCTGAAAACTCTGCAGATAGAGAAGTAGTCTTCACAGACTCTGAAGGCTCAGAGGCAGACAAAGCTCAAGTAAAGGAACCAGAAGCAACACCAGATGCAATTCCTTTAACTTCTCAGATGAACAAATTAAACATTTCTGAAGAATCAACTGTTAGAGGATCATCTTCCAGAATCAAAGCTTCTCATCTAGAGAATGTTATTATTGGAAAGAAGGATGACCCTATCAAAACAAGATCCTTCCTCAGATCATCTGAAGCATCATTATTTGGATTGGTGTTAGTTATTGAACCAACTTCTGTAGATGAAGCTCTACAAGACAATGATTGGATTATTTCCATGCAAGAAGAGCTAAATCAGTTTACCAGAAATGATGTGTGGGATTTAGTTCCAAGACCAAAAGGATTCAACATAATTGGAACTAAATGGGTCTTCAAAAATAAGCTTAATGAGAAAGGAGAAGTTGAAAGAAATAAGGCAAGGCTTGTTGCTCAAGGGTACAGTCAACAAGAAGGTATTGATTACACTGAAACTTATGCTCCAGTGGCAAGGTTAGAATCTATACGCCTTCTTATTTCATTTGCTGCATAATATAACATCACTCTATATCAGATGGATGTTAAAAGTGCCTTTCTAAATGGTATTATAGAAGAAGAAGTTTATGTTCACCAGCCTCCTGGTTTTGAGAGTGAAAAATTTCCAGAATATGTTTTCAAACTAAAGAAATCTCTGTATGGTTTAAAACAAGCTCCCAGAGCTTGGTATGAGAGATTGAGCAATTTTCTTCTGGAGAAAAATTTCATCAGAGGCAAAGTGGACACAACACTCTTTTGTAAAACATTTAAGAAAGATCTTCTAATTTGTCAAATATATGTGGATGATATCATATTTGGATTAACCAATACTATGCTGGGAAAGGAGTTTGCTCAATGCATGCAGGCAGAATTTGAAATGAGCATGATGGGAGAATTGAGATTCTTTCTAGGAATTCAAGTCAACCAAACTCCAGAGTGCACTTACATTCATCAGACCAAATATGTTAAAGAACTTCTGAAGAAATTTAACATGACTGATAGTAAGATGGCAAAGACTCCCATGCATCCAACTAGTTCACTAGGCAAGGAAGAGGTAAGTAAGAAAGTAGATCAGAAACTCTACAGAGGTATGATAGGATCTCTTCTCTACTTAACTGCTTCTAGACCTGACATTTTGTTCAGTGTATGCTTGTGTGCAAGATTCCAATCAGATCCTAGAGAATCATACTTAACAGCTGTTAAGAGGATTCTAAGGTATCTGAAAGGTACTTCTAATGTGGGTTTGTGTTACAGAAAATCTGATGATTTCAAATTAGTTGGATTCTGTGATGCTGATTACGCTGGAGACAGAGTGGAAAGAAAAAGTACTTCTGGAAGTTGTCAATTTCTAGGAAGAAATCTAATCTCTTTGTACAGCAAGAAGCAACCCACAATTGCACTATCAACTACAGAGGCAGAATATATTGCTGCTGCTGGATGTAGCACGCAATGCTCTGGATGAAAAGTCAGCTAGAAGACTATCAGATATTTGAAAGTAACATTTCTATATTCTGTGATAATACTTCTGCTATATGTTTGTCTAAAAAACCCATTTTACACTCTAAGGCAAAACATATAGAAATTAAGCATCATTTCATCAGAGACTATGTTCAGAAGGGAATTATAAACTTAGCCTTTGTTGATACAGATCATCAATGGGCAGATATTTTCACAAAACCCCTTGTTGAAGATAGATTCAAATTTATTCTGAAAAATATTGGTATGGATTTGTGTCCAGAATAATATTTGTCAGAAGCAAATTTTACAGATGCAAAATGTTTAATGATCTGAAGTATTTCATCTATTAATTTATTCATTTTCTTAGATTATTTTACTTGTGTAAATCTGAATTAACAATGCTCAGAGGATCTGAACAGTGGTTAACGTTTCATTTCTCAAGAGAATTCAGAAGCACATGCAAGCAAACACGTGTCACTCTAAATCTGCAAAGATGGCGTGTACACTACTGAAGAGACGTTTGAGGTGAAGTTTGAATAGTGAAAATCTTGATTTTCCCCCCAATTTGTCAGAATCAATTAATGCTTGAAATGATTCTTATTCTCTTTCATTAATTGTTGTGAGTGAACATGCTTTGATTGCCTGTTTGTATGCCTAACTGTTTTCTATAAATACCACATCTCTCACCACTTTCACACTTTTCACAACTCAAGAAAGTTTATGCATTTCTGTCTTCTTTTCTCTCTTCACAAAAACCCTAAACCTTTGTCAAAATCATCTTCAATGGCAACCTCATCTTCTACAGCAACTCAGTTTCAATCAACCATGGCTGCAGTTACTTCTGCAAATATGGGCGTGGCTCCATATACGACACCTAAAAGAACTTTGTTAACACCTGCTGACAAACTTGAAGTTCTCTGTGAATCAATGGTGGAATTCGATTCATTAGCTGAAAATGGATTTGAATTTCGTTCAATAGTTGATGCTCAAGGCTGGGTAAAATACTTTGACAGATTATTTGGACCAGTTTACCCTCATCTGGTGAAAGAATTGTGGATACATGCTTCTATATACCCCAAATTCATCTTGTCTTCTGTTCTGGGTAAGGAGATTATAATTATAGAAGATCTGATCAGGAAACTCATAGGATATGAGGAGACTGATGGAGTATCTCATCTGCCAGCTGGGCGTGTAGATATGGAAGAAGTTTATGAGAAAGTCATGACTGCTGGACAGGCCTCTAACAAGTTTAAAGATCTGAAGCCTGACTACAAAATCTGGGCAAAGATTTTCATGGGATGCATTCATCATAGAAAATCTACAAATTCTCCAGACTATGTGAACAATGAACAACTCTACTTCATGTACTGTTTAAGTCAGAGCACTAAGGTAGATCTTCCTTACATTCTGTTCATGCACTTATGGAATCATATTAATGCTTCCAGAGAATCTGTAAAAGATAAGGGTCAGAAGATCAGAACATGGATTCCCTTTGTAAGGTTAATTTCAGATATTCTGACAGAAAATGGACTGGTGACTGCTCTGTATGCTGCTGGAGTCAAGGAGGAACTTGAATCTATTATTGGGAAACCTCTGAATGCCAAGAGTCTTCAGAGACTAAAAATTGTAGAGGAACTCACATCAACACCCAAGAAGCTGAATATCTCTGAAATTAGTCAGAAGCGAATCCTAGTTGAAGACTACCCACTGTTCTATGCTGAAGAACCAAGGGAAATAATTGTAAGGTATATTGATTCTTGCAAGGAAGATGGAACCCCAATTCCTGCAGATATTCTGAAAAGAGAAAGGGAACCAATGCCTGATGAAGGAAATGAGAATACAAAGAAAAGAGGACAATCAAAAGCAGAAGATGTGACTGTTCAGAAGAAGCCCAAAGTTGCTGACAAGCCTCAGAAGCTGATCAAGAGGAAAGCATCTGGAGACGCTCCCTCTGTTCCCACAAAGCGTATCAAGATTAAAGGTACCAAATCTTCTGTATCCTCTTTCAATAAAACGGTTTTAAATGAATCTACATTCAATTCTATTCCAAAACCACCTCCTACTCAGAAACAATCTGTTCCTGCTCCACCTCATAATTCTGAACCATTAAAAATTCATTCCCCACAAAAATCATCTGATCCTGTTTCCACCACTCCTGTAAAACCTTCTACACATCAAAGATCTGCACCAACACCAACAACAACCACACCAGCAAATCAAACTCCACAACCTATAACAAAACCAACAGTATAATCTAAACAACAACAACAACCAGAAAAATAACCACAACCAGAAAAACCTCAATCAAACAGATTTGAACCTATTGCATCTGCACAAGTTCTTTCTGAACCTATACAATCTAATCAAGTGGCATCTGATCCACCTACATCTGATCCACCTACATCTGATCCACCTACATCTGATCAACCTACATCTGCACCTCCATTAAAACTTTCTGAGAATCCATCAGAATCAACCAACCCATCTGAAACCAATATCCCTGAGACAGAGGTTCTAAACATTACACCTCTCAAAACTCTGTTTGAAGTGTCCTCCACGTCTTGCACTCCAACCACATCCTCAAATTCATCAGAATCTGATATACACCCAGATTTTCTGATATCTCCCTCTCACAAAAATTCTGAAGTTAACCAACCAGAACCACCTGCATCTTCTGAAACTCTCATTCCCAATCCTACCCCAACACCTAAGCCATCTTCTGAAACTCTCATTCCCAATCCTACCCCAACACCTAAGCCAAGGACATCTGAGTGTGTACCCTCTGCTTTGTGTAAACTGTTTTCATCTCACAAACTTCCCTCGGGTTTCAACTTAAAGAATTTCTACACCAGAATTGAACCATCTGACACTATCACTCCTCTTAAACCCAAACTTACCATCATTCTACCATCTGTTCTTCAAACGTATATTAAAAAACTGCCAGCAGTAATTTCATTAGATGCAAAACCATACTCTGCTAAATCTGCTAAATCTGCATTCAAACCTTACTCCAATAAACCATTTGATGTTATTTCCCATGCGTCAAAAGCAAAACCATGTCTGTTGAAGGCTTTAACCAGATTAAAACCTGACAAATCATCTAATCTTCCATTCATACCCTTCTACCCTCGTCCTCTGATCACTATTCCAGAATCCTTATTTCCACCTTCTCCCCAACCCAAGCCAATCACAGTGGAAACTCTTCTAAACCCAAAACCTAGGCTGAATGTTGATCATTTATTTATAAGTTTTTTTGAAAGAAATAGAGATGTATTTAGGCTCTGTACAAAGGAAGTGTTCATCAACAATGGATGCAAATGAATCTGATGCCATTTGGAATGGCTTCATAAACAGATTCAATACTATAGCATCAAATCTGAAGAACGTATGTTCTGATGATGCGAAGCTCAGATTTGCTGAAACTGCTAGAAGTCTGTTCTGGACAGTTAAAAGATCTGCACCATTGCTTCTTAAAGATGCTCCTTCATCATCAGAAGAGAATACTGACTCTGCATCTGAAGACAACCCTCTGGCTATGACTCTGGTACAACATCCCTCTGGATCTGCTGCTCCTAACTCCAAATCCCCTATGGAAATTGACTCTGCTCATGCTTCAGAATCTGTCCCACCTTCTTCATCTGAGATTAAGAAAGAGTATCCAGATCTTGAAGATAAGATTGCAGTTCTGGAAGCTGTTCAATCAGAGATTAAATCATGGATGGCTAACCAAGATAAGAAGTCTGAAGACATGGCTCAGTGGATGTCCAAACAAGATCAGAAGAATGAAACCATGGCTAAGTGGATGTCAAAACAAGAACAGTCCTCTTCTGAGATCACGGATCTGTTGAAGATGATTTTGTCAAAACAATCTTAGCTTTTTTTTCCTGATGTTTGTATCTGATGTTTGCACATGTACTTGAATATTTTCTGATGTTTGTACTTTTTGCTCTGAATGAATGAATGTCTCAATGTTTTCTCTACATGATTTATCTCGTTTGTTTTTCCTTTTATTTGACTTTTAAAAGTTCTTACTTTTTGCTTATGACAAAAAAGGGGGAGAAAATAGATTTGAACTGTTTAGTTAAACTCTACCAGAATGAAACTTCAGACATATCAATATTATCTAACATAATATCTGAGTATTTCAGAACATTTGATAAGTATACTCTGTAAAAGAAACTCTGAGACTCACAAATCATATATAAATTATCAAACTCTGACTCTGAAATATGCAAGAGACTCTGACTCTCAAATGTTTAGAACAATCAAGCTCTAACTCTGAAAAATACTCAAGACAAAAAGGGAAGTTTCTATTCCTTATTAATATTTAATTCAGGGGGAGATTCATCATCTCAGGGGGAGTTACAATTATTCTCTTTACAATTAAACAAAATTTCTGATGTTTTTGTCATCATCAAAAAGGGGGAGATTGTTAGAACACGGATTGGTTCTTAATAATATCTCTATGTTTTGATGATAACTATTATGAAATTTTGTAATTAAGAATTATATACTCTAAAATTTGCTTAAGAATGTTTGCTGCAGATATCAAAGTAAATATCACTCCAGAAGCAAATCAGAACTGAACATAAGAAATATGCAAGGCTCTGAAGCGTCAGATGCAACCATTAGAAGATTCTGGACGCTGTCATCAGAAGCTCCAAAAGAATTTGAAGCAAATCAGAAGCATTTGAACCAATGAAGAATTCTGTATGAAGAGTTTTCAAGCATAGTTACTTCCGAAGACTCTGAGAGTGCTAACGCTGCCAGTACTGAGGATCTGATCCAAAACTCTGCTCTGAACTTATACACACTAAAAGCACACTTGCTGCAAAGACTCTGATTCAACAAAACTCTTATGAACATCAGAAGGCTCTGATCAAATTAGACTCTGATGATTCTTGCTGAAAATTGTTGAAGAAGAATTCAAAGATTATGTCCGTTGGAATATCCAAACAACTCTTTCCTTATTTATGCTAGACACAAGAACACAGACAAAAAGGATTTCTCTGTGCCTTCTTCTTCTAGAAAAGGTCACTTGATGTAAAGACAAAAAGGCTCAAACCTTTTGGTACACACTTCTCAACGTGAAATACTCTTGGATCACTGTGCCTATAAAAGCAAGTCTCCACTCATCTTCTTCAGTTGATGAATCACTTGAAAAGAATTCATTATCAAAGCTCTCATACAACTCATATATTCTTTCTAGAATTAATTTCTTTGTTCTTAATATTAAGTGAAAAATCACAGTTGTGATAAAGTTTTATTAGAAGCATTTTAACACTTGTATCTGTTATTACATTTGATTGTAAGAAAACCTTAAGAAGATCCAGTTAGGATCAGTAGTTCTTGAGAAGACTTTGAACAGTTGTTCTTAGTGCTTACTATTGTAATCAGTTGATTAAATAGTGGATTAAGTCCTTGATTGAGAAAGGCAAATCACCCTAGAAAGGGTGGACTGGAGTAGTTGAGTTCAACGAACCAGGATAAAAATAACTGAGTTTTTTCTTCTAAGTTTTTATCTTCAAACTTATTCAACCCCCCTTCTAAGTATTTTCTCACCTTCAAAGACTTGAGGGAGTCTGAGACTTGGTATTAAGTCATTGAAGCCATGGGAAGTTATGTTGATACATCTAGAATGTCATGTCAAGTTCAAATTAAGAATAATCAAGGGTTCAAGAGGTTACTAAATTAGGGTTTCAGAGGATCTCAGTGTAAAATCCCCTTCTTTTGTGCCTAACTTCAAGGACAATTTACCATATGATACATGTTCAATCTCATTTTCTTGAAAACATGAAACTTGTAGGGCATGTTCTAAGATTTCTTTTGAGTACTAGAACTCATCCATTGGGTTTGTGGAACTCAAGTTATGATGCCAACGAGTTAGAGGTCTCAGATGCACATATTTCTGGTCAACTAAAAGTCAACTCACTTCCAAGGCACTTTTGACCTAGAAGCAAGTTTCCCCTAAACATTAGGTGAACATGAAAGTTGTTCCTCGTGATCTTAGCTTTCCAAAACTTCCTAGAAGTCCTTGATATCATTTGTAGAACTCAAGTCATGGCTTTGGCAAGGCAAGGGTATTTTGGGAAAGATTGATTATAGGTCATTTGTTACATAGGTCATTTTCATGCACTTGTATACCTCAAATGAACTTCCAACAAACATGAAAGTTGCTCCTAGAGACCTCATTTAAATCATAGAACTCAAGGATCGTGTGAATTATGGATTTTTATGGACATGTGGGAGAATTTTCAAATGAAAAATGAGATTTGAAGGATGATTTTAATTCAATTCATTATAGGTCATGTTTATGATTTATTTTGATCCAATTCACTTCACAATACACTCATAGCAAAATTGCACAATTTTGTTTTGGTTTTAGAAGGCAAAAACATATGCATTTTCACTTTTCTTCACAAGGAATTTCAAGTTCAAACTTGCAAATTGGATCCAATGAAAAGCCCAATTCATTTCCATTGTCAAATTAAGTCCGCATGCTGCAGATTGGAGTGGTTTTCATGTGTGAATGCAAGCATTTCACGTGTGCATGAGAAGCTTTCCATTTTTGGGAATTTTTCAAATTAATCAAATTAAAGCTTCATAGGCCTCCAAAATCATTTCAGATCCATCATATATAAATTCAAATTTCGCCCTGAGAGTTCAGAAGTGGAAATTGAAGTTGGAGAGAGCATTTTCAGTTTTGAAATTCTCAAGGAAATTTATAAATTGTATTTCACATTTCATCGCAAATCAAGTCCAATTGAAGATCAACTCAACTTTCTTGAAGAATTCGGAGTGTATCTGGAGCAGAGGAAGCAAGCTTGCATGCATCTGAAGCACCAACGGAGTGTATCCGTTCAGTAAGATTGATTCCAAAATTCTCTCATTTTAGGCCATGAATTAGGTTCATACTGGTTGCTGATCACACTAAAATTCACCGTATTTCTGACTCCGATTTCGCATGCATTCTTAGCTTTTATTGTTGTTTTGCTTTGTTATTGCTTTGTTTTCTTATGTTTTCAGGTTTTTATAATAATCGGAGCTTGAATCGGGAAAAGGAGCGAAAAAGGAGTGAAAACGGACGAAAACCTAGAAATTCAGCATTTTGCACTTACGGCACCCACTGTGGCGGGCGCCATGGGGTTAGCCATGACGTGGCCACGTCTCAAGACCACTCCTCAACCTCCAAGACCCACGATCCCCACTCCATCATCCCCTGTAGGGACCGTGGCGGGCGCCATAGGCCTGTGGCGGGCGCCACAAGGCAAAAATCTATAACCTCCACTTTTTAGTGGAGGGGCGTCCCGGTCATTTCGCGCTTTCAATTTCTCCTATAAATAGGACCTTAGATTTTCGTTTTTCTTCATCCAGAATTAGAATTCTCTAGGCATATATCAGTTATAAAGCAGTTGCCATTCCACATCGGGGTGCCTCTGCAATCGAGTGATCGAGTCTGTAATCTGTCTGTGGTTCGAGTTTTGGAGCACTCTGGAGGAAGTTAATCCTGCCGCCATTTTAATTCCAGTTCGTATTTTATTTTTCCGCATTGCTTTACTTTTATTTATTTTCTCGCACTTTACTTTGTTTATTTCCCGCACTCGCACATTTACGTTGTTTATTTCCCGCACTCGCACATTTACTTTGTTTACTTCCCGCACTCGCACATTTACTTTGTTTACTTCCCGCACTCGCTTTAAATTACTCATATGAAAAACTATAAAAATAATATTAACTTTATCATGTCTAACTAATCCCATAAAGGTTAGAATGTAAGGATTGTAATTAAACCAGTAATCAGTATAATTGTTCGTGGAAACACCTAAGGGCTATTTTATCTTTCAATTCAAGTAATTGTTTTTAACTATTTCAAAAACAGCCAAAAGCGCTTTGTATAGTTCATTAGGAGTTTTTAGATTAAAAAGAAAAGAGATTTTAAAACGATTTTCGGACGCGTTATGAGATTTAGAGTCTGGTTCATAAGAACCTCTTTTTGCTAAGAAGTCCAGGTTAAAATACTTTTCAACTTTGTTAAGAAACTATATTTCTTAAAAATAGGTTTACTACTCTAACGCAGTACGCACCTTTTTATCCGTGACAATAGGAGGGGTTGATTAGAGGGTACAACTCGGTTCTGAATACGCGAAAGCGACAGTTCCTGTTAAATTAGTTCTTTTCAAAGGAGAAAACATTGCCCATAAGTAGTTCCATTAACAAGTACTGGATTATCATTGATTACGTGAATTACATTCGAGCCTGTCTTTTATTTATTATTTAAAATTATAATTTTATTTACCATTGCACCCTTACTAAAACCCTTAAAAATAGTTGCCTTAGATAAACACCATAACAACAGGTACGATAGATTGACACTTGGTCTCTGTGGATTCGATAATCTTTTATATTACTTTGACGTGATTCGTACACTTGCGAAAAACACGCATCAAGTTTTTGGCGCCGTTGCCGGGGACCAATATCGTCAAATTTCATTACCCTGTAGTTATACCGTTTAGACTAAGGTTGTTACCCACCGGTCAATGCGAAAGACTCGCAGTGCCGGAAGTTTAGTAGACCCTCTAGCTGAACCTGAACGTTACGCTCGCGCACGTTTATTTTTCCATAGGAATAGGAGAGCTATGGCCGAAGATCAAAATCGAAGACCTCTTAAGGACTTAGCCCAACCATCAAACGAGGAACCTAGTTCCAGTATAGTAAACCCCGCTATCCCAGCCAATAATTTTGAACTTAAGCCATCCCTGCTGCAATTAGTGCAACAGAGACAATTCGCAGGTCTCGCTACTGATAACCCGAACCAACATTTAAAAAACTTTCTTCAATTAGCAGACACCTTTAAAACTAATGGAGCTTCTCCTGAGGCAATACGCTTAAGATTATTTCCCTTTTCCCTCAGAGATAAAGCTCTATCATGGTTAGATTCCCTTCCACCTAATTCAATAACAACTTGGGATGACCTTAGAAAAGTTTTCCTTGCTAGATATTTTCCCCCAAGTAAGACCGCTCTTCTTCGAAACCTAATAACTAGATTTACCCAACACCAAGGAGAGTCGTTGTTCGAAGCCTGGGAGAGATATAAAGAACTATTAAGAGCATGCCCACACCATGGCCTAGAGAATTGGCTAATCATCCAAACCTTCTATAATGGACTTCTTTATAACACTAAAATGACCATCGACGCTGCCGCTGGTGGCGCACTGATGAACAAACCTTACCCTGAAGCTAGTGCCCTTATCGAGGATATGGCCCAAAACCATCAATCATGGGGAGTAGAACGAGCGACAGTGGAAAAGAAGGAAGCTCAAGGAGGAATACATGAGCTAAGCTCTATAGACATGATGCAGGCTAAAATGGACGCGTTGGCCCTTAGAGTCGAACATATGTGTACAACTCCGAATACTGTTGCCGCAGTTTCGCCGAATTGTGAGATATGTGGAACGCAAGGACACCAATCCGCCGAATGCAATCTGTTGAATGAAACCAACACTGAGCAAGTGAACTATACCCAAGGGAACCCATTTTCAAACACATATAACCCTGGATGGAGGAATCACCCAAACTTCTCCTACAAAAATAATAACCCTATCCAAAATACCGCACCTCCGAGACAACAAGGTTACCAAGCCCCTAGAACAAATCAACCTATGCAACCTGTACCACCTAGCCCGAGCTTTGAGGAAGTTGTAAAAGATTTTATCGTTGCTCAAAAACAACAAAACAAAGAGTTCATGAACCATAACGTCCATGTTAACGAACTAATTACCAAGTTAGGAACCAAGGTTGATCAAATTATTACTCATAATAAGATGCTTGAAACCCAGATCTCTCAGGTAGCGTTAAACCAAGCCCCACAGACTACACCTGGAGGACAGTTCCCTGGACAACCTCAACAAAACCCGAAAGGGCAAGCTAATGCCATTACTCTACGAAGTGGAACCGCTTATAAGGAACCTTTAAACCCTAGATTAAGTGAGCCCGAAACTTCTGAGAGGAATGAGGAAAAGGAACCAGAGAAGCCTGAAACCCCGGAAAGTCAAGAAAAAGGAGAAGAACCTAAAAATAAAACCTATGTACCGCCACCGCCATACAAACCACCAATACCTTACCCTCAAAGATTAAAGAAAACCCAAATCGATAATCAATATCAAAAATTCGTTAAGGTTATAGAAAAACTTCACGTAGAAATCCCCTTTACAGAAGCCATCACCCAAATACCTTCTTATGCTAAGTTTCTCAAAGACATACTTACAAATAAACGTAGACTCGAAGATCCGAAACCCGTGGAATGTAATTCTATTTCCGAAAATAGGTTAGCAAAGAAAGATAAAGATCCCGGAAATTTTTCCATTCCTTGTGTTTTGGGGAATCATGTCATCGAAAAAGCTTTTCTAGACTTAGGAGCTAGCGTGAGCTTAATGCCTTTAGCAGTTTGTGAGAGATTAAACTTAGGAGAATTACAACCTACTAAGATGTCACTTCAATTAGCCGATAGATCCGTTAAATACCCTATAGGCATACTTGAAGACGTCCCTGTTAGGATAGGTCAGCTGTTTATACCTACTGATTTTGTTGTCATGGACATTAAAGAAGATGACGACATACCAATCCTCCTAGGTAGACCGTTCTTATCGACTGCTGGAGCCGTAATAGATGTTAAAAAGGGAAAACTAACTTTTGAGGTAGGTGGCCAGAAGATAGAATTTATATTGTCAAAATTTCTTATGGCACCTGTGATAGGAGATTCTTGTTATGCCTTAGATATCATCGAAGAATGTATTAGGGAATTAGAACAAGAAGAAGAAACTGAATCTATAAAATTGCCATCAACCCTTATTTTGGAAGATGACAATTATAAAACACCCTACATTGATGATAACCTTCACGAATGTCTATCTCTTGCCCCAGATCCTATGCCTTGCCCTATAAAACCGACCGTAAAACTTAAGGAACTGCCTAAAAACCTGAGATATGAATTTCTTGATGAAGATATGAACCGTCCAGTTATAGTCAGTGCTACCTTAAACCAAGAAGAAACCGATCAATTATTAGAAGTTTTACGTAGGTACCCCTCAGCCTTAGGATATAAGATCTCTGATCTAAAAGGAATAAGCCCATCCGTATGCATGCATCGGATTTTGCTTGAAGAAGATTCAAAACCTTCTAGAGAACACCAACGTAGAATAAATCCTATAATGAGTACTGTAGTTAAGACTGAAGTTCTTAAGTTACTAGAGGCGGGTATAATATATCAGATCTCGGACAGTAAATGGGTGAGTCCTGTGCATGTAGTACCTAAAAAGGGAGGCATCACAGTCGTGCAAAACGAGAAGGGCGAACCTGTAGCAAAAAGAACTGATGGAGGTTGGCGTATGTGCATAGATTATAGAAAATTAAATAAAGCAACTAGGAAGGACCATTTCCCATTACCATTCATAGACCAAATGTTGGAGCGCCTAGCCAGACACTCTTACTTTTGTTATTTAGATGGATATTCAGGATTCTTCCAAATACCTATTCACCCCGAAGATCAAGAAAAAACTACCTTTACATGCCCAGTTGGAACCTTTGCCTATAGAAGAATGCCTTTTGGACTTTGTAATGCTCCTGCAACTTTCCAACGCTGCATGATGTCTATCTTTGCTGATTATTTGGATGGAATCATGGAAGTATTTATGGATGATTTCTCAGTTTGTGGGTCAGATTTCAAAAATTGTCTTGTCAACCTTGAGAAAATCCTGGAGAGATGTGTGGAGGTAAACCTTGTGCTAAATTGGGAAAAATGTCATTTCATGGTCACCGAAGGGATTGTTTTAGGACATATAGTTTCCGAAAAAGGTATAGAGGTAGATAAAGCAAAAATAGAAGTCATAGAGAATCTAAAACCGCCGAAGACTATCAGGGAGATAAGAAGTTTTCTTGGACATGCCGGATTTTACCGACGTTTTATCAAGGATTTCTCCAAAATAACAAAGCCCTTAACTGGTCTTTTAATGAAGGATGCTGAGTTCATCTTCGATGAAAAATGTACCGAAGCATTTAATCTTCTGAAGCAAGCTCTGATTTCAGCACCTATAATGAAACCCCCTGATTGGTCGGAACCGTTTGAGATAATGTGTGACGCCAGTGATTATGCTGTTGGAGCCGTTCTAGGTCAGAGAAAAGATAAGAAGTTACATGTGATTTATTATGCCAGTAGAACCCTAGACGCTGCACAGCTCAACTACGCAACAACCGAAAAAGAGCTCCTAGCTGTAGTTTTTGCAATAGACAAATTTAGATCTTATCTAGTAGGAGCCAAGATTATAGTTTACACCGACCATGCTGCCATTCGTTACTTACTAAGCAAAAAGGATGCCAAGCCTAGGTTACTTCGATGGATTCTATTATTACAGGAGTTTGATTTGGATATCCGTGACAAGAAAGGCACTGATAATGTGGTAGCTGATCACCTATCTAGGCTAGAATACCTGAAACCTGATCCAGTACCCATAAATGACGATTTTGCCTACGTTAGACTGATAGCCCAACTAGAAACCATTGAAGATGATAACCCAGACCCTCATGAGCAATTTCATAAATCCTTAGCTATAAGCAATGTACCTTGGTATGCAGATTTTGTTAATTACCTAGCCGCTGACATCATACCCCCTGATCTAAACTACCACCAGAAGAAGAAGTTCTATAGTGATGTGAGAAACTTCTATTGGGACGATCCATTTCTTTTCAAGAGAGGTAAAGATGGCATTTTCCGCCGTTGTGTTCCAGAAGAAGAGGTAAATAATATAATTGAGCATTGTCACTCTGCACCCTATGGTGGACATGCAAGCACATCTAAGACCTACGCCAAGATTCTTCAAGCTGGCCTATTCTGGCCTACTATGTGGCGTGATGTCCATGCTTTCATTGTCAAGTGTGACAGATGCCAACGCACAGGAAATATTTCGAGACGTAATGAAATGCCGTTAAGAAATATCCAAGAAGTAGAACTCTTCGACGTATGGGGTATAGACTTTATGGGACCGTTCCCACCATCTTTTGGAAATCAGTACATATTAGTAGCTGTTGACTACGTGTCTAAATGGATTGAAGCTATCGCCGCACCCACAAACGACACCAGAGTAGTCATCAAATTATTCAAGAATTATATATTTCCCAGGTTTGGAACACCCCGTTTAGTCATAAGTGATGGAGGATCACACTTCATATCGAGAATATTTGATAAACTTTTAAGCAAGTATGGAGTTAAGCATAGAGTAGCAACACCATACCACCCACAGACCAATGGACAAGTGGAAGTATCTAATAGGGAGATAAAACAAATCCTCGAGAAGACTGTCTCTATATCTAGAAAAGATTGGTCGCAGAAACTTCAAGAAGCATTATGGGCCTATAGAACCGCTTTCAAAACTCCTATAGGAACAACCCCTTATCAACTGGTCTATGGAAAATCATGTCACTTACCATTTGAGTTGGAGCATAAGGCCTATTGGGCCATCAAAACTTTGAATTTGGATTACTTGACAGCTGGTGAGAAACGTATCCTTGATATCCACAAATTAGAAGAGCTCAGACAATCTGCCTACGAAAATGCCATCATATACAAAGAAAGAACAAAAGCTTGGCATGACAAAAGAATCATAAGAAGAGACTTCAAAATAGGCGATCATGTTCTCCTGTTCGATTCTAGGTTACGACTATTTCCAGGTAAACTCCGTTCGAGATGGACTGGCCCTTTCGAAGTATCTAAGATCCTGAGATCCGGTGCTATTGAAATCAAGAACCAAACATGTAAACCGTTCATAGTCAATGGACAGAGGTTGAAGCCCTACGAAGGAGGTGACATTCCAACAACATACACCTGTCATACTCTGAGTGATCCACCATATCCTTCCAATGATGTTTAAATATCGGTCGTCGAGCTAATGACGTTAAACAAGCGCTGCATGGGAGGCAACCCATGGTTTTTCTTATTGTTGTACTTTTTTATTTTTATTTTTACTTTATTTTAATTTGTTTATTTTATTATTATGTCAGGACTCACGATTGAATGTTTTATGTGCTTTCAGGACTTGTTTGCTAACCTTGTACAGAATGCAGAACCCTGATGACATGCACGTGGCCTTTAGAGATGATGCACAGAGAGAGCGTTATTATGTTCACATGAGACGCCCTATGGCTCCTACCAGGTACCCTGACCATGACTGCATGGATGCCTTGGGGATAGAGCCAAGCGTCAGATTTTTATGCCATCAACTCCAGTGGGACCAGTTTGACGACAGGAACGACACTTATAGGAACTTGACTCTTGAGTTCCTCAGCTCGTTTCATCATGACCCTTGGGCTGGACCCGATGGACTCGCTGTTTTCAGGTTGTTCGGGATTGACTACTCATTCTCTCACAAAGAGTTTGGTGATTTACTAGGTTTCCAGACTACTCCTGATGCTATTCCAGAGACTCCGATGGGGTATTTTATGAGCAGAGAAGTGGAAAAGTTTTGGACTAAAATATCAGGCGGAGGGAGCCAAGATCCTTCTACCCAGTTTTCTCAGGTAATCCACAACCCTGCATTGAGGTACTTCCAGATGATTCTAGCACATTCTTTCCTAGGTTTCCCAGATACAGAGACACTGCTAAGTGAAGAGGAGATTTTCCTACTGTTTTGTGCGACTCAGTCTCGCCCTGTTGCTTGTGGCAACTTTCTACTGAAGGGCCTTGCTAGTGTTGCCAGATCATCAGTAGGAATCATCCATGTCGGTGGGATTGTTACACAGATTGCTACTGCATTGGGTTTGTCTCGCAAGCTATTGCACCTCAGGACCTTCTGCTGCTACACCACCCTGGATATTGATTTTTGTCTTGATAGAGGACTGATGAGGAGGGCTTCTTTTGAGCCCAACATGTTTAGATTGTTGATCGACGGTGAAGCGATACACTACTTTACATTACCAGATCCGCTGATGACCAGTGTCCATGATCCTGCCAATTGGAGTTATGCTCTAGAGGGTTATGGAGAGACTGTCGAAGAGCCGAAATCGCCTCCCGCCGCTGAGTACACTCCTACACCTCTTACTCCCCGAATCACTGTTATGTCTAACAATATGTCTCTGCAGCCACCCGACCTACAAACACAGATTTATGAGCTCCGCAAGGAGACTGCCCTGCTCAAGCAGGAAGTGGCAGACTTAGAGTTACAGATGCAGGTTTCTGATCTCACTCATGCCTCAGAGACCGATGCTCTACATCAGGCGATCGACGAGCTTCGGAGGGAGATAGCTGAGATTCGTGGATCAAGCCAGGATAAGAAACCTACCACATGACTCATTCCACCCTGACAGCACTACCCTAGTATTTAACTTCGTTTTATTTATCGCATTTCCACTTTTATATTTTCATGCACTTTGAATTCCTTATATACATATTATGCACTAATTTTTCTTTTTCTTTTTTGATTTTTTAGTATTTTATTTTTTGTCGTGCAAAAGAAAAAAAATATAAGACAAAAATATTTTCATTTTTGTCTTTACAAAAAAAATATATGCAAGCCTCAAGCCTTGAAAAGAAGAAGAAAACGCTATTCAGACCCCCCGAAGACCAAGGTGCAAGGAAGGCCCAAAAGGAGGATCCAAAACCACAAGGCCCAGGAATTGGCCTTGTGGCGGGCGCCATAGGCCCCGTGGCGGGCGCCACACCGTGTCATCACCAAATACGGGATTCAATCCCCATTTCCACCATTTTCATCCCTTTCTTCACCAAAAACCCATTTTTCCAACCTTCCAAATCCTCCTTGAACCCCATTAAAGCTCCCCCATTTCCAAAATACCCTCCATCCATAAAACATATCCAACATCCATTTCCATTTTCATCCATCAAAAACCAAAAAAATCAAAACTTTATCATTCCCCTCATAAACCACTTTTCTACTATTTTCTCTACCTAAGGAGCTTTTCAACAATGGAGTTCAACGGATTTATTCTTCGTGATGGAAGACCGGGCGAAAGGCAACGGAAAATTATTCAGAGGCTTCAAAGTCGAGAAATCCTCTCGACTAGGTACGTCGACGATAACTGTCTGTATGCTTTGGGTATTTATCATAGTGTTTTTAATTTATTAGAATTTCTAGGCTTGCATAACATTTTCATTAATCAGGAACCTACCTATGAGAGGCTGACAACTGAGTTTTTGAGTTCTTTAATATACACTGTCAGTGCTGACACTGCTAGCACTGTCGGTACTGCTATTTTTAGACTGTTTGGAATTGAATATGAATTCAGTACCAATGAGCTAGCAGATTTGTTAGGAATCCCTCATAGGGAAGGTTCGACCTGTGAGGCACCTTTGGATGCTGAATGGTCGGCCGAGGTATTTACCTTCTGGCTAAGGCTTTCAAGTACTTCAATTAATTCTTTTGAAGGGATACTTGCGTCGACCATTCACAACCCGGCCATAAGAGTTTTTAGACTTCTTTTGGCATGTACTATTTTTGGCCGGGAAAGTCCAAACAAGGTTAATGCTCGTGAACTCCTATTTTTGCAAGGATGCCTCACTAGAACCCACATCAATCCGGTCCCGTTTATGCTTGCCCACATGACTTTATTTACTAATAAAACAGGACCGATTGTTTTTGGTGGGCTTGTTACGTCTATTGCTCGGGCTCTTGGCCTGAATGATGAGATAGCTACACTTGAACCACTACCTCCTCGCACAATTAATCTAAAATTTCTGAAAGACATGAAATTGTGCCGAACAAGGAGAGAAGGTGGTTATGAGTTGATGATTCATGGGGTAGCTATCCCATCTGTTGCTTTACCATGCAGTAGACGTACTGATGTACGTGATGAAAGGAACTGGACCTATGATCTTAATGCTCCACGTGTTTTGGGTCCACTTCCTCCTAATATTCCCGATGGGGAGGCACATGACACTGATGATGAGTATGATCGGAGAGAGCAGTCTCCCATCCCTCACATGTCCCCCCATCGTCCTTCACAGTCACACACTGCACCATCTTCCTCTAACCCTATTGCAGGTACTGCTCCTGGATTCTTTGTCACCGAGGAGATGTGGCGTGATATGACAGCTAGAGAGGAAAGGCGTGATGGCCTTCTCTCTACTATTTCACAGCAGCTGACGGACAATATGAGCTTCATGCAACAATCGCGATTGGTTTCGGATCGTTCCTATAGCAACGTTTGCCGTACCTTGAACGCTATTTCATTAGAGCAGAACCGTCAGAGAGAGTTCAACAGCCGACACTACCAGCTTGTAGAGGCTACTCAGGGTTCCATCTTGGGTAACCTTCGAGAGGTCCGGAGTGCTCAGGCTGCTTTATCAGCACGACTCGACCGGAGGGACCAGCATCGTAGTAGATCCCGTCGTTCCAGACCATCACATCAGGACGGCGAAGGCACCAGTGCCCCTCCTCAGTAGTCTTTTTCCAGGTTACCCCCCTTATCTTATTTCGAAACATTGGGGACAATGTTCGATTTAAGTGTGGGAGGGGATTTTATTGCTTTCTGTTATTTCCCTTTTTAGTTAATTTCCTTTCAGTTATTTCCCTTTTTCAGTAATTTATTTTTCTTAGATAATGCATGAGTCTGACGAGTCACCAGTATAGTGTCTTTTTAGTTCATTTTCATTTTTTCCCATTTCCTTAGCCTTACCAGAAAATTTTTAAAAAAAGAAAACAATGTTGTTTCACATGTTTTTTGGGCTTTGAGACAGGTTTAGATTAGGATGTGGTGACTTAGGTCAACTTTTTGAAACATCAGAACCATTTTAGCACCATAGACCTCTTGAATATAGGAATCACTCCTAAACCCCACCACCATGGCCTTTACTATCATTCAAAAAAAATTGTCCTAAGTAGTTTATTTTAGCAGTCAGCTCCGGCCTAAGCATACTCTACGTAGGGGGCCGATGAATATAAGTGAATGATCCAGTGCTAATAAAAAAGAAAAAAAGGCAAACTCTGGTATAGGTGACCCTCACAAAGTCATTTAAACCGAAAAAAGAGAAGAAAAAATTTTTGCCACAAAAAGAAAAAAAATTGCAAGTCACCTATTGTTAGTTGGTTCAGAGGTATCTGGCACTGAACTTGGTAGGGCGGGTTACGATCCGATCCCCCGCAGCTACATTTAGGCGAAATAAAAACAGGTTTACACATGCTTATGTGCCAGAAACCTTATGTCATGGATCAGAATCATTAACCGGTCACTCTACTATGAAGCATGTACGGATAACGGGCTTAATGTGATTGCGCCTGAATGAAAAGGACACAAAAAGATGAGAAGATAGGCCTAGGTATCGTGGGATGACATGGAGTGGTTAATATAGGATTGAAGTTTGTGTTTGTGTTACGATGGTACCCTTGGTTCACTTAGTTAGTATCTGTCACTGCATCCTGACTTGAACTTAGAATCCCTTTAGCCCAAAGACAAGTGTTGACACCATATTTTCTTAAGCTTTAATGTTTGCTTGAGGACAAGCAAAGGTTTAAGTGTGGGAGAATTTGATCACACTAAAATTCACCGTATTTTTGACTCCGATTTCGCATGCATTCTTAGCTTTTATTGTTGTTTTGCTTTGTTATTGCTTTGTTTTCTTATGTTTTCAGGTTTTTATAATAATCGGAGCTTGAATCGGGAAAAGGAGCGAAAAAGGAGTGAAAACGGACGAAAACCTAGAAATTCAGCATTTTGCACTTACGGCACCCACTGTGGCGGGCGCCATGGGGTTAGCCATGACGTGGCCACGTCTCAAGACCACTCCTCAACCTCCAAGACCCACGATCCCCACTCCATCATCCCCTGTAGGGACCGTGGCGGGCGCCATAGGCCTGTGGCGGGCGCCACAAGGCAAAAATCTATAACCTCCACTTTTTAGTGGAGGGGCGTCCCGGTCATTTCGCGCTTTCAGTTTCTCCTATAAATAGGACCTTAGATTTTCGTTTTTCTTCATCCAGAATTAGAATTCTCTAGGCATATATCAGTTATAAAGCAGTTGCCATTCCACATCGGGGTGCCTCTGCAATCGAGTGATCGAGTCTGTAATCTGTCTGTGGTTCGAGTTTTGGAGCACTCTGGAGGAAGTTAATCCTGCCGCCATTTTAATTCCAGTTCGTATTTTATTTTTCCGCATTGCTTTACTTTTATTTATTTTCTCGCACTTTACTTTGTTTATTTCCCGCACTCGCACATTTACGTTGTTTATTTCCCGCACTCGCACATTTACTTTGTTTACTTCCCGCACTCGCACATTTACTTTGTTTATTTCCCGCACTCGCACATTTACGTTGTTTATTTCCCGCACTCGCACATTTACTTTGTTTACTTCCCGCACTCGCACATTTACTTTGTTTACTTCCCGCACTCGCTTTAAATTACTCATATGAAAAACTATAAAAATAATATTAACTTTATCATGTCTAACTAATCCCATAAAGGTTAGAATGTAAGGATTGTAATTAAACCAGTAATCAGTATAATTGTTCGTGGAAACACCTAAGGGCTATTTTATCTTTCAATTCAAGTAATTGTTTTTAACTATTTCAAAAACAGCCAAAAGCGCTTTGTATAGTTCATTAGGAGTTTTTAGATTAAAAAGAAAAGAGATTTTAAAACGATTTTCAGACGCGTTATGAGATTTAGAGTCTGGTTCATAAGAACCTCTTTTTGCTAAGAAGTCCAGGTTAAAATACTTTTCAACTTTGTTAAGAAACTATATTTCTTAAAAATAGGTTTACTACTCTAACGCAGTACGCACCTTTTTATCCGTGACAATAGGAGGGGTTGATTAGAGGGTACAACTCGGTTTTGAATACGCGAAAGCGACAGTTCCTGTTAAATTAGTTCTTTTCAAAGGAGAAAACATTGCCCATAAGTAGTTCCATTAACAAGTACTGGATTATCATTGATTACGTGAATTACATTCGAGCCTGTCTTTTATTTATTATTTAAAATTATAATTTTATTTACCATTGCACCCTTACTAAAACCCTTAAAAATAGTTGCCTTAGATAAACACCATAACAACAGGTACGATAGATTGACACTTGGTCTCTGTGGATTCGATAATCTTTTATATTACTTTGACGTGATTCGTACACTTGCGAAAAACACGCATCAGTTGCATCTGAAGCCATACGTTGAGTAGGCCATGTTTGATTGCTTGTTGTTCATGTTTGGTTGAGTTTTCAATTATGCATCTCAAACTTCAATCATTCGATTCTCTCAATCCATGAGTGATATCAATGTTTGGATCTTGGATTTGGAATCTACATGAGTTCAGCTTTCTTTTGATACCAATTTTGTGGTGTTTGGTGGTGGTTGGGTCACCTGAGCACCGGCCATCTCGCCGAAGAAGACGACCGGAGCTAGGGCTCCGTCGTCTGGTTATTTGACCCTTAGATCTGAGGTGGCTGGTGTTTGACTTGTTGACTGCTGCGTGTGTGTTTCTGATTTGCTTGACCAAGGTGATTTGGCGCCTTGAATCCATGTAAGATTAATGAAACGTTGCATTTCATTAATCAGAGCTTTGGCTATTGGATTGGGCTGGTTTTGCTATGCACGCCCCCCTCAGTTTTGAGCCCAACATGTTTCAACGTGATCCCTTTGTTTCCAGTTTTGCTTATTTCACCCCCCCTTATTTGTTCATTTTATTTTCTTTTATTTTATTTTCTATTTTGGTTTTCAATTATTAAAAATACTTCCAAATACCAAAAAATTCCCCAAAAAATATTTTCTAACACTTTAAAGTCTTAATTAATTTTTCATAATTTTTAATTTTGATTTTCTTTTATTTTGCAATTTAATTTTAATTTTGCAATTGGAAGTGTTTTTAATATTGTTTTCACTTGATCATTCTTGTTTGATGGACCATTTGCAATCACCAATGAATAAGGTTTATTCTCCACATTGATGATGGATTGAGGTACCTTTGAGGCTGATTTTGGTCAAAGTTTGATCAATTTTTGTTTGACTTTGTGTTGCTTTTGTTTCACCCTCGATAATAATTCCTTAAGGTGGAGCACCCTAGTTGATCAAATCATTTGGTGATGCCTTGTTTGGAATTTGGTTTGGATGTTTTGGCCTCTGGTTGCCAACATGTTTAGTAGCTTTGTGCATTTTATTTGGCATTTATTGAACAATTCTCCTATTTTTGGTGAAGCTTGCATGTCAAGTCACTCAAGTTGAAGTTCATACAAACTAGTTGACCTAGTTTCTTTGGGAGATGACCTTTATGGATCCCATATGCATCCTATGCTTCTTGATTCACATTCTTGACATGTTTAGGATGCTGGTTATAATTTTATAGGTCATACACTTGTGTAGTTTGTGTTGCAAGTTACATTAAAGTTAGGCTTTCCACTTGTGTTTAGGTGTTGAATGTGGTTTGAACTTTGGTTCTTTCCTTTGCCCTAGCTTGTAACTTGTTTGTGATTTGTTTCTCCTTTTGTTTGTGATCTCTCTTCTCATGTTCTCACTTACGGCCCTTGGGTTGTGGTACTCATTCAAAGTGATTTGGTTTGATTTATTACACTTTGAGTTTGCTTTGAATGAGAAACCACTTTGAGAACATGTTTGTGCTTTCTTTTTGCATGATCAATTTGATGCATTTGGTTGAGATATTTCTCTTGTTGCTTGCTGCCCAAGCCTATTCTCCCATCTTCATCTTGATCAAGGCTTCTTCTTTAAGCTTTGGTGTTTACCTTTTGATATTAGTGATGGATGCTTGAATGGTTGTAGGAGTTGTAACTTCTCCCATTTCATCTCCCTTTCTCTTTGACTTGTTTAAGTCATTTTTTTCTTCTATTTTGTTTGCTTTGCATCTTTTGCATCTTGCATATCATATTTTCATTTCTTCTTAACTTGTTTAAGTCATCTTCATCTCTTTCTTTCATCTCACTTGTGATTGATTTTATCTTGTGTTTACTTGGTTTCTTTGCCATGATCCCTTAGGATTCCTAGTCCCATTTGCTTAAGGTGGGAGTAGGAGAGACATTAAGTGTTCAATCCAAGCATGATAACATTAGGATAGTTTTACCCTCTTAATCTCAATCATAGGAGCACATTGCATGACAACATTAGGGTTGATTAGTTTCCTCTTAGAGTTTGTGTCTTCTCTTCTCATCTCAAAACTTCTTTAAGACACCTAATAAAGGATAATAAGTGTTGTACGCTACGAGCCTTAAGTACTTGGGGAATGATGGTTGGGGGGCTTCCTCTCAATTGTCTAGAGTGTTTAGCATATGCCCTTTGCGCGACATGCGACGCATTCGCTCTCAAGTCATAGTCTTTAGTGCAACATTGTCGCTACTGCGAAAATCGGCGCCGGCTGAACAGAAGAGTCGCCACCGTGCGTTATTTATCCCACGGGAGGGAAAGGAAACGCTCAGAGTAAACCTCGCACAACACGGGAAAGGTATGGTCATCGCAACCAAGACCTGGGTTCGGGAGTCGGTTACGCAAGGGGAAGGTATTAGCACCCCTCACGTCCATCGTACTCGATGGGATCCACGCTTGTTTTCGGGTATGGATTGTTATTCTATCTAAACTATAGGTCAAGGGTGAAAAAGAAAATAAAATGAAAATAAAAATGACTCGGCAAAGTATCGCACTTTATGCCTACGTATTCCCGTCTGGAACGAGAAATCAGAGTCAACGTAGTTCGCCTACCTACGGGAAAGGAGGGGAAGGTTGCTCGCTAGGATATCGCATCCTATGCCTACGTACTTCCACACAGCATGGAAGATCAGAGCAAACGTAGTTCGGGCCACGTACGGCACAAGCTTGTCTTGGATTGATTTTATTCCTTCTGAAAAAGGTTTTCCTTGATTAGCAGTCCCGGCGGACAAAAAAATGACGTCTTGATGAGTTCACATTCTTTTACGGAAGAAGTGTCTTTTATTGTGTTTGAAATCTTTATGTGTTTTTCTGTTTGTTTTGAGAAAGAAAGAGACAGAACTCTAGCCTACGGTTGCGAAGGGAATCAAACTAACCTAATGTTATCATGCATGGGTTAAGACCTAGTGTCTATCATGCTCCTCTCTTGCACAGAGAGAAACAGAGATCCTAAGGGATAGGCAGAAACAGAAACAATATCAGATATATGCAGTAAAACAGTAAAGTGCATGGATGCAACAATACAAGCGAGGCAAGGGAGTCCCACTCAACCTCGAACCTGGAAAACAATAGGCGAAAGTGAACAGGCTTCACTTTCAACCCAGCAGGGTAAACAGCAAACAATACAGTCCAGAAAACCAATCAATACATCAGCAAATGAAATACAACAGCAAAAGAAACAGCATCAGCAGCTCTGAATCAACATCTAGCTTCAAGTCATCTCCAATCAGCTACAGGCTTCAACAAGCATCAATCTCCATCTTCATGACCTTCAGGCAAGGGCTTTGATCATCAGTCTTCTATCTGCAATGGCTTTTTCTTCAAGCTCAAACCTCCAGGATGAGGGATTAGTCACAAGAGTGAATTGGGTGTTAAGCAATCAGCTGACTACCAAGGGTGGTGAACAGACTGCTTCTAACACAAGAGACATTTTCTCTCAAGAGTTCCATCTCATAGACACTATCACCAAGCCTTCCAAAGGAAGGGGGTGAGTGTCTTAGAGAGACTCTGAATCACAGAGAAGAATGGATGCAGACAAGGCAATCCATGTTTGAGAAACAAGCTTTCTAATCCAGAGCTCTGCCTAGCTCCTAAACCCTAGTCTCCTCAGCAGCTGCTAGCAAGAACCTCCTCTCCAACTCTGGCAGTTGATCTTCAACATCTGGATCTCCAATGGTCTCCATCTCCTCAAGTCTTCAGCTCTCCCAGGGCCCCAGACAAACCCAATACCCAAGCAAGCAAGCAATAATCCCCAGAGGGCACACCACACCAGACAATCAGATATACTCAGGCAGTAATAGCAGTAGGGGAATCCTGACTTTTTCTAAGGGGATCTAATAACTACCCATAGCCCCTATAATCCCATAACTAATCTAGTCAAACCCTAAGTCCTAAGGGAAAGAATTAAACTTCCTAAGTCATCACCTAAAAACCCTAATTTTATCCATGTTGTTCAAGACTACATTAATCACCTAAAATTAATTCCTAAAAATGGGAACTAAAATATTTCTACAAGTTGAATATCTCATCTAAACAATATAAAAAGAATGAACAAAAAATATGAAAGCATTTAGTAGAACAAAAATTATTAAAATCATGCATGAAATGAATCTATTTAATATGACATTTATTTAGAAAATATGGAAAAAATATGAAATGAAAATAAAAATGCAATTTTATTTTCCTATAATATTCTAGACATCCTAAAGAAAATAGTGTAAAAAGAATGAAGTGAAAATGATTTTTTATGAATTTGTTATGAATTTATGAAAATTGGTAAAAATTAAAGTGAATTAAGAAATTAAATTGAATTAAAATGAGGGAGGGGGGTTAGAATAGAAACCACGCGCAGTTGATTATCATTGGGCCAGGCAGACGGGGGGTGCTACTAGCGAATTGGCTAAGGCCCAGAAAACAATTCAGAATCAATTGAAAATAAAAACATGCAGGGGGTGAGAAAAGAAACCAAAATCACGTGCAAATTGAAGTTGGGCTTGGTATTGGGGGTGGGAATAACAACATAATCTGAGGCCCGCCCGTTTCAATTAATGAAACGGTGCGTTTTGGCCAACTCACTTCCCTCCAAATTCAGATTAAATGCTAGCCCTAGGATCACTCTATTAGTCAAAAGTCTCACACGAAATGAACGGACCAGATTATGTCTTCCTCCTCTGATCCTGAAACTTAGGGTTTCTGCCATGGCTACCATGCACGAACCAAACTTCAACTCATCTGTTCTCCATCACCAGTCCATGAAACGCCACGCCATAAACACGAAAAATATTCTAAATTCCTCCCTCTACAATCCTATGGCATCAGTTTACTTTGAAACTCAACACATTAACAAACCCGATAGCAACAACTTCTGACTCCATGAAAGCACTCTGCAACTCACCATCACACTTCTCCCTCAAACCTATCCTAATCTGCTCTATGCATAATGGTGATTAACCTGCGCTATCAAGCTAAGATTCTAATGCATTCTACTACAAGTTTCAAACCCTAACAGTTTCTACATCCTGCTAACAATTGTCTCTAAACCACTCCAAATTCACCCTAACTGCTCTACTAACCTTCTACATCATGTCTAAACTAATAAATTCATGCTAACCTAATTGAATCAAGCTGTGGCAGAGAAAACATACCTGGTGCAAAAGCTTGATGACAGCTATGGAAGATTGAGGATCTGAGGCTTCCAAGGCTTGAATCTTGATCAATTTACTCAGTGATTGATTCTGTATGCAATGCTTTGAGGATTCCTGGCTTGAATTGTGCTGTCCAATGGAGATTGCAGTTTTGATGTTCTTGAAGAAAGTGCTCGAAAATGGATTCTAACCACCTTGTTCTTGATTGAATTATCATCTATGATGATGAAACAGTATCATGAAGTTGATTTTGATGATGATTTGGTGAAGAATTTGTGAGATTGGAATGAAACTTCAATGAAAAAGAATGAGAAAGTTTGTGAAATTCTTGGTGAAAATGAAGCCAAAACTTGATCAATCTACATTTCATGAATATATAGACCTCATATGAACATTCTAGATCCATCTTGCACATTCCCTTGCTTTCCAACTTTGATCCATTTTTGAAATGTTTCTTCAATTACAAGTAACCAAAGATAACTTTCTTTTTTCCTTCTAAACTCAAAAAAGTGTTTGAACCATTGTTCTTAGAATTGCTTTTCCATTCAAAATCATATATTGGAAGTCTCCATTTGGACTCATAAATCTCCCAAACCATTTTCCATCTTGAATTTCTTTGAATTATAAGCCATTTTAGTTCAACTTTTGACCAATTATGCAACTTCATGTTATGAGCTTCTCCAATAATTTGTGACCTTCTTTCTAGACTTAAAATCCCATTTGGAGCAAGTTTGATGTTGTAAGTTTTTCCATTTGAGGTCTCCTTGTATGAGTTTTGGACATAGGTTAAAATGACCTGTAATTCACAAATGCCCAAAATACCCTTTGCTTGCCAAGACCATAAATTGAGTTCCACACATCATATGAAGGCATACTATACCATTATAGAAAGCTAAGACAATGAGGAACAATTCTTATGTTGACCAAAAATTCATTTGAAATCTCCTTGAGGGGTAAAACTAGCTTGGAAGTCAAGTCACTTTCACAGACAAAAGTTCAGATACCTCAGATGACCTGTAACTTGCAAGGACCATAACTTGAGTTCTATAAATCTCCTTGAGGTCTTCCACCACTCAAATTAAAGGTATTGAGATCCTCTACAAGTTTCATGTTGGCCAAGAAGCCATTTGAAGCTAACATTTTGACTTATCTTGCTTGGAAATTTGACCTAAACTAGGGGATTTTACAGAGAAACCCTAATTTAGTAACTCCTCTTCTCCTTGATTTCTCTTGAATTCTCCTTGGCATGTCTCCATATCCTTATTCTCCATGTCAAATTATGAACCCCACATCTCTCCAATAGACTTGAATGCCCCTTAAAATCAGTCAATTGACCTAGGGTTGACCCAGATGAAACCCTAGTTGACTGTCTTCAACTGTAGCTCTTGTGCTTTCATCAATGACTTGTCTCCTTCTCCAAATGACTTTTTAAGTCTCTCATAAGGTCTAGATACTCTCCATGCCTTCAACTCAAAGCTCACAACCCTCTTGTTGATCCTCAGATACCCTCAGCTAGGGGATGGACTCAAAGCTTGATCTGCTGAACTCTTTGCTTTCAAATTCTTTTCTGATGACTTGAATGAGATTGAATTGGGATAATAACCTCTTGATAGGCTTCTAGAGATGAGAATAATGATTGGTCCCCTGTTGTATGACTTGCTATGCTTATGCTATGCAGATGGTTAGTCTATGTACATGACTCTATATGCAAATGCTAATGATATTAAAACATAAACCAAGTGAATAAGGTTGGGCAAATTTTAGGGTGCAACAAACATGAGTTACAAACTTAACTCAATTCACTTCTTCATAAAAAACACAAAACAAAACATAAAACCTTTTTATCCTTCGGGATTAATTGAAACCATTTTCATAAAGAGTGTTGTTAACTCTTGGTTCTACCGCAAATAGGTAACGCCTAAGTCTCCAATGGTCGAGCAACAATACACCTAACTGCTAGAACGAAGGTTTAACCCTACTCAGTTAAAACACTTGAACCAACCTGTGGTTGTGTCAGCCCAAACTACGTTTGCTCTGATTTTTCATACCAGATGAGGATACGTAGGCACAAGACGGCGATGTCTTGGCGAGTAACCTTCCCTACCTTCACCTGTAGTTTTCCGAACTACGTTGACTCTGACTTTCCCATTGCACGAGGGATTACGTAGGCATAGAGCGGCGATGCTCTATCGAGTCTCTTTTATTTTTCTTTTGTCCATGTGGCTAGCCTTATAGATTAACACCCTTTTAGATAGATAACAAGCGTGGATCCCGTTGAGTACAACGGACGTGAGGGGTGCTCATACCTTCCCCTTGCGTAACCGACTCCCGAACCCAAGATTTGGTTGCGATGACCTGTCTTTTCCCTTTTCGTAAGTTTTCTCTGATCGTTTCCTTTCCCTCTTTTAGGATAAATAATGAACGGTGGTGACTCTTCTGTCCTTGCTGGCCCCTCTTCACAGTGATGCGACAGCTGACGACTCTGTTGGGGAAATCTTCCCATCCCCTATGCGAGTCAATCCTAGCGCTTGTTTGTTTTACCTTTGGGTGTGCATATGTGTATATGTGTTTCATTTGTTCTTTACTGCATTTTCATTTTATTTTCAGCATTGTTATATATCATTATTGTTGTGTTGTTGGGTGGGAATGTTCCACTGAGTGATAAGCCAAACCCAGGCTTGAGTATAACCCTAGAATTAGAAGTGTAAAGTAGAGGTGAACCAGTATGTTTGGCATGCACTAGTTCCTACGAAATTCACGCTCAGACGAGATTCTCTTTGATGACTACCTTTCTAGTCTGTTTCGGACAGTTGAGGGGATGTTGGATCTGAGGATTGTCGACTCTGGGGACCGATCATTTGGAAGTCAGCTAAGTGAGGCCGCTTCGTTAGATTATGATGCCAAACCAGAAATGGTGAACGTGTCATCGTTTCTCGAAAGTCTGTGACGTTGATGACCGCATAGGATGCTAGACCTTGTCAGAGATAGGTTCATACCTGTGAGTGGGGAGGGTTATGCAGGAAACCTTGACCTTCAACCTACCCGGATTTCTCATCAGTGCGAAGCTTTGATCTCTGATACTTGGGTATTCTAGTATTTTCTCGCCAGAGCGAAGCGCCGGTTCATCTCAGTCAACAACACAACAATGTTGATCCCCTGTTGCATTTGCATTTTCATTTTCATATTAACATTGACATGTATTTATGTTGCAGGTGCATATTTTCCTCTTGATTCTAGTACACCATCCCCTGCAGACATGGAGAGTTGTTTTAAGAAGACAATTGTGTACAAGTTTCCCACACCAGATATAGGGTCTCTACTCAGTTTGATTTCTGCTTCTGATCATAGTGTAATGGAAGATTTCAAGAAAGGGTATGGGAAGCTTCTGCGTTGTATCTGTAAAGCTTTAGTGTTTGAGTTGGGAGGTCTCCACACCTTACTTCAGTTCTATGACCCCCAGTTGAGGTGTTTCACTTTTTTTGGTTATGTGTTGATGCCTACTCTGGAGGAGTTCTCTATGCTGTTGGGAGTTCCTATTCTGGATCAGATGCCTTTTTATCACTCTGAAGCTGAACCTAATTTGACTAAGCTGGCTAATGCTCTTCATTTAGATGCCTCTAAGTTAGAAGGAAAGATGGTTAAAAGGAATGGAATGTCTGGTTTCCCATTGCCTTTCTTGGTTGGTAGAGCTCAACATTTTGCAAAGGAAGGTTGTTGGGTCGTCTTTAATGCTATCTTAGCTCTGTGCATATATGGTATAGTTTTGTTCCAAAACATTCCAGATTTTGTGGACGTGGATGCTTTCCACATTTTTGTCTCAAAGAATCCTATGCCTACACTCTTAGGAGATGTATATCACTTTGTGCATTACAAGAATGAGAATAGGAGGGGGAAGAATGTCTCTTGTTGTGTACCCCTCTTGTATAGATGGCTTATGAGTCATCTTCCTAAGTCTGGTCCCTTTGTTGACATCTCTGATACTGCTAATTGGTTAGAGAGGTTGATGGGGTTAACCTTAGAAGACATTGTATGGTTTAATAGAGATTATTTGGGCACAGAGATAATATTAAGCTGTGGTGGTTTTCTTAATGTCCCTTTAATTGGAAGAAAGGGTGGTATCAACTACAATCCGGCTCTTGCGGTGAGGCAATTTGGTTATGCTCTAAGGGAACCTCCGAAGGAAGAGGAAATACAGGAATCTCTGTATTTCACCGGCGGGATTGACAGTGAGACTCTGATTAGAGTGGAGAAAGCCTGGAGCAAAGTTCACCGAAAGGGAAAGCCTTCTTTGGGAAAGAGCAATAGCAGAGCGTATGAGCCTTATGTGGTTTGGATTCAGGAAAGAGTAGGGAGATTGTTGTTGTCGTTTCCAGCCCGAGAACCTTTGTATATAGTAATGATTGAGCCTTTGTATCCTGTAATGATTGAGGAGCCAACAACAGTTGATATTCAGAGATACAATCAACTGTGGTCCGAGAAGGAGGAATTATGTAAGGCAAACGAGGAGTTGGAAAAGGAAATTATGCAACTCAGAAGTGAAAAGAATCAAGCTACTTATTCCTCCAAGAAGCAAACTGAGCTGGTGAACAAGCTGGGTAGAGAGATAACTGAAGAGATTCGCGCTCGAGAGCGAGTGGGCCTAGACTTGAAGAGTGCTAGTGATATCCTCAAAGATAAGAAGGAGTTAAAAAGATCACAACTAGAGATATTCAAGTTCAATACGCAATGAAACACTATTCTAACTAACAACAAGGAACGAGAAGATGGACTGCGGCAACAAATTGTCAGGTTAAAGGCTCAGCTCTGGGTGAGAGATGAGAAAGATATAGTTGAATCCTCATGCCGACGCGAGAGTGACCTTAAACTGAATGAAGCTCTTGCAATGTTGGAAGAGTACAAGTTAAGAGAAGATTTGAAGAGGCCTAAGATGGAAGAAGCATTTGGTGAAGGCGCTTGGGAGGATTACGCTCAGGACTTGCACGATACCATTAGCAGGAGAGAATTGCTCATTCAGAGGTTGATTGCTAGGCCAGATCATCCGGATATGAAGGAGCTATTAGAGGATTTCCAGGCTCGCTGTCGTACCTGATGTTTTATTTCCTTGTATTTGTTGTTATGTTGTATCTCGACCATCACCAGGATTGTTGGTTGGGGTCATGTTTGTTTCCATTGTATTTCCTTGGTGATACGCTGTGTATTGAATCTGGTTCTCATTTTATTTATGAGAGGATTGTACAACCTTATCTGTTGGTTCTCCATTGTCTTGTTGTTCTCAGGAAACTAGAATCAAGGGGGAAATTTCTCTAAAGCATATTTTCATGTCTGCATACTGCATCATTTCTCATTTTACATCACAGGTGTTCTAGGTTCCATTAACCTTATCTCCTTTCTGTGGTTTGTTCAACTTGTTTCAGGATTGAAAACCAAGTGATTCATCGCTACTCTACCAGGGGAAATCAACGCAAGATTATGGATCAGATTAAAGCCGAGCTTCAGGAATTCTGGGACCGTATGGCCCAGTTTATGGATATGATGCAAGGGGTCGCCAATGGCCAAGAGCAACTGAGAACACTGGTGCAACCGCTGATTACAAGGGTTGACGGGAGTGGGTTTCTACATAGAGGAACTGCTGATATACCTCCTACTGCTGACAATGTCACCCCTCATGCTAACACTGCCATCCCAACAATTGTTATTCCTCCGGGCGGAGGTAATCATACTGGAATCCCTATCCCTGCACCAACATGTGTTGTGCATGGAAACGCTGGCCTTTAGTGGGATGAAGATGACCAAGATGATGTTTTCTCTATGAGAGAGCTTGGTGCTGGTCTGCAGTCTGACGCAGACAGAAGGTTTAAGCTGATAGAGGAAAAGATGGAGAATCTTGAAAATCAAAGCTCGCTGGGTCTATATATGGCAAATCTGGGGATGATTCCAGACCTGAGAATTCCCCCAAAGTTTAAGGTTCCAGACTTCGATAAGTATAAGAGAACAACTTGTCCTAGGGTGCATCTCCGCTCTTCTTACCGAAAGATGTATGCATACTCCGACGATGAGAAGCTGCTCATGCATTTCTTCTGGGATAGTTTTTCTGGTCCATCCCTGGAATGATACATGGGGCTAGAGCCGATTAACATCAAAAGTTGGAGAGATTTGGCTGAAGCTTTTGTCAGACATTATCAGTATAACAGTGATTTAGCACCGAACAGGGTGCAGTTGAAAAACTTGTCACAAAGAAGTAATGAAGGTTTCAAGGAATACACCCAGAGATGGCACAAATTGGCAGCGAGAGTTCAACCTCCTATGGTGGAGAGAAAGTTGGTTGACATGTTTGTTACCATACTGCCGAGAGTGTATTATGAGAAATTAATAGGCAATATGTCGGGCAGTTTTTCAGACTTGATCATTACAGACGAGCGGGTTGAAAATGGAATCAAACTGGGGAAGATACAGGCCGGAGAAGGATCCTCAGCTGGAGGAGGTAGAAAAAGTTTTGGCAATAAGAAGAGAGATGGGGAAACAAATGCAGTATCGGGTTATAGAAGCAGAAATAAGAACAGAAACCAGTAATATTGTCAACAGCAACCTCAGGTCGCAAGCATTACAATTCCAGCTGCACCACAACAACAACAACAACAGCGTCAACAATAACAAAATTACGCTCTGAGATGATTCCAAGATCGTGGAAGAGCAGTGAACAGACAATTTGATGCACCGTTGATGCCTTACTCACAGTTACTTCAACATTGATGCAATTGCAATTGATCCAAAAGAGGACTTTGGCTCATTTAACTAGCGCACCACCTCTAGGGTACGATGCCAATGCCAGGTGCGACTTTCATTCCGGTGCTCTCGGTCACAATATTGATAATTGTAAAGCCTTCAAGCATAAGGTGCAAGACCTTATCGACAGTAAAGCTATCAATTTTTCACATGACGCGCCTAACATTGTGCCAAATCCCATGCCTAATCATGGAGCAGCAGGGGTTAACGCCATTGTTGAGGAGGAAGGTTTGAATCTGGTGACGAATGTTGAAGAACTAAAAACTCCGTTGAGTTTTGTGAAGGCTAAGTTGTTGAGTGGAGGAGTATTTCCTGGTTGTGACAAAGACTGCGCAAGTTGTTTAACCCATCCCGAGGGATGCGAGAAATTGAAGAGTCATATTCAGAAGTTAATGGATGACGGTATTCTGCAGTTTGACAGAGTTTCCGAAGAAAGTGAGAAGGTAGTTGATAAGGAGAAGAATGAAGTGGCTACAATATCCATTTCTTACAAGACAATCACTATTTCTACGCCGCAAGACCACCCACCATTATAATCACTAAAGCAGGGCCGGTACCCTATGAAAGCACCAAGGTGATCCCATGGAATTATGGTCAGAAGCAGAAGTTGAAGAGTTCGTCATTGGATTCTGTTGATAATCTGGTAGGGACCAGTGGAATAACCAGAAGTGGAAGAGTATTTTCATCTCCGGAAGCGAATGCTGAAAAGGCCGATAAGGGAAAAGGAAAAGTTGTGGTTGAAGAGAGTTCTCAGAGCGGTGAGAAAGAAACTTTGTTGAAAGATGCGGAAGAGTTTATGCGCTTGATCAGGAAAAGTGATTATAAGATTGTAGACCACTTGCAACAAACTTCGTCGAAGATTTTAATCTTGTCGTTGCTACTATGCTCTGAGGCACATCGGAATAGCTTGTTCAGGATTTTGAATACCGCATACGTGCCACAGGAAATTTCTGTGAATCAGTTAGAAGGAGTGATGGCACACATCAGCACCGGGAATGGGCTAGGGTTTATAAATCTTGATTTGACGCCCAAGGGAAGAGACCATAATCACGCGCTGCATATCTCCATTGAATGTAGAGGAGTTGTACTGTCGCATGTGCTGGTGGACACTGGGTCATCGCTTAATGTGTTACCCAAGAAAGCTTTGATGAAGCTGGACACTCGAGGAATAATGTGCACCCCAAGTGATTTGGTTGTGCGGGCATTTGATGGGACAAGAAGGTCCGTTTTCAGAGAAGTGACTCTTCCAATCCAGGTTGGACCAGAGGTTTTCAATGCGGTGTTTTACATTATGGATATTCAGCTTGCGTATAGCTGCTTGTTGGGACGACCTTGGATCCATTCGGCGGGCGCCGTGACGTCAACTCTACACCAAAAGCTGAAATACATGGTGGGCAGTAACATTGTTACTATTTATGGTGAAGAGGATATTATGATAAGCCCCTTGTCTTCATTCAGATATATAGAGGTTGACGGTGAGATTCATGAAACGTTGTGTCAAGCTTTTGAAACCGTGCAGATTAAGGAGAAAGCGCCAGATGTGAGCAAGATGTCTGAAGTTGCTATGTCATCTTTTAAGGAGGCCCGGGCAGTGGTGAAGTCTGAAGCATCTCAGGGCTGGGGTCAAGTTTTGAGCATCCTCAACAAACAAGACAAGTTTGGACTGGGGTACAACCCATCTTTTTCTTCCTCACAGAGCGCGCCGTGCTACAGGTGACCAGTCCAATTCACCAGTGGTGGGGTGATTTTTGATCAGATCAATGTTGTGTCCGACAAAGAATGGGATAGTGACTGCGACATGGATGCATGGATCCGACCATGTATTCCTGGTCAGAGCTTGAATAAATGGACCATCAAGGAAGTCATCCAAGTGACTAATGAAGAGTAATGATTTGTTTTCTTGATTATGTGTAGCCCTATGTTCTGCCTAGAACATAATGGTCTTTGTCTGAAGGGCCTAATCTTTTATGTTTGAACATTGCTTTTATCAATTAATCAAAGGGCGTTTTCTTGCATACAAATATTGTGATCTCTATTTTTCTTATTTTATTTTAACAATAAAATGGCAATGTGGTTTGTGCTTGTTTGCATATCATTTTAAGCATTAAATCATCATCATTGTAGGTTTCACATTGCAGATGACACCGCTCCAGAATCATCTATGACTCGCTTTGACTTTGATAATTCGATCTTTCAAGCTGAAGAAGAGATTGAGGAAGACGAAGACCTGCCTGAAGAGCTTTCCAGGCTACTGAAACAAGAAGAGAAGGTTTTTCTGCCTCATCAGGAGGAAATTGAGGTCATCAACTTGGGCATCGAGGATCCCCGAAAGGAAGTCAGGATAGGGGCTGCATTGCAGAATGATGTCAAACAAAGACTGGTTGAAATGCTCCGAGAGTATAAGAATGTCTTTGCTTGGTCATACAAAGATATGCCCAGTCTTGATGCAGACATTGTGGTTCATCGCTTACCTCTTTGTGAAGAGTGTCCACCTGTGAAACAGAAGCTGAGACGAACCAGATCGGGCATGGCGGTAAAGATCAAAGAAGAAGTCCAGAAGCAATTGGACGCAAGATTTCTCACCGTAACGAATTACCCCCTGTGGGTCTCTAACATCGTACTTGTACCTAAGAAGGATGGTAAGGTATGAATCTGTGTAGATTACCATGATCTCAACCGACCGAGCCCGAAAGATGATTTCCCGCTCCCCCACATTGACATACTTGTTAACAATACTGATCAGTATTCTGTGTTTTCCTTCATGGACGGTTTTTCCATATATAATCAGATCAAGATGGCACCGGAAGACATGGAGAAAAAAACTTTTATAACGTTGTGGGGGACTTTTTGCTACAAGGTAATTCCCTTTGGATTGAAGAATTCAAGGGCAACCTATCAGCGGGCAATGGTGACTTTGTTTCATGATATGATTCATCATGAGATTGAGTTCTATGTTGATGACATGATTGCGAAGTCACAAACTGAGGAGGAACATCTAGTAAATATTTTGAAGCTGTTTGAGAGGCTAAGGAAGTTCAGGTTGAGGTTGAATCCGAACAAGTGCACTTTTGGTGTACGGTCAGGAAAGTTACTGGGGTTCATAGTCAGTGAAAAAGGAATCGAGGTCGATCCTGCAAAAATAAAAGCAATACAGGAAATGCCAACACCGAAGACTGAGAAAGAGGTTCGTGGTTTCTTGGGTAGATTGAACTATATCGCAAGGTTCATATCTCATCTCACAGCCACGTGTGAACCAATGTTCAAATTGTTAAAGAAAGATCAAGCGGTGGTCTAGAATGAAAATTTCCAAAGGGCATTTGAAAGAATAAAAGAGTATTTGCAGGAGCCTCCGATATTGATGCCTCTAGTGGCAGGAAGACCATTAATAATGTATTTAACGGTTCTTGAGAGTTCCATGGGTTGTGTCCTCGGTCAGCACGACGACTGGAAGAAAAGAGCATGAGTTTATTACTTGAGTAAAAAGTTCACAGATTGTGAATCCAGGTACTCAATGTTGGAAAAGACTTGTTGCGCACTTGCCTGAGCTTCCAAACGCCTAAGGCAATACATGCTAAACCATACAACCATGATAATTTTGAAGATGGATCCAATTAAGTACGTGTTCGAAAAGCAGGCACTTTCGAGAAGGATTGCCAGGTGGCAGATGGTTTTGACAGAGTACGACATTCAATACATCTCCCAGAATGCTATTAAGAGGACTGTTTTGTTAGAATATCTTGCAGAGCAACCGATTGACGACTATCAACCGATGAAGTTTGAATTTCCTGATGAGGATATGATGTTCCTGAAAATGAAAGACTGCGATGAGCCACTACCTGATGAAGGTCCTGAGAAAAGCTCCCAGTGGCAAATGATCTTTGACGGTGTTGTTAACTCCTATGGCAGCGGGATTGGGGAAATCATTACAACTCCCTATGGTTCGCATATACCATTTACTTCCAGGTTAACTTTCCCCTGCACCAATAACGAAGCTGAATATGAAGCATGTATCATGGGTATTGAAGAAGCGATTGATTTGAGAATCAAAAACCTTGATATCTATGGTGATTCAACTTTGGTGGTCAATCAGATCAAAGGAGAGTGAGAGACTCGTCAGCCTAACCTGATTCCCTACATGAACTATGCCCGGAGGTTGCTACCCTTCTTTGACCGGGTAGAGTTTTATCATGTGCCGAGAGCGGAGAATCAGATGGCAGATGCCTTGGCTACGCTATCCTCAATGTACAAGGTGAATTTTTGGAATGATGCTCCGAGAATTGTCATCTCTCGCCTGGATAGGCCAGCATTTGTATTTGCCATAGAGGAAGCTTCATATGGTAAGCCATGGTATTATGATATCCAGAATTTTCTCAAGAATCAAGAGTATCCGCCTGAGGCTTTTCCCCGGGATAAGAAGACCTTGAAGAGGTTGGCTGGAAACTTCTATCTGAACCAAGATGGTGTACTCTACCGGAGGAACTTTGACTTAGTGATGCTAAGATGCATGGACGAAAAACAAGCAGGTTTTCTTATGGAAGAGGTTCACGAAGGTGCCTTTGGTACACATGCAGGCGGGAATTCCATGTCTCGAAAGCTGTTAAGGACAGGTTATTATTGGTTGACTATGGAGTCTGATTGCTTCAAGTATGCGAAGAAATGCCATAAATGCCAGATTTATCCCGATAAGATTCATGTGACGCCAAGTCCTTTGAATGTCATGGCATCTTCGTGGCCCTTTTCCATGTGGGGCATTGATATGATTGGAAAGATTGAGCCAACCGCATCCAATGGACATCACTTCATCTTAGTGGCAATTGATTATTTCACTAAGTGGGTTGAAGTTGCTTCCTATGCTAACGTCCCCAAGCAAGTGGTAGCTCAGTTTATCAAGAAGGGCATCATCTGTCGTTACGGAGTGCCCGAGAGAATCATTACTGATAATGGTTCAAATTTGAATAAGAAGATGATGAAGGAACTGTGCCAGAGTTTCAAGATTGAGCATCACAATTTGTCTCCCTATCGTCCGAAGATGAATGGCGTTGTTGAAGCGGCCAATAAGAATATAAAGAAGATTGTGCAAAAGATGGTTGTGACCTACAAAGATTGGCACGAGATGTTGCCCTTTGCATTGCACGGATATCGTTCTTCAATATGTACTTCAACTGGGGAAACCCCTTTCTCGCTAGTATATAGTTTGGAAGTTGTCCTACCATTGGAAGTCGAGATTCCTTCTTTGAGAGTTCTGGTTGACGTCAAGCTTGATGAGGCAAAATGGGTAAGAAACAGATTGAATCAGCTCAGCCTGATGGATGAGAAAAGATTAGCGTCCATTGCATACGTCGATTATATCAGAGCATGATGAAGAAAGCTTTTGATAAGAAGGTGCATCCTCGGAGCTTTCAGGCAGGCGAGTTAGTGTTGAAGAAGATTCTCCCTCCACAGACAGATCACAGGGGCAAATGGACTCCCAATGATGAAGGTCCATATGTCGTAAGGAAAGTCTTCTCCGGAGGAGCCTTACTACTGTCAACCATGGATGGTGAAGATTTCACATCCCCTGTGAACGCAGACGCAGTTAAAAAATACTTTGCTTAAAGAGACCCGCTGGAAAGAAAAAGAATATCCAGGCAAAAATGGGGCATCTCGGCGAACCATAAAAAGAACGGGTTCGGGCAAAAGTTAGGGATAAAATCAAAAGATGTAAACCCGCAAAGTTGAAAACCTGAAAAGGCGACTTTGGAAAAAATGGGTATCCCGGTGAATCGAAAACTCATGAGGGAGATTCAGGCAAAAGTTAGGGATTTAAAAAGCAAATGACTGTGGTCTGCGTATTGATCCCTCAAAGCATAGTGGATTACGAGAGGACCTGAGGGCCATCTGTTCGAATCAGTCTTTTTAGAGGAAGAAGCATTGGAAAAGCATCAAAGTGAGTCATAGAAGAATCAACATATGGTGGTTGTCTATACCACATTGTCGACATTTTGTATATTTCTGTGCATTTCTGTAAATTTTTGCGCAACTTTCTCTTTTCAGGAGTTGCATTTGTTGTAAAATCTGCCTATTTACGGGCCACTTATCAATGAAGTATATTATTCAGTATTTGTCGCTTTTTGTTTTAGCCTTTATTGTTTTATTTGCGAAAAAACGCCTGATGTTTTGACAATACTTTGCATACATAAACTTGCAGGTTTTGCCAATAATCATTAAAACTTTGATTTATTTGAACAATGTCACGAATGATGACCGAGATAGTTTCCATTGTGCAGGATATCTTGTTTGTTTGTTCATTTGCAGGGTTGTTACTCTTGAGGCAAATTTTTCATGGGTGTATCCCAGGTAGCACCATATCCCCATAGAAGGAAGACGTGTAGTTGAGACTGATCTATCCCCAGCAGGTGGAGTTTGTGCATATAGTCTCAACAGTCTAAAGGCACCCTATCCACCATGGACTATGCAGGTTGAGTGTGTACACATTCCCCAGTAGATTATCAGTATGCATTTATCCCCAATAGTTTGAATGTGGGTGTTTATCCCCTAGCAGGTTGAGATTGAAGTTCTCTTCACCCGGTAAATTTGGGATTATCCCCAGCGGCGGAGCGAATTCAGAGTTTCGTTTCCCCATAGAGTCCAAGTCTTTGGCTCTTGTTCCCTTGGAGTCTAGGTCAATAACTCATTCCCTTAGCAGAGGTTCATGGTGATTCCCTCATTGAGTAATCACAGCGGAGTTGCGGGAGTGTGTTGTTTCTCATCCTCAGCAGATAGAGTTTGGGACGGATTCCCGATGAATCTTATTTGTTTATTCATATCAGTTTGGATTTATTTCCCAACAGAGCACAATCTCCGGCAGAGAGGGTATTCCCATTTGTTTTCTTTGTACACTAGAAGGATTTCAGTGTTCTAGGAGGCCAGTCGGGGCTAATTTCCCCAGCAGAGTAGAGACGTTCCTCGACAGTTTGCTTTACTACCCGGTAGAGTCGTGTCTCAAGAGGCCATCTAGGGCTGACTTCCTCAGTATATTTGGGATCATCTTAGTAGAGTGGATTTGTTCTTCCCAGCCGAGTCGGGCGAACCCCAGAAGAGTTGAATTCTGGAAAGCCATTCAGGGCACTTTCCTCAGCAGAGTTTGCGTTGATCCCTAGCAGAGTGGATTTTTGTTCTCGTCAGAACAGTATTACCCAGGAGAGTTCTTTTCTTGGAGGCCATCCAGGGCTTGTTGTTCCCAACATAAGTCCAATCGTAATTGGCATATCTTATCTTTCCTCAACAGAGTTGCTCTCTTCAGCATTTATTTTGCTGAGGTGGTTCCTGTGCATTGTGCATAGCATCTTCCTAAATGTGTAGCATTTCCATTTCGTATGGAGCATTACGCTATATTCAAACATATGCATTTGAAACATAAGCCAAGTTGTTACCTCTTTGTTTCCAGTGTATCTCTAAAAGACAACAGTTTGTTTTTCTCGAGCCAATATGGTATTCAGACCCTAGCAAATATTAGTGTTTTCTATTGAGCTTGTATGGTATCTAAACCCTCAGAAAATCTTTGGACGGATGTGTTCATCCTATCATTTGCTTCCCCAACAGAGTTTACTTGCTTAAGTTTCTCTTTCCCCATCGGAATTCTCTTTCGAATTATGAATCGGTAGAGGTTTTTCTCAATTTTGTGTTGAGCCGGCCCTCGGGTTTGATGCTCACTTTTATTTGGAGAATGCCTGCTTGGATTAGCATATGTTCTCAATTTCGTGTTGAGCCGGCCTCCGGGTTCGATGCTTGCTTTATTTAGCGAATGCCTGCTTGGATTAGCAGATGTTCTCAACTTCGCGTTGAGCTGGCCTTCGGGTTCAATCCCTGTTTGTTTAACAGATGCCTGACGGCGAGGTCAGATGTTCTTCTCAACTTCGTGTTGAGTCGGCCTTCGGGTTCAATGTCTGTTTTTATTTAAAAAATGCCTGATGGTGAGGTTAGATGTTCTTCTCAACTTCGTGTTGAGCCGGCCTTCGGGTTCGATGCCTGACGGCGAGGTCAGATGTTCTTCTCAACTTCGTGTTGAGCCGGCCTTCGGGTTTGATGCCTGTTTTTATTTAACAGATACCTGGCAGCGAGGTCAGATGTTATTCTCAACTTCGTGTTGAGCCGGCCTTCGGGTTCGATGCCTGTTTTTATTTAACATATGCCTGACGGCGAGGTCAGATGTTCTTCTCAACTTTGTGTTGAGCTGGCCTTCGGGTTTGATGCCTATTTTTATTTAACAGATGCCTGACGGCGAGGTAAGATGTTCTTCTCAACTTCATGTTGATCCGACCTTCGGGTTCGATGCCTGTTTTTATTTAACGGATGCCTGACAGCGAGGTGAGATGTTCTTCTCAACTTCATGTTGAGCCGACCTTCAAATTCAATGCCTGGTTTGTTTAACAGATACCTGACGGCGAGGTCAGATGTTCTTCTCAGCTTCGTGTTGAACTGGCCTTTGGGTTCGATGCCTATTTTTATTTAACAGATGCGTGACGGCGAGGTCAGATGTTCTTCTCAACTTCGTGTTGAGTCGGCCTTCGGGTTCGATGCCTGTTTTTATTTAACAGATCCCTGATGGCGAGGTCAGATGTTCTTCTCAACTTCGTGTTGAGCCGGCCTTCGGGTTCGATGTCGGTTTTTATTTAACAAATGCTTGACGGCGAGGTCAGATGTTCTTCTCAACTTCGTGTTGAGCCGACCTTCAGGTTTGATGCCTGTTTTTATTTAACAAATGCCTGACAGCGAGGTCAGATGTTCTTCTCAACTTCGTGTTGAGCCGGCCTTCGGGTTCGATGCCTGTTTGTTCAAATAAATGCCTGATGGTGAAATTAGACGTTCTTTCCGACTTAGTGTCGTTGCCAGCATGTTAGCAGATGTTACTTCTAACTGCTTGTCGAGACTTTCTTGTTGGTAATCAGTTAGTTCATTGCCGTTGCAATTATCAGATACAGTTATTTACGGAGATTTTGTCCCAATAACAAGTTTGCAGTTCTATTTTTGTGGTTGTAAAATTTCTGGGTTCTTTGGTATTCCACTGTCTTTTACCTTGATTGTTTGAAAGTCGTTTGCTTTTCACCCATTCAGGTCCAAGTCGTTTGAACAGGGGCTGTTGTTGTACCCCAAAATTTGACCAACCCTTTTTCTTGTACTTGGCTTATGTTTCATTTCATTTTAGCATTTGCATTTGCATTTGCATAGCATTGTCCTTTACAGAGGATCAAGAGAGGTGTTTCATTCAAGAGAAGAGTCTCAGAGTTTCAAACTCAAGAAGGAGTGTTTATTCAAGTCATCAAGTTCTTACAATCATCAGGAAGTGGTAAGAGCTCTTTAGGAGAGAAGATTGATGTGTATTTCTTATATCCTATGTTGGAGGTCAATAGAAGATCATCAAGGGTTTGTAAGTTAATTGTTATGGATAAGAGATGTTTGAGAAGCTCATTGAGTGTTTTGGAAGTCATTGTGGAGCTTATCTAGGCATTTATTTCATCTGCAAGAGGTCACAGGCAAAGGTTGTGCGCGTAGGCTTTCATCTGGTCAACTAAAGACTTGAGGGAGTCTGAGACTTGGTCTTAAGTCATTAAAGCCATGGGAAGTTATTTTGAGATATCTAGGATGTCATGTCAAGTTCAAATTAAGAAGAATCAAGGGTTCAAGAGGTTACTAAATTAGGGTTTCAGAGGATCTAAGTGTAAAATCCCCTTCTTTTGTGCCTAACTTCAAGTACAATTTACCATATGATACAAGTTTAATTTAATTTTCTTGAAAACATGAAACTTGTAGGGCATGTTCTTAGCTCTCTTTTGAGTACTAGAACGCATCCATTGGGTTTTTGGAACTCAAGTTATGATGCCAACGAGTTAGAGGTCTCAGATGAACATATTTCTGGTCAACTAAAAGTCAACTCACTCCCAAGGCACTTTTGACCTAGAAGAAAGTTTACCCACAACTTTAGGTGGACATGAAAGTTGTTCCTCATGAACTTAGCTTTCCAAAACTTCCTAGAAGTACTTGATATCATTTGTAGAACTCAAGTTATGCCTTTGGCAAGGCAAGGGTATTTTGGGAAAGTTTGATTATAGGTCATTTGTTACATAGGTCATTTTCATGCACTTGTGTACCTCGAATGAACTTCCAACCAACATGAAAGTTGCTTCTAGAGACCTCATTTACATCATAGAACTCAAGGATTATGTGAATTATGGATGGTTGTGGACATGTGGGAGAATTTTCAAATGAAAAATGAGCTTTGAAGGATGATTTCAATTCAATTCATTATAGGTCACGTTTATGATTTATTTTGATCCAATTCACTTCACAATACACTCATAGCAAAATTGCACAAATTGGTTTTGGTGTTAGAAGGCAAAAATACGTGCATTTTCACTTTTCTTTATAAGGAAGTTTCAAGTTCAAACTTGCAAATTGGATCCAATGCAAAGCCCAATTCATTTCCATTGTCAAATTATGTCCACATGCTGCAGATTTGAGTGATTTTCTTTTATTTTGCAATTTAATTTTAATTTTGCAATTGGAAGTGTTTTTAATATTATTTTCACTTGATCATTCTTGTTTGATGGACCATTTGCAATCACCAATGAATAAGGTTTCTTCTCCACATTGATGATGGATTGAGGTGCCTTTGAGGCTAATTTTTGTCAAAGTTTGATCAATTTTTGTTTGACTTTGTGTTGCTTTTGTTTGACCCTCTATAATAATTTCTTAAGGTGGAGCACCCTAGTTGATCAAATTATTTGGTGATGCCTTGTTTGGAATTTGGTTTGGATGTTTTGGCCTCTGGTTGCCAACATGTTTAGTAGCTTTGTGCATTTTATTTGGCATTTATTGAACAATTCTCCTATTTTTGGTGAAGCTTGCATGTCAAGTCACTCAAGTTGAAGTTCATACAAACTAGTTGACCTAGTTTCTTTGGGAGATGACCTTGATGGATCCCTATGCATCCTATGCTTCTTGATTCAAATTCTTGACATGTTTAGGATGCTGGTTTTAATTTTATAGGTCATACACTTGTGTAGTTTGTGTTGCAAGTTACATTAAAGTTAGGCTTTCCACTTGTGTTTAGGTGTTGAATGTGGTTTGAACTTTGGTTCTTTCCTTTGCCCTAGCTTGTAACTTGTTTTTTCTTTGTTTCTCCTCTTGTTTATGCTTTGTTTCTCCTTCTGTAATCTATGTCATAACACTTGTACCAACTAAAATTGTGAAATCCTTTACACGATCGCGACTGTTATTCTTAAGCTTCCTCAAGAACAAAGAATGCGTGCAGAGAAAATCACATAAAAATTCGGGGGGAAATATTCTTAAAAGAAAACCAGCTAAAGTTGAGATTTTTATCTCAAGCTAAGCAAAATAGAAATGTAGAAGACAAGAATTGGAACCTTGAAAGGGCTTAGGGATCCGAGAAAATCCTCTGTTGTTTTAGGGTAATTGCTATCTACAACAACAACAACAAAAAAGGTGTCTTACAAATGTACTCCAATTTGAAAATCCAATATCAAACTTTGAATTACTCTTCAACTGGGGAAATTCAGCAAGTTGAAGATTGTGTCACAAATACTTCGATTCTCAAAACATATTTGGCAAGATTTGAATTTTTTAATGAGTATCAATGGAAGTCACCCAACATTCTTCAAACTATTATGGTTGAAATCATCACACTCAGGAAATTTTCTTCAAACTTCATGGAAGCCTAAACTATGGTAGGGTTGGTGACTTTCATTACCATTCTATGTTTCCGACAAGTGATGATCACTTTTCTCCATTTACGAAGGAGAATATGGATCATCTTCTAAGCTTCTAAAGTTTAATTCATCCTCTAAAGTTTTTCTTGGAACGGTAGCACAAAGAAATAAGGATTTTTGGGCATTATCTTCCCAAAACCATTATAACCCTTGCATAATATATTCAAATGCATTTGAACAAATGATACTTTCCATATATTCAACTCCTTTTTTTCTAGATCAGGTTCTAAAAACGGTTAGGGTAATTGAGTGGTAGTTATTGTATTGCAGGAAAATCTTGTTAAAAACTTTAGGGAAAATCACTATACAGTATATTTTACATTTTCAAAAATTTTCTTTAAATCTTCTATTTGTTCATAAATTTTCTAGGGAGAACAATTGTTCTATTATTTTTTTGTTCTTCTACTTGTGTGTTTTTAGGACCTGTGCTTGGGGAAGATATTTGGAATTTCTAAAGAGATAAATGATTTTTACTACTTTGATGAAACTCCTCCTGTAGTACAACAATTTACGGTTTTCAAATCAAGATCAAGTTATGTTATGGCATAAATAGTTATCTCATCATAGTTTTCCTTATATTAAGCTTTTATTTCCTGAATTTTCCAAAGAATAAATTATTCCCAATTTCATTATGAGACTTGTTACTTAGCTAAATTTTAAAGTGTTTTGGTTATAAGAAGGTTAGTTTGATTTAAGATTGAAGTTCTTAAAAAATTTACAGTTTAGAAAGT